>JASAOG010000170.1:157500-778750 GCA_030265305.1 Biomphalaria pfeifferi | reverse complement strand
ATAACAATTCCGATGTTCAAAACGTCTAAAACGTCTCTCAGTTTCAAAATTGTCTTGCTGCCAACTAATGACATTTTCTGTCTTACAGAGGGTAAAGTTGAAGTCACTAAAGAAGGGCAATGGCTAACATTGATGGGTCCAGGGAAAGTCTTCGGAGAGTTAGCTATATTGTACAACTGTACCCGAACAGCCACAGTCAAAGGTAACCTGAGCGTAGAATTTAAGTTTACTTTTTATATCTAGCTCTAGTAGGTTATGACTTGGCGCAGGCTAGCAGCGCATTGTCAATCCCATATTGGGATGTCAGAAACTCATTCAAACAGTGGTATTGCGTTTTGACTCTTGATTGATTTTCATATATTCATAATCTCAGGCAAAAATTAGATTTAAGATAGGTAAAGGTAAACTATTAATTGTATGGATTTAAAAAAAAAAATAAAGCAATTTGGCTTGACCCTTTTAAATTTTTTTTTAAGGATAGAGTTGTTTTTTTTAAAATTATTTTAGTTGTATATCTCTTGATCTTGATCTATAACCACGTGTCTCTAGCACTAACCAACTGCAGGCTCTGGGCTATAGACAGACAGTGTTTTCAGAGTATCATGATGAGAACTGGCTTGTTGCGCCATACGGAACACATGGACTTTCTCAGAAGGTAAAAGTCATTTATTTCATCAGAATATTTTACAATTTCTATTAGTTAGGGCTAGGGATGCATCTGTTTTATGTTTCTAGTAATGAATTAAGCATGAAGTGTGGACAAAAATCTTGATGTGTTGATAATATTGATATTTTGAGAATTTGATGTTTCACAAGAATCTTGATGTGATGTGTTAAGATTTTTAGGAATTTCGGTGTTCTAAGAATTTCGATATGTTCAAAGATCAATGACATGTTTTAGATAAGTGTTGCCTTATTGACCTACTTGTGTATCTCCAGTGTTCCAACCTTCAAAGGTCTTCCCGAAGAAACACTTAGCAAAATTGCTGATGTTCTAGAGGAGGTAAGCTTTGACGATTTTCTAAATAGCTTGAATTCAAACTAGTTCAAATAAAAACATTTTCCCAATCATTTTTTTATATACATAATGAAGTATAAAGTTTGTTTTTATTATGCAATGCTAAATCAAAGATAAGCTTCTTCCCAGCACTTTGTGTTCCCAACTTTATAGACACACAGCAGCAGGAGGAGGTGCAAGGGGAGAACAGCGATGTTCGTTTTCTTGTTTGGTTTGGATCATTTCGAGCTCCCACGTTGATCTAATAGTTCCTTCCTTCGAATCAACGTGGACTCCAAAACTGACCTTTGCACAAGTCACAAACTTTGCACAGGTCAGAACGCCCTCTCTTGGAAGGTACATTTATTTTTGGTCGAGTGAACTGAACATCGCTGGTTCTCAACTGGCACAGTCCAATCCCTTGAGAGTCAATTAATGTCTCCATGTTTCTGTCAATGTCTTAGGCTCATTACAACAACGGGGAGTACATCATACGCCAGGGCGCCAGGGGAGATACGTTTTACATCATTGCCAAAGGAAAGGTGAGTAGATGGTGTCTTTGACTGGGACTAGACTCAAGTACTTTTACCATTGGCTGCTTGTAGCTCTAGCGAGAAGGTACAAGGGAGAGATAGAACTAGTCACTTAGAATTAAGACACGGTTCTCAATGCACTTCATGAACATTCATTCACAGGTTCTCAAAATATTACGTCCGATTTGTGTGTTTATTTCATGAGCAATAGAAATAGTTGTCAGGATTGGTATTTTGTTTAAGTTTTAGATACTTTTTTTTATTTCTTTGGTCAATGTTTTGTCTATATTCCAAAAGCTTCATAATGTTTTATTTAAGATCTTCATATCAACATCGGCGTATGGCCAGCACCTGTAGCGTAACATCACAGCTTCCAAAATATTTACTGGGGGGTGTTTTTTTTAAGGAAAAAAAACTGAAATATGTAAAAACAAATATGAATTTATTTCTCCACTTTTATTAAAGATTCCTGGGCATCGCAACTTGCGTTTGGGCTAAAGATATACCCAGGTTCCTCCCTCCATTCTATTTCGTCCTGTGCATAGACCGTCACGCTAGATATTTGCTTTCTCAAGACAGGTGACTAAGGACTATTTTTCTTTATTCACCTAAAAAATCTATAAATAAAAGTAAACAAATCGTATAGGATCATTTATTTGATTAAGCCGAGTCCAATCATCGAAGAAGGCCTGAACACCGACCTGTAGCGTCACAACCTAATGAGCTAACCACATATTGCCACGTCACAGCTATGTACTACCCACATATTGCCACGTCACAGCTCTGAACTACCCACATATTGCCACGTCGCAGCTCTGAACTACCCACATATTGCCACGTCACAGCTCTGTACTATCCACATATTGCCACGTCACAGCTCTGTACTACCCACATATTGCCACGTCAAAGCTCTGAACTACCCACATATTACCACGTCACAGCTGCTCTGAACTACCCACATATTGCCACGTCACAGCTCTGAAAAACCCACATATTACCACGTCACAGCTGCTCTGAGCTACCCACATATTGCCACGTCACAGCTGCTCTGAGCTACCCACATATTGCCACGTGACAGATCTGAGCTACCCACATATTACCACGTCACAGCTCTGAGCTAACCACATATTGCCACGTCACAGCTCTGAGCTACCCACATATTACTACGTCACAGCTGCTCTGAGCTACCCACATATTGCCACGTCATAGCTGCTCTGAGCTACCCACTTATTACCACGTCACAGCTGCTCTGAGCTACCCACATATTGCCACGTCACAGCTGCTCTGAGCTACCAACATATTACCACGTTACAGCTCTGAGCTACCCGCATATTGCCACGTCACAGCTGCTCTGAGCTACCCACATATTGCCACTTCACAGCTCTGAACTACCCACATAATGCCACGTATTGAGGCCTACTAAAACGACTGGTCTCGCTTAAGTCCAAAGACTTAAAAAATGGACCTTAGAAACGACCTTCGATCTAGTTGTAATGAAAAGCTGTCAATCAAGTGTATACACGTTACTTGGTCATTCACTTCATCACGTGTTTCTGTTACATGATTACGTCATTAGCCTGCAAAAGTACAGACTACGTACTTTCTACCCGATGTCTCATTGGCTCACCTCTCTCAAACATTGCATACAGTCTGTTTACATTTTAGAGAACACTTTGTGTGTTCCCATCTAGTCCAAGAACGAGAGAGAGACATCAATGTTTGAACGCGATTCTTTGAACTCGATTACTTTAACGTGCTTTTAATCAATCGCACTGAATGTTTCAAATACTTTCCGAATCAAACTATGAATTTTTACTTAAACATTTTACTTTCAGAATGTTTTAAGAATTATTTTTCTTAAGCAGTTGTTCCAATAGTCACAGAATGTCTTCGTTAAGATGTAGATTTTCACAATCAGAAATTTAGAATAGAGTTTCCTAATTAGAGAGAATGGTTGAGTAAGTATATGAACTTATCCACGGCTCTTTTACTTCATTGGCCTCATCGGTGGGCTTCCTGAATGTCTTAATCTCACTGGTGGGCTTATTACTCTCTTTGACCTCACTGGTGGGCTTATTACTCTCTCCCTCTGCCCTCATTGTTGAGCTTTTTAATTTATCCTTAGATGGGCGTTTTACTCATACTCTTTATCATCATTGGTGGGGGCTTCTAAGTATCTTGATACAAATGTGGTGAGACTCATTACTTTATAGACGTTGATTTACATTGGTTGGGGATATCTGGAGCATGACCTCCGTTTAGACAGTATAGACGCACTAATTACCATTCGACAGCTGCGCTGACTTGGACTTGTCCACCTAATCTGTAATGAGAATGACTGCACATATTATTTTGGTGAGTTGAAAGGAGGAGGCGTGAGGGAAGTTGCCTCCGGGAAAGTGCAAGAAATATCAAATCAGACGCCATTTTTCCTCATTGGCATAGAGGAAAGCAGTTGGCAGATGGTGGTCATTGAAAGAGACAACTGGTGAGTTCTCTAGAGTGTCGCGGGACACACCTTTGAGACTCTAAGAAGTGCCCTTGTCAAAAAAAAAGGTGCAGACATCGAAAAGAAAACTTAAATAGACCCTTCGGACAATATATATTGTGGCAAAATATGTAGGTTGCAAGTGGGTCTTCTGAAACATTGCACTTATCTTTAATCTTCCTTATCGAAGACAAAATATTATTATTATTATTATTATTATTTTCATTATTTTCATTATCCTCATTGATGGCCTTTTTAATCTCTCTCTTTATTATCATTGGTTGGCTTCCTTGTTTCTTTATCCTCATTGATAGTCTTCTTAATCTGTTTTCCTCGTTGGGCTTATCATTGACTTCATTGATGGATAAGTCTTCACCAAATTCCTTCTTCTCATCACGCAATTTTAAAAAACCCATTGACTTGTACTTTCAACATGAACGCACAAGTTCACTGCCTTGTTTACAAGAGAACACAACAGTTTGTATTTCTTCCTTTGTAAATCTTTCTGCCAGACCTTTGAATCTGTTGACCCCACAAACTTGGGAAAGGAGGGGGGTCTGCTTTAAGTGTACCACGCACGATACGCCGTTGACTTTTGTTCATGTGAGTGAGTTTTATCTCATGCCTGGCCTCTTTATCTTAACGAGATTTATTCGTGAGGTGTTCCAGTGGATCAGCTGTACAATCTCGGGCTCCAGACATTTGCATTTGAACGAATTTGTTTTTTTCGTTAGTCCTGGCTAAAAACTAAATAAATATTTTATTGTTTCTTTATGAACTCTTGAAACAGGAGAACGGCGAGATGATAGTCTGGAAGATAAGTTTAGTTTTTGTAATATACTCTGGAGGATAAGTTTAGTTTTTGTAATACATTCTGGAGGATAAGTTTAGTTTTTGTAATACATTCTGGAGGATAAGTTTAGTTTTTGTATTATAGTCTGAAGGATAAGTTTAGTTTTTGTAATACATTCTGGAGAATAAGTTTAGTTTTAAATTATAGTCTGGAAGATAAGTTTAGTTTGTGTAATTTTGCCTTGAAGGATAAGTTTAATTTTTGTAATACATTCTGGAGGATAGGTTTAGTTTTTGTAATACATTCTGGAGGATAGGTTTAGTTTTTGTAATATTGCCTGAAGGATAAGTTTAGTTTTTGTAATACATTCTGGAGGATAAGTTAAGTTTTTGTAATATTGCCTGAAGGATAAGTTTAGTTTTTGTATTATGCCTGAAGGATAAGTTTAGTTTTTGTAATATTGCCTGAAGGATAAGTTTAGTTTTTGTAATATTGCCTGAAGGATAAATTTAGTTTTTGTAATACATTCTGGAGGATAGGTTTAGTTTTTATAATATTGCCTGAATGATAAGTTTAGTTTTTGTGATACATTCTGGAGGATAAGTTTAGTTTTTGTAATTTTGACTGAAGAATAAGTTTAGTTTTTGTAATATTGCCTGAAGGGTAAGTTTAGTTTTTGTAATATTGCCTGAAGGATAAGTTTAGTTTTTGTAATATTGCCTGAAGGATAAGTTTAGTTTTTGTAATACATTCTGGAGGATAAGTTAAGTTTTTGTAATACATTCTGGAGGATAGGTTTAGTTTTTGTAATATTGCCTGAAGGATAAGTTTAGTTTTTGTAATATTGCCTGAAGGATAAGTTTTGTTTTTGTAAAACACTAGTAGAGAGAAGGAAGGGAGTACAGGGTGAGAAGCGAATTAGATAAGAGAGAGAGAGAGAGAGCGGGAGAAAAAGAGAGAGAGGGAGAGTGAGAATGAAAATAAAGATAGTGATCGAGAACAAGAAAAAATGATCCAGAAAGAGATAAAAAAAAAAAATTAGAACACCTTTGTCCACTAGCCATCTTTTGGTACAACTCTGAAAGCGTTTCCACTGGCCATCTTTGGTTTGGTACAACCCTGAAAGCGTTTCCACTGGCCATCTTTTGGTTTGGTACAACCCTGAAAGCGTTTCCACTGGCCATCTTTTGGTTTGGTACAACTCTGAAAGCGTTTCCACTGGCCATCTTTTGGTACAACTCTGAGAGCGTGTTCACTGGCCATCTTTTGGTACAAATCTGAAAGCGTTTCCACTGTGGCCATCTTTTGGTACAAATCTGAAAGCGTGTCCACTGGTCATCTTTTGGCACAAATCTGAACGCTTGGCCAATAATTGGTACATATCTTAAGTGCGTACAACTGGCCATCTATTGTCTAAATTTTTTAAAGTGTGAATAGTGCCCATATGTTGACACAAATGTATATACTTTTGAAATGTAACTAGTATTCCTTTTATAGATGGTAACAAAGTTCCCCGTGGCTAAGCTTCTATCTATCACATTGCATGTTTCATGTGCAAGGAAAGTTCAACTAATTTGCTTGCTTCCTACAGTGAAAGTGTTACTGGGTAATAATAATAAAATAATTTTCTAGAATAATAGTTTCTCTCTCTGCTACTAACCCGGTCTAGTCAAACCTCTAACTGTTGTCATTGTCTGGGTAATAAGCTCCTAACCAGAGAACAAAATAGAAAGTTGTCTTTTGTGTTTGACACGTGTTTGCATGGCCCCGCCCCCTTCAATAAGATACAAGTGCGGTTCTTTTAAATCTTGAAAGCAACTTGATATTGGTATTTCGATAGACTCAATTCAGGAAGAAATTTAACAGAGTACAAATAATTGGAATTGATTCTGTATATTCTAATTTTGCGAAGCTAAATAAATCTTTCCACGTGCAAGTTTGCACCTTATCACCACGCCGCTTGACCTTGTAAAATGTAAGAAATTTCCGCAAGAAACTCAGACGTGATGTTAAGCAGATGATAAGTATATATTTTGATAGTTGCATGTCATAAAGTCATCATTGGGGGGGGGGGGGGGGTCTTCTGAAAGTATCAAGTTAAGCCAAACAAAAATAGAAATTAATTTATAAACACAATATACACCCAGAGTTACCAAGTACATGGATGGCCTATATTTTATACCCACTGAGTTACCAAGTACATGGAGGACCTATACTTTATACCCACTGAGTTACCAAGTACATGGAGGACCTAACTTTAAACCCACTGAGTTACCAAGTACATGGAGGACCTATACTTAATATCCACTGAGTTACCAAGTACATGGAGGACCTATACTTTATACCCACTTACCAAGTACTTGGAGGACCTATAAGTTTTACTCACATAGTTATCAAGTACTTAGAGGACCTATAAGTTATATTCACAGAGTTAACAAATACACGGAGGAGCTATACGCTGTTGAAAGATTCAGATGAGTTACTAATGGCTTATGTTCTTATCTCGAATTTGGAACTTAAGGACTTTCAGGATGTCCCTAAGAGTTCACCCAACTGTGATGGGTTCCAGATATTTATTTGGGAAAGTAAATGGAAACGCCTTGGCTATTTAACTTTTTTTTACGGGGTTCCATTGAGTCCTATTTTTATAATTATTTTTATTATTTTGTGTACACCCCAAAGTCTTTTCAGTTGTTTTTTTTAAGATTTCGATGCCAATGGGCCAAGACACACTAAAGGCGACGCCCCTAAGTATATGAGCTACCCGCTAGTCGGTCGTGAAGACAGTACATGCTATATCTTACCCTCGGTGTCTAGAGAAGAATTATGTCACTAGCACCTAGATCATAGAACTGCTTATAAGAACGACATTTAATTCCGATGTAAAACTGAACGGATGAGCATGGAAGGCACAGGCTGGGAGAAAGGAGGGGGGTAGAAAATGGGTCTTACCTGGAGAACAGGTGTTGTTAAGATTTGCTTAGTAGATCTTTGACTCTTCTGCCCGTACTATAGTGTTAATTGATGCCCTGTACACAGAAACGAATATTATGAAACATGACTAATACCTTAGCCTGATAATAAATTCTGAATAAAAGTAAATTATGACGTCATCCAATTTTATATAATGGATTTAAAATTATACTAATTCTTGAATGCATTGATAAATTTCGATAGGTGTGAATTGGTTACCGCATTGCGTATGTGCTGGCTTGATTCCTTTCTGATCTACTCAAGTTAAACAGGCTAATGACGGGAACACAACAGCTCTTGGCTATTTATTTTTTCAATCCAAATCAACCCATTTTATCAACCAAAAGTTAAATCATTTTATCAACCCATAGTCAAACCTTTTTATCAACTCTTAGTCAAAGCGTTTTATCCACTCTTAGTAAAACCATTTTATCAACTCTTAGTTAAAGCGTTTTAGTTTACCAGTCTATTAACCCTAGTCAAACCATTTGAATTGGATTTAGTTAATATCTGTCGATTGGCCTCCGAACTTAGAGAGAGGGGGGGGGGGGGGGTGCACGAGTCTAAATCTCGGTGGAGGTTAGGATTTTAAACTTTCTAATGATCGGGTGTGGTGGGTGAGTTGTGAAGTTTTAGGCTCGGGTTCAAATTTCGGTGAATATTGGGATCTTGAATTTCTAGGATGTCCTCGAGTCTACCAAACTCTAAAGGGTGCCACACATTAGTTGGGGAAAGTAAAGACGGTTAGTCGTTGTGCTAGACACATGACACCCTTAATTAGCCAAAGAAATCATCTATATTGGGTTTTTTTTATCCTCCACAAAATGTTTAAAATTAAAGTACTATACTGACATTTTCAATTACTCCAATAATGTTAGTGTGGATTTATTGGCTCGTGTTAAAAAAAAAAAAAGCATTCAAAAGTCAAATCGTTTAGTTTAGATGACGATCACCGGAAGCTGTTGGTTGATGAGGCGTTGTGGGCTATCAACTGAGAACCCCTTTCCACCCCCTTAGGTTCCAGCAGATCCAGCCAATGACGAGGCAGGGCGCCAAGCGGTGAGATTACTGATGTCTAAACAAAATTTGTTCTGAAAATCTCCAGGCTTGTGATTGACCTGAACACATTTATTTCAGGTGAAAGTGACGAAAAGAAATTCCAAGACGCATGAAGAACAGGTGATTCGTTTGTTACAGAAAGGTGATTTCTTTGGTGAGAGAGCTCTTCAAGGGTGAGTCACTCCAGATTGGGAGATTAATGAATTGAATATACAAACTACCGATTTAGCTCGTTTTCAACTCTCTTCGTCTGTAAGTCATTGCCTATACATACATCTCTCTCTCTCTTTCTCTCTCTCTTTCTCTCTATCTCTCTCTCTCGCTCAACTTTTTTAAATCACTAGTTCTCTATTGTAACTTGCTCAATTTCTTTCTCGCGTTCACTCGCTTTCTCTCTTAACACATAGACACTTCCATTTCTTTTTTCTTAGTGCTTTTTGTTTATTTTGTCACTCTACTTGCATTAGTACATTGATTCGGATCTAGTCTATATTTTATCATTTCTACAAACTCTATCCTTTCCACACAATGTTTGTACACGTTATTTCTCCCACACCCAATCTCGGGTACGTTGAAATTTCGTTCAAGTATTTCTTATACCCGACAAAACAAAAATCAATAAAAACAGTATTAACCAATTAGTTAATTATTTGTTGTAATTTTTTTTTGGTATCCATCAAGGGAAAGAAATAGTACTTGACAGATAAGTAGTATAAGTTGAATGAGTCCCTTTTATGCTATGTGTAAATAATTAGGTTGTCGCTTAAAAGTTTAAAACTAGCAATAGAGAGCCATAAAACCTTCTATTTTCATAAGCACTTCACTGGCACAGTGGTTAGTGTTTTGGCTTAAGCCCTCGAGTTTGAATTCAAGTCGCACAACTTTTTTTTTTATTTTTACAAAATACAGTTAAAAAGCTATCACAGTAACCTTTACACAAATACCCCCTTCTTCCTCTCCAACCCCCCCCCCCATTTCTCAACTGGTTCAGACAAGTGATAGGATCATAGCGCATTCATAAAGCTATTTCTAATCGCCCAGATTTGTAATTGATAGTCTTGATCTATTACAAATGACTGATCCAAACTAAATCGCCCAGATTTGTAATTGTTAGTCTTGATCTATTACAAATGACTGATCCAGACTAAATCGCCCAGATTTGTAATTGTTAGTCTTGATCTATTACAAATGACTGATCCAAACTAAATCGCCCAGATTTGTAATTGTTAGTCTTGATCAAATGACTGATCCAAACTAATTGATATAATTACTCTTAATACAAGCTTTGTTTTTTAAAGTATTTGTATATATTATTTTTGTTTTATATTTCTACTTGTATCCAGGGAAGATGTCAGAACAGCCAACATTGTGTCTGCTGATACCAACGGCGTTGATTGTTTGGTTATAGACAGAGAGTAAGTAATTCAAGTTTAATATATGTTATCATTGGATGAGTAACTTTCATCGAGCTTTGACGAACTCACTCTATCTGGTCAAAATAGTCGACACGTTATTTCTCCCTATTCTCAAATCGGATCCAGTTGAAACTTGTACAATTATTTATTCAGACATGAAGACATTTTTAAAAAAACTTAATTACTTAATCATTTTGTTGTAGTTAATGGGTCTTCTATCGTGTACTCTCTAGTTGGAATTCAGACTCCATTAACATTTTTTACTTGCTTTTGAAAAGGCAGCACTGAAACCTCTCCCGGATATCATAACACTCCCTCCGCCCCATGTCAACTGATTCACAAAGTGATTGGGCCATAGTGCACTGAGCATGCTATAAGCATGAAGGTTGCGTCAAAAAAATACAATTAATAAAAATAATTTCAATTTCAAAAATGTATTATTGTTAGTTTAGATGTATTAAAAATTAATTTCATGATTGATTGAAAATTATTTGATGCAATTTCACTCAATATAAGCGAGAAATTTATTAAAAAGTATTTTATATTGAACTTTTTTCTGTCAATACTACTTGTAATCCAGACACTACTCAGTGCTTACTGAATGTACAAGATGGATGCTTCCAAACTATGTTTATAATAGTAGTTGTTTAAAGTATAGCTATGTATGAACGGTAGACGTATTTAAATGGCGTATACATTTGAAAGATGCTTTACAATCAATTATAGATTAGATATAAAAAAAAAACTATCCAAAATACTTTTAGAAAAACACCCAACACTGATGTCATCTAAAAAAAATATTTAATTTATTTCACTCTCGAACTGATGAAACTGGCTTTAGATTTGAATACTAGGCATCAATGTAGAGTACGTGGGAGTAAAACAAAAAAATACTGAAAGGTAGACAGGCATATCTCGTATCAATCTCTTTTACTGAAGAGTCTCGTTGTCAGGATCCACAGGGTGTGCCCCCATTTAAGCTTGTCTGTTAGAACCTGCCTAAAAAATCAGGAACAGTCAAACGAGTAGACTTGCCCTACTTAACTCCTTCTTTATCTCTCCACTCCACCCCCCCCCCCCCCCAATTTCTTTACTATGCCAATGCAGTGGTTAGATAATCACTGCTTAAAAAGCCATGCAAGTGCCGTCTATGTTAGAATGGTTTCTTTATGCCCAGTAAATTATTCGTACACGCCCCGGGTGCAACAGAATGCAAGTCATCAGCTGAACCCAGCACATCTTGATAACTAAATGGGCGCCGAAGCACAAGGCCGCCCTCTGTATCTACACTCCATTTGAAAATGGTTGCTCGTATTACATGGCTCTACCGCAGTTTTCGAAGTCAGTTCTGTCTGTGGCATCTAGACTTCAGAATTTTTAATACTGGTACATGAGTGTGTGCAGAGACTAGAGAATTTCTTTTCTTTTATATGTTACCGTTTAGAATAAAAATATTCCTGGGTGTATTATATATCGAATGTGGATGTCCTCTTACTAAGGCACAAAACGGTACACAAAAATAAACAAATTTTCTAACAATTATTTCCAGAACAGATTCTTTGTGTAGGTCTGCCTCATACTTTTCTACGTTGAGTTCATGTATCTTCAATCTTAACAGAAAATAAACAGCAAACTAAAAGGAATACAATGAATGGACCTCTCTAGGATCAGAACACTATTAGTTTGTCTCCACATGAACAGGACAGAATTGAGTCTTTCTCAGCGGCTTCGGAACGCGGAGAAGACACTATTAGGTTAAAATCCGCTTTCCTGATATTTTGTCGCTTGCAGAGTTTAGGTGAAACGGCTACTTTATTATGCCTTCTGAAAGCAGACCGTTTTGTGTTAAAATTAAATTTGTAAGGTCAGGGTCACATTGAACCAAATTTTCATAACAATGAGCTAATTAAATGCTAATGAAAATTAACAGTGTAATAATAATAGTTGTGTATCAAAGATTGGCCTTATTAGTCATATGAAACGATCGTCTCTCCAGACGTAAAATACCACACCATCATCATCATAATGATAATAGTTAATGAAACACTAATAGTAGACTAAAGAAGCTTTGTAAACAGAAGGAAAACCTATATAGAAAATTTAAAGAAACTAAGGCAGAAAGAGTTTACAAAAAGTATATAAAAATTAAACACTTAACCCAAAAAGTAAGCAGACAGCTGCAGAGTGAATACATAAACAATGTAATATCTAAAGATAACAACAAAAACCTATGGTCATACATTAAGTCTAAGAAAATGGAAACAACAGGCATAGCGCCATTAAAAGATGAACATAACATAATACATAATGATAATGAAACTAAAGCAAACATCCTAAACAAATACTTTGCATCAGCATTCTCAGCCCCAGGAGACAAAGACATATTACTGAATTTGAACCAAGTAGACAACGTAGAAGATATAGTAGTACAAGAAAATGTAATTCAAAAACTATTAGCCTACACCAAACCAAATAAAGCGTCTGGACCTGATGGTATTCCAGCTAGATTACTCAAAGAATTAAGCAATGAGCTAGCCCCAGTGTTCAAAATACTCTTTCAGGCTTCACTTAACCAGGGCAGAGTACCAAAGGACTGGAAAGAAGCTAATGTCACCCCCTATTTAAAAAAGGAGAAAAATCTGACCCAGGAAACTACAGACCAGTATCACTTACTAGCATCACATGTAAAATCCTAGAACACATAATATGTAGCTACATCATAAACCACTTAGACAAACAAAATGTCCTCACACCATACCAACATGGCTTTAGGAAATATAGATCATGTGAAACACAACTAATAGGACTAATTGATGATTTTTCTAAAGGTTTAGATAATAGTGAACAAATAGATGCTATCTTACTAGATTTTTCTAAGGCTTTTGACAAAGTTCACCACCATAGTTTGCTTAAAAAATTAAAATATTTTGGCATTAATGGTCCACTGCATCAGTGGATTAAAGATTTTCTGATAGGTAGAGAACAAGCTGTAATAATAAATGGCTCTAAATCAACACCGATAACAGTAAACTCAGGTGAACCTCAAGGAACAGTCTTGGGTCCACTACTATTTCTAATTTACATAAATGATTTACCAAATTGTATTACTTCAGGAACAAAAGTCAGATTATTTGCAGACGATTGCATAATATATAGAACAATAAAAACAACACAAGACACGGATATTTTACAAAGAGAATTAGATGAATTACAGAAATGGGAATCAAATTGGAGCATGTCTTTCCACCCAGAAAAATGTCAGTTGTTAAGAGTAACAAAAAAACTAAAACAAATTAATTCCACTTATCTTATTCATGGCAAACCAGTAACAGACTAAAAACGCAAAATACCTAGGTGTTATAATAAATGAAAAACTGTCATGGAATCCACATATTGATGAAACTATAAAAAAATCAAACAAAGCATTAAAATTTATTAAAAGAAATTTCTATAAATCAAATAAGAACATAAAACTAAAATGTTATTTAACCTTGGTTAGGCCAATAATAGAATATGCATCCTCCATATGGGACCCCTCAACTCAAGAAAACATTGAGAAACTGGAATAGACACAAAATAGAGCAGTGAGATTCATAACAAATGAATATTCACATTTGACTAAAGTAACACCTATAATAAAATCATTAAATTTAGAAAGCCTTCAGGACAGAAGACTCAAAAGTAAAGTAGCAATTATACATAAAACACTAAACCATAATCTTCAAATACAAAAACAAAATTTAATAAAATACTCTGAAACACACAAAGATAAAGGCACATTCCTCATCCCATATGCTAGGACAAATTTGTACAAATACTCCTTCTTCCCTAATGCTATTAGAGCATGGAATGGGTTGCCTGAGCTAGCCAGGAAAACCAGTGACTTGGCAGAATTTAAGTCATTGGTTATTATGCATGACTAAATGCATGACGCGTAGGACGTAATCATCTTCTTTTTTGAAGTAACGTCTGTATTATATAAGATAAGATAAACAGTGACTTGGGCAACACTTTGCCCCGCACAGGTCTATTTAGTAAGGAAGGAAGTAGGATTGTGGTTATTGATAGCCTGTGTTCTGAGTTTTTGTGAAAACTCAAACTCTCTTTGTAATCTCGTTTTTATTCTTTTACTTGCAAATGATTTGGTTTTTCCATCCCCCCCCCCCCTCGAGCTTTAAACCTCGTTCTGAAAATGAGAACGATAATAGCTGATTGTGGTAAATGTCCAGGACTTGAAATGTCTAGGGTTTTTTAAACGTAAAAATAACTAAAATTAGCCTTCATGACTTCAAGTTCGGTATAATGAGCATAATTGTAGATGTATTACCCTTTGCAATAACAAGTACTGACATTATAATTATATTAATCAGAGTATCGGACTGACTCAACTTGTAGACTATTTTTCTAGAGCCACGTTTACAAGTACTATGGAAGTGTCGCTGCTTGGGGAAAGTGTAGAGGAGGTCAAGACCATTAGAACTAAGCTTACATCGTACACATTCATTAGGTTTCAAACGTGCCCCAGACACTACAATTAGGTTTCAACCTTTCTCGAAAGGCTTGAATAAAACCTGCCTTGGATACAAACATTACAATATTCTGTAGATACAACCAATGGAGCTTGTTGTGGAAATAAACATTAGAGTTTGATGTGAATGCGCCTACAACTAATAGTGCTTTCTGTGGTTACTACAGCCATTAGGTCTGAGACTGCTACACTCTCATAGTTAGTTGAAGTTACCCGTAGGCCTGGCAGCAATGAGCCCCTTTACGCATTGGTTATCTCGTCACTCCGTCTAGGCCAGGGGTCGGCAACCTTTTAAGTCGGAAGAGCCAAAAATTAGAATTGACACAATTTTAAAGTTTTTAAAGAGCCACAACATTTTTTCTTGTCAACAATAAATAGTAGTCACAAACTCTTTTTAAACTTTTTATTCCTATAAATATAGTATTTTTCACTACAAATTACATAATTTATATGGCGTTATTAGATAATTAATTTTAATTCGGTAACAACCAAAGCAGTAACACATTTACTTACAACACTAACTTGAACTTCAATAACATACAATTGAGCAAACAAATTCAATGGGAGCGTTGGCTTTGCATGGTTTAAGAAAGTTTGGATACATTTGGCTCATAATTTGTTGTTTTTAGTTTCAAACACGACTCTAAATTTTCATTTGTAAGTTGGCTTCTTACTTTACTTTTAATTATATTTATACAAGAGAACGCTTTCTTGCACGAATATGTCGAACCAAAGAGGTAGCAATCTGGAAGACTTTTCAACTCATCAACTCGCGGCATTTCTTTGAAATCTGTTCACTTTTGCTGCGTTACGTACACACATTTTGGACCTCCAACACTTCCAACTTGATTTTCAAATTTTCCACCCCACAAAACTTTACTTTTTAAATCGAGCATTTCTAGTATCAATTTCAAATGGATTAACGTGATTTCGTCACTATTTATATTGAAATGGTGTACCAGGAATGCTCGAATAGTTTTGTTGGTTTTGAACTTTTTTTTTATTGCATTGATTGTATCGTGATACTGCTTTAGACATTGAAAATGAAGTAACTAACCGCTCTGAATATCTTGTGCAAAAAATTTTTTTTCTTCAAAACAAAACTATTTTACTTTCCTTGCAGCTTTAGATTCAACGGTAGAGTGCTTTTGACAAGATGCGTTTTAAAAATCTTGATTACCCAATGTATGACCTCAACTATTGCGGCCGAAAATGTTTGGGCGTGTATTTAGCAGTGAAACGTTAGAATTTCACTGTTTATTTTGATCCGAAGAATCGTTGTTGCCCTTTTTTTTTTCTGTTATACATCTGGCTCCACCAAGTGTTATTGAAACGATTTTATTTAAAGCGATCTTAATGTCTTCAAGGTATTTTTGTTCGGCATGCGCTATATTTTCTCTTCTTGTTTGTCACGACAGTGCTAGCAATCCTAGAGTTTCTTCTTTTGGACCTTTGGGAAGACATATACCTGACAAAATGGACAACTTGTGCCGTGTCTTTATGTCGCAAGACTCATCTATAGCAAGTGATAAGACAGAAGAAAGTTGGATATCTTCCGTCTGCAAATATGTTACATTTGAAGACAAATGAGCTATTCTATCTTGTTCTGTTTAAGCGAATAGTGGCAAATCTTTTTTTTTTTTTTCAAAATTTCTGGTTTGTTTTTGAAATCATGAATCAGTTCTTCAGATGCATGTATGAAGCAGTCTTTCAGATACTCACCATCTATAAATGGTTTGCCTTTTTCCGCAATTTCTAGTGGTACCGCAAAGCCCGTCATATTAGCATTACCTGTACATTGCTTCTAACTTTGAGAAGATAATTCGCTTCTAACTCATTCACTTGAAACAACAAACTATTTGTAACACCCAAAGCACGCGGTGAAGATGCTGATTCATCTTGCGTCGAAAGCGAATTAAAACCTACATAGAAACACGCGACGACGGCCGAGGGCTTCCGACGACTGACAACAGTGAGGACGTGTGTAATGGGGGGGGGGGGGGAGGGGGGGGGTGAGTACAAGTGGCTGAGAGACACAAGCAGCGCCTAAGTGTAAGGCGAGTACAAGTGGCTGAGAGACACAGGCAGCGCCTAAATCTCGTTAAAATATTCAGAACTATTTTAAAAAATGTTTCGATAAAATAAATAATATTTGCATATGGAACTAAAGAGCCGCATCTTCACACCCAAAGAGCCGCATCTTCACACCCAAAGAGCCGCATGTGGCTCGCGAGCCGCAGGTTGCCGACCCCGGGTCTAGGTTAGTGGCATCATGCTGAGACCTCCACGCATTGAATTAGCTCACACTTTCTTGCCATGGGTGGAAAGTGGCAGGAGGCTGGTCAAATAAGACTAGTCAAAAACTCAAGTTAGAAAAATTAATCATTAATTTCAATCCGAAATTTCGAACATAGTAGGATTGTTGGCTAGCGAAGTTGGTTGAGCGTCACACTAATAACGCGATTGAGCGTCAGACTAATAACGCGATTGAGAGTCACACTAATAACGCGAATGTCGTGGGTCTTAATGCCATACTAGTACATTTGTTGCTTTTATTTTTAATTGTCAACTACAAATAAGTTATAAATAATTAGTTACTATATTACTGTATTTCAACATAAAGTAGGAATTGATTTTACAAATGCATATTACTTATTTTCTCTACTAGGTCCTATCTGCAGTTAATTAGCACATTGGACAATTTAAAACAAATTTATGAGGACGAAGAAGATAAGGCTGGGTAAGTGTTTCCCTCCTTGTGTTTGTTAGACACAGTTTATAAGACGTTAAAACTAGTGCTTCCTGGTCCAGGGTATATTAAATAGGATTATTGGAGAGTATTTACATTTAGGGTTTAAGTAGGTCATGCGGGTCAAAGAAATTGGTTTCAACAGAAAGGATTGGAAATGGATGACTGACAAGTCCTCATTGTATGTAAGTAATAACAAATTTGATTTTTTGAAAATGTATGTCCTTGGTAAATGGGTTAACTATGTAAAAAAGGTGGGGGGGGGGGGGGGGGGTAGGGAGGGTAATA
The DNA here is from genome assembly GCA_030265305.1 of Biomphalaria pfeifferi. Taxonomy (NCBI): domain Eukaryota; kingdom Metazoa; phylum Mollusca; class Gastropoda; family Planorbidae; genus Biomphalaria; species Biomphalaria pfeifferi. The sequence continues at coordinate 760,927 of JASAOG010000170.1, read as the reverse complement.
CTCAAGCTTATTGTGTTATGCATGGGCTTAGACTGGGATCTCGATTATTAGGACAAATTCTAATGGGTATATGGACTAGCTGACCACATGACCTGGTCACATGACTTGACCACATGACCTGGTCACATGACATGGCCACATGACAGTCTAGTTAACTGGTGCCCATACGATGAGCTTAACTTCATCTGTCCATAGACCAAACAAATCTGAAAGAGAACTATTTTACTTTTTTTTTTTTTTTTTTTTTTTTAATGTTTTTAAAGAAAACAAAAGTAGAAATAGAGCCATGTTGTAATGTACTTCTTTATAAACTGGAAGCAAGTGAGAGAGTAACAAGCTGAAGAAAATAACAAGGAGTTTGAAAGTAATAGGTAAAGAAAAATTGTTTAAAAATAACAAGTGAAAAATTTGACAAAAGAAAACAAACTTAATAAAAAAAAGTTTTCAGTATTTTAAATCACACAAGTAGAAAGTCCACAAACTTGATTGAAAGTCTATGTTCCATTAAAATGCTTATTGAAAGAGTGCAGCCCCTTCAGTTTTATGTCTGGTCTGTCTTTGATGAGAAGCTTTGATGAACTAAGTTGTAGAAGGTTAATGTGCAAGTTTGTTTTAAGTGGGTAGATTTTACACAGCTTTGTGGGTTTTTTTTTTAACTCGCATTGAGATGGACATGCCGGTGGATCTGTTTTATGTGAACGAAAAAAGAAGGAGAATATATAGACATTGTGTAAGTAACCGTGAGACAGACAGACAAACATAGATAGATAGATAGATAGATGGATGGATAGATAGATAGATAGATAGATAGATAGATAGATAGATAGGCAGGCAGACAGACAGATAGATAGATAGATTAGTTAGATTAGATAGATAGATAGACATATTGATAGATTGATTGACTGATTTATATACACTGACCGATTGACAGTCTGATTGATTGATTGACAGTCTGGGAAAGAGAGAAAGATATGTTTTCTTATCCTTTATAAATTGTTACTTTCCAATAACATCAACAAAATGTAGGACTTCATTGTACACAAAAGTGTTTCACTAGACGACATTCAAATACATGCCAGGTTAAATGTATCACGACATCTACATGCATTTATAATTTCTCTTGAATGGGAACCATGTGAAGTCTTCTAGGGCCACAATGTCCGTCTGTGTGCCGCTGACCCCACCTCTGTGTTTGAACCTCATATCTTCAGATAACGCGAGATAGAGCATCCTGCGCGGGAAATTTAATACCTGACAGAACAGGCCAGATTCTTGACGGAATGTAGGAAATCGGGAGACTCGCCTCTCGCTCAGAGATGCCAGGTTTTCGTTCCTTTAGCAAAAAATTGACTTGCTTAAATAGTTAAGAGAAAAAACGTTGGTAAACACAGTCGAGAGAGTGAGTGGCGAATGACAAAATGGCACATTGTCTTAGACAGACGTCAGATGTTTACATTGACAAATTCGTCGTTCTGGGCTTCTGACTTGACAGTGATAAGACAACTCGTTTATCTGTTGTTTAGCGTCCACGCTCAGACGCTAGTAATAACTTTCTAACTACTTTCTGTTCACACGTCTTTCTGGCAACAGCCATTGTTGTACTTGTTTCTTTTTTATGCCAGGACCGTGATGACTTCTAGTTGGTGAACAAAGATAGCAATTGATATTTACATTTCAAAAGCCTTTTTTATAGCCCGATCTTAAAGCATTGAAATAGCTGAAGACTTTCAGACCACGTGGCATGTTGGAAAAACTCTGACAATTTCATTAGTTCAACAATATACCACAATATACATCATATCAACTAAATATTTCAACACCCTTATCAGGGCCGGACTTATATAATTGAAGGCCCTGGACGCGAAGTGAAATAGAAAAATATAAATATAAACAGAGAAAAAATAAACTACGCAATTTATTTAAAACCTTGAAAGAAATGTCAGATAACAGGGGAGCGAAAATTATATACCGGCAAAAACCAAAAGGCAGGCGATCTAAAGGCAGACCCCGAAAGCGATGGATTGACGATGGAGAGGCAGATTTACAACAGCTTGGTGTTAGGGCGTGGAGACGAAAGACCCAGGAGAGTTCTGAATGTAGGGATGTGTTGAAGCAGGCTATGGGCTGTAGCGCTATTGGATGGATGATGATTAAAACCTAGTTAGGGAAGTGTACTCCTGCAATAACATTGGGCACACGTTTAGCTTTTTTTTTTCTTAAAAAATAGTTTAGGTCCTGTACGAGGCCACTACTAATAGGAGGCCCTAGGCGGCTGCCTAGTTTGCCTATGCCTAAGACCGACCCTGTCCTCATGTAGAAAACACAGTTTAATTCTAATCCAGTATCTAAATGAGCATTTTTTTTTCTTTTTGGTGTGTGTGGGGGTGGGGGAGATGAACATACAAGATGTGCACCCTTCCCAATTTCCTTTTGGGCCCACAAAGAAAGAAACAATGTTCTAAACATAAACATATTTAGCAAGAAAGAAACATTGTTCTAAACATAAACATATTTAGCAAGAAAGAAACATTGTTCTAAACATCAAGACATATTTAGAAAGAAAGAAACATTGTTCTAAACATCAAGACATATTTAGCAAGAAAGAAACATTGTTCTAAACATCAAGACATATTTAGAAAGAAAGAAACATTGTTCTAAACATCAAGACATATTTAGAAAGAAAGAAACATTGTTCTAAACATCAAGACATATTTAGAAAGAAAGAAACATTGTTCTAAACATCAAGACATATTTAGAATGTTCCAGAATAAGATCGATACCTTCCTTCTTGTCAATAACATTGTTATATTAGTACAAATAACAAGCTTGAAAACTAAAGATTTAGAAAGTAAAATGTCGACTTAAGACTGATAGATCTATTTAGTTTCTGGCTTTTAACTTGCAACTTTGCAAGAGAAACACCTCATTTATCAGCTTTCAAACTTTTTGAGCTTTCGTAATAAATATAAAAACGTAGGTTAATTAATGTCATGTTTAAAAGTGTAGCAAGTATCTCATTTGGTTGTAAATATTGGGTTGTAGCGCATCAACTGTTGAAAATTGTTCTCTTATAACTTGTCATTTATGCATTACTAATTTGTATTGTATATTTAATGTTTGTACAATTAGTGATTGTATTTAATAGATTTTTTAGACACGACATTAAGAGTGCCGAACTAAATCATTCAAGTCATGAACGAAACAAAATTGCCTTGAAATTTCAAAACTCTACATGTTTTACTGATTCAATAACATGCATCACGCTTATTGGACTAGCCAATGTTACAACCAAAAATGTTTGTCCTTCTATTCAACTTAGCAAAAATAACTTGTTTTATAGGTTCTGTTTCTCTTTTCTACAATCTAGGATTTGTTGTGTATCTTACATAATAAAAAGTCTGAACAACATAAATCTATCCTAACAGTCACATCAGCTTTCAACACTCACCTTTTACTTTTCACACCCTAAAGTTAGTGTAAATCTTCATAGTTTCCAGTTGTTGAGTGACTTGAGATAGCCAGGAGATAGTTTTGAGATAGTTTTAATCTACCAACATTTGAAGATTTTCGCTTTAAACCCGCATTTAAAATACTGGTTCATGTTTTGTTTAGTATAATAAATAATTGTTTAAAGATTCCACTTGATCTAAGAATGGGTGTGGGAGAAATAACATGTACACATTTTTTACCAGACAGACAGACAGAGTGGGTTGATAGAAGCTTTGTAAAAAGTGACTAACAATACATTTTTGAAACAAGCTCAAGATAAATTTGCATGAAACTAAATGACCATGAAATAAATCCAGACAATAAGCTGATAAGACTTAGACATACACAAAGCTTTGGTTGGTTACAGCTTTACTTCCAGCTTTACACAGAACTTTCATCGTTTACGTCAATTGTCATGTATCTAATCTTAAAAACATTGACGTGCAACTTGAATCTTGGATTAGTTTCTTTCTTGATGAGTCAAAGTCAAATTGAGAACAAAAATGTTAACGAACTTCTCCCTGATCAAAAGTTACAGAGCTCGCTACGGTCCTAGACAGAGCCATTAAATTGCTCTTTGTCATGTTCCAGGTTAGTTTCACATTGTTCAATTTCTTAAACTTTCAAATTGTAGACTACATCGTTTAATTATTAAATTTATTATGTTTCAAACAAATTTAATAGATCTATTAGTCAGCCTACATTTCAGTGTATATAGAAGTGGGTTAACCAGTAACTACTCACTAATATTTGATTTACAAAGATCTACTGATTTTACGATTTTCAGCTCTTTAATCATCAAATGATTTCAATTGGAATTTTTTAAAAAGTTTTTATAAAACTTCAATGCCAAAGAGTCATTAACCGGAATTTCCTCCTCCAATTAAGTCTAGTGCGCACACGGCATGTATTCGTGTAGGAGTGAATATGTAGGGGAATGTGTGTGTGTGTGTGTGGGGGGGAGAGACTTCGTTGATAACTAATTCAGTCATTCATGAAAGTAAATCCAGTCCAAAAAATGCGATCAAACGCTGACATTTGACTCTAATTGAAAACGTTATAGATAAACAGAGTTTTGTTTTTACTTTTAAAAACCATAATCTTTGCTAAGCACTTGGTTCAATACCTAGATCTAGATGTAGCCCTAATGGCATGCTAAACACTTGGTTCAATACCTAGATCTAGATGTAGTCCTAATGGCAGACTGATGATAGTGATGGATATGGTGGCCAGCAACTTAACGAAAGGGAGCTAATGCGAGTTAGGATGTTTCATCAGTACTGAGTTGTTCTATAAGCTACACAAATTATAGTTTAGAATAGATACTCCACTTTCTTTGAAGCATCCAGAAAATTCTTGTTATGAATAATACTAATGTAAGTGAAAACTTTATCATTTCCCTATTTTCTTATTGAATAACAATTTCACCTAATATGTATCCGAAAGTACTACAACCGACATGGAAGGGTCTGCCTAATCAATCCCAGACCCAGTCTTCTGTTTAATTACTAATAAGAATTATGAGATGATAATTCTCATAGCATAGTGTTCATAGTGTTTAAATAGAACTTATGTAGTGTTTAGATAATTAAAAAAAACTATTTTAACAAAGCTACTCAGAAATCCTGAAGTAGCTTGAAAGATCATTGAAACTATTTTTTAACTAATTAATATAGCACACAGTGGGGCACACAACATTTACTCTACCGTGTGTTCTCAACTTTAAATAAGTGCCTGCCTGGTCGAGTGGTATGCGCTTCGGACTTTCGTCACGACGGTCCCAAGTTCGAATCCTGCCTGCTACCATCTCTTGTCGTCGGTTTGTAGTAGGTTTGGGCTAGGGGACGTAATCCTCTTCATTTCTCAAGGAACGTCCGAAATTAATCAACTAAACAAACAAAAAGTTTCCTTTTCATATGGTTAAGGTCATCAGTTTCTTTGGCCAACGGCTAACGGACAAGGTGTCATGTGGCCAGCACAGCGACCAACCGCCTTTACTTTACCCCAACAAAGTCAGGTACCCATTAGAGGTGGGTGGACTCAGAGGCGCCTAAAAATTCCGAAATTCAAAATCCCAGTCAGCACCGAGTAAGAATAGATAAGAATGTAGATTTCACCTGATACTTTGATCTGCAGTTGAACAGGGAACTAGACTATGTGCTCAGTTTAACCTTCGAGCACTCTCCAACTTTCTAAGCTATTTAGATTTTGTTACACTCTCAAATCATGATGTCCACTTGATTAGAGATGTCCACTTGATTAGCGATGTCCACATGATTAGAGATGTCCACTTGATTAGAGATGTCCATATGAGTCGATGCCGCGCCTCTTTAAGTCGTAGAAATCTAACACACACACACACATACCAGATATACTAATGGTAAAAGGGGTGCTTGGATTCTAGTTGATGGGACTTATTTAGAGTCTGACACAGATGGGCTTAGATTCCACTTTCCGTGCCATTTTTATACTCTGGCATTAAAATTCTTGCAACTGACCTTTCTCCAGGTAAAAATAAAATCAATGTTTAGCTTTAAGGTTGTTGTTTTTTTTGTTCACGTGACTTTAACGAGAGCTTTCAACATCGTGATATTTTTTTGCTGCTTGCTTTAAGTGTTCTTCATGACGTCATTCTAAACTTAATCGACAGAATGACGTCATGTAGTGGTTAGAAAATTTAAATATGATGAGATCTGTCTATCTATCTATTTTTCTATCTATCTTTCTATGTTTTTACAAAGCTTATATCAACTCACTCTGTCTGTCTGTCCAAAAGTTGTAGACGCTTTCTCCGACACGCAATCTCGGGTGAAGCTGAAATTTTACACAATTGTTTCTTTTACCTGACAACACAAGAATCAATTTAAAAAAATTAACCAACTAGTTACTTAACTATTTATAATCAATTACTTTGTTTAGTATCTCAAACAAGGGAAAGAATTAGTACTTGACTGAAGTGGTGGTACTAGGTGAATTGTGGTTAATACTATGCAGAATTAATTTTGAGGCTGTGGGCTCTCCTGTAATCTGAGCTTATTGGACTTCTTTGTCCTGACCATTAAGTCAAATTCTTTTGTTGTTTACCTTTTACTAAGTGGTGAAACTTTGAATAAGTGGTAAAACTTTGAAATTACACTTGGACATAGAATGAAAAAAGCCACATTAAATACTTTCCTTTAGAAATAAAGAAAACCAAACAGACTAAATAGTTCATCGCTATGGGACAAGACCTGCAATTATCTACCTGTCTGCTCAATACATAAATGTAGTTACCGGATTTTTATTTTATTGCTGCTTCTTTTATTTGAACACATGATGCGGGTCTGATGGCATAAGGAAATGTGTTCTGTAGACTTTGGATCGACAGATCAAATACGTTTAATTTATATATATATATATGGGAAACAACCCTCTTTGACGCAACCATTGAACGACTTTCCCAAGACGATGCTTTATGCCCTTAGGAAACAAAAATAGCGTTAATCTATCAGAACTAAATAGACACAGGTTTTATGTGTACGGAGACCTCCCACAAATGTATTTCTTCAATCGTTGCAGCTGTTTCAATTGGTACATTGCCACGCGGCTCATCATGGGTGACGTGAACATCACACCAACACACTAATCTCCGAGAGCCTGAAGAATACATTCAATAGTTCCAGAGTGTTGGTCTCCCTTTTGAAAGGATTAATTCTGTTACTTTATTTTTTATTTGATCAGTCTTATAGTGCTAGGATCAACTCTCATGTAACCCAACCTCATTTTGTTACAAAGCTTATATCAACTCTATGGTAAACAATGTGTAGGCTGCACGTTAGGTCTTCCACGTCCAATCTCGGACTTACGCTGAAATTTTGCATAATACAATGATCAATCAAAAAAAAAATTAACCAATTAGTTAATTAACTAATCGTAATTAATTATTTTATTTGGTATCTTGAACAAGGGAAATAAATCATACTTGACAGATGTGGTGGTATAAGTTGAACAATTTGTAAAAATATTTCTAATCGCTTAGATTAATTATGTCTAGGTCAGCTCTACGTATACTTACATGACTAAACTAAACTAATTGATACAATTAGACTTAATTAAGTTTTTTTAAAAGAATTTTTTAAAAATGTTTTTTCTTGTTTGTTATTTGAATAGGTCTATTTAGCTTGGGTCAGTTTCTGTGACCTTATTTGTTAATGGTCATATATATATTGCTAGGGTCATTTTCTGTAACTTCCTATTTTATTAATATTATCGTGCTAGCCTTTTCTTGTCCCTTTATTTGATTAGTTTACATAGCTGTGATAAGTTTATTTGATTAGTTTACATAGCTGTGATAAGTTTATTTGATTAGTTTACATAGCTGTGATAAGTTTATTTGATTAGTTTACATAGCTGTGATAAGTTTATTTGATTAGTTTACATAGCTGTGATAACTTTATTTGATTAGTTTACATAGCTGTGATAAGTTTAAAAATCAAGTAACAACAAAGAAAAAAAAGCAAATGTTTAGTGGATATTTTTGTTGAGTCTGAAATTGTAGCTGTTAAAATATGCATGGGGTCTAATCCTCTATGTGGTTGTGGTGGCCTATTAAATTATGTATCTAAGTCTTCACCACTTTCAGACAGCACATTTGTCTCTTATGAAATATCTTCATTTAGAATAATTCCAACTCATTCCACACCACATATATACAGAGACCCAGCATTTTTAAGTCCGGGCCTGTGCTATCCTTGAGCAATGCGTCCGTCGACATTCGACATGCTCTAGTTATCTGAGTCGTCATTAGTTGAGTAAGGTAACCATATTGGGTCTCTTTTGAACATGTTTTATTTGTAGACTCGCCGAGAATCTGTAGCCATTGCCTCAAGCTGCGCATGTTATACGTTCTGGGTCTTAGCTCTTGTAGTACAGTATGACAGCAAACCTTTTCATTGGACTGGTAGGAAAGTGAAACTCGTCACTCCCATCCAAGTATGCATTTGAAACTATTGGAGGATGAAGATTATTAAGTTCTTGTCTAAACCTCCTGCAGGACCGCAGGGGGGGGGGGGAGTGAAAGAAGACAGGGTTTGAACTCGGGACCATCGCCACGACAGTCCAAAGCTCATACCACACGACCAGGCAGCAATTTAAGGTCGACCTTTCATTTTGACACATATTTGTTCACGTCACTGGATTTATTTTGTATCTACCATTATTTTATCTTCTTTATGTGGTGCGTCACTTCCTGTGACGTCTGAAATGTGTGTGACGTAAGAAAGCTGTGTGACGTATTGTGTATAAAATCTGATATGTATTTGACAAAATCATAGCACAATATAGCTGCTACTTCCTGTCGTCTGAAAGCTTACGCAACCCGGGGTCAAGGTCAAGTTATCAAGTATGAATTATCAAGTTTTTAAAAAAATGACTTTGAAAAACAAACTTCATTTTTTACTCCAGCGACTCGTTTACCTGGGATCACCTGTGTATATTTTTACTGGAAGATCTTCCACCTGGTTAGCACAATTTTTTTTCTAACGGCCAACGTTTGCTCTCTTCAATCGAAAATGAATTTGAACCAAAAAATTAAAAGCCAGTCCAAATGGCGAGATGAACAAGATGAAGACTAAGAGATATTGATCAGAAAAAAAATTAGCTGCTGAAATTGTGGAGTCTGTGTCTGAACTGTAAATGATGTATCTTGTTCAAAGTAATACACATGCAAGTCAAAATATTTTTTTTAAAAGCAATACTTTCTGTTCGTTATAAAATCTGAGTTCTAGCCCATGTTTCTAAACAGAACTAGAGCTGTGATAATATCAAACATCTATAAACGTTTCTTGAAACCAAATGTTCTTTGTAACATTGAATCACTTTGCCCATTTCACAGGCATGTATTCACTTCTCTTAAAATGTTAACAGAGTTGCTGTTCTTGACTTTTCTTCAAAATGACTAAGTAGTCTTTCGAATGTCCTTGGTGTTTTTTTATATATATTTTTTTTTCTTCTAATCACCTTGGTCTTTTGAACAGTCGGTGCATCACACATGGTCTGTAGACCGTCTTTCTCCATTCCTCTATGCCTTTTGTTTTGCCTTGGACAGAATCTCTTTCAATGACAGGCTCATCCATTCGTTTATGTTGTCTACCATCGCCTTCCCTGTCTGCCTTCTCTTCTTTTTCCTGTTACTGTTCCCTGAGGGAAGGTCTTTGCGAGCGACCTTGTGATATGGCCGTAAAGTTTCAGTTTGCGTTTTACATGTGTTAGCAGGTCATCGTGAGGACCAATAGCCGTTGTGATTCAGTTTCTAATCTCTTCGTTTGTGTTCTGTCTTTGTTGATGATACCTAAGATCTTTCTATCTAGGATCTTTCTACAGCATCCCTGTTCCATTGCTGAGATTCTCCTCCCCAGTTCTGCAGTTTGCGTCCAATATTTGCAAGCATAACCATCACAAATACTATATATCAGTAAGAAAGTAAAGGTACCCTTTCAGACCTTGTGATATATGGGACCAGGTGAAGTAAAGCTCATCAGTTTCTATGGTCGACGATTAACTATGGTGTCATGTGGCCAGCACAATGACAAACGGCCCTTACTTCCCCGACGTATTGCAGGTACCCATCAGATTTGACTGGATTCAGGGGCGTCCTGGAACTCCCGATACCCACTTGTAACCCCTGGGTTCAAATCCAAGCGCCTTAATACTCAGCCCCTCGCCCACACCTTGTACCTTCACTAATAATGCAAATCATTAAAGATATGTTTATTGACTTTTTCAGAGTTGATTCAGAGTTTGCTAAACTTAAACTGAGTGATCTGACAATGATTGCAACGCTAGGAGTTGGCGGATTTGGTCGCGTAGAGTTGGTAAGTCAATACGTTTGTAAGACATAGTATGGTGGAGGGGTGGGAGATCTCTAAAAAACTATACAACGAATGAGGTCACCTTGGGGTCATGCTGAAAGATTGTTGAATGTAAGCTATACATATCGATATCCCCTAAGATCTCTGTCATCTTAACCACTGTAGAAGGAGCTTTCCAATGATAGAACTCTTGGAAGAAGACACTAGAGCTTATGTCGGCAGAGAGGGAAACGTAGATGCATTGGACTTGAGAAGAAAAGACAACTCCAAGAAAAGGATACTCAAAGAAATTATAATTTCAAAAATGGGTAACTCATAGAAATGACAATTCCAATAGAGGGCAACTCAAAGAAAAGACTCTCCCAGAAAGGGCAACTCAAAGAAATGGCAATTCCAAGAAAGAGTAACTTCTAATAAATGACAATTCCAAGAAGGGGTAACTCCATATGCATATATGACTATTCCAGCAAGTACAATTCAAAGAAAAGGCAACTCAATCCTTTCAAGAAAAAGACAATTTAAAGAAAAGGCACTTAGAGAAAAAAAAAAGAAACATCTCCGGCTGTTTTCTACATGACTTTTTATTCACATTTTCACTGTACCAATAGATGTGTCGTTCCTAGAAATGTTGAGGGTAAGCTCAAACTTTCAAAGAAATGCTCTCGAGGCTTGCGTCTCTAAATGCTTCTGACAGCCAGAAACCAGCTCCTGGCCTTCACGCGTGATTTTCCCATAAATCCGGCGGAACTTTTCTTACAAACTGACAGGAGAAGGGATGAAAGGCGGACCAATGGCGCCTCAAAACCAGTTTGCTTTGTTTTGATAGGGCACGTCAGCCTTGATAATGCATCTAGGAGATGGAAAACTCTTGATATTCTCCCGTGTGGGTATCGGAGTCTTGGAAAGGACAAGAAACGACAACTCAAAGAAAAGGCAGCTCAAAGAAACGACAACTCAAAGAAAAGGCAGCTCAAAGAAAAGATAACTACAGGAAAGGACAACTCAATCAATTCAAGGAGAATATACATTTTTTTAAAGTCACTTAAAGTAAAAGAGTCAACAGAAATGCCCATCCACATTATCACTGGAACGATTAATCGTTATTTTTTTATTACAGAGCCTATATCGACTCGCTCTGTCTGTCTGTCTGTCCGGTAAAGAAAAAAGTAAAATTCCCCTTTTAGACCTTGTCTATAGAGGAGATGATGTAAAGGTCATCTGTTTCTCCCACACCTATTCTCGGATAAGTTAAAACTTTGCACAATTATTTATTGCAGTAGAGAATGCATGAATCAATTTTTAAAAAATTGACCAAGTAGTCAATTAATTACTGGTTATTAATTATTTTGTTTGATGATAACAAGGGAAATTAATTCTTCAGTATTCACAGGTACGGTTAAATATGTCGGGTTTTGTCCTCTCAAATATTTGCACACGTTATTTCTCCCACACCCATTCTCGGATCAAGTTGAAACTTTAAACAATTATTTATTGTAACTTACAGAACACAAATCAATTTTAAAAACTAACCAATTAGTCAATTAATTATTGGTTATTAATTATTTTGTTGGATATTAAAATAGGGAAAAAATTTTTTACATTATCAATATAGCTGTAAGTTCCCCCCTTCTCTAAGCTTTGATGTTTTTTTTTTTAATGATTTTGTATATTTTGCTTGTTTTTATTACACTCACAGCACCAATATGTACACTGTTTAATGTGTACACTGTTTTATATGTACACTGTTTTATATGTACGCTGTTTAATATGTACCCTGTTTTATATGTACACTGTTTTATATGTACACTGTTTAATATGTACACTGTTTTATATGTACACTGTTTAATATGTACACTGTTTAATATGTACACTGTTTAATATGTACACTGTTTTATATGTACACTGTTTAATATGTACACTGTTTTATATGTACACTGTTTAATATGTACACTGTTTAATATGTACACTGTTTAATATGTACACTGTTTTATATGTACACTGTTTTATATCTACACTGTTTTATATCTACACTGTTTAATATGTACACTGTTTTATATGTACACTGTTTTATATGTACATTGTTTTATATGTACACTGTTTAATATGTACACTGTTTTATATGTACACTGTTTAATATGTACACTGTTTAATATGTACACTGTTTAATATGTACACTGTTTTATATGTACACTGTTTCATATGTACACTCTTTCATATGTACACTGTTTCATATGTACACTGTTTCATATGTACACTCTTTCATATGTACACTGTTTTATATGTACACTGTTTTATATGTACCCTGTTTCATATGTACACTGTTTCATATGTACACTGTTTCATATGTACACTGTTTAATATGTACACTGTTTAATATGTACACTGTTTAATATGTACACTGTTTTATATGTACACTGTTTAATATGCACCCTGTTTAATATGCACCCTGTTTAATATGTACACTGTTTAATATGTACACTGTTTTATATGTACACTGTTTTATATGTACCCTGTTTAATATGTACCCAGTTTAATATGTAACCAGTTTAATATGTCCCCTGTTTAATATGTACCCTGTTTAATATGTACCCTGTTTAATATGTACACTGTTTAATATGTACACTGTTTAATATGTACCCTATTTAATATGTACCCTGTTTAATATGTACACTGTTAAATATGTACACTGTTAAATATGTACCCTGTTTAATATGTGCACTGTGTTATATGTGCACTGTTTTATATGTGCACTGTTTAATATGTGCACTGTTTTATATGTACACTGTTTAATATGTACACTGTTTAATATGTACAATGTTTAGCTTTTGTATAAGTTATGGATAGTTTTCGTTCTAATATAACAAAGTTGCTGCATATGTAGGTATGAAGTGTTCCCTCAGCTGTTCCTTACACGCTGTCCACTGTTCCCACAGGTTCAAGTCAACAGTGATACTAGCAAGGCGTACGCTCTAAAGATCTTAAAGAAACATCACATCGTGGAGACACGACAACAGGAGCACATCATGAATGAGAAGAAGATCATGATAGAAGCTCGATCAGACTTTATTGTCAGGTATCTTGCAGACTTGATCTTGGTCTCACTTGTTCTTGTATAACTGGCTTCCAAGCTTTTTTTTTTAAATGTTGACTAAATGACATCATTCTGAACGTTTTTTGAAATGTATAGTTAGATGGTAGGCATTTTGTTTTTCATTCTCTTTTTGTTTGCTCCTGTAACTGTGTTGGTGTGAGTTTCAATACACACTATTAGATTAACAAACAAGATAAGGACATTTTTTGTTTAGACTTAAAGAAGTCGCGGTGTAAACGTGCTCTAGGAAATTTATACAGAGACCCTGAGCTTATAAATTTCCGAATATTATGAGTTAGTATCGTATGCAGTAGTCTATAAATCCTCTATTACCGAAATTGACACATATCGTGTCCAGTTGGTCACGTTCGTCGCAAGATACCAGGATCTCTTCGTTACGAAGTTCTTCACTAATCACAACTATTATTATTTCAACATGTCCCTGGGTAAGGATTGAAAGAGTATTATGCTGTCGTCTAACATATTGCTAAAAGTGTTTACAAACTAGGCCGCCTGATAGGTCCATAACGTATGTAGGAAAAAGATAATGTTACAAACAATTATATAGAATGTTTTAATCAATACCAAGTCAGGACAGAGTGACTAAAAAAATAAATAAAGTTACACCCGTTTTTTTTTTAATTCTGAAAACAAGACTGATTTGAGATTTAATGAACTGTTAAAAAAACTTTGATTTTATGGGTTGTGTCTGATGAAAGTAGGGCGATAGCTTTTTATTTAGTATGATACTTAACTCCCTTTAAGATATATGTCTCTATGGAAATGACTTACAGTTATATCTCACTCACAGTGAGTGTAATTAACTTTGAACATTTCAACATTTAAAATAACGTACAAGTCACTTCTCAGTGCGCTAGCTATTCAGAACACGATATAGAGTCTATGCCACTATGTACCCATTTGTTCAACTCCGCGTTAAAGTCTTTATATCCAGTCCTAATGTCAGCTATTTGTGTTTTTTTCTCATGCTATTTCTGATCATTTCTCTGTTACATTTCTATTATGTATTATGTATGTATGTGTGTGTGTGAGACACTGGCGGATCCAGGGGGGGGGGGGGCGATAGGGGCGATCGAAAGGGGGGGGGGGGGCGGACGAACTTTAGTATAGGATTCACACAATTTGTATACGAATTTATTACTTATGTTAAAAATATATACCAATTATTTATATTTCAACCTATTTTTAGATTATTTCGCCCCTCCCTCTAGTATGTTGGCCAATTTGGTGGGGTCGGGAGGGGGCGATGGTATCAATTCCGCCCCCCCTACACTTTCGAGTGGGGGGGCGGTCCAATTTGTTTGTAGAAATCACAGCTTGCTAACAAAATCAATTAAATATCTATATCTTTAAAGCTTGTTATTGATATTTTAACAGATCGTTATGTTATGTCGTTCCCTGTTGGCCAATTGGTGGGGGGGGGGGGGGGGGGCGAATACCTCTACTGCCTTTCCCACCTAAACCCTTTGAGTGGGGGGGGGGGGGTCCTATTTTTGTGGAGAATCATAGTTTGTGAACAAAATTAGTTGAATATCTATATAATATAAACTATGTATTGATATGTGACCCATTGTATATTATGTCGTACTCTAATCTCAAATTGTATTATTAGTAAATTTAAATAAAAAAAGGGTTGTACCAGGTGGGAGGGGCGATACATGCAATCGCATTTCCCCCATCGGACAAATCAATAATTTTTCTTTTTGTATTATAGTTAAGAAATTACAAAATTTTAAAAAATCTGTCACTAATATAATTTATATATACTATAAATTAAATTCTTATATCGAGTCGTCCCACCCCTATTCTTTAATGCCAAATGCAATCTTTAGCAGAAATTATGAAAGGAGCGAGGATTAATCGTTTTCACTCTACCGCCCCTCCCATTTCCAGACAGAGTTTATGTAATTTCACATGAATTTATCATAATTATTTTAAGAAAGACTATGCATTGGAAAAGTTAGAATTCAAACGAAATTTTTCAGTATAAAAGTCATGATTGAGATGAGTTCTAAACTCAGATAAAGATTTCATAGTCGCCTTTTCCCAACCTTTACTCAATCTGATATTTTTCTAGTTAAATAAATTTGGGACTATAACTCACAATTTATACTTTAATTTTCTTAAATACTATTTATCGAATTTTTTTTTTCGGCGGCGATCCTCAAAGCAAAAATCTAACTACGTGGGGTATCCTATCTTTTCAAGAAACGAATCAGTTTTATTTGCAATGTATTATGGGCCTATAAATTTATATTAGAATATTTTTCAAGTACAACATTATTCGAAAGATCCTTTTTAATAGAATGAATAATGAGCTTTAGGTCAGGAGAATGCGTTTCTGCAATGAAGAATGCAAGAAAATGCTTTTGGCGTCGGGGCTTCACCTGGAACTCCATTAATGAATAATGAGCTGCAGATGTCAGGAGAATACGTTTCTACAGTGAAAAAAGCAAGAAAAGGCCTTATGTCGTCGGGGCTTCGCCCCGAACACCACAAGAGAACCTTATAGCGCTGCCCCAGTTGTTTTGTTTTTCGCCGAAGGTTGAGAAATGATATATATATATGTATGTATGTATGTATGTGTGTGTGTGCGCGCGCGCGCTGTACGCACGTTTATGCATAGGGTTATGGTTTACTGGGCGTTAGGGTTAGGGTTTGGAAAAAAATCGCCCCCCCCCCACTCCAAAGTTCTGGATCCGCTAGTGGTGTGAGAGAGAGAGAGAAAGAGAAAGATTTAAAATAATAAACACTATTTATTTTGTGATCACTCAAGGGACATTACTTGGCAATGATTCTTCTCCCTACTTGACGTTTTGAACACAGAGAACATATTCACTTAAAAACTGATTTAAGAGATAAGATTAAAAGCCACGGTAGTCTTGCTCTCTGCTGCTAATCAAATATAAACCAATCTAGTTTTGAACGTAAGCAAAAGATAACATGGCCATCTCATAGAGACATTTTAGTGATATATTCGTTTCTTAGTCATGGATGCATTATATTGAAAACATTGAATGTATAGTAGGCTATATTCTTTTCAATTCAGATTTGCAAGACATAGATTCTCTATATCTCAATGAGTTCAATGTTCTATTCGTTTGAAAAATCTCTCTCCCTCTCTCTGTCTGTATTTTTCTTTCTTGTTCTCTCCTTTTCTTTTTCTCTCGCTCTTTCTTTTATAAGCTTTTTCTTTCCGTTCATTACACTCTCTTCCTCTCATTCTTTCTTTCTTTCTCTTTTCTTTCTTTCTTATTATACATTGTTTTAGTTTTCCTAATGTGCATAAGGCATTGTATATCAAAATGCATTAAATTAATTTCTTTTTTGTTTCTTGCATCAAAACTGTAACAACTTTCTTAATCCAGTCAACGTTTACATTTTATTCTTTGTTACTTTTTCCCCCATAATGCTCAACTTGTGAATTTGGCATTATATAGAATGTTGCACATGAAGCTAGATTACTTACAAAAGTATTTTTTTTAAAGTTTAACAATTGTTAATAAGTTTTCCTAGCTACAGATGTAACAATAAGACATTTATTTAAATACTTAAGGAACAAAACAAAAAGTACCTAAAACCGCTTCTTATGATAAGTCAAATGTTGTGTCTACTTTTCATGCTGTGTTTAGTTCAAATGATACGTCTAGTTCAAAGGTTTTGTCTCGTTCTCATGCTGTGTTTAGTTCACAGGTTGTGTCTAGTTCACATGTTGTGTTTAGTTCACAGGTTGTGTCTAGTTCACAGGTTGTGTCTAGTTCACAGGTTGTGTCTTGTTCACAGGTTGTGTCTAGTAGTCATTTATATAGAATTCTAACTATTCTCTGCACATTGTCAATGCCTTTGAAGTTGCTTTAGAATTTATTTATTACATAATCATAGATCATCCATTTCCCCTTACACCAATGTTTAGCTCAGATCGATGTCACATGACCTAGATACTTTCTATAACAATTTTACATTCACTAGTACTGAATGGGTGAAGATACCATGCACTTTCTGGTTGCTTTATTAATCCATACACTATCATTAGGCCTCTGTGTCGCAGAGTCAATGTAGTAACTAATCTGTTATGGAGATGAATGTCAGCAGAGTGAATGTAGTAACTAATCTGTTAGGGAGATGAATGTCAGCAGAGTGAATGTAGTAACTAATCTGTTATGGAGATGAATGTCAGCAGAGTGAATGTAGTAACTAATCTGTTATGGAGATGAATGTCAGCAGAGTGAATGTAGTAACTAATCTGTTAGGGAGATGAATGTCAGCAGAGTGAATGTAGTAACTAATCTGTTATACAGATGAATGTCAGCAGAGTCAATGTAGTAACTAATCTGTTATGGAGATGAATGTCAGCAGAGTGAATGTAGTAACTAATCTGTTAGGGAGATGAATGTCAGCAGAGTGAATGTAGTAACTAATCTGTTAGGGAGATGAATGTCAGCAGAGTCAATGTAGTAACTAATCTGTTAGGGAGATGAATGTCAGCAGAGTCAATGTAGTAACTAATCTGTTAGGGAGATGAATGTCAGCAGAGTCAATGTAGTAACTAATCTGTTAGGGAGATGAATGTCAGCAGAGTCAATGTAGTAACTAATCTGTTAGGGAGATGAATGTCAGCAGAGTCAATGTAGTAACTAATCTGTTAGGGAGATGAATGTCAGCAGAGTGAATGTAGTAACTAATCTGTTAGGGAGATGAATGTCAGCAGAGTGAATGTAGTAACTAATCTGTTATGGAGATGAATGTCAGCAGAGTGAATGTAGTAACTAATCTGTTAGGGAGATGAATGTCAGCAGAGTGAATGTAGTAACTAATCTGTTAGGGAGATGAATGTCAGTAGAGTGAATGTAGTAACTAATCTGTTAGGGAGATGAATGTCAGCAGAGTCAATGTAGTAACTAATCTGTTAGGGAGATGAATGTCAGCAGAGTGAATGTAGTAACTAATCTATTAGGGAGATGAATGTCAGCAGAGTTAATGTAGTAACTAATCTGTTATGGAGATGAATGTCAGCAGAGTCAATGTTGTAACTAATCTGTTATGGAGATGAATGTCAGCAGAGTCAATGTAGTAACTAATCTGTTAGGGAGATGAATGTCAGCAGAGTGAATGTAGTAACTAATCTGTTATGGAGATGAATGTCAGCAGAGTGAATGTAGTAACTAATCTGTTAGGGAGATGAATGTCAGCAGAGTGAATGTAGTAACTAATCTATTAGGGAGATGAATGTCAGCAGAGTTAATGTAGTAACTAATCTGTTATGGAGATGAATGTCAGCAGAGTCAATGTTGTAACTAATCTGTTATGGAGATGAATGTCAGCAGAGTCAATGTAGTAACTAATCTGTTAGGGAGATGAATGTCAGCAGAGTGAATGTAGTAACTAATCTGTTATGGAGATGAATGTCAGCAGAGTGAATGTAGTAACTAATCTGTTAGGGAGATGAATGTCAGCAGAGTGAATGTAGTAACTAATCTGTTATACAGATGAATGTCAGCAGAGTCAATGTAGTAACTAATCTGTTATGGAGATGAATGTCAGCAGAGTCAATGTAGTAACTAGTCTGTTATGGAGATGAATGTCAGCAGATGGAGAACAAAAAAACTTGCATCAGTATTTTATTTTATCTATTACATTATTTTATTTTATCTATTACTGTATTTCATTTTATCTATTACAGTATTTCATTTTATCTATTACAGTATTTCATTTTATCTATTACAGTATTTCATTTTATCTATTACAGTATTTCATTTTATCTATTACAGTATTTCATTTTATTTTAATGTTGTAGACATTCATTCAATAAAAAAAAAGATCACTAGGTCCAGTCCAATGTGTACTATATTAACTAGTCATACATGTTACACTTTACTAAGTCTTTTGTTTTCCTGGCAACCTGTTCCATGCTTTAATAGTATTAGGAAAAAAGAACTTACACAAATTTTACCTAACATATGAAATAGGAAATGTGCCTATATATTTATGTCTTTCCGAGTACTTTATTAGGTTGACACATTACAAACCATAGATTCATCATGTATACAAGTTCTTTTAATGAGAAAAATTTTATGTCATACCTAAATCTAATCCAAATAATTTTGTTTCAAATTAGCTATTATCAAATTTCTAAGAAAAAAACACTTTTTAAAAATTTTCTTCAGACTGTACAAGACTTTTAAAGATAGAAAGTTTCTTTATATGATGCTAGAAGCCTGTCTAGGTGGTGAACTTTGGACTGTATTACGAGATAAGTATGTCACTTTAGGAACCTATACATTTTGTTGATATTTTATATTTGATATAAATGTCTATTGTACATTGTTTTTGTTTTAAAAATTTACATCTTAATGAATCAAAACTTTTATCTTATATAGGTTATATACTCCATGCAGTGCAAAAATATTTTTTTCTACTAATATTTTCTACTTATAAACATTTTATGTTGGAACATTTTACTCTAAATGAAAGTGAAATATGTTAAATTGAAATTTAAAATTATCAAACGAAAAAAAAACAAAAAAAACTACACTCTATCTTTAGTGAGTCAATATTATTAATATTTTAGTAACTTTCAGTGAGAATCATTTCATCATCTACTTTTTATCATTTCAATTTCCTTAACTAGTTTCTCTTGAATGTTCATAGCATGTTAAATTCTATATTATTTCAACATATTACTTTAACATTTGTCATGGGCTTCTGAACCAAAAACCTGACAAACAGATACTTATTGCCACTTAGTTTGATACATAGGCCTATATGCTAGATTAGATATTTTTGAAAAAACTTTTTGTGTTAAATATATTTTGCATTTGACTTTTTTGCCAGACAATCTTTTGATGACAACACAACTCGCTTCTACACAGCTTGTGTTGTGGAAGCATTTGTTTATCTGCACAGTCGGGGCATTGTATATAGAGATTTGAAACCTGAGAATTTATTGTTAGACTCCTCTGGCTATATCAAACTGGTAAGGCATTATTCAATTTATATTTTTTAACAATCTTGTCAGCTGAACCTAAGCTTGGTTACAAAAATCAAAAATATAATGATGCTTAAAAATGAAGTAAATAATTTGCATTGGCACAAGGAAATAAGAGCTGCCCAATCTGAACACATTTCAAACCAAATAAAGCGTCTGGAAATAGGAATTTCAAAACCTTTATGAATATAAAATAACATAATGTATCTTGACTGGATGTCATTTAAGTCTGGAGACTCAAATAACTAAGAGTTAATTGTTATCAAAATAGTATTTAGGTTGTTAAAAACAAAATATTGACTTATTGAAAGTTAAAAATCTAGAGACTTAGTCACTAGAATACACAATATATGGTAAATTCCATTGTATTCTATGAAGTCTACAGCAAAATGAGTAAGAAATTTGAATCCTGTCTCACTCAAATGACATTGTTAAAAAATGATTTTTTTTTAAGATTTAATATTTTTAAACACCATTATATTACTTTTCTGAAGTGTTAGATAAAACTTTAAGAACTAAAATGCTTAGTCATGTTAGTTTGTTTCATCAATAAATTCATAAGTTCCTAACAGGTAGAGTATAAACTGTTCTCATAAATGGTTCTAATCTGCAGGCATTATTCAAATTCATTTTTTCTTCAAGCAACAAGAATAATAATTTTGCAGGAATAAAAGAAATATCTGCAGCTAACTGCATTGTATATAGAATAATAAAAAAAAAAAAAGACATTGTGCTAGTACAGAAAAGAAAAAAAGATAACTTACACACAAAAATAGGAATATAGTTATAAACTTCTTTTTCTTTATGATGTTTGCTTCTAGTTTTTAAGAGAATTTTTATAAATTAGAATAAACACTACTTGTTCATGATACACTTGTGACTTGGACTGAAAATCCAAATATGTATTTTTTTATTATGTATTAATGCTATCGTGGAGTTCCAAATTAATTACTTCTTTTATTAAACATATTTGTAATGTTTATTAAATTTGTTCAAATTCTTGAGCACAAAACCAACAATATTTCAAACCCAGACAAGATTACTAGAATATGTATACTAAATTGATGAAAAGAAATAGAATGGAATATACATATAATAGTACAAAAAGGTTTCTTCTGGTAAGCTAAGACAAACTGGGACTTAATTTACAACTCCAATTGACATCATGTGCAGAAACACTTTTTTTAGGATTGTCTTTAAATTATAAATATACTTCATTTAATGTATACTATTTTAGAATTGCATTGTAAAAGTCAGCATGTTTCATTTAGGTGGACTTTGGGTTTGCTAAAAAAGTTGGACATGGTAGAAAGACATGGACATTTTGTGGAACTCCAGAATATGTAGCACCAGAAATAATTCTCAATAAAGGTCATGACATTTCAGCAGATTATTGGTCCCTTGGGATCCTTATGTTTGAACTTCTGACTGGCAGGTACATATTTCTGTGGAACTTTTTGCTGGCTTGTTAACTCTTTCTTTCCTGATCGACGTTACTGTCGTTGATTTGACCCATTTAAATAAACTGAATTTTTTGGTTCATAAACTTTAATTGATGTTTTATAGAAAGGGCATGAATTATCTCTACCAATTATAACATTTTCTGATTAAAAGAAAAACGTTATTGACATTTAACCCTAACAGGCTAGTCAAATATAAACAGGAAAAATGAATATATCCTTCTGAACGGGGAAAATAATTACAGAGAGATTAATTTAAGACATATTTTTCAGGTAACATGTCCTTCCCAATTTTTTATTAAAGCCTTTCTTTTTTTTTCCCTTACATTTAATGAAAATGTTGTTTTCTTTATCACTTAGATTGATTGTTAGACAATATTTATAAGTTAAACAAATATGAAAATATTTTAACATTGATAAACATTCATATTGTTTAGATTATTAGTTTATTTATTCATGAATTACACACAGTTTATAATTCTGCATTAGAAATCCCCCTAAGCTTAAGTTGTTCTTTCTATATAAAAAAAATGTGTATGCATGTAATAGCATTTGGTGTTTTTAGATCATTTTTATTGAGTGAATTCTATTTATTTATCAGCCCACCATTTGCTGGACCAGACCCAATGAAGACTTACAATTTAATTTTGAAGGGTATTGATGCTGTGGACATTCCAAGAAAAGTGAACAAAAATGCTTCCAGCCTCATTAAAAAGCTATGCCGGTAATATTGTGGAAATAAAATGATTACATAAAAAACAAAAAAGTTGAAAATAGATAAGCTCAAATAAAATTGTTGCTAAGTTGTTGTTTTTTCTATTTTTCAAGAAATAATTAGCTATTTCTCAGCTAAATATGTATAGTCTAGCATATAACAACTTTAGTATTATTTTAAAAAATATATTTAAACTAGTGTTATGATATCATTTGTTATTCTCCTCTTCCATTACAGTGATAATCCCATGGAAAGACTTGGCTATGGCAAAGGAGGAATTCGTGAAATTCAAAAACATATGTGGTTTGACAGTTTTAACTGGGATGGACTCAGAAACAGAACACTTAAAGCACCCATAGTTCCTTCAGTAAGATGAAACAGATAAATAGTCACTCTTTGAGAGGATTATTAATCCGGAAGAAATTTTGCTTTTATGAAAGATGACCAGAACAGTTGTGAATTTTTTAAATCAAATTTTTGCTCAAACATGCAGAATTTATTTAGTCAATAAAATTAATTTAAATTTTCCTTTTTTAAATTTGTTAAATGTCAATAAAGATTTATACCAGAAGACCATTAGACTGTTAAAATTAAGCACCCTTTAAATTTTTAAGATCTTTTTACAAAACTTTTATCAATACAATCTGTCTGTCTGGGTGTAATATTGTAGGCCTACATGCTATCACTCACACACTCAACCTCTAATCAATTTAAAAGTTTGCATAATTTTTCATTGTCAATGACAACACATGAGAAAATAATAAAAAAAACAATTAGTTAATCGATTGGTGGTAATTAATTAATTTAGTTTTATATGGAGACAGTAGGGCCTACCAAGCTTAGGGGAGATAAGCCTTGGTGTAGAGAACTAGGTAGTTTGTTAAAATTTTAGAACTAACTAATCATCTTTTTTTCTTTTTTATAAGTACTTGGATTGCTCAGTGGCTAACAAGTCAGCTATCCATCTTGGAGACTCTAACAACTTTTTATTTCTTTCATTGTTTTTATAAATGCAGCACAGAAACCTTCTCCCAGATACCTCATCCCCCCCCCCTCCCTTCATCCCACTGGTCTGCTAGATTAATTCGACCATAGCACACTGAATATGTTATAAGCAAGAAAGTTGTGTTTAACATAGCAATTAATAGAAATATTTTCTGATGGCACTAATTTATTATTGTAAGTCTAGATCTACAAAAAATTAATTACATTATTGATTTAAAGTAATTGAAGCTATTTCACTCAGTATGAGCTTCATTTTTTAAAAAGTATTTTTATATTTTATGTGTTATTTCTGCAGGTGAAATCTCCTACAGACACTTCTAACTTCGATGATTACCCTGAAGATGAAGATATACCACCTCCTGATGACCTCTCTGGATGGGATAAAGATTTTTGATGTTGGCCCCATCTGTTAGGGCTGTTAATACATTTCCTACATAATTGTATGGTATATGTTTGAGACTGACTTACACTTTTCTTCAATGACTTCAACTTTTGTTGTAAACTGTTTTTTTGGTGATGTGCTGGAGTTTAAAGATTACAGAAAGAATATTCACTGCTGATTTATTGATAAGACAAAAGAAGTTTCATTCTGCATGAATTTTGTATTTCTAGTTTGTATGTTTGTGTAGCCACTGCCTAGGTTTAAGTTACAATGAAAACAAAGGAACTTATTTCATTTGTCATGATTCAAAATGTTTTGTAGAAATACATTTTTGAACTGTTTCACAGCCTAAGTTTTCTATCATAAATATTTTAGTAAGTTTCAAATGAATGATCCTAAAAACAAAATGTTTCACTACAAGCATGCTATATAATTTTTGTGAAAAAAAAAGATGTTAATTTTAGTGTCACACTTTATTATAAGTTGACTCTATGTTTAACAAACCTTATAAGTTGAAATTAATGTTGTTGTTTTTCTTTTGAAACTGTAAAATAGGTTAAAATTTGCCAAGACTTAAAATAAGTATTTTAATTGTTTTTTTATTTGAAAGCAAAGACTATCTTTAAGCTATAAGTTATAAGTCATGTTGTCTAAATTTAGACAATGTTACATAATATCAATTCACTTATTTCCTAATAGTTTGTTTATATTCTGTCAATTTCATCCCAAACCACAAATCTAGTTTTAAAAGGGACATTATAACACTTGTTCACAGATGGCATTTGTTAGGTTACAATTTGTTTCATATCATTTCATGCATTTTTTATATATATACTTAGCAATATCTTCTCATTTAGTATTTTTCTGTTTTATTTCTGTTCTGTTTTCTAAAAGCACCTTTAACTTACAAAATGTTTCAGACAATGTTACACAAATTAAACTATGAGGTTCATTAATAGTTTGATGTGATAGTTGCCTTAGCATAAATTTTTGTGTTGTTTTGTTTGTAAATTGCACACTTCCTACTATATACCATGTTCTGGTAGTTTTTTTTTTTGTTTCTATAAGTTTTATGACATTGAATGATGAATGAGATCCCTGTTGTATGTACTTAGTGTCAATGCACCATAAGCAACATTCTTTTATTATGCACAATAGTTGTGCCTTAACTATCTAATGGTTGCCGCTATTTTGTTTAGGCAATAATTTGGCTACAATGTGATGTTATCGGATACAAGGAATTATTTACTGTGTTATACTAGTTGTGATATTATCATAACATGTTATTGTTCTTTGTAAAAATAATAATAAATATATAGGTTTATACATATATACATATATAAATAGAATTTAATTGCCCTATTGTAAAACTTTTTTAATGCTAATTTTGCAAATGTAGAAATGTATGTTTTATGGTTTGTATGATCATTTAGGAGCTGTAATTAGGCTGGAAACTTCCTACATTTTAAAGATTTATTTCTTACTATTCTGTAATTTTTTATTTCTTTACTTGCTTTCTGTAATCATAAAGGGTTTATTAAATTGGGTAAAAATTGAATTGAACTGTAGAATAATTGTTATTTGATGTACCTTCAAGAACTCACTTTAGTTACTTAAGGAAACAAATTCACTCTGATACAAATAAAATAAAGTATAAATATACTACAATGGCTTCTTAGACAGCATAAGAAGTTCGCATTCATTATATCATCAACTTAATGAATAAACTCTTTTTATTTTGTTTCATCTAATACTTCTTTACAACCTAAAGTACAAGTTATGTTTTTAAAATTTCCTATAGAATTTGAGGAGATTATACATTCAGGTTATTTACGCTTGTGATATGTAGTGTCAGAAATGGCCAATTACTTTGGTTTGGTTTTGTTAATGTAGTTACTTTTTATTTGTGTGTCATGATATAAAGAGAGGATTACTACACAACAAAACATCAGAAGTTTGGTCAATTTTGTTTCTATTTGAATTATTCATTTATATAAAATGTATTATAATTATTGTTAATGTTATATGTCTTAATACATAATATTACATGAAAGTTAAAAATGTTGAACTCTCAGAATTCATCATGTAAACTGTCAACATTAAGATTTGTTGTCAATATTGAATTTCTTGAATGTGTCAGAGGGGATAACGGAACTAAAACTAGAGTGAGATACCCTAAACCCTAAACTTATTGGCTAAATTTCAAGATAAAAACAGCTTGAACAGAAGTTGTTTACAAATTTTGGATTATAGGAGAAATAAATGTGTCTTCACTATCATTGCTCTCCTTGTTTTAGTAAAAATAGCAGATTGTAACCAAATGACAATGTTATCATATGTATTTTTGCTTATCTTTTGTTTCAAATTATTTCCAAGTATCAACATGGCAATGTTGAATCTCAGTGTCAGTATTAGGGCTGACTCAATGTTCAAACATTCCAGTTGCTCTCACATAAATGATATCTGATTACAAATTTGAAACATTTCAAATTCTGATGACATAACTGAGGTTGTTCAGTTGTGTTGCATAAACAAAATGCAACTTTGCAAGATGTATAGCAATTTATTTCTTTTTTCGTGTTGGAAGTGAAATCTAAAAACTAAAAACTTGAAAAATTTTGTATTATGACTGCCTACACTACGGGTGTTGGAACTAGCTTTAATGTTTCATTGAATGTACACTTTGCTGACACTGGCAGGGTAACTTCTTGCATCTAAGCACATTACTTGAGCTACTCACTTAAAGTAAAACCATTTCTAATAAATGTTTTTTTAATGTTACATTTAGCTTTTGTTTTCTTTCTATTTTACCTTCACAGTTATCTTAAAACACTAGGACATAGAAATAAACCAATATTTTTCACATTTTATTACAATAACATCCTAAATCATTAGTAATTTAATAGATGTCAGTTTAATCAACCAATACTTAATTAAGCTGTTGAATATGGTAAATACATGTGACTTAAGCTTGAATATTTTATGATATCAAAAACCTAAATAATTAGAACATTAAGCAACCAAAATTCATGTTCATTCTCAATTTGTGTATGAATATATTTTATGTGTCTTTTTATTCCCTTCTATTCAGACACTATGAATATTAGATATTTTGAGTACTTAGCTAGTTATTTGTGTGTTTTTGTAAGATTATTGTAAAAGTAAACAACTGAGTGATTTTTTAAGGGAAATTATGTTTAGTCTTGGATTTAGTCTAAGGGTAGATTCTATAACAATTCTTAAAGGTAATTAAAGATTGGATGAGAATTATAGTAAGTTTCAAGGTCTCATTACTATTGCCATAAACAAGTTTTTATTTATAACAGGTAAGTTCTATCATTTTCTGATGATTGATTTTCTTTGGTGTGATACAAACTTTAATTATGCACAATATTTGTTAAAGAAAAAAAAACAATTGTCCTTACAGTTATTTTTATCTCTTTATGGTTTTGTTGAACCAAACATTTGATTCAATTGACAATCAGTCCCGCTGCATCTTTAAATTATAAACTACATTTCTGTGAGTATATACCTAATACTGATATTGTAAACTATTTTAAATATGTATTGTGCTGATGAGATTAATAGCATCATATGAGTTTTTCCTTGGTTTTTACTTTCCTTAATTTATAGATATTTGATAATTTCAAATATTTTTGAGGTAATGTTAGTCATAGAATACTGTTTGTTTGTAATATATGGGAAAATGATTATATTTTGAGTGATTGGAGTTATTTTTATATTAAGAATCTAGTTCCATGAAATTCACAATTAGTGAACTCAAATTTTGTTTATGTTACTGAAGTTTCACCTGTTCAAATTTCAAGATAAAATTGCATTTACTTGTATCATTCAATTTACTTTTGTTTTCATATGTGTAATTTTTTCACGTTTTATTTCTTCATTTTTACCAAAATTTCGAACTACATGTATTGTGCTCTCATCATTTTGCTATAGAAAACAGTTGTAACTTATATAACTAAATAAACAGAAGAGCTCTTCTAAAGGTGATTATCAATAAAAGTTTATTTTATGTAACCACAGGCTTTAATAAAAGTGTTTCAAATTCAAAACAGATTTTGGTTTTAGTGGGGATTTTTGTGCTAGATAAGTATTCTTATTTTTTTAAATCAATAATAAATGTAAATGATGTTAAAGGCCATAATAGTCAAATACATACTCCCCTTTGTGCTGAAACCTTATTTTAAAGTGACCTACATCTGGTTAAATGGAGACTTATCTAAATACTACTCTGAAGATCAATAAAATAATCTAAAAGCACATATTATACCAAAAATGTTAATTGATGTATCAATGTTTAAATTGTCTGTTGGTATTTGTTGATTAATTTTCTTGTACTAATAACACCCACAAAAAGTTAGACTATAGTTGGTCTATTAATGAGTGAGTTGATATAATGTAAAGGTAAAGACAACAGCTAGTAATATTTGTTCAAAGAAATATTCTTTAGAGTGTACCATAGTTGATTCAAAAATATTTAGGCATCTTGTGTTTGTGTTACCCTATGACTACCACAACTGGCAATAATGATTTTCATAAACGTTGGATTAATGAAAAACTGTTGGCCTATCATACTATCATATTGTTGAGTAGCCAATCATACTATCATATTGTTGAGTAGCCAATCATACTATCATTGTTCACTAGCCTAGCATAGTATCACTGTTGACTAGCCTTTTATACTATCATTGTTGACTGGCCTATCATACTATCATTCTTAAATGCACTGATTTGAAATAACACCTAATTTGTACATTATAAACAAGAAATTCAAACTTTAATGCAGTATGTCAAAGATAAAACATATCAATGGATGCTAGCAGTGGTTGTTCAATGTCTCCTATACATGTTTAGGTACATGCATTACATTCTAAGTGCGGTACTATACAGAACTATTTCATTTTAATTTGGTGTTGTTTTTTTTTCACTTTATTACTGTATTACTCATTGTCATTTAAAAAAAGATAGGTTTGTAAATTTATAAATTATTTTGTAGAAAATAATTTAAAAATTCGTAAGTTTCAGCAAAGAGACACCATTTTTGAAACTGAAAATAAATATTTTATTTATAAACTGATTTGGTCTTATCCGTTACGTCATACATATTAATGTCATTATAGATTGTGTAATCTGTTATTAACTATAGTCAAGTTTATAAGGATATATTTATATATCCTCCACCACATATTTCTGTGCTTTTTTTTTTACAAAGCTTATATCAACTCACTCTATCTGTCTGTATGTCTTGTAAAAAGCTTGTACAAGTTATTTCTCTGACACCCAATCTCAGATCAAGCTGAAATTTTGCACAATTATTTCTTTTACCTGACAACACAAGGATCAATAAAAGAAATAATTAGTAATTTAACTATTTGAAAGTAATTATTTTTTTATATCTCGAACAAGGGAAAGAAATTGTACTTGATTAAAGTGATAGTATAAGTTGAATTAGTCCCCTTTATAGGTTGCCACTTTAAAGTAAGTTTGAAACTAACAATACATACCTCACTACTTTAATACACCTCACTAGCAAAGTGGTTAGCATGTTGGCTTCAGCAGCCTTGAGTTCCCCTTTTTTATAAATGATTTAAAAAACGATTATGATAAAATTCACCCAGATATCCCTTTCTTTCTTCCTCCCTCCCTCCCCCTCCATTTCCCAACTGGTTCAGATAAGTGATAGGATCATAGCGTACTGAGAAAGCTGAAAGCATGAAATTGCACTAAACAAAAAAAATTGGTAAAAATATTTTTAATCACACAGATTTATTATTGTTGTCTAAATATATTACAAATTTAATTACATGACTGATTTGATACAATTACAATTCTTATGAGCTTTTTTTTATGTTTTTCTTGTTAAAGGCTATACTATATTAGACATGCGTTCGTCTTACTAAAAGAAATAGTAGGCCTAAGTTGAAGATTTTAGGAGTATGAATTTCTGAAGCTCAGAATGCAGAAAAATGCTTGATACTGTGAGTGTGTATATATGAAATTCTGATCAACGATTTAACCCTGAATGACATGTATCGCATCATCTCAAAAGAGGTCAAGTGATACTTGCATAATACTTGAACATTCTTGCCATTATGACATACTAAATTCTATTATATAGACACTAATAGAAACAATGAAAATGTGGTTGCAAGTTTAGCTTCGGCTACTTTAAATGAGAAAAGTAAAATAATAAAGTCAAAAGAGCAGTAAATCTTTACAATGAGTGGCTTGGACATATTAAATTGTCATCAATATTTGTTATTCAATAGAGGCTAAAACAAAATGACTGTTAGACGAATCGCTAAAACACAACAAACTCCTGATCTTTGATTTTTTTTAAAATTACAATCAAAAGTGGCTGAAATGATTTTTTTTTTCATTTCGGGTAATTACTATTTCAATTTACTTTCATGTATATTCCAATGGTTTCGAAAATTAAACAATAAAGTTTGTGGGAGTTATGAATTGATACTTGGACATTCACAACTGTAAAACCATCAGGATATAATAATTCCAGCTTAATATCTGGCTATTGTACTTTAAAAATAAATAAATAATATGAAAAGAAACACTACAACAAGATTGGGAATGTTTTATTGAAACAAATGTAACTCTTCAGTAAGTTTACATAACAAAAATATCTTCTTTTCAGTTCATAGAATGTCTCCATTAGAGTTGCCTATAATCCAATCGCATTCCTAAATTTATTTATTCTTTCGCTGTCTCGCACATCGAGATAGAGATTTTTTAAAAAGCTACTAGTCTATATATTTCTTACTTCAAAAATATAAATCGCTTTTAGCTATGCATATTTCTATTACTGAGTGCCTTTTTAATAAAACAGGAACCTCCTAAAACAAAATCCTGCCCATTGAGTTTTGTTTACTGAGTGCCTAGCAACACGGAGACCCCACACCCCCACCTGCTTCCCTACACGTCTCTCAAAGAGATTGGACCCTAGTGCAGCACTAAGCAAGCTAGAAGCCATTCTTGAATCTCAATTGTAAACTTCTCAACACTATTTAATAATAAATAAAAACATCTAAGATTTGTACACTATTATGGAAAGACTACATCACAGCTTGGGGTTCATATAATTGGACAGACTATTGGTAAATCCATAGTCTACATATCTAACGAGACAGCTGAGAACTGATCGGTTCCACACTTGGCTTTACTTTGATAGTTACAGCTTTAGCTTTTCCAGACGTGACAATAAGATAATGAACAGAAAAAGAATTGAAAGCCTCAACAAGCTGTAGATCAACAAATTCAACAGTGACATAGGAATAAATGTAGCCAAATTTGTAATTACGTCTGACCCTTTTACGTACGTTCATTAATTAAAAAAACAAATACTGTGCCTACCTTACACCAGTCAACAGTTGTATCAAAGTATAGCACGTCTATTCACAACTCGTCAGCATAAAAATCACGTGATATAAAATCTTTGGCATTTCATAGACACATTGAAAAGTATAAACGATAAATATAGATAATCATTAGTTAACAAAATTAAGTCCACAAAAAGTCGAGTGAAAACAACAACAACAAAGAAAATGAACACATTTTGGTATATTTGTTGATCACAAAGTCTGTAAGAGACTTCAAGCACTCATAACAAGTTCTGAGAACAAATGAACTATTTAAAAATAGTTTAGGTGGGGTAAATTTACAATTTATCACACAGTGCAGAAAATAACATTCATTATAAATAGCCTACAACCAATGCCTATACGATAGCAGTGGATTGAGCATACCTTTTAGCTTTGTAGGCTTTTTTTAAAGAATCTGACTTGATTTAAAATGTGACTACTTGTTAAACACAAAAAACATAGATCTATGTAAAAGAAACTGAGCTGGACCAACATTGAAAAGCTGTTTTGTACCAGGAAAAGACCCCTTGACCTAATTGTTTTTTAGTTGGTCCCGCAAGATCGTCACTTTCTTATTTCTCTGGTGGAGATTTTGACTAACAATGTCAAGGACGCTTACTTGACCTTCATTGCTGTCAACTCAATGATAAAGAACTGAGATATAATTTTAACAATATCTTAAAGTGTGGCAGCTGCTATTCGTTTCAATTTTTTTTAATACACTAATTTGTTTTAAAGAAGTTATAAGTCATTGCCATGCATCCTATGGATGATTGTCTACAATTTTGGAATAGACGAGGTAGGCCTATCACCACAAGCGCAAAGCTAGGGGTTCCTAGAGCTGCCATCCTACCTGCATTGCTCTATACCTCAGAAACGTAGACAGCGTATGGAAAACAAGCGTAAAAAAACGAACCACTTCCAATCAGAAAACTACTGAACGTTAAATGACAAGACAAAATACCCGAGACTGAAGTCCTACGAAGAGCGGGCCTGCGAAGCATCCACACAATCCTGATGCAGTCCCAGCTGCGAAGGACAGGCTACATCTGCAGAATGGAAGACCCCCCCCCCCCCCCCCCGCATTCCTAAACGACTTCTGTTTGGCGAATTAATGGAAGGAAAGTGCTCACAAAGTGGACAAATAAAACTCTTCAGGGACCACCTCAAAGCTTCTCTGAAAGCCTTTAGCGTTAACCCTGCCATCTGGGAGACGGAAGCACACACAGAGCATCATGGCGTCGCGCTGTGAAAACTGGGGCACAAATTACAGAGGACAAGAGAACAGCGCTAGCAGAAGAAAGGCGTGAGAGGAAAAAAAAAAGCAAGGCTAATGACACTCCAGTTGGAATAACCAGCCCAGTGTACAGCCGAACATTTTCCGGGCTCACATAGGCCTCACCAGCCCCACAAAAAAGTACAAAATCCCAGTGCAAATCCCTCAGCCTCCTGGATAACAAAAGTGGTTATCACGACCACGATGGGCGAAAAAGTCATGGAGTAAAAGTCTAATGCTTACTTCATATTGAAATTATTTGGTACTACAAACAGAAAAACTTAGAAAATGTGTTTCTGTAAAGCTAAAAATTGAACAACGAAATTATCATCTACCTTTTAACAAAATATAGTTCATCAACATTCCCTTGATTGTGTTCACCAGATACACCAAAACGTGATCTTTAGTTTTTGTTTCTTCCACCACTTATGAAAATCCCCAATCATCATCCTCATGAAACTCCATTTGAGTGAGGGCTAGAGAGACTTAAATCCTCTCTTGTAAAAGCCCTGGACAAAAACCCTGCTGTCTTGCGTAGTGCATACAACTCACCATACAGGTCGAGAATTTTTGGTTTCTCAGACCTGTCGAGGCGGAGATCAGCAAGTCTGTGGCAGTCAAACAGAATATGAGGCACGGTTTCCTCTTCTTCCCCGCAGCGAGGGTACCGTGAATCGAAATTTGGCCATAGACATGAGAAATATGAGCCAACAGGACAGTGGCCTGTCCTGCACTGTGCTATAATAGCTTGCTCAGGCCTGGACAGCCTCCACCACGGGGAAGTGCGGTCAGGGCGCCTCATGCGCTCCCAGACTCCACGGGCTTTTTGGGACTTGTCCCAGCACTTAATCCTCAATAGATCTACAATTATTTCAGTAAATCTTTCCACCTGTAAGATGATTTAATATATCTGATGATAAATAATTGAACATCACACACATTTTTAAGTCCAATTAAAAGTGCATTGGACTCTAACATTAGTCCTCCATAAACATTGTCAATGTTTTAGTGAAATATAAAAAAACTACTTTAGTACAAAATATTTTTAAAATGAAATTTTGTTATAAAAATGTAAAAAAAACATGTCTACGCGAACAAAAACATATTTAAATAAATAAAATGGCTTAATATTTATAAAATTACTGGTCAATAGACAAAACATGACATACGACAAAATATTCATTGATTGGGTTTAAACTTTAAACATCTCTATATTTTGTTTTAATGTCTCAGTCTAAAACTTTGTTTATGTGCCATTGGACACATTAGCTCCTCCGTTGATCTAAAATAAGCCAGCTAAATAGTTAGTTCAATAAGTTATTCCTGTAGACTAGTCTTCATAAGAAACGCCAATGCCCCAGTAAGCATTCGTAATTGGTCTATTGGTAGACAACAGTAGATGTGTTTAAAATGCAAAGATATATATCTCCACTATCAGAGATAGATTACAGCTATAATTAAACTAAGACGTCATTTGTAGGTTCTACATTGTTATTACAAATAGCACTACAAAACAGCTTACATAATGAAAAGACTTCGATATTGACACTGTTGAAGTTGCCCTACTGACAGTCCTTTTACCTGTCACTGTTGTAGGTTTTAGGGTCGATGGGACAGTTTTCGGTGATGTAGTTGTTGTTAAGTCAGATGTTGATGTGGTGTAAGGGATAAACTCAGTTGTATTTGATGTGGTTGCTGTGGTCAGAGATGTGGTTGCTGTGGTCAGAGATGTGGTTGCTGTGGTCAGAGATGTCGTTGACTTTGTTGTCCATGTTGTTGTAGACGTTGCTGGCGTAGTTGAATCAGTCGTTGATTGTGTTGGTGGTGATTTAGTTGAAGTAGTTGACGCTGTGGTTGAAGTAGTTGACGCTGTGGTTGAAGTAGTTGATGGTGTGGTTGAAGTAGTTGATGGTGTTGTTGTAGTAGTTGATTGGGTGGTTGAAGTAGTTGATAATGTGGTTCTAGTAGTTGATTGGGTGGTTGAAGTAGTTGATAATGTGGTTCTGGTAGTTGATTGGGTGGTTAAAGTAGTTGATGGTGTGGTTGTAGTAGTTGATTGGGTGGTCGAAGTAGTTGATGGTGTGGTTGAAGTAGATGGTAGTGTGGTTGAAGTAGATGATGGTGTGGTTGAAGTAGATGGTGGTGTGGTTGAAGTAGATGATGGTGTGGTTGAAGTAGATGATGTTGTGGTTGAAGTAGTTGACAGTGTAGTAGCTGGTGTGGTCGTGGAGGTGAATGGAATGGACGTTCTGGATGATATCGTGTTTGAAGAAGTACTCTGCGGTGTCGACACTGTCTCTATTGTTTCCAAAGTTGTGTCCAGAATCTGAGTAGTTTTCGTTATTCCTGGTGCTGCAGATGTTGTTAGTAGAGTTGTCATGGAGGTTTCTGTGATCACAGTTTTCAACGTTGTTGTTGTTAAAGCCACTGTGGATGTTGAAATTGAATCATCCACAACGATGATATCGTTGTAATCGAAGCCAATGACCAATGTTGATCCATTAAACCCCAAATTCAGAAACCTTAAATTGGGACCAACTGAAAAAAAAGGAGAGTGAAATGTTTGTCAAAATTATTTCCCCATTGTTTTAATAGTAGCTTGATTTCAAAGAATGACAACAAAAAGAGATTGTTTCAACTATGTCGTACAAAATAAAGTGGTTAAAAGAAAACAAAGAATTAATCAATATAAATTGATCTCAACTTCCGGTGTATATTTCAGGTTTGCTTTACATTAAATCTCTCCACAAAAGAAAAATTAAAGGAAAATATTCCTCACATAGGGGAAGGGGATGAATTTCGATTTGAACTCAATATGTCGTTTTAAAGATGACATATTGAAAAGTACAAGATTGAACTTCCGTTTGTAAGCACTTTCATTATGGCACGAAATTTGCTTTTGCATTGTATAAATTTATTTTTTTTGGTCATATTAAGCCGACATTGACTGAATACGTGTTTTTGTATGTTAAATGTATATAAAGAAATGTATGTATAACTATATATTTTAATTATTGAGGGTAACAAAAAGATACTAGGATACATTTGCGGAGAGACTGTTAACAAATGAAAGGGGCTCGAGCACAAGCAACTTAGAGTTTATGAACTACTTTAATATTGAATAACTTAGCCGAAGAAAAGTCAGTGATTGTATGAAGAATTATTGTTCGAGGGGTGGTGCCGGAGAAACGATAGAAAAAAAATTTATAATTGTGTTTGAGAAGTCGAAATAAGGGAAGCACTTCTAATTCATGCTATTGAAAAGCAGAAGACTAGTCAGATAGTGTCAATTGAAAAGAAGAAGACTAGTCAGATAGTGTCAATTGAAAAGCAGAAGACTAGTCAGATAGTGTCAAGTGAAAAGCGGAAGACTAGTCAGATAGTGTCAATTGAAAAGCAGAAGACTAGTCAGATAGTATCAAGTGAAAAGCGGAAGACTAGTCAGATAGTGTCAAGTGAAAAGCAGAAGACTAGTCAGATAGTGTCAATTGAAAAGCAGAAGACTAGTCAGATAGTGTCAATTGAAAAGCAGAAGACTAGTCAGATAGTGTCAAGTGAAAAGCAGAAGACTAGTCAGATAGTGTCAAGTGAAAAGCAGAAGACTAGTCAGATAGTGTCAAGTGTAAAGCAGAAGACTAGTCAGATAGTGTCAAGTGTAAAGCAGAAGACTAGTCAGATAGTGTCAATTGTAAAGCAGAAGACTAGTCAGATAGTGTCAATTGAAAAGCAGAAGACTAGTCAGATAGTGTCAAGTGAAAAGCAGAAGACTAGTCAGATAGTGTCAATTGTAAAGCAGAAGACTAGTCAGATAGTGTCAATTGTAAAGCAGAAGACTAGTCAGATAGTGTCAATTGTAAAGCAGAAGACTAGTCAGATAGTGTCAATTGTAAAGCAGAAGACTAGTCAGATAGTGTCAATTGTAAAGCAGAAGACTAGTCAGATAGTGTCAATTGTAAAGCAGAAGACTAGTCAGATAGTGTCAATTGTAAAGCAGAAGACTAGTCAGATAGTGTCAATAAGAGTATTTGTTACGAAGGAGAGTGGGGGGGGGGGTGGAGAAGGGAGAAGAGATGCTCGAGGTCGCTCCAATTCAACGTCATAAGTACTCAAATTTACTGTCCAAAAGAATGTATAGGGGAGAGTTTACTTTTATATTATTATTGTAATTATTGTTAAAAGTAAGAAAAAAGGGACATGACAAAATAAGCAAACCTGGGAACTGATGAACGGGCGTAGCCTGTGGTCAATGCTGATTTTAATATAAACCAATTGTTAACATTACATTCTAAACTATTTTCAATGGTGAATAGAGTTTGTGTTTTTGTCTGTGTTATTTTTTATCTACAGTATTTTATCTCAAAATAATTAAAGTGATAATTATTATAAAATAATAATAATAGCCAGCCCGATACAAAAAAAATAATTTAGTAATGAAAAAACAAATTTAATTTAAAAAAAAACTTACTACAAATTCGGTTACGACAGTATTGAAAAAAGTAACCTAATCTGCTCGAAGTACATCCTGCACACTGTACACCTACTGTATACGGCCTATCGTCACTCAAAAACCTGGACACAATTTGACACCATGTTTAATTCATTACTAGAAACTACAGATCTATCTAATATATAAAGCAGAAAGTAAGGCGTATGTATGCCCCGCATAGAAATCAAAACCGTTTGATCAATCTTGATAAAACGTGGCTAAAATGTTTCTTAGATCATGGCGAGACCGTAACAGTTGCGTAGCATCCATGGCGCGAATGGGGTTCTATGAGCCCGGGCACACAACCAATGTGCAAAGGGATCATGACTAACAACCAATTGGGGCCCTCATGAGACCTAGATGATACTAAGAAGGAAAAAATGAACTTTTCCAAAAGCTGATTTTTTTTTTTAAATAAAAAGCTCATTGAAATACCCTAATTGTTATACTAAACCTAACCTTTATATTAACTTCAAAAGGTTAATCCATGTTTTCAGCTCGAGTGTGTGTACCAGCGACTTAGTATGCTTTGATGTAAGGAACTGCTTTCATCACTCTGATTGTAATGGTGGCTACTTCCTAATTAAACTGTGCCTTTGTGGTGAAGTTTGTTTTTTCTTCTGTACGTTCATAAAACCATTGAAAGGTTTTCATATTTGTGAGAACCGGAACTAGACAGAAATGGCAGAGCTAATACCCCAGCTTATTAAAAAATCACCATAGTCATTAAATGGTGATAATGCTTGTAATATGAATGGATAGTGCCATAGCGATCAGTCGGAAAAGATTTATAATGAAATAAGTCATTTGAGAAATGACTTTGAGAATGTAAAAATGAGGCTTCTGAAGTAGCTTGATCTTGGAATGTTAAGGGACAATATAATGAGCCTTTTGCTACTTCAGTGAAGAAATAATTCAAGATGCAGAGACTTTCGATGTCATTGTTTCTCAATTACATGACAGATTTTAAAGGGTATTCCGTTATGTTTCAGTCGCCAATGCCCAGTTTCATTTCAATTGCAAACGACAAAGAGTTATATGATACAACCATGCTTCTTACCCAGATGACATTACCAAAGAATATTGTTCAGAGATGAAGTCCTTCAAAGAAGCCTACCAAAAAGGCATATTAAGTATAAGGTCAATACGAGATTTGGCGTTTTTTTTAAATAATAGATAACTTCACTTTATTATCAAGTTTTCTAAACATTGTCTCAGCTTGGATGTTATTTCTCACTCTGACTTTGGCAGTTTGTTTCTATTATTATTATTATTATTATTATTTTTATCACTATTATTATTATTATTATAAAATATAGCACGTTAGGATTTTAAGAATTTCATACTACACTAAAAAGATTAACATAAAGATTCGTTATTTTGTCTTTTTGATACTTTTTTTTACCTATTGGTCGTGGGCCCGGGCGCAGTGAACCCCTTTGCGCAATGGTAGCTACGACACTGACCCAGATAGTCCATTTTTACCCTCCCGTTTTTTCCAAACTTGTCCATATAAGTGATACAATCGTATCGCATTGAGAAAGCTAAAATCATAAAATTGCGCTTAACAAAAACAATTTGTAAAAATATTTGTAATGACACAGATTCATTTATGATAGTCTAGATCTATAAAAAATTTAATTACTGATACAATTACACATAATATAAGATTTTATTATAATAATTATTTTAAATGATTTTCTTGTTACCAATTGAAAGGGATCCGACGGGAGCCGCCTCTGAGTTTGTGTGATAACATAAGCTCTTTTTGTAATCTTGTTTTTTTTATTGTTTCTTGTGTTGCCAGGTACAAGAAATGATTGTGCTAAATTTCAATTTGATCCAAGATTTGGTGTGGGAGAAAGAACGAGTGCAAACGTTTGACCAGACAGACAGACAGACAGATTTGTTGATAGAAACTTTATAAAAATATTTTTTTAACATATGTTTAGATTGGTAGTGTATACAAATTCATTTAATACTCGTCTGTTCTTACAAACTAATATTATGTAATGTGTGAGTACTTACATGCCATCATAACTACACATCAGGAAGGTTGCTGGGACCGGGTACTTGCTGATGGTAAAACTGTTACAAATATTTAGAGCACAGCCAATTTTAGAGGAGTGGTCAGTGGTCAGCTAGGAGGCAAACATGACAAAGTAGTAAACTATTATGTGAAATCAAGCATATCTAACAATGAAAGTTTCTTACAAGAACATACATTACTTCTATATGATGTGCGTTCTAACAATCTATATATATATCTATATATATATATATATCTTCATGGCAAGAAGTAAAGGAAAGATCACTCTTTTATTTATGCAAGT
Source organism: Biomphalaria pfeifferi (assembly GCA_030265305.1). NCBI lineage: Eukaryota > Metazoa > Mollusca > Gastropoda > Planorbidae > Biomphalaria > Biomphalaria pfeifferi. The sequence continues at coordinate 721,439 of JASAOG010000170.1, read as the reverse complement.
CGGACTAGAGTTACCCCATGTAACTTAAGACGCAAAAAAAAAGGGGGGGGGGGGAGAATATTTAAAAAAAATTATATTTACGAAAAAAAAATGCTATAAAAATTACTTTTCAAGTTGTAGCTAATTTCCATTCTGTCATCTTTTGGAATCAGTCCATGCCAACGTTTGCTGATTAATGCTTTCTATGATAAGTTAGCTTAAATATTGTTTCCCCCCAGATCTAAAATAAAAGTTATGCCGCCAACTCGAATGTATCAACCCATGCTAACAATGCGCTATTTTGTAGAGCCCATTGTCTGTCTGTAAAGTTTGCAAAGAAATCTTGAATTGTTGTAGACAATAAACTATATAAGTGAGTGCTTGTATTTCATTTGGCTTCCTATTAAATTGCTGTTTGTTTGTTAAATACATTATTGACGTTTACTTTAAGTGCACTCTGTTATTCAAACCAGGCTTAAAGAATAACTAAACGTGGCGTTTTAGAGTAAAGCCTTTAATGCAGTGTACACACTTTTATCTATCAACTAGTTTCATGAAATAAAGAGTCAAACTTTTATAATTACCACTTTGTAATGGCCACATGTGTTGGAGTGTGTACAATTGTTTGTACCGATGTCATATTTGGAACCTTCCTCCCAGAATAAGTAAAAGGCTTCTTCAATACTGTAAACACCCCCTGGAATACACACATATATTGTAGTAACTGATTAAACAAGAAAAGCAGCTCATTAAACGTCGTTAGAAATAATTTCGTTTGATTTTGTGTTAGTAGGTTTACACTTTCACTTGTTTGTATAATAGAAATTCAAGACATTGGCTTCTATTAGTATATATCTCTGTGGCATTTTACGTCTCGAGAGACGATCTTTTCCCTTTGCAACTTCTTATGTGACTAAAGAAGAAATCCATATTAAAGTTTTTAAAACACAAATAATTTTAATTATATATACAATGGATATGTGCATGCTCAATAATTTGGCATTGGACATTGTAGAACCAGTGCCGTAGCCTCCATGGCACGAAGGGGATCAATGCATCAGGCCCATGACCAATTTTGAAAACAAAATGTGTTGAATCTTATAGTTAAATGTATTAAATTTTAATTATTTTAAAGTAATCATTCAATCCTCAAGTTATATCTCTGTTTATTATCAAAGTTAATTTTTTCATTTAGCAATTTACAAACTCGGATCAGAGAATATAAGTTAAAACATTTGTTTGTTAAAATTAAACACATGATATTTACTTCAGAGAAGTTTAGTGTCATGATGCAACTTATTTAGGCTAACTTGTCAACTGAGAGACATTACAGCATAACTTTCAAAAGGCAGTAAACCTACCCACATAGAAATGATGGTTTAAAATTGTACTGATGCATACGTGACGACTAGATTTGCTTTTCTCATAATCTTGGGGAGGGGAGGGGCACCATCATATTCTTGAACCCGGGCCTACGAGTACCTTGCTAGTATATCTATTTAGAGAGAAAATGAGCATTCACATTCCTACAATATCTCCTTTTTACAACTTATAAACATATTATTTTTGCTGTTAATGAATAATGCATGTTTTATTAAAAAACAATGGAAAATTTTTTATCACGCCACCCCCCCCCCCCCCCCACCGGACAGCTGATCTCAAAAACGGTTTATAAGCGTTGCTTATATTGTTACAAAATCTAATATAAATTATTACATTTAGATTCTAGATCATAGACTAATATATTATATCTAGACTGGAAATCGAACGCAAATCCTTACCCGCGATTGATCGATTCATAGGCCTATATTTATAGATTTTTATGTACGTAACTCTTTTTCAAGCAGTAAGGGAAGTCGCCCCAATCAATCTTTTCTGTCTTAGAAACGTAATGATCTTTAGTTTTCAAAGTTAAGAAAAATGCAAGATAATTTCTAGTATATTCTTTAGAATGGGCTATTAATCACAGAACTATATATTCACGCAAATATATGAAACAAAGCCACTTCCTGTTAGTTTCCATTCAAAAATCCTAGATCGAAATAATTCATGTCTGTTGATTTTAATCATCTTATGTACATTTAAATACATTGATTGCCTAGATCTTTCTTGGTTAATTGAAAAATAATAATTATGAGACGAGAGTACTCATATTTTTGATGTTCAATTACTAGATCTAGATCTAAAAATTAAATTATAGAGGCCTATGTTACATAGGTTATAGTTGAAAAAAAAAAACTTTACTTCTTATAACTATTTTACAGAACAACGCCTTGTTTCAACTTTTGAAAAAATTTTCAAGACATTTTTTTGTAGTTTTGAAATATCTCCATGTCCAGTCTAGATATAATATGTATAAGTCTATGTTCTAGATCTAGAAGTAGATCTAGACTAAACCTTAACAGTTCTAAATCAGAACTTTACGTGTATTGTTAGATCTAGATGTCCATACAATAAAACATACCAATAAATAAACACACTACTATACCTGCCTCGCTAGCCGAATCAGAAAATGCAGATTTGTTTGCGGCTCGATACCCGAATTGAACCCCAATAAATGTTTCAATTTTTTTTTTAATTATTTTATTATATTTTAAGTTTTCAAAAAATGTTTTTCTAGTTTACAATAATAAAAAAACATTGTACTCAGAGAAACATTTTATAATTTTTTTTTAATGGCGTATTGTTGATGATGCAGGGAGATGCTTCTAGAGTCGGCACTCAAACATTTCAAAAGCCGAGAAAGACCATGAGAAATGACAGAATTTTTTTTGAAGTTACTGGAGGCCCAGGAGAAATGACAGAAAATTTTAGAAGTTACTGGAAGACCAGGAGAAATGACAGTAAGTTTTAAAAGTTACTGGAGGCCCAGGAGAAATGACAGAAAGTTTTAGAAGTTACTGGAGGACCAGGAGAAATGACAGAAAGTTTTAGAAGTTACTGGAAGACCAGGAGAAATGACAGAAAGTTTTAGAAGTTACTGGAAGACCAGGAGAAATGACAGAAAGTTTTAGAAGTTACTGGAGGACCAGGAGAAATGACAGAAAGTTTTAGAAGTTACTGGAGGACCAGGAGAAATGACAGAAAGTTTTAGAAGTTACTGGTATTGATAATTGTACAATTAAGCATGAGAACTGAAAAACAAAGCTTTTTTAAAGTGGGCTGAATTATGCGTCGTAGGGGTTAAAGAGGGAAAAAAGGTCAATACGCTATTCAACTCCTTATAATATAAATAAATTGGTTAAAGGTATTTGTCTAGCAGTTGTAGTGCAAAACGTTGCACACAATGAAGAAAATGTATAAGGCAGACTTACCGTAGTTGTAGTACAAAACTTCTCCCATCAAGCTCCATGTCACCCATGTGTTTGGGTCATTAACATTTATCTTCTTCACCATGGTGGCAGCGCTGTGCGCCCCGGTGCACTTCTGTGTGTGGTTCCTGGCGTACTCCTCGAGATCAAGGTCCCAGGTCTGCCTCAGACAATTTAGAAAGGATAAGCGAAGAATGCATTTCAAAAAAGAGACAATTTGATCACTTGGAGCTACGAAATGTTTTTTTTTTTTTATAACGTATGACTCCATTTAAAAGCTGGAAATTTTTTTTTAATTATTTATCAGTTTTTTTTCGTGGATACATTTTTATTTGTTCTTAGAGAGAGAGAGAGAGAGAGAGAGAGAGAGAGAGAGAAGGGCGGTAGCTTTCGATCTTTTCCCCTGATGAAAACAATCCAAGTTTTTGTGACCCACTTAGAAACATCCAAAAGTGCTTGATTTTGTAAGAGATCTTAGCTACTAACCACCTAAATATACTTTAACAACTATAATGATATTCAACTATGTTATTTAGGCAAAAACTTCGATCAAATGTAAAAGTCATTTTAGTTATGATTTCGCGATATTTAAAAAAATGGTACAGATCTATTCTTAATATTAAATAATAGGATCTAATAGTTAGTTTGGGAGCGCGGTGGTTGAATGGTTTGGCTTCCGAACCTGAGGTCCTGGGTTTGAATCCCGGTGAAGACTGGGATTTTGAATTTCTGGATTTTTAGGGCGCCCCTGAGTCAACCCAACTCTAATGGTTACTTGACTTTAGTTGGGGAAAGTAAAGGCGGTTGGTCGTTGTGCTGGCCACATAACACCCTGCTCGTTAACCGTTGGCCAAAAAAACAGATGAACTTAACATCATCTGCCCCATAGATCGCAAGGTCTGAAAAGGGAAACTTACTTTTTTAATAGTTAGTTAATAAAAGCTTTAAACACTCACCAGTTCTCTCATTTCAAAAGCCGGAGGGTAGACCACACTTCTGTAAGCATTACTAATGTTAAGAATAAGATCCTTCTCTTCCTGGGTGAAGGATGTTTTGTTGGCTGCTGACACCCTGGTGAAAGTTTTGTATTTCTTGAAGAGATCATCGCGTGTAAAGTAGGTCAGCCCGCAGACATTTTGTATGTAAAGCGTACATACACAGAATGACGTCACTAGAGTAAATAATGTTCTCAGACGAGGACTCATCATTTTTCAGTAAGGAGAACTCTCTTCTGCTAGAAGTTTGTTACACGTCGATATCTACAGACTTAAAGAGAAATTATAACAACATGGAATATGATTACACAGTTTTATATACACAATTTATACAACAATACAGTAACATTTGTAAAAATAGCAATAGGTTTTGTATATAAAATTAAAAATCGACTAACATTATATCAAAGGTATTAGCATGACCAAGTTTCTGAGACTATATATATGCCACGCATGCTGGTCAGGGCGCTGGAATGTCAGGTACATTTTCATTTCACCCATGTTTTCATTTAAATGCGTGAACACGTTTGATTTATGTGATGGCCTCACTTATCACACGCCAGTGTGTGCTCACTTATCACACGCCTCAAGTTATCTCTCCAACCCTGTCTATAAGTCACAACGCCCATGTTTGCCAGGATGATCCTCTAGAAACAAACTACAGAGAAAACAAAAAAAAAGGAAGAAAGAAGAGTTTTATAGTGATGAGGGGAGTGGGGGGCGTGCCGAACAAAGGGAAATAAACACTTTAGCTGCACTAGGGTCTAAACACGTGATCCAGAATAACAAAATAAATCTTGGAATTGAAGCAGGCTTTAAAGAATAAACGATTTTTTTGCCAGTTTGTCATGTAATACCAAGCCTTAGTTAGACTGAATAGAAATTAAAGTCTAGGATTAGCATGAAATATTTATATAAAATGAGCCCACGCATTCAAAGAAAATAACGATATATGAAGGAAATCCGACCCTGCACCCAATTTTTTTGTAAATGTTTCCAGTCAATATACATATAATCTTTCTGGACAGATACAACTTAATATGTTAACTGGTGTGTTTATAAATTATTTGTTTTACATTTGTATCTTATGCCTTGAAATAAGTCCTCAGAACAAGACGTTCAGGCACGAATCAGTTATCATGGGAAAATAATTTTTAAAATGATGTAGCACCCTAAGGAATTAACTCTCAAAATGATATAGCTCTGGGAAAATTATAATAGATTTTGTTATGTATAGGCTATATAGTAGAGTCACTATTGAGGAAAAGCTCGTCGAAATTAGTTAAAATATACTTTATTTTGAAATTTTCTGCTAAACTACTTAACGGTACTGCGCATGGTCCATTTCTCTACATTTCTAATATAAGGGTTTTCCTTTTCCAGCAGAAAATTAATTTTGACTCCAGGTTAAAGTTGGCAGGTGTGGAATCATCCATTATTTTTCACGTACCAGGAGAACCGCATAGGTCAGGGCTTAGGGCTTTTTAAAAATGATAATGACACATCTAACCATTACGGAGAAAAAAAATTGAAAACTAAAAGTAGCTGCAAACTGTTCCGCAATAGTGACTCTACTCTCTCTCTCTCTCTCTCTCTCTCTCTCTCTCTATATATATATATATATATATATATATATATATATATATATATATCTGTACATTACCTGCCGCTAATGTGAACATTAACTGATTTTCTACGTTAATGTGCGTAATTCACATTTTACCTAAGTAATGTGCACAGTGAGGCCATTAAAGTTGAGGTTAGGGTTAGGACAGCGATTCTCAGCCTTTTAAGCTCAGCGACCCTTTATTACAATTCTCCACTAATCCGCGACCCCCCCCCCCCCCCACCCCCAAGCGTAAAATTATTTTCGTTCATAAGATTAAGTAATCATACTTTATAGTGCAAATATCTTATAAGCATTGACAAAGAATTAGGCTTAATCACGAAACAATATTTAATTGTAGTCTTGTAAGATACATTACTTTATTATTTAAATACAAATAAGTGACGTGTTATATTTGACTAGCATGTTTTAACTTTCTATTTCTTATTCACCATATTTAAGTTACATATTTATGTGATAATTTGAAAGGCACGTCGGAGAAGTAGCGGAGCATGGCGCCGCCATAATACAGGGACAGTCTGGGCTTGTTTCTGTTTCACCAGATGAGAATTCTCAGCACCTCCCAACGAATGTTACCTTCTGCATCGTCTTTTTTATATTTAGACTTGAGAACTAACACGCTGGAAAGCTCATGTTTCGCAAAAAAATAATATTGAAAATTGAAGAAAGGGCGCAACTTAGACTGATCGGCATATGACTACAAACACCTGATCCAGATTTGTGTAACTAAATTTGAAGAGATTGTCTGAGGAACATCTTCAATTTTGACTGTGAATGGACTTCTGGCAAGTGCCAATGTGATGTCAGGAAGATTTGGAAAGTAGGATGAACTTTCCCCCTCAAGCACGTGCAAATGTTCTTTCACAAAAATTATCATTTTATCTGTTTGTCAGGTTCAATGGCATTGTCCTCATAGCGACAAATAAGATTGGGAAGATGTAAACTTGTTTACCAATCTGAAGTTTCATTTGGAAGGATCGGATTTTTGTTCTGACAAATCGAGGCATTTTGCATTTGATCTTTGCTGTGACGTTTTTCATTGCTTCTTGTAATTCTTATGGATATTCTTGTCGACAAAGTTCGGATGTTTACAAACAAAATAACGCTACAGCTATATAAGCTTCATAGATTCGGCTTATGAAGTTATGTGTTGTTTTTTTATTTATTTTTTTGTTTAATCTATTGAAGTTTCAAAGCTCAATTTATATTATATACAATTATGTATATTTCTCTTTTTATTCAAATAACATGCGTTTTTTTTTTATTGGACAACTCTAGCAACAAGACCGACAGATCACTCCACCATCCAGATTCCAAAAGATTCTGGTCCGTAGAGTTTTCCAGTCCCACGTTTTGCTACCCAGAGGTCATCTGTCACATGACCTAACCAGACACACACACCGCAGCCACACCAACAATCTGAACCGCCGACTCATGAAGCCGAAGACTTTTCATTACAAAAACAAAGCCCTTATTTTCATTGTTGAAATGTGAAACTATTTTTTGTTGTTTTTGTGTATGTGTAGAATCTGAATTGTCAAGTTGTCTGCTAACCATATCCAGTATTCGATAGACTGAGGGCCTGGTCAGAGCTGGTCTTTTTTTTTTTTTGCGTCATATTTGATAAACTCTTTTCACTCATAAAAAATGTTGTGTTTTTTATTGTGCTAGGCCCTAGTTTCACATTTGTGTTTGGACTTTCTTTGGGAGGTCCTCTCAGTCACAGCTTGTGAAAGAGACAGTGAGCATGAGCTGCTTTACTGTCTATAGTATAGAGCTTTTTTTTTTTGGTGTGCATTTGACAAATATCAAACAATGAAAACAAAAAGATAAACTCTAGGGACAATACAAATAAGTTGTAAAAATGTAATTGTATGTTTGAGTTTGTGTATTGGTGCATTTGACATTTAAAAAAACAATATGAAAAGATTAACTTATATAATTTTCTTTTATTTGAAAAAATAATTAATTAATATTAGCTCAAAGATTTGAAAAGAAATATTTGTGCCGGGAATTCATGACTTCAAACATCTAATTGAAGGCTTACATTCAGACAATCCTCAAGTATCATGTAGCCAAAGCGTATAAATAATCGATTCGTTTCTTGGTTTCGCTTACAAGTAAGAGATACTCGTGAAAACCTGAACACCTAAAGATAGATCTTTGGGCGTGATCCGTGGATAAGCCAATGTGACTTTTCAGTGTTCAAGTCAACACAGTCAACAAAAGTAAAGCAAAAGACTCATAACTACAGCGATGAGCATTGGTAGTAAGAGATGAGAGTTGATCGACGAGAATGTAGAACCGTTTATTTGTTTCAGTTTTATTTTATTTTATTTTTATTTTGTCATTAGCCACACAAAACGGTTCCACAACAAGGGCTTAATGTCACACATCGTGTCCTGAGGCTTAATGTCACACTTTGTATCCTAGGGGTTATAGAATTAAAAGCTTCAAAAGATCGCCTGACGTTCTAGAACACAATAGGCTGATCATGTACAAGTTACATCGTTTCCTTCGACGTAAAATCGATCATCACTTTTATCAAGTGATTCGAACCTGAGGAGATGTTCCAGAACAGTTTTTATTTCATGACTTTCTAGCCCCTTTCTGGTATAGTGACATTGTTGAGTCAAATACCCCGCATTTCTCTTTTTCTTCTATATCTCTATGCCTAGACTGATATATCTCGATTTCAATAGAGGCTATGGTAAGTTGAAAACCTTTATTTTGAATATAACCCGAACACCTATGTTTTTAATATAACCTCAATACTTTAAAAGGTGAATACATGGCTTTCAGTTTTCCATGTTTCAATCTTCGTTCATATAACATTTCTATAGGGGGTGGAGTGCTAGAGTTACTAAGTCCTACACATCTAGGCTACTAAGCTCTTGTTGGTCTATGCACTTTGTTGTCTGACCTAAATAATATTTATAGCATGTGCAGCATGGCTATCTGGATTCAGCCTACTTTGAACTACAACCTAGCTTATCCTATTACTTGACTGTGATGTTTATACCAGTGGCGGTCAACCTTTTCCAGTTGCAGGGCCGTATATCTTCTCCACACAAAGGTCACGGGCCACATCAGCTCTGGTTACCAGACATCCGTCAGTCAAAAAGTGTGAAAATGTCCGGTTTGTTGTTTACCGTCAGTGATTCATTCATCGAATACAATTGATCAAATTTTCTGGTTTAGCAAAGACAAAGTCAAAGATAAATTGCAGAGATGAACAGATGTTCAAGGCTGCTCTAAGACTCTTAAGCTTCTCAAGATTTTGATTGTCTTGTTTGTTTGTTGTATTTTCAGGTATAATGCTAGTGATGACTGATCGGTTTCTATGATCAATGAGAGGTCAAAAGAGAAACAAAAGTGGACTCTCCATAGACTCGGTGAATGTTCTCACAGAGTTCAGTCAGGAAGCAAATGTCTTGCATAGAGTTATCCTGTTTCAGCGTTAAACTATCGAAAAGTCACTTCTTCGTCTGAAAAATACGAAATATAGCCTAGTAGTTCAACCAACAGAGGCGGACAGGGTGTCGGCCCGGAATTACTATACGACTCGGCCCACAATTTGGTTGCATATGATATGCATACAACTCGATGGCGGCATATGCGTGTGTTACGCGCTTTGGAGAGTCGTCTCGATAGTCCGAGTCCACATTCTGCCCACCACCCACTCCTCTCACCCTCTTCCGGCCGTCCTGTTTGGCCAATTTAGAAGTAACAACCAAAATATGGAATACAAAACAAAAGAAACATTTGAAAAGGAAGTAACTTGTAACGTTCTTGCAACAGAGAAATGTCTCCGCATTCAAGGGATAAGAAGGTACATCATCAGCAAACTACTCGCTGAAAGATCGCTTGTGTATGTTACATTTTGTTCTATGATGAGACGCTTTTAACAATACACCAACATAAAACGTCAACGTCAGAGTTTATAATTAATTTAATATTCATGAACACTGTAAACGCTATTTAGTTCCTATTCCTCCGTTGTGGTTCTCCACTCTTTCAACATGCATTCGCACCATTCCACATTGACACCACGATGTGCACGTAACAGTTGATGTCCAAAACAATTTCTTGTGAACGTCTTTATCACCAGCCTTGAAGTGAAACCCTGCCAGTGTCGTTCTTGTGTCATCATGCGTTTTAGCCTGTTCTTTATATGCACAGAAACAGGCAGAAACATTAGATCACAAGTTATTTACGTACCGGTATATTATAGCGTATGCACTAACACAAAAGATTAGCTGGGGATTTCAAAATACCCTCACCTTAACTCTTTCTCTCCTAATCGACGATACCATCGTTGATTTAGACCTTATTAAATTAAATTAATGTTAAAATTTTTAAACTTGACTTTGAATCATATAAAAAGGGCATACATTTTCCTTTAATTCTATACCAAGGACGGTATTTTCTGATTACAAACAACAAAGCTATTGAAACCCAATCATAACAGGGGTAGTGAAATAGTAATTAGCAGAATGAAGAATTCCTTCAAAACGTGGAAAAATAATTACGGAGAGAAAGAGTTAATAAATTTAACTCTCAATTCATGAATAAGTTTGGTGTTCAAACCATACCGAGAGCTCCTATGTGTTACCTAGCTTTTGGATTGCCTCTTGTCCCCCTCTATATTATTTAATATTTACTTTCAATGGTCAAGACTCTTTCCATTTAAGCAGTAAAGTGTGGAGTTTATGTGACGATAATTTTGTATTCTGGTGATAGCGACAATGTAATTTTACTCGGAGATTAATATTACTCTTTTTTAACGACCATGATATGTGTGACTGAAAGTTTCGACTGCTTTCAAAATTTAGCCTTTCAAATAACATCGTCTCCAGCACAATGATTATCGTGATGTGTTTGCGTTGATTTAATACTACCTTAACACAATAACAAGGTGACCTAAAGGTGCTTTGTTTATTTCTCTACTTCCCCTCCCTCTTCTGTAAGGTAGATGGGTAGAAAATGCAGGAAGTATATAGCAGGTGAAACTATGCAGTTGTACAAACATATCCACACACACACACATGCATTATGTTTACTTCTTAAAGTTCTTTTTTTTCTTATCATGTGACCTTGATAAGATCTACAATTTCAACAACACACAATGTTTGCAGTAATGTTAATACGATCTCTTTAATGATGATAATTGTGATGATAATGATGATGATGGGGATGTTCATAGGCTCTCCACTAGCAGAGTGGTTACCGTGTAGGCTTGAGAAGTCTGAGAAGGCTCATGAGTTCTCCCTTTTTTTTTGGGGGGGGGGGGGAGATCATGCCACGTAAGACGATGTAGAGACACTAACTCATATTGACCAAAAATGCAGATTTAAACGCTCTAATTATGGATATACATGTGCGCCTTCAACTTCCGATGTTTTTTAATAATTTATTGTCTCTAAATAGAATCACCAAACAGTGATGTAGTGTCTTGAACCAAACATGTAATTACCCGAGTAAGCATTAACAATTTACGTAACGAATGGATGAATAGAAATATGACATTGAAATATAAAGACGGTGGATATTGTGGAGAGGGTTTTATAGCAAAGAGTGCTGTCTTCTAATAACTGTCCAAATAGATATTAATGATTAGTAATGACCAAATGTCACATAGAAGAAATATATTTGAATAGCTTGTAGTATGTCAGTTACTAGCTATCCCATGTAAGGATAATGTTGAAACTACAACAAAGACTGAAATCTAATTTTTTTAAACTTAAAACTTTACGTAATCCATGAAATGAAGAGAGCCTGGTCGTCTTAGAGAGCTAATTTTTTTAAACTTAAAACTTTACGTAATCCATGAAATGAAGAGAGCCTGGACTAGGATGTAAAATTCCCCTTTCAGACCTTGCGATCTATGGAACAGTTGTTGTAAAGATCATCTGTTTCTGTGGCCCACGGTTAACAAGGGTGTCAAGTGGCCAGCACAACAACCAACCGTCTTTACTTTCCCCAACTAATGCTAAAGATCCCGAAAGTATAGCGCTCAGTCTTCACCAGGATTCGAACCCGGGGCCCCCAGTTTGGAAGCCAAGCACTTTACTACTCAGCCACCGCTAGGATGTAATAATCTTCAAATCTGAAGGAAGACCCGAAACTTGCAAAACAAAAGAAGTTCAAACATGTTTGTATTTGTTTTTTTGTTTGTTTTTTGTAAACAAAGTGCACTAACAACAAAGTGCACTTAAAACAAACAAACTTCTTTTTGAGACCGAATATCTAGCTGTGATCTAAATAATGTGCCACTTTCAACGCAGACAAAGCCCTTGCTTTTGGTGGCCGATTCAATGGTTCTCTTCTCGCCGTCTACTCCAGTAGACAGCTTCGGTAGGCATTTGCCACATTCAAGTCTATAGAATTCTCATTAAATTAATGTAAATCGTATCCGTGCCAGATAGGCCTCACAAACATCATTCATTTTTTAAAGCTTTTATCAACTCACTCTTTCTTTCTCTCTGTCTGGTGAAAATTTTGTACACTTTATTTCTCCCACTTCCCATTCTCGGATCAAGTGGAAACTTTACACAATTATTCATTATTCCTAACAAGATCTTAATAAACAAAAAACTAAAAATTAATTTATTTATTAGTGGTAATTAATTAATTTTGTTTGATATAGAAAAAGGGAAATAAATCTATGATATTGAGTGATAAGACAGGAAATGTGTAGTTATTCCCCTTATTTAAGCTTTGTTTTTGTTAAGTATCTTTTAGATGTTGCTTGTTATTTGTTGCACAAGTTAATTTTTTTACAACTTTTTGTTCGATTATTTGCGTGTTTATTTCCATCGTTAAATAATGTTATAACAATGTTTTTCATTATTATTATTATTATAAAAGCTGAGTAATGCTATCATGCTTTTACTACGAAAATTTTGTGTAGAAAATGGCTTATTTAGTGATTATAAGTGCAGGAAGTTTATTGTTTAAGCTTCATTAACGATGAGACTGAAACATAGAGAAGAAAACAAAAGTGTGAGTTGAATGAATTTGTTGTTTAGTTCAAAACGTTAGACAAAGTCAGGGTTACTTCATTTTCTCAAGTATAGGCCTGGTATCTATTAGTCTTTGCTACCCAGCCGTACACATTGCCGGGGTGGAAACGGTCGTTATAGGGGCTGATTAGACCAAAAGGGTAGCAAAACAAGACTCCTCTTGGAGTGCCTAAACACATTATTTCATTACACTGGTCGGGGATTGAAAGAGAGCCCTAACAACCCTGTCAAGATGCACACCCCGGGAGCATCCACACAAAAGGAAAATGGTGGAGGTCCCTGGTGTACTCGGCCTTCAGACCCGTGTCTAGTCGCGAGCATTTTGGGTTTCGAGACACTGATAAAGGGATGTGATACTGTGACGTACACACTTGCCGGGGATTATATTATCAAACTTGACAATTCAATGAAATGAAGAAAGAAACATTTCTCTGTATTTTCTTCAAACTTCTTTAATAACTTCTTCAACTTTCACATCAAATTAACTTCTTAATTCAATAACAACTTGACTTGATACTTCATAAATAAAACTTAAAGATACATAAAACTTCACTTAGTATAACTTCAACTTCAACTAATAAAACTTTAACTAATGGACCCGCTAATATCATAAAACTTATTACTAATCGAGGACTGAGCGAGGACCAACGCTCTACAAGAACTACTACTATGCGAGGACCATCGCTCTACAAGAACTACTACTATGCAAGAACCCGTATAACTCACTTTCCCTTAATTTATACTTTCTTTGATCGTACGTTCCAGAATCATGGATCCTTCTCAGATAATTATTTTAGTAACTTTGACCTTCTAGAAGCTGACGTGTGCTATTTTTTATCTTAACCCCTTTCTTTGATTGGATACCTAAAATTAACTTGTTTACGCTGGACACTTGCACTGGTTTGAACTCGAGCTTCTAGAAACTGGTCGAAATAGGCCACAGACTCGACTCGTGACAGATACATAGACATCTGCTTGATTCCTACAAGACAAAACTACTGTTCAGACAGACCGGTGGAAGCGAGCTTATAGTTTCAAGAGTCTCGGCTCAACTCTCGACAATCATACATTAGGTATATATCAATATACTATGGACCCAAGAACTTCCTAGTCTGACCTCCAAAAAAAAAACAACAGGACTCAAGCATCCAAGAATGTTTGACTCTGTAGCCCAAGCCACGAACATGTAGTGATTACGTTTGTAATGAAAAAACATCATCCAAGAATGTTTGACTCTGTAGCCCCAAGCTCATCTATTTATTATACGTATAGATATAATGTAACCTAAACAAAAATCTCAATGAGACTAACTCTGGCTCGAACTTACTTGTTTTCTTTCATCTTTGATAATCTATCACAATAATCCAAACTCCATAAACATGTCGTGATTAAATTTGTAATGAAAGAACATCATTTGTCTTATGACTACATTGTCACTAAAATTATAAAACTTAATGCTATAGAAAGCAGAGTTTACAACCAATGCATACTTAGATTCAAAGATATAAATGATACTGAGTGAAAAAGAGTAAAGGTAGATCTTAACACTATCTGTGAAGATCTACTTTGTCATGCTCTGATTACGGTCTGTCACTGAATGCGTTCTTATGTCTGGAGAGGATCCGAGCATGGGCTGAGCAACCTTCTTAGATAAATGAGTTAAGAGTGTCATAAGTCTATTGAAACTGGTAGATAATACATAGATAGATAGACAGACAGATAGACAGATAGATAGATAGATAGATAGATAGATAGATAGATAGATAGATAGATAGATAGATAGATAGATGATAGATAGATAGATAGATAGATAGATAGATAGATAGATAGATAGATAGATAGATAGCATTTATCAATGATATATATTTACCTCAAAGCCCCAAACTCAAAGTGATGCAGTTTCCAAACTAAATCCCTTACTGTATCCCAGGAAGTATGTTTTTAAACACTCATCTTCTACTAGTATGTATCTGTGCTATTCCTCTAAATGTAATCACTTAATATTCTGTTTACTCCTCAAGTGAGATGTCCAACTCAAGTACTTAGTTTGCTAAAACTTCTTTAGTGTATAAGCATTCATTCAAATCATTCTAAACTATTTTTTTTAACACTTAAGCTGTGTAGGTTGCTCCTCTCTCTCTCTCTCTCTCTCTCTCTCTCTCTCTCTCTCTCTCTGTCCCTAAAATCCATTCATAAAATAAACTTCCACAGAGAAGAGGGAGAGGGGGGAGAACAAAAAGTTGGCTTTCTTTTGGAGTCGATTGAAAGATCTCTAAAGGAAGTCGTTCCACGGGGGGTTTAGTTGGCAGCATATTATTCCACTTCTTCGATCATTGAACTTTGACCTCTCTGTTCGAGACAATGGAAGTAGAAAGGGAAAGGGGCAAGAGGGGGGAGCTTGGCTAGAGTCAATCTATGACGCAGCTTTTGGAGTCTTGTCTTTTGGAGTCTTGTCTTTTGGAGTCTTGTCTTTTGGAGTCTTGTCTTTTGGAGTCTTGTCTTTTGGAGTCTTGTCTTTTGGAGTCTTGTCTTTCTTGCGTGTGTTAATTAATTCTTATTTTTTATTTAAGTTTCAGAGGCTCCTTAGAAATGAAGGGGATCCAATGTTTGCCCAAACGTTATGCAGGACCGTTGTGACCAAGTTCGAAACATTTTGTGGCAAGGTAAATGCATCAGATAAACGCTCGCTCCTACAGGATTGCATGTCAATAAAAATAGATTTTAAAAGAGGACTTTCTATTTTTAAAGAAGACTAGTTTGCCGCTGACACCATAGCTTTTCTATTAGTTTGATTTGAGTTAATGAAAGGCTTAAGCAAATATGAAAATACACAGATGGGTGGTTCCGAAAAATGTTCAATTCACGATTTTTATTGCCATAATGTGAATCATTCAGCCGATAGTGAGAAAGGATTGTCGTTTTTACTTTTTAAAATGACATTGATATATGTGCATACAATACTCAATTTTTGCAGCTAAAAACATATGGGTAAGTTTTATAAGACAATGTGTACCGAATAATTCGAGCATGATAACAGGGAAAATGAAATCTGCAGTTTCGTTATTAGTTTTTGAGATTTGGAAATTATAGGCTTAATGCAGAAGGAAAGAACAGAAAACAAAACAAGATAACAAATAGAGTTTGTGTTCTCATACAAACTTAGAGGCGGTCCCCGAAAGGTCCGTCCATGGGTCATCTGTTTGGTAAGCTATGTAGCTAAAGAGGCAGGTTTCAATATATTGAAGTGCAAAGTATTAACCATCCCATTCCTCCCTCCTTACAAACTAGACTTGAGTCGGAGAAGTTGTATTACTTGGCCGTCTGGCTTTGTTATTATGAGTTTTATATCGTTAATATTCATAAGCACGTGTGTAGACAGATAGGTTGGAGTTCAAACCTCTCACCACGAAACTAAATAGTTCAACGCCGAAACTATGTCCCACACTGATCTGTTCTCGTACGTGTCTGTGTGCTTCATTCATGAAGTCAATCTACGAACATGCAAGCCACAGCCCTAGAACAACTAAAACAAACTACAGTTACCAAATTCTATGGGCGAAGCTGGGGGGCGAGGGGGGGTGAAGTTTAACAGACCTCAAATAAACTATTTCACACATTGATTCGCACATTGATTTATTTTTCTACCAGTCGCTGGGATACATTAACAAAGTAAATTACGATAATTCATAATTTGCAAGCTCGAAAATATCATATATCCGATTTTCATTATTTTTCCTAGTTTTCGGGACAGACGGACGAACTGGGGGACAGACAGACCACATAAAACTAATAGTGGCTTTTCATCTTTCTGTGCCTGTTAAAAAGGATATTGCTGTGGAATGGATGATTAGGTTTCTTTATTGTAAAAACATTTGCATAATTTATTTTGTCACTGTCACTCTGTAATTATCTTTTTAATCTCCATAAAAAATCGTATCTTGATATTGATTTCTGTTATTAATTTCTTTTAAATGGGTATTATGAAACTTGGGTGATCTCCCCTGAAAGTAGCAGCACGGCCAGCGCTATCGCGGCTGCACTTCTATAGAGTCTTTCATGACTCCCTGACACATATATGACTTGTATTTGCAACTTGATCAATTCACCAGCCGTACATTCTTCAGTCAAAAAGACTTAAAATAGTGAATGTACCTGAACAAATAGGTGCAGCTTTTCTAATGGCACTTTTAAATCTGGTATTCAGTGTGTATGTGTGTGTACTGTGTGTGTCTGTGTGTACTCTGTGTCTGTGACAATCAAAGCGGAGACTTTTGATCGTGACATTTGCGACAATTAGATCGAGTATAGCCGAAACTTTTGTATGACATTGCATGAACCGGCACAAGATCGTAGCATTATTTGTGTTAATCCTATTCGAAACTAGCTTTTTTGGAGCAATCTGATACTGATGTAGACAATGATTTGAAACATTTGCTTCAACAATATCAGATTAAATAAAATCACTCAGTGTAGGCATACAAAATAATAATAATAATAGCTGACATTTCTTAGTTACCTTAACAATAGTCGTACTGTTTCATCATCATCTCTAGCCAGATTTTTGCCCCAAAATCTTTTGTAGTCTGTGCTATGGAAAAATCAATGTCTACCAAGCGGTGGTTCTCTCTACCCTTCTATATGGATCTGAGACATAGGTACTATACAGAAAGCAACTAAGACTACTTGAGCGCTTTGACCAAAGATGCTTGCGCTCCATCATGGACATACGGTGGCAAGACCGCACTACAAACAGCGATGTCCTTGCCAACGCCGGTATGGACAGTATAGAGGAACTTCTTTGGTCCGACAGTTACGCTGGGTAGGGCACGTATCCCTTATGGAAGGCGAACGTATCCCAAAAGCAGTCTTTTTTGGTGAGCTAAAAGGTGGTCGACGTAACAGAGGTGCCCCACGAAAACGCTTGAAAGACCAGCTTAGGCGCCAACTTGCCTTAGCTGACATAAAAGAGAGCACCTGGTTGCATGTGGCCTCAGAACGAGACAGCTGGAGGTCACTCCCAAAGGCCGCGGGATACACATTTGAGACCAAAAGAAAGTCCGCTGCCAAGGACAGACGCAGACGGCGAAAAGAAAATCTAAATCAACTACCTGCGGACAATTGTTATGCTTGCCCTGGATGTGGCTTAATGTGTAGGTCACAGCTGGGGCTGCGCAGCCACAGGAAATACTGCATTCCTCACTTATCTTTGGACTTGAAGACAAGCCTTATTATGGAAAAATAGCGTTTTTTTCCCACTGCCATACAGAGTGTTGGTTATGCTTGACAGTGGCGGTAATTGGGTTTGGTGAGATTTAAATATAGATCTTGTAGAAATCAAAAGATGCAAACGGATTGTGCCTAGGTAGGTTAGAAGTTTGGAGACGCCTTTTTATGAGCCTTATGACATAATCAAAGTCTATCAATGCAAGGAAGTAAAAGTAGCCTCTTTTAAACCTATCTACGGGGCAGATGATGTCAAATGTAAACATGACCAGTTTGGCCCTGAACGTGACGTGATTACTTATTGCTATGATCTCGTGATGTTTGGAAATGGTCTCCAACTGACTAATGAATAGATTACTGTCTAGAAGAAACAGTTTTAGAAATGTAGACTTTAGGTCTGCTCCAGAGCACTTCTTTTTAGCTTACTTTTCCCCTCCTCGTCTGCCCTCAGGTCACGTGTCACACTGGCTGTCACGCCCCATGAGAAGAATGAGGATTGTCACAGTTATATTTTAGAATCTCTAGTGTTGACTGGCTTCTTCAATTCTTTACCTCAAATGTCAGCGGATATTTTTTTTTTACATTTGATATTAAATAAAAGAACTGCTTGTTATTTTTTAATGTCAACATGACCCGTACCAGAGCTTTATATATTCAATCTTGTATTTTCCCACGCCTCTCACCAGCCTTGATCAAACAGGTACTGTAGTATGAAATATGTGCAATCTAATGTGCTTATTGAATGCTTCAAATGTGTGGTCAATCCATGTATATGAAATATGTGTTCGATTGAATGTATGAAATATGTGTTCAATTCATGTGTGAAATATGTGTTCGATTCATGTATGAAATATGTATTCCATTCGATGTATAAAATATACGTATTCCGACATCAACCTAATAAAATAATATGTATTTACAAAGCTTATATCAACTCATTATGCCTGTCTGTCTGGTAAAAAGTTTGTATACGTTATTTGTCCCACACCCATTCTTGGATCAAGTTGACCCAGGTGAGCTGTTCTGCCTCATCGTGGCACCTGGGTGGAAACGGCTACTTGAGGGGGTAGCTAGGCGAAACGAATGGCAAAACATAACCCCCGTGGGGATGCCCACGGGTAGACGAGAGTCAACCCCTTGCACGGGCGGGGTTGTAAAAAAGTCCCCACAAAACTGTCACACATCCATGCGCCGTTCCTCAAAGGACCGTTACATAAATAGCGAGTCCCCCACGGTTAGCTTGGTATAGTGAAGGAAAATGACGGAGGCTCCCGGTGTCCTCGGCCTTCGGCCATGAGTCGGGGGCCTAAGGCATTGGAAACAGCAATGCTTTCATAGGCATTGACTCGGGTCGCTCTCAAACAGAACTGTGTGTTCACATAGGTTTGTTTTTTTTACTGTTCAGGCTGGACGACCTAACAAGGTTTTTTTTCAAACTTTGGGCTCGAAGAGCCTTCGGCTCAGCTCAGACGACAATCAAACGGATCAAGTTGAAAGTTTGCACTATTATTCATTGGCATAGTCAAGAAACGAATCAATTTTTAAAAAAATTAACTAATTAATGAAGTAATTCCTGTTAATTAATTATTTAGTTTGATGCCCACATGGGAAATTAATCCTTCAGTATTCACAGATAGGCCTAGGTAGGGTTTTGTCACATTAGATAATTGTTAAAGCTATTTCTTGCAAACACATTATCGGATCAAGTTGATAATTTAAAAGATTATATAATGTACCTAATGTACCTAACAAAAAATGAATCAATTAACAAATTAACCATTCAATTTATTGGGAAAAAAACAACTTGACTTCTTTTAACTACTTTACAAAACAACGTCTTGATCCAACTTTCTTAAAAAATAAAAATTCACATTTTTTTGTAGTGTTAAAAACTCAAAACATCTCCATGTCGAGTCTAGATATCTTGATGTAATTCAACTAGTAGCATGTTGCCAGTTTGGGTCTTTGTCTTTTTGAAGACTCACTAAACATGGAACTGCTTCTCAATGTGTCTATGTCGGTGAACGTATCTATTGTATATCTTATCTATGCTGAGAACAATGTAAAATCTATTTTTAAAAAACCTTTATAATGTTTATCTAAGAATAAGAACTCCACATTTACATAAATATGTTTCAACATTGTACGTTTTGTTTACCTTTTATATCAAGCACAATTAATTTTACCACTATTTAATTAACTAATTGGTTTATTTTTATATTGATTCATTTTTTGTTAGAAACAATGACTAATTATGCAAAGTTTCAATTTGATCCGAGACTGGGATGTGGGAGAAATAACGTGTTCAGAATTTGTCCCTGACAGACAGAGTTGAAAAATAACAAACTTGTGTAATTAGAAATATTATTATTATCTGTTTTTGTTTCGCAAATTTTATGCTTTTAGCTATGTGCTTTGCCTATCACTTTTGTGGACCAGTGAGGTGGGGTGAGCGAGAGGGTATCTGGGAGATGTTTTCTATACTGCCTTTCCAAAAACAATTTTTAAAAAAAAAGCTGTTCGAGTCTGAATTCGAACTCGAACCTCCTAGCTGGAAGCCCGACTTGTTAGCCTCTGTGCTTCCCAAGTATTTATAGTGTTATGACATGATTAGGATTTAGTTGTTTGTTTCGGGAATAGGGAGAAAGTTTTACTTAGCGACGATGACGTAAAGTTGGTTAAAAAGTAAGAACGCTTTAGGATTTGATAGAGACAAGACGCTTTTCCTATCCCAGCAAGAATAAGAAGTAGTTTACGGACCTAGTTGACATCGGACGATTCCCTTCGTGATCAGTAAACATATTTGTTGACCAACATCAGCGTCGACTACATCTCTGGATTGTTTTGGCCTTTTGCCGTTGTGTTTGAAGTTGTTTTTTTTCATTGATTCATGTGTTGTTATCGACAATGATAGGTTTGCGGAAGTTTCAACTTGATCCGAGTGGGAAGTGAGAGAACTAACATGTTCAATAGTCCACCCAGACAGACACAAGTGATACAAACTTTGTTAAAACAAAACCAAAAAGAAGAATGCTTCCCCTTAAGTCATTGTTACAAAACATCATTAAATCAACAGGTTTGGGTTTGGCTTACATTACAAATGCTTTTTTTGACGATATCTCTATTCAAGTCAGAACTTCATGAAAGCAGGAACCTGCATGGACAGCTGATCTCAAAAATGGCTCTAGAAACTTAACAGTTGATGTATATCACTAAGAAAAGAATTACTAGCTCGTTGGCCATACGGGGAAAACTCGAGTCTGACCGTTATTATTTTACAAATATAAAAATTAATAAATTTATATTTGGCTAGAGATTTAGATATAGGTCTAAGTCCAACATCGGTTTTGAAAGGACTATCGTGTTCTCGAAAGGTCTATCGATTTCGGGAATTTCTGAAAGTAAGCCTTTTTCTATTCAAGAGTTTAATAAATTAATGTCCAGGAAAATTTTGCATCGTCTTCTAGGTCTAGATCTAAAAGTTTATCATTGGAATATTCAAACGTGTACTAGATCTATACATTCGCTTAACCAAGATTCTTTCACGGCGAGAACGGGGGGGGGGAGGGGGAGGGGTAAAAATATTGCATTGTTTTTAAATCTAACATTTACCACTTTTAAAGAGAAAATCTATCGCTCTATAAATTGCATCAAAGAGTTATTGTCTTTTTAAAAAGTATTTTTAATGTTTTTCTTGTTACTAACCATTAAAGAGATGGCCGCCTGGTCGTGCGGTTTGCGCGCTGGACTGTCGTTTGAATTTATCGATATTCCCAAGTTCAAACCTTGCCCGCTCCCATCACCCGTCGTCCTGCCGGAGGTTTGGACTAAGAAGTAAATTATCTTCAACTCTGAACAAGCAGATCTGGCTAGTAAGAAGATGAGTCAGAATTTCAAGTACATAGTGCACAGAAAAGTTTGCCAATTTGAATCTGACAGACAGGCATTAAAAAAAAGGTTTTAAAAATTCTCTCAAGTTTTCTTGGTCGCGTGTTTTATATGTTCATTTTGGTATTGTTTTAATTAATATAATTAATGTTAAAATAGAACATTATAAAAAAAATCTTATTGAAAATATATTACAAATGAAATCAATAATTTCAATTATAAGAATTATACATGCATTATCGAAGTAATTAAAGACTGATATTAATATAAATCCTCTATGAAATAAATTCATATAGGCCTACTATAAAGAAATCCTTAACATGAAAATGTCATTCAAAACGGTATTCTTGCCAATGTGTGCATGTATGTATAAAAAGCGATAGCTAAGAGTATCTAAAAAAATCTACACAGCTATAAACACAGTAATAATGATTCTCAATGTCTTTTAAAGAATCGGTAAAAGACTTGATCTTTTGGAAGACATCTACGCAGTGTAAACTGTTCAGACATCAAATATGGTATAAAACATCTAAAAAAAATTGAAACTAAGAATTAAAATGCATACGAACTGGAAGAGATTCGGGTCTGTCGTACAACAGATACCATTACTTTTTCATTGTTTAGCTCATTCTTCACCTTAAAAATGTAATCCAATGTGACTAGACATTCCGAGAAAACTAGTCGGGTGAGTTTTCTGCACTTTATCAAGAAATGAACCAGCGAGGCTTTGCTTGGTGAGGAAGGTCTGTGGCTATCTGCAAAAAAACATGCTGACTTAAGTGTCGTGTCAAAATGTAGAGCCAGGTGATCCAATAGAAGACTAGTTTTGCGGCCAAAGGGCGTCGAATGTGGGCTCCGCGCACCTCCAATGCAAAAATGCGCTAACGGAATTTTAGGAACTAGCATTTTGGTTGGGTTCCTGGGCCATCCATCCATATAGAAATGTACTTGAAGGTTAGGGCACGCAGAATGTATCCCCTTCCAATGTTCTGAGCTCATTACGTCCTCTTCGTACTGACAGAAATCTCCAGCATTCACCAATAAGGACAGCCTCTCCAGAGTTTCAGGCAAGAGTGCACCCTTGTTTTCGACATCTCCAAATAACGCGAGAAGATATGAATAGTTTAAAGACATTTCCTTAAGACAGCAACACTTTGAGCTCAAAGTCCTCAGCTGGAGTCCAACGTTGTGAGTGATACCTTCACTGTCATAGAAGTTGAGCAGATGGATTGATTGCAGCGTCTTCATGCTTTTGCTTTTTAATAAAGCTTTGATGATACGGTATGAGTGCGGATGGCTCATGTAGGCATCGTTCATGTCGAAATGACGTAAGTTGGTCTGTGTCCTTAAGAAAGCAGAGATGGCGTCCGCCAGCAAGTTAACTGACGATCGGAAACAGCTCCATGATTGATGGAAGTGAAGCTCGCTCATCTGGAACGCCCTGATGGTTTTCTTGCCGTCTTTAAGTGAAGAGAGTCCAGACAGGAGTGTATCCACGCATGCAGCCATGCCGTGAGCGGTCAATAAGTTGGGTGAGTGGCAGACGACTCTTACGTACTGCAGGTATTCTCCCATTGAGTTGACGTATTTGGTCAACATCTGCTTGAATGAGAGACAAGAAAAATAATTCATCCAATAGTATATACAAGTAAAATTTGTTTGCCTAAATCAGTCTGATTGTGTGTTAATTTTTATTAAAGTTTATATTTATTGATAGCATTTGTATAAGCCGTCGCGGGTTTGAGATGTAAGGACGTGTTTGAGATGTAAGGACGTTTATGAGATGTAAGGATGTGTTTGAGATGTAAGGATGTGTTTGAGATGTAAGGACGTGTTTGAGATGTAAGGACGTGTTTGAGATGTAAGGATGTGTTTGAGATGTAAGTATGTGTTTGAGATGTAAGTAGGTGTTTGAGATATAAGGATGTGTTTGAGATGTAAGGATGTGTTTGAGATGTAAGGACGTGTTTGAGATGTAAGGACGTGTTTGAGATGTAAGGATATGTTTGAGATATAAGGAAGTGTTTGAGATGTAAGGATGTGTTTGAGATGTAAGTATGTGTTTGAGATGTAAGTAGGTGTTTGAGCTATAAGGATGTGTTTGAGATGTAAGGATATGTTTGAGATGTAAGGACGTGTTTGAGATGTAAGGATGTGTTTGAGATGTAATAATAAGAAGAAGAACAAGAATAATAATCTTTATTGTCCATATGGAAATAAGTCTTACAATTTGTGCATTACACCAAACAAAAAAACATTATAACTATAAGAAAAAAAAGTGTACATTCACACCAGACTCACTCATAATGTACATGTGACAAAGTTTATACTAGGTTGTTCTTATTGAGATGTAAGGATATGTTTGAGATGTAAGAATGTGTTTGAGATGTAAGGATGTGTTTGAGATGTAAGGATGTGTTTGAGATGTAAGGATGTGTTTGAGACAAATAGAGCCTACTTATAGAAGGCCTGAAAACTTACCTGTGACGTCGCAGTCTGTGTGCTGTTAACACCAACAGCTTGTTGTCAAGTCACAGGTCGTGATATCAGACGCAAGACGTGTTTGTGATGCTAGGAGGTGTTTGAGGGGCTAGGACCTGTTTGAGGTGCTAGGACGTGTTTGAGGTGCTAGGACGTATTTGAGGGGCTAGGACGTGTTTGAGGGGCTAGGACCTGTTTGAGGTGCTAGGACGTGGTTGACGTGCTAGGACGTGGTTGACGTGCTAGGACGTGTTTGAGAGGCTAGGACGTGTTTGAGGGGCTAGGACGTGTTTGAGGTGCTAGGACGTTTTTGAGGGGATATGACCTGTTTGAGGTGCTAGGACGTGTTTGAAAGGCTAGGACGTGTTTGAGGTACTAGGACGTGGTTGACGTGCTAGGACGTGTTTGAGGGGCTAGGACGTGGATGAGGTGCTAGGACGTGTTTGAGGGGCAATGACGTGTTTGAGGGACTAGGACGTGTTTGACGTGCTAGGGCGTGTTTGAGGAACTAGGACGTGTCTGGCGTGCTAGGACGTCTTTGACGTGCCAGGACGTGTTTGAGGGGCTAGAAGTGTCTGGCGTGCTAGAACGAGTTTGACGTGCCAGGACGTGTTTGACATACCCGGACGTGTTTGGCGTGCTAGGACGTTTTTGAGGAGCTAGGACTTGTCTGACGTGCTAGGACGTGTTTGGCGTAATAGGATGTGTTTGACGTGCTAGGACTTGTTTGAGATGCAAAACAAGATCAGAGGCATCGCAGGCTCTGCCAATGTGTAGCACTGTGTGCTTGGACGTGTCTAGCGTGCTAGGACGTGTTTGACGTGCTAGGACGTGTTTGGCGTAATAGGATGTGTTTGACGTGCTAGGACGTGTTTGAGATGCAAAACAAGATCAGAGGCATCGCAGGCTCTGCCAATGTGTAGCACTGTGTGCTGCAAGCTGCCTAATGGTCACCGTCTATTTATTTTTCAATTGGGGTTGACTCTCGAAGTCTTTCCCTTGTTTGGGTTTAGCTGCAAGGCAGCAGAAGTTCATATTTGTCTTTCTCTTAGGTGGGTAGCCAGTCAAGGTTAATGAGCCCCACCTGCCCGAAGCTTACTGCCTTATGTGCCAGTTAATCGCCTTTGCCCCTTCTCCTGTTAGTGATAAATAGTTTCACCGGGCCAAATATTTGAGACACACTTGAAGGCCAGGAGTTGGACTCTATTTGAGACGCATGCCATTGGGAGCATTCCATTACTACTTCTAGCAATGACAATCTTACGGAACCACATACATATAGGACTGTGAACTATGGGTCGCTAAGTCTTGTTGAAGAAAAGGGATCATACTTTTAGTCTACTTTCATGTGACATTGTTTTTACCTCTATTCTCTCCGTCTGAGAGCTACAATAACCCCTAATTTCAAATGTCCTTGACCTCCAGAGACAAGGTTCTCTGTACACCCTTCTCCATTTTTTGCAAGCCACCGAGGCATGGTTCAGATCAGAATCCTAGAGAAAGAAAGAGAAGATTGTTTTTTTTACACATTTTTAATGGTTTGAATGAAAATGCCATTCTAGAAACTCAGAAATACACAAGAAAGCTTGTAGATGTAATAGATGCAAGGCTTTTCTTTCGTTCATCCACTCAATGAAGAAACTTTAACTTTCTGTTAACTCTCTACCCACAAATTCTGTTCTTCGGAGTAGTATTTTTAAAGGCAGCCATCCACCTGACGCCTCACAATTTATCACTTCTACAACTATTCGCTGTTAAATACATGGGAAACTATGTTACTGAGGCAAAGGGGAAAATATGTTGTTTCAAACTAACAATAAACTATAAAACCTTCTATTTTCATAAGCGCTTCGCTGGCACAGGTTTGAGAAGGCTGGATCTCTCGAGTTCAATTTCAAGTCTTACAACCAGGGCCGCCGCTACCTATTGTGCAATGTGTGCATTGCACGCAGGCGGACGACTTTAGGGGTCGGCCAAATCATTATTCCAAGGTTACTTTTTTTTAAATTATTAAATTTAAAAAAATTAAATATTTTAAATAAATTCGTATTTTTCCATTATTCTTTGAAAATATAAACGATATTCGTATATAAGAAATCATTTTGAAAACTAGAGCAAATAAAATATAGCAGCGGCCGAGGGATTCCCATGGGTTTTTTCAAAAGTGCCTACTCATTTCTGGCATTAAATTTTCGCGGGTTGTTTGTAATTTTTGTTTTGAGTCAAATGACCCGCCCTGTAAGTAGATCTATTACTGGTAATTTTAAAAAACATTTTTATTAGTGGGGGGGGGGGGGGTGCGTTAGTTCCTCTCATATGGAGGAGGGAGAACGCAACGTCCTAACAAAAAGGGGTGTTATGGAGTGTGTTATGGAGTGTGTTTCCTAAGCATCGGTAAGAAGAGGTTAAGTGATTGATTAGTGGTTATGCAGTGACAATGATGAAATTAACGTACCTAGTGCAAATGTGAGAAGATCTTAAGACATCAAATACTAAAGACTTTATTTTTTTTTTGTGAGCTAGATTTTGTTTAAATCTCAGTTTATTTCATTACTGTTAGATCTACATTTTTTTAAAAATTCAAAATTATGTAGGCAACACAATGTCCGAAAGAAAAAAAACAACGTTTTAGTGAAGTTTCATGGCATAACTTTGGATTCTATACACAGTGTTAAATTAATATACATGAAAAATAAAACCTACAAAATTATGACTAAGTTTCTTTTCTTTTTTATTACATTCTTTAAAAACTCAAGGGCCTCACTGTCGAGGCCTACATCGCTCCTCTGGGGTCTAACGTCTATAATGGGCTTTAACTAAAATGTTATTTAGAGAGTCACCATCCGGGAATGTGAGAAATACTGCTTTACTCTGTTTTTTTACAAGTCATTGTTTAAGTGACTTGTACTTAGAATTATTTACTTTCTTTAAACTCAAGAAAAATATTCAGCGCTTAGTTGATTCATTTGTTGGATAAATTTATAGGCAACTCTGAATCCGTGTAAGTCAGATGATTGTGGACACAATGCACATCTCTCCAAAATACAATCGTGATGATTATCATGTAAGTGTACAGAACGTTGTCAATGGCTTTTGTATTTCGAGGTTGTTGTTTTTTTTTTCGGATTATGCTTTATTTTACAATAACAAACAATTTTTAACATATCAGAGTCCAGACCATATAACACTGTTGAGTAGTCAAAGTTATCTAGAAATGGTATATAGATCATGATCATTTCCGTTGTTCATTGTAATATACCTGCCGCAGCTCATCAATTATAAATTCAACGTCGCAAATACAGGAGCATAAGCTAGTCGTCTAAACAATATAAGGTTTTTATGTTCATCACAAAAAAACAACTACAAGATGTCATATTTCTGTTGGCACGTATGTCCGAAATTGTTCCTAGTGCATGATTCATGATTCATAGTTGTACTTGAGGGGTACAACAACTGTGCGAATATAAAAGGGAAAATAGAATAGTCTATAAATAAAATAAAAATGGATTTTAATCCAATGCCACTTTTGGAACAGTGTCCAGCTCAGTCTTAATGAATTTTTTTTTCGAAAAAAAAAAGGGGGGGGGGGGCGGCATTTAAAAACTTCGCAAGCAGGTGTCCACAACCCTCGCGGCGGCCCTGCTTACAACTTTATATACATATAAAGAATTTTTTAAAAGATCACGGTAACATTCACCCAGATACCTCCTTCTTCCCCCCCCCCTTTTTTTCCAACTGATGTGGTCCAATCAAGTGATAGGATCATGGCGCTGTGAGAAAACAAAATGTGTGAAATACCGCAAAACAAAAACAATTGGTAAAAATATTTTTGTTGTTAGTCTAGATCTATGTCACATATAATTAATTTAATTACATGACTGATACAAATTGATACAATTAGGCTACACGTTTTTTATAGTATTTTTTTTAAATTATTTTTCTAACAAATTTACAGACATTACTTTAAAAAAAAAGATGTATGCTAATCTAGTCATGCATATTAATTAGAGACTTCAAATCTGCAGAGCCGTTGGTTTTAATCGCTGATCCATGCAGCCCTTCCCATGTTCTAATGGCACTAGGGAAAGATAAGCACTTGTGCGATTTTTTCTAGCGAATGGATTATGGAATAAGAAATGTGCTTACATCTTTGTGTCTTTCTGATTGTTTTTTTTTTTATTAGATTGTGTATTTGTAAGTTATGATTTAATGTTTCGTGTTTTATGTAGAGCATTTATCTATTGCTTATTTTTCTACCTTTAAATATTTGAAAATCAAAAGTAAGACTTCATCAGGAAGGAGTTCCCACATTTTCTTTCGCACAAATATCTAGATTTATTACTTTGAAAATGTAGAATTAGTTTGTATTCGTCCGTAGTTACCATTAAATAGTGCATTGCAACCTTATTTAGCAGACGTTCAAAGAAGGTGCATGATGGTTTAACACAATGCGAGATGCGCACACTTTAAATGATAATGAGGACTTGCAGTTGTTTTCGCAGTAATACTATTTCAAATCATTGTAATATAATTAGAGGTTTTTATTCTAAGCTTATTTCAAATTACTTTTAGTGGAGATATTTATCTGTGTATATTTCTGTCACGCTTTCCCTAAAATATCAATGTCTTTATTTGATCAAAAAAAGTCGATCAATGTGTAATTTTTATTTCAAAATCTGTTTTAGGACATCGCTTTTTTATTAATAACTTCAAAGTTACCGCATTTCGGCACTTTCTTCTGGGTTTTTTTTTTTTTTTCGTGTTCACCGCTCCACGAATTTTAGGCAATTGTAGTGCTTTTTTCTTTGCGGCATCCTGCTTTCTTCTAAGAATCTGACCAGCTCGTTTCCGATCGCTGTTTTCCCGCGTGTTTCTCGAGGCCAGGCTTTCTATTAATCTATTAATCAGTAGTAGCCTACAGTATTCATTGGATTGATGTCATTGATGTCATTAACAGAGTAGGAAATCTTTGGGAGGCAACGAACATAGACGTTCAACAGAGATTTACAGGCAGAGTTCCCGTTTATAAAGATAGCAAAAAGAATTAACGTCAATGGATAGCGATGTGAGACACCAGTTCTCTGTTGCACATGGAAGACGCAGTGATATAAATAAAATCAGTGATTTGAACACATATCGTTATAAGAACGCTTTGAAGTGGGAAGCACAAGATACTTGTACAAATTTGAAACAGATGATAAAGAAGTTACACTAGCAGCCCCCATGCCCATAATAACAAGTTTAAATCAAAGGACTGCACATTGAAATTGATTTTAATATTACGTGGGCACGAACCAAATGTAAATGCATTACAAACGTTCTAGTTCACGGATGCTTCAAAACTTCAAACCACAAAGACATGAAATTGTTTCCCTGATGTGCCACAGTTCAACTTACAATTGAAAATATAAAATACTAGTCGACCGGCGGCGTAGCATACGCAGCTATTTTGCAGGGCCGGCCTTAGGCGCACTTATGCGACCGCAGTGGACCCCGTCTTTTATAGGACCCGCGCTAATTTTAGGTGTTTAAAATATTAAATTAAACCATTTTATAACTTATAACAGATTTCCCGCGGCCTCCTGTCGATTTAACAGGAGGTCCTGGAAATCTCCTGAAATTGCATAATATACGAAAAAGTCCTGGAAGTATCCAGAAATTATTAAAATCTTTTGAAAACTCATACAAATCTCCTGAAATATATAGACGAAAATTGTCATTTTGGGGTGTCATTCAATATGAAAAACCCCAATCCTCCGCGCGATAAAAAAAACGGCATTATGCAATACCCGCAATTGTGGAATCTAGTGAAAGAAGCTTCTCGCGCCTCAAACTAATGAAGAATTACTTGAGATCAACAATTCTCGTAGATAGATTGAAACATTTGGTAATTCTTGCTATTGAGCATGATCTGTGTAGGAAATACAATTTGTATCATATACTATATGACTTCACTACACGCAAGGCTCGTAAAGTAATTCTATACGTAGTAAAGAATGAATAAAATGCAAATACAAATTTATTTTCTAATACAAACTCTTAATTTTCACTTATTATCCGTAACCTTAAACAAACTTGGCCCCGCGAAATCCGTTTCGCATAGGGCTCTACAATGGTTAAATCCGGTTATGTTATTTAGTGACGGATGAATACTGCTCCCCCCCCCCCCCCGCCCCTCTTTTTTTTTCGCCTCTTAAATTACCTAGGATAACTCCCTCCGTCCGAGTTGCACAAATAAAAGAGTGATCTTTCCATGGTGTCCAAACTCTTGAACGTGCTCTGTCGCCTTGATAGTTACTGCAGAGTAGATTACTCCCCTCCCCCTTTTTTTAACGTGAGGTAGAATAAAAAAAAAAGAGTGATTTTTCTTGGTTACAACGGTCCGACCCTGCTATTTTGTGACTAAGTTTCCCCCCCCCCCCCCTCTTGTTTTCTCGTGGACTATCCGCAGAAATAAGAGAGTGATCTTTCCTTTACTTCGTCTTCTCATTTAAACTGTTAAGGGAAGAAGAGAATTATATATATATATATACATAGATTGGAAATAGAATCACTTCCAGGAGAAACAGGTGAAACCATTTGCCAGTTTATTGTTACTGGTTTACAAAAACATGAACTGACGGAAACAGTTGTAGGTTTATGCGCTGAAAATACGACTATTCATTTTGAAGGACTGAAACAGCGAGGACTAAAAACTTTTTAAAATTTTTGCAAGATTCAGGCGAACTGTTGGTTGTGCTGGCCACACGGTGCCATTAAAACTACTGATAGTCTACCAATAGTCCAACTATGAGTTGGAATTTATTGCTACTTCTGATTCTACACTGTTTGAAGGAAATCTGCATATTTGCAATATAGAATATATCAGAATTTTGGGTTACGGAAAGATCAGGTGTTTATCTCTGAAGCCTGTGGTGGGGAGACTACTTAAACTGCATCCTGCTTTAAAATCATATTTCTTTTCTCAAGAGATATGCCGCAATGTAAACAAAACCTTATTTGGAAACCCATTTGCTGAATTGTGGTTGCATTTTGAATAAAAATTTATGGCTATTTTTTCCTTCCATGTAGCACTTATGTATATGCCTTTTGAGTAGCATATTGTCAGTGCTTTCGAAATATCTTCTGTCACTGGCCATTGGTTCAGATATTCAGAAATAAAGGGATAAAGACAATATCCACTGTCTACATTTAAGAGCTGTGGAACTCGAAGACTGCGCTATACAAGATACCTGACAAATTTATGAGCTGTATTCTAATAAAGAAATCGGGTAAAAGTCAATGTCATCGTCAAAAAGAATTTGAAATAACTTTTAAAAGAAAAGGAGAAGGCTCAATTTTTTACTTTTTAAAAATATTCAGCAAACAATGGAAAAAAAATTCTATCTCGCAAAATAAATATTATTTTTTAATAGAAAAAGAGATGACGATTTATAGCAAAGTAGAGAAAAGGGATTTATCTCAATATTACTATACTTTCTTATCTGATGAAAATAAAAAAAAAATAGTACAGTTGACAGCACTAGATTTAACAAAGAAGTACATTGCTATAGTTGCCATTACAAGGGAAACCACTGCAAATGTCATCGCGCGCGAGCGCGAATAGAATAACAACAAAACGTAAATACAATAGAATGTTAGTTTATAAAAATCGAACCTTATTTATTTATTTTTTTCAGTGACTAAATAAATGTTTAGATTTACTTTAGATTAGTTTAGATCCAGATTACACTAGTAAGAATCAGTATTAAAGAAACGCTCTAGGTAATTTTCTAGATTAAGAATCTAGAATAATTAATTTTAACATTTTTCAATGATTTTCATATTATAATTTATGTATATTTACTTTTTATATTATTATATTAAATATAGATCTATACTAATATAGTATACTTTTTTTTTATAATAGTAGATTAAATACTAAAATAGATCTTAGGTGCTAGATCTAGATCTATAATATATTAAGTAAATATATATAGATCTATTCTATCTATTATCCAAATAACCTGTCTCAGACTGTCTGGAGTATTATTAATTAGATTATATACTATACTTAATACTATTTTAGATCTAGATCTAATAAAATAATATTAATTTTAAATTTAATTAGTATCTGTCACAGCCTGGTCATCGTTACAAGTCTGGACGGTCTTGAGCTGGTCTGCCTTTGTGTGCCTTAACTAAATACTTTCCCACACGCACTATATTTGCAGATGCATGAGAACATTAACATACTGAATGCTACGCCCACAACATGTAGAATTATTAATAGACTCTAGGTCAGCAGACATAGATTTTATTCACATAAAATATAATTCACAAAAGATATTGGCAAGTCCAGCCATCAAGAAATATACACAAAGCATTGTACATTAGAATCCAATAGAATACTTTAGATATCACACATGCTCCAAAAATCAACCTTAATATCTATACATTACTACACTGGACGAGATATCCATAATATTCCTCTCTCTATGAGAGCCCAAAATCAACTGATGTGTCCACCTCGTGGTCAGTCCCCGACCAGGAAAAATCTCGTGCTAACTGCACGAAATAGTTCAGTGACTGTTAGTCACCAAATATTACAGGGGTTCTAAAACTGATATATTACAGTATTATAATTATTATTATAAATCATAGTCTAGTTGATTTGGACAGTCACTTGAGTCACATTATAATTTAATATAATTATTATAATTTATAATGATTATTATTATAATTATTTGTAGATCTAAATCTAGAATCTGTCTTCATAATCAAATAAATTAAAAATTAAATAGTCTATTAGATCTACTATCTAGATCTCTAGAGTAATCTAGATTCTAGATCTTCTTCTAGTTACTACTCTAGATCTAGTTACTAGTCTATTAGTACTATTACTATTTAATAATTCTTTATCTATCAAGTCGGCAAGTATCATTATTTATCATAGTAACTAATCATACGTTTATCTATTCGTTTACTAGATCTAATAATTAATAATCTAATTCTAAAGACTAAAGAGATTAAATTATAGATCTAGATACTAGATAGATTAATGATTAGATCTAGATTCTATATAATTATAAGACATAAGTCCATAAGATAATTATAAATATAATTATTATTATATAAATTTATAAAATAAAAATGTTTAGAGTTGAAGATAACTAAAATAACTTATAAAATTTCCTAGTCCAGACCTTCCGTGCTGCAGGATGACGGGGATGGGAGCAGGCAGAGTTTGAACTTGGGACCATTGATGAGTCAGAACGACAGTCCAGCGTGCAAACCATATGAACAGGCACCATCCTGAGCTATATATATTATGAATATAGATCTAGATCTACTTATTAAATGATAATTAATATTCTAGATTAAGTAGATTCTAAATATATCTCTCTAGAGCTAGTTATGACAAGATTTTATAGCCAAAATCCTACTCCTACTAGGGTGTAAATGAGTAAACAAAGTATCACATGGTCTACCCACAACCTAAACTCGAAATAAAGAATCACCCTTTGCGTCAGGATTTTGTGATTTTGCCATTACAAAAGAGACACAAGACACAGAGATAGCAAAGACAAACAGACAGAAACACTCTTTTGTTCCCCTGGCAATCAAATCATTAAATAAGAACAATCTGGTATAAACTTTGTCACATGTAAATTATGAGTGAGTCTGGTGTGAATGTACACTTTGATTTCTTATAGTTATAATGTTTTTTGTTTGGTGTAAGGCACAAATTGTAAGACAAATTTCCATACGGACAATAAAGATTATTATTATTATTATATTAAAGTGCTGATAGGAGGAGTGCATGCTTTGGTTGTCTAAACGATCATTAAATAAGAACAATCTGGTATAAACTTTGTCACATGTAAATTATGAGTGAGTCTGGTGTGAATGTACACTTTGATTTCTTATAGTTATAATGTTTTTTGTTTGGTGTAAGGCACAAATTGTAAGACAAATTTCCATACGGACAATAAAGATTATTATTATTATTATATTAAAGTGCTGATAGGAGGAGTGCATGCTTTGGTTGTCTAAACGATCATTAAATAAGAACAATCTGGTATAAACTTTGTCACATGTAAATTATGAGTGAGTCTGGTGTGAATGTACACTTTGATTTCTTATAGTTATAATGTTTTTTGTTTGGTGTAAGGCACAAATTGTAAGACAAATTTCCATACGGACAATAAAGATTATTATTATTATTATATTAAAGTGCTGATAGGAGGAGTGCATGCTTTGGTTGTCTAAACGATCATTAAATAAGAACAATCTGGTATAAACTTTGTCACATGTAAATTATGAGTGAGTCTGGTGTGAATGTACACTTTGATTTCTTATAGTTATAATGTTTTTTGTTTGGTGTAAGGCACAAATTGTAAGACAAATTTCCATACGGACAATAAAGATTATTATTATTATTATATTAAAGTGCTGATAGGAGGAGTGCATGCTTTGGTTGTCTAAACGATCATTAAATAAGAACAATCTGGTATAAACTTTGTCACATGTAAATTATGAGTGAGTCTGGTGTGAATGTACACTTTGATTTCTTATAGTTATAATGTTTTTTGTTTGGTGTAAGGCACAAATTGTAAGACAAATTTCCATACGGACAATAAAGATTATTATTATTATTATATTAAAGTGCTGATAGGAGGAGTGCATGCTTTGGTTGTCTAAACGATCATTAATAGCACATTTTGGGTAAAAAAAAAAAATAAAGATGATAGTTCTAGCCAAACAAAAGTGGAACAGGTTGTCTGTTAGATAAGAGAAAAGGATTCCATTTCTCTGACCCCATCACTCAGGCAGATATCAACTGCCTTCTACTAGTGAATCTAATAGAGTGATAACTAGGCCAACCTAGTTTACCTTTCTTCTCTGATTCAAGCAAATTATCTTTTAAGCTAAAATTTGACTAAATACTGGACAGTATTAACTTCCTCCCCCGCAAAGAACAATCTACAATTTTCCAACTAAGAACAAGACACACACCACTATTAAATTACCACCTGAACAAAATAAACTCCACACAAACTCCACTTTGCAGACACTGCGCCCACCCTTTTGAAACCGTAAACCATATCCTCTTTGAATGCCCCTCCCTAATCCACCTTAGGCAGACCCAACTTCCAC
Source organism: Biomphalaria pfeifferi (assembly GCA_030265305.1). Taxonomy (NCBI): domain Eukaryota; kingdom Metazoa; phylum Mollusca; class Gastropoda; family Planorbidae; genus Biomphalaria; species Biomphalaria pfeifferi. The sequence continues at coordinate 685,771 of JASAOG010000170.1, read as the reverse complement.
TACAGCCCAATATAACCAACACCCTGTACGGCAGTGCTGAAGAAAACAGCACACTTTTTTTCCTTGGCGCAGTCTGCAAAAGAGCTCACAGCTCAGCAGCAATAAAGCTGGCTAGAAGAAGAAGAAGACTAAATATTTTTAGCAATTTTTACATTAATTTAATTTTTATTTCAATAATCTCATAATTATTATCTTTTACATCTTTCTCATTTCAGATTCATTCAATACAACATACTTTGAAGAGATTTTTTTCACAGATAATTTAGTATATAACTGAAATATTGTATATTTCATTTTTTTACCATTGCCCTATTTCAAGATGAGTTGGTTTAACTGGTAAAGTCAGAACATTAACAGAAGGACATTTCTTTTTGATTATTGATAAAGCAGCTGTTTTCACAACCATGAATTCTGATATTCAGTCTGTTGCATATGAAGATTTTTTACAAGATATCAAATGCAATGTAAAAAATATAAATTCCCCTAAAAGGAAAATTTCTAAAAATGGAAACATTCTGGGTTCCTTCCCAAAAATAAACAACAACAAAAATGATTTGTCAAAATCTCATCCAGAAGTGCTTGAGCTTCAGAGTACTAACACAGTTAATAATGATAAGGACAAGGTTGGAACGTCAATGTCCTACACTGAGTTTCTAAGTCTTTTCAAACCACCACCCTCAGCAAGGAATGTAGTAGCTCATGATGAGGAGACTCCCTCAGACAGTTGTATGGGATCTTCGAACAAAGTTGTCAAGTGCAGGTCTATAACATCTTATTTTAGTCAAGCTGAGGGAAAAGTCAATAAAGGTGGTGTCACTTCTTCAGACACTAATAAAATGACTGTGACGGCCCAAGTCCACAATTCAAAACTGTTATCTGTGGATCAGGGATCTACTGCAACTTTGTTCAAATCACGAAATGTGCAGAACTATTTAGATGTCAGTAAAGAAGCAGATAGTATTGTGTTACTGAGTACAGAAACTCTGGAAGACAGTGGAGATTTTGTTAAAAGCAAGAACTTTTCAACCATGAAAAGAAAAAATGTTGATCTCCAAGTCCAGGAGACTAAGTTGAAAAAGCCCAAATTTGACATTTTGACAGAAAAGAACAATACACTTACAGATGCTGTTCATTTGAATACAAATCTTGATAACTCTGACTCTTCGGAACCATCTCATGGTTTCAATTGCTCGCAATCGACTCTTTGTTTTGGCAAAAATGGGATTTCACTGCTGAAAGCAGATAAAAGTGGAGCCAATGAACAAGCACAAAACCAAAAGTTTGTAGCTGATGTAAAAAATATAAAGAATTTAATTTTTTCTAACAATGTTAAAAGTACAGAAGCTGATGTTGTTACTACTGATGCTGTCTTAGTAATGTGCAACAAGAAAAGGTAGTTTAGTTTGTAACATCATTTGTGTATGCATCTATATAAACATACAATCTTCTTTTTTTTTCAAATTTGGGTTTATAATTCTTTCATTGAGTTTTTTTTTTAATAACCCAATAAATGCGCGAATATTCTTTTAGTAAACCTCTTCAAATAGGTCAATATAAAGTTTAGATTAGAGTAAAGTAGAGAACACTATGTGTGACTCTTCATCAAGTTTCAGCTGTATTGACAGTGTATTATAAGAAGTCAGTTACCACATAATGGCAAATCACACCATTAGTGTTTTCAGATGTTATAAAATATCCTTCAATGTGACAGATTTGATTTGTATACATAAAAATTTGATCTTATTACATAAGATTAATAAAAAATTATTCAAGTTTTCTCAAATTTATTTAACCACAATTGCAAACCAGTTAAGTTATTATCCTTTTCCATTGTGATCATTACTATTATTTTAAAAATCAAACTTAGAGTTTCATGTTAAAATTTGAATAACATTTTTGTTACTAACATATGTATTTGTCTCAATCTAGACCTTTGCAGAACACCACACTAACACATTCACTAGCAGAGAACATCTTGACTGCACATTCAGAAGATGATGAGGAAGTGAAGGTTGTATCAGTTGAGACACCAACTTTGCGGAGAAGTTCCAGAATCAGACAAACTCCTAAAACTTTAGACAATTCAGTGATTGAAGTGGATCTGGAGAGTGATGATGAGGCTCCCAGAAATATAAAGAAAAAAAAATCTCATTTACCAAGCAACAATACAGATGTGAAACCAGCAGGTAACAAAATATTCTTAGATAAGTTTTTTATCATCATTTTAAAATGTTTTTTTAGATCATCCATTTGAAGTTCAATTTAGTCTAGTTGCCCTATTTAAAAAAATATATATATTTTTTGCAGGAAAACTTGCCCCAATATTTACTCAGGTCAAGTCGAAAGTTGTTGAGGTCAAGAAAGGTCAACCTGCTGTGGATCTTGAAACATTACGATTGAGAAGAGAGTTTTTGATGAGCGGCATTCCTGATGAACTAAAGAGGCAGATAAATACTGCAGCAAGTGCTGTGGTGATCTCTGATTACCCCCCTATTCCAAAAATCAGCCATATCCAACAGCTAAAGACAATCCCAAGCAAAGCAATGACCACCAAACATCTTTCTTTAAAAAAAAATGATTTTCAGCCTATTGATGACAACTATTTATTGAAAAGTTTTACTTGGGAGAAAATAGACACAATTGACAACCCAATAGTTCCAAAATTGTTTGAGGTTAGTTTTAAGTTGTATGATATTGCTTATTAAGAATGCTTAACAACACTATAAAAAAAAGTTAAAATTATTTGTTGCAAAAAAAAAAAAAAAAGAAATGCATTTCATTTTCAAAACAGTATTTATCTTTTCTTTAAAAAGCTCATTATTTAAACCAAACATCAATGTGAACACTGTAGTGTTGAACATGCTTACAATTGACTAGTACAATCAATTTTTAGATTCATATATAAAACCCTTTTTTCTTATTGAATACATTGAACTGATATATATATAAAATCCATCATAGTGATGCTACAGCCCATGGAGAGCCCTGGCCTGCTTTAGCATATCTGTGCATTCGGATCTATCCTTTGCTATACATCTCCAGGCCTCGACTTTTAGCTGTTGTAGATATGCCTCTATGTCATCAAGCAATCCATGCTCGTGGTCTGCCTTTAGGGTGCCTACCATTTGGTTTTTGCAGATAAACAACCTTTGCTCTTCTGTTCTGTTCTCTGGCATTCTTTCAAGGTGACCTGCCCAACGTAATGTTCCTTTTTATTTCCATCACTGTGGAGGGGTCTTCATATAGCTGGTACATAATATATCTTGGTTGATGTGAATCCTCTATCCTGTTGATTAAATTATACATTCATTGATTTGAAATGTTAACTCACTAAAAAATATTTTTTTTGCCAGAACTTTTGTTCCCATCCAGTTATATCTGAAACTCATGTTAGAAAGATACTGTCTAAGTATCAAACATTGGAAAACAGTATGTGTTATGAAAAATTGTATAGGCACTGGCAATTAAAGTTGCTTGCAACAGGTAATTTTTTTTATTATTTTTTTTTTGCATTCACTTCAAGCATGCCTGCATTTTGCATTCACTTCATAACTTCATACATGCTTGTATTCATTTCAAACATGCCTGCATCCACTTCATACATGCCTGCATAAAATGTTAAAATTTCATTTAGCAAATTTTTCATACAAGACATAGCTGTGGTTTAAAAGAGAAAAATAATTGGTTAAAATATTTTTTAAAAATTTGGCAGCCCACAATGTCTCTTGGTTTCTGTTTCTTTTTCTGTAGACATCATTTACTACCTTCAGAGTTTTAGTGTTACTTTAACATAGTGTGGCTAATAGAAGAAAATCATTTTAATAATAAAACAATAATATCTTGACACTTTTTATTGTGGAGTGATTTTAGAATCTTGCAATGACAATAATTCAAATAGTTTATATATTAGATTAGATTGACCTACTTTGATAGTTAAAAATTGTGCTTATTACACACACACACAAAATAAAGAAATTTAAATTATAAAGTCTTGTACTAGGGAAAAAGTAATAGTTATGTCCAGCTAGCAGTTTGCAAGTAGTCATAATGAAAACTGTACCTGGTTATAGTTGTTTTTTCTTTTTTTAAGTATAATTTCAAACTATATATTTTATAATGTTCAATATGAAGTTAACCTTATTTCTATTAAAAAGCACACCAGATTATTTTTATTTGGCAGCCAGAAATCATTTTAACTAACTTTCAAATAAAAAACTACTTTTGAAAATGCTTTTGACTTTGAACAACTCGCACAGTTTGTAATGAAGTTGGTCATAGAGAGACAAAACTATATAGACCTATTTGTATTTCATTCTTAGCACAAGATCAAGAGCTGTCTAAAAAGTTGCATGAAGCAGAGGAAATAATTGTTGTAGATGGCACGTCACCACGTTCTACTAAGTCTAACAATAAACAAATTCTTGATGTCAAAGGTATTTTAAATATTAATTTTATATTATTTGACAAAAATGTAAAAAAATATTAACTTGCTATACTGAAAATAAATACTGTATAAAAAGAAAATTGAATGTAAATCTAATATTAAGAAAACTTGGAACTTATTCTTTAATCAAGTTATCATTTATGTGAGTTTATTTTAAATTTGTAGCAAAAGAGTAAGGAAATATTTTAAAATTGTGTTTATTTGTGATTTTGTTATTAACTTTTTCATTAAAAAAAAAGAGCTTCTTTCATTTTTATTACTTATTATATGGAAATGGTTATTTTGTTTTTTTTTAATTTTATTTTGGTCTGTGCTTTTCAAGACAATTGTGCTACATATGTGATATTATTTGTTTTATAGATTGTTTATGGACAGATTTCCACCAACCAGATTGTACGGACCATATTGTTGGCAATAGTGGTCTAATTAAACAATTGAAATCTTGGCTTGAGAAATGGAAATCTTTGTTACAGAAAGAAGATAAAAATGTTTCATCAAAACCTGTCATGAAAAGTAAAAAAAGTAAGATTTCAGATTATTTCATACTGTTAAATATATCCTTTAAATTATAAGATCATTGTCATATTTCCTTTGCATTTCTCATAAACATAAGGCCTCAGTAAAAACATGCGACTCTCCACGGCCTATTCTGTGGTCTTCCTCTACATCTTGTGCCCTGGGACCTTCACTCTAAGGCCTGTCTAGCTTTATTGTTGGTATCTTTTTTAAGGGTGTGACCAATCCATCTTCACTTTCCAAGATTTGCACCTCTATATTTCTCTGTCCACCCATCTCCCACAGTTTGGTGTTTTCTATTTTTTTCGTACCATTGTATATTTAAGATATTTCTCAGACATCATTATAAGATCAAAAAAATTTTGTTGCAAAAAGCATAATTTTTTTTTCTAAGTTAATGATCTAAAATTAACTATTCCTACATTTAGTTACTGTTTTTTTTTTTTTTCTGTTGTTAATATTGTTTGTTTTTATTGAAAATTTATCTGGCAACATTAACAGCTAGCACCTGGTCAGATGACAGTGATTTCACTGACAGTGATGAGGAGGAGAACAAGCTGTGTAACACTATGTTAATCACTGGGCCTTATGGAACTGGGAAAACATCTTCAGTCTATGCATTGGCACATGAGTTAGGCTTTAAGGTAGAAGTTGGGACATGAATACTGACTTGTATATTGGAATTAATAGTTCTACTAAATTTTGTTGTTGTTAAGGCTTTAGTTTAGGCAGTATACCAGATATATCAGTATAAGATTATTTTGATTCCTTTAGAAGCTTGCACTAAACAATGTTTAATATTTTTTATGTATCTAAACATTTTCTCCTATTTTCTATTACATTTAGTTACATTTATTTGCAGTTGAGAAATAGTAAAATATTGTACTATATGTCAGGGGGCAGTATGGCAAGAGTAAATAAGTTACTTTGATATTTTGGTATGATTTTTTATATCCCCTTGTTTATGTACTCCCAGGCTATGAATGTGAATAGTCATGCATGTGTTATGAACTGAATGATTTAGTCTTCGTTGAATGCGAGAGAGAGTGTTAGTTAGTGAGGTCTTGGTCCTGGTCCAGGAAGGTTGGACTGGTGTTTTGTATTATTTGTTGAGAGTGATATAATTGTGTGCTTTATTTGATATTAAAGTGTTTTTGTTATTCATGGATAGCTGAAGTTAGAGTTGAAGTATATTGAGTATTAATTGTTCTTAATTGTAAGTAACCCCTAATGAGCCAAGCAAAGCAACAAAAAGAACCTGACACTATACTGTATATAAACTCTCTATACTATATCACTATGTTCAGGTGTTTGAAGTGAATTCCTCCTCTCTAAGAAGTGGTAAACATCTGCTTTCTCAACTTGAAGAAGCAACTCAGTCTCACAAAGTAGCTCAGAAGAAAACAGAAACTGCGGTGTCAGAAGAAACCATAGTTAGAGGTAGGTTAAAGTGTTATTGTTGGTCTCCTTCAGTCATAACCACTATGGTCCATCTCGTAGAACACTTTTCATGTGACTGGAGTCCTATTTTGAAGTATTATAAGTATAAATTTACTGTTTGACATAGTTGTAACAAACTGAAAGAAACACATCTCTGTCTTCACTTCACTTTCTTTTATACCTTATTGCACATCTCTCATTCTATCAAGTTGGCCTCTATGTAAGCATTCTTGACTCCAGATAGTTGTTTTTTTTATAAGCATATCACTTGATCATTATTAAAAATGACTGAACTGTAGCATGTTTCATCATTTAATCTTTTTAAAAGTTGTTTCCTTACTTGTTAATATTTAACTTGTTTATTGTTCTTTTCTTCTACAGTTTTGATGTCACTATTCTATTCATTTTTTAAAATTGGTATTTTAAAGCTGATCAATAATAGTTTCTGAAATTTTCAGATACTGTCCTACAGAAAGAACCCAGTAAAGACAAGCTCAAAACTAAACCAAAATCAACTTCAAAACCTCATGCAGCATCCGTTGCCAACTTCTTCAAAAGCAACATTCCCTCTCAAATGGCAAATGATAAACTGAACAAACACAAAAACAATGTTAAGGATGAAAAGCAGATTAAGAATAAGGAAACAAAGTGTTTAGATAGAGGTAAGATTGAAGAATATTTAGAATTTGAATTTATTTACTGCAAATTTTTATTAGTAGTAATTGTTTATGTGTGTCTGCAATATTTATTGGTAGTAATTGTTTATGTGCGTCTGTATGAATGTGTATATATATATATGTGTGTGTTTGAATATTCTAACATACCTCATAACTTATACTTCTAAGATTCGATGATGAGTCTGAATCTGAACATTACTTATTCTTATGCTCTGCTATATTGAAATGCTTGATATGGTTGTGCCATAGATGCATATTATCTAATTGCTAGTTAATTAAGCAACTTGTGTTTAAATTGTCTTTTATGTATGTACACGCAATCTTTTTAAGCTACACAATAGTTGTTTATGTATGTACTATCTTTTTGAGCTGCACAAAATTATTGTTTATATACTGTATACAGAGAAGTCTGCCTCTAGTCCTGTGGAAGAAATCTGTGAACAGAATCCCTCTTCAGGTCATGTTAACCTTTCCACAGTTTCACTGATTTTATTTGATGAGGTAAAGTTTGCATGAACTCAAGTAAAGTTTCTTTTTATAAAAAAAAAATCTTTCTTGTGTCTTTTTAATATGGGAATTATTTATTAAATTTTTTTTTTTAGTTTGCTACAAAAATGTAAATGTATATTTGTTTGTATTTATTCTGTCAATAAAAGTACATTGTATTTTGAAATTTATGATGAATAAGATAAATCCCTATCTTCTAACTTTACCCACTTCTGTGGAAAAAGCATCAGATGTTAGAAATACATTCCCCAGTGATGAGAATTTTCCAGACATTTTTTTTTTTTTAAATTTAAAAAAAAAAAAAAAAAAGTTTTTATTATTTGTTCATTTTCGGAAGAATGCAAAATAAGATTTTTGATTTGTTTTGAACATGCGCACATCCTGTCTTTTGACACAGTTATAAGTTCTTTTTTTTTTTTAGATCTTGTGTTACTGTATTGTCTTATAAAAGTCTAGATCTCGGTCTAGACTAGAGTGGTTTGAATCATGACTATAGTGAGTTACTGAGTATAAGTCTGATAGAATATAGAATTAATAATAATATATTGGATCTAGAGTCACTAGAGATGATGTAGATCCAAGTTATTTGATTTAAGTAGATCTAAATCTATAGTGAGAAATATATAAAGTTTTTTCTCTCTCAATATATATATATATCTAACTAATAACTAATCATTACTAAGTGAACGCTTTAAAACCCCCTTGTGGTAGAGATCCACTTCTTGTAAACAACTTGTATCAGCATGAAAAAGAGTCACATAAGAATTTAGGAAGCCTCAATAAATAGTTTTATTGCTTAACATTCTCTTCCTCTAAGCATTGCCCCTCATCTGGTTGATCTTGCTTGTCTTGCTTAAGAACTCAAAAGAGATTCATCAACTTTCTCTCAATTGCTTTTCAAAGCATTTTTGGTGGACTTCATGTGCAAAGTTTAATAAACAGTTTCTCCTGTACAACATTTAATAATCAGTGAAACAAACAGAAGTGTAGCTTATACTTTTGAAGTATTTCCAAAACTCAAACATGTTTTGATTTTCAAACACATTTACTCTTTAAAGTTGTTTGAGAGAGAAGTTGTTACAATACCAGTAAAGCAGTTATCTATTTATAGGATGCTCACACTGCCTGAACCCAGATATAAAGCATCAGCGAAAAGCTTTCTCCTCTCATCTATATGTACAAACAATAGTGCATTGCATGCATTTTGTGTGCATATGTGCAGTAAAGCTCATACAGTGTAATTATTATGCAATACAACATTAATTAAAGAAAATATTAAATAAAATGATTCTACATAATTTTTAAAAATTCAGCATCTTTTTTTAAGTCGCGCAACTGGCCAGTTCATAAACGGGGGGGGGGGGGGGGATATTTTACAAAATTTCCTAAAAAAAATGTAAAGTCTGTTCCCATCACTGCTTCCCAATGTCTATTTGTCAGGTTGATGTTGTGTTTGAAGATGATAAAGGTTTCCTTGCCACAGTACAATATTTTATGATGTCAACCAAGATACCAATTATCATGACATGTACCAGTTCACACTTTCACAACCAACTCTCAGCAAAGTTTGACAGTATCTTTTTCAAAAAACCATCAAGAGTAAGTCTGTTTTTTTTTAATTCTATGTTGGTCTTCAATAAACTTTATTTTGTATAATTCTTCTCTCTTATCAATAAGCGGGGATGCGGTGGCTGAGTAATTAAGCTCTTGGCTTCAAAACCTGGATATAGGATTTTAGGGCGCCCTTGAGTCCACCCAGCTCTAATGGGTACCTGACTTTAGTTGGGGAAAGTAAAAGCAGTTGGTCGTTGTGCTGGCCACATGACACCCTGCTCGTTAACCATTGGCCAAAGAAACAGATGACCTTAACATAATCTGACCCATAGATTGCAAGGTCTGAAAGGGGAACTTGTGTTACTTTTTTTAATACATAGCTGGCGGGAGGTTTGAACATTAGAACCTACTCTTTAATTTATTTTATTTTCACTTTAGACTCTCCAGAACATTTATCCCATCATCAGCTTCAAAACAACATTTTATGATTAAAGCTTTAAAAACTTTTTGTAATTCTTGTGTTGTTGTTTGTTTCTTTACATTCAGTCCTTACTTTCATTTAATTATGGTAGAAACAATTTGTATGCCCTTATCATTATGTGCTGGAGGCATGATGTCTGAGTGGTAAAGCACTTGGCTTCCGAACCTAGGGTTCCAGGTTCGAATTTCGGGATATTAGGGCGCCTCTGAGTCCACCCAGTTCTAATGGGTACCTGACAGGTTAGGAAAAAGTAAAGGCTTTTGGTCGTTGTGCTGGCCACATGACACCCTCGTTAACTGTGGGCCACAGAAACAAAGGACTGTAACATCAACTGCCCCATTGATTGCAAGGTCTGAAAGGAAAACTTTACTTTTTTTTTATCATTTTGTGCTACCAAAATACACAATAACTAATTTTTATGAGATCTGTGAATATATATTTTAAAAAAAATAAATGCTTAATTTCTCTGTCTTTTGAGAACAATCTAATGAACAAATTTTGTTTCAACATTAAGTTTGAAAAAGTCTATAAATCTGGTAAATAAAGTTCTGACAAAACAAACAAAAAGGTAGTTAATTCAAAATTAAATGATCTTATGCAGTATGTCAACATTTCTTAGCTGGGAGCTCTTAAGCTATATTTGGATTTATGTTACAAGAAATCCATTAGTATTATTGTCATGCTATCAAACATTCTCTTGTCTCTTTTTTGTGTTACAGTCCAGTATTGCTAGATATTTAAGCACAGTCTGCCTGTCACATGGCATCAATGTGGACACTTCGTCTCTCTCTTCACTTGTGGATCACCTCAAGGGAGACATCAGAAAATGTTTGCTGTCCCTTCAGTACTGGTGTGAGTCGGGAGGTGGGCGCACCACAGAAGATGTTGATATAGATCATGACTCTGTGACTTTGATTTCATGTGAAAATGAGAATAATGCCAAGATGAAAGTACTAGGCAAAAAGAAAATGGTAATTGATGATGAAGATTGTAATCATACAGTCATCCAACCAATCAGACACAAGTTTGGTATCATGGCTCATAAGGACATTGTCGAGACCTTATTAGGATTAGCTTTGAAAGAAACATTTACACCAGAGACTGTTTTTAAATTAATCGATGTAAGTATTTTGTTAAGATGTTGTTTTTTTCTTAATTCTTTTTCATTTTTCTGTTCTTTTTTTGAGCAAAGACTTTTTATAATTTGCAATCACATTGATTTCTTTTAATTTTTTTAAAATTATTTGTTAAAGTATTGCATTGATTATGTTTCTTCTTTCTGTTGTATATTTAAAAATTAGCATTAGTTTTTTTTGTTGTTTTTTTTCAGTTTCATATATTTTGAAAAATGTGTTTGGTAAACTGTAAACTTGGTTGTGAAATATTGAATGAGAGATAACCATACAACATGTTTATTACAACACTAATGTTAACTTGTCTTTTGGTTTGGTTAAAAGTATCTATCATTCTTTTTTTAGGTCAGACATTCCTTTGCATGTTTAAAATAAATTTTACTGTTGTTTTTCTGTCAGGTACATTTATCAAGTTACAGCAAGTTCAGTGATGCCTTTCAGCTTATTGACATTTTTAATTCAGTCTTTTCTTGTAACAGTTTGTATCAAGTCGCCTTATTTAGACTTGCCTTACCAAAAGTCCAGAGGCCAGGAGTAAACTTGACAGAATCAGTTAAAGACACAAAAACAAGGTCTTGTAAGAAAACAAAGAAACGTATCCTACAATCCTGGTTTGACAGTGACAGTTCCAGTGACTCCCCAGACAGCAATATAAACAACCCAATTGAAGTAGCTCACCCTGTCCAGAACACAGATGTATCCCATCAGTGTAATACTCCAGAGGACATGTCTGCTGAGACAAGCAGAGCTAAAGACCCCAAATTTAAGGTTACTATTTCTATTCTGTCAGAAATTTCTAGATTTTATGACAGCATGTCCTATGTTGACTGTCTAGAACATTTTGAAAGACTTGATGTCCAGGCAACTAGCCCAGGAATGAATGACCAGGAGCTTCTTATAGCACACAACAAATATTCCAACCTGGAAGATGTGTTTCAGCCAATGGGCAGTGCTGTCAGTTTGTTGGCAACCAGGAACATGTGTCGTAAGGTCAATGAGCATGCAAATACATGGTCAGAGAAAACTGTTCCAAATAATGACTCACTAGCTGATAAACAGAATAGTTGGCCTGAAGAGTTTCATTTACCTGTAGGGGATGTGCCAAATCTTAGTGATGATACTCAATTGAACAGGTCAGTGACAATGTTTCAGATTCCTTTTGCTGATAGTTTACATTTTTCGCTCTTGTTTATATGCAGCCTACTAACTGTTTTGATTATTTTTGCCTAAATTAGATTTCAAACCTATTCTTATTTTATTGTCACATTTTTCTGCATTTAAATATGAAAAGTAACATTTGTAGCATAGTTGTTTTTTTTACAAAGCCTATATGAACTCCCTCTGTCTGGTAAAAAGTTTTAACATTTTATTTCTCTCATGCCCATTCTCAAATCAAGTTGAAACTTTGTACAATTATTCATTGGTGAAGACAATACATTAATCCATTAAAAAAATTAACTAATTAGTCAATTAATTACTGGGAATTAATTAGTTAGTTTGATACCTACAAAGTAAATCCATCTGTGTTCACAGACTAGACCTTTAAAAACTAAAATCAACAACAGTCATCATGAAATTGCTCTGGCTATTTATCCTATAATTACTAAATACACACTAGCTGAACACAAAACTAGATCTACCTCAGTCAACACTAAACTTAAAAAGGAAAAAACAGTCATAATCAATCATCACACTTTAGATCAATGCAACTTCAAAAATAACCTAACATACACATCCATAACATTAAAGAAGATTACCCATCACAAATGGAAGTTCTCAGACACAGTAGAAATAAATACCTATCACTGTTAATATTAATAGCAGGAGATGTAGAGTCAAATCCAGGGCCTAGATCTAAAGATAGATGCAACATCTGCAAAAAAGTATGCACCATGAAACAGAAAGCCATTCAGTGTGACACCTGCGATGAATGGTACCATACATCATGTCTCCATATGAATACACCTGTGTATTATGCCTTAGGCAACAAAGATGCATCATGGCACTGTGTACCGTGTGGGTTACCTCAGTTTACATCAGGACTGTTTGATTCCTTTGATACATACAACATCCTAAACACCATCCTAAAACAAACTCACCAACCACTAGCCAGATCCACTCCTGTTAAACCTAAATCTACTAAAATTAATACAACAGCCTCACTAAACAAACCTACTAAAGAAGTAATACCAAAATACCTTAAAACCTTAGTAATAAATTTTCAAAGCATTAGGAACAAAACAGCAGACTTAGAAATTTTATTAGAATGTGAGAAACCAGACATAATTGCAGGAACAGAAACTTGGCTACATCCTGAAATTTATAATGCAGAAATTTTCAATAGTAATTTATGAAATTTTTAGAAAAGATAGGGCTGATAATCATGGAGGAGTTCTTTTAGCAATAAAAAACACTCTTATAGCAGAAGAAATTACCTTACCTAACTCAAAAAATATAGAATCTACATTTTGTAAAATTAATACCACCTCAACATCCCTAATAATAGGCAGCATTTACAGACCACCAAATTCTAGTTTAGAATACATGCAGGAACTATGTAATCAGATTACTACACTTAAAGAGACAAATAAAAATGCAGTTTTTTGGATTATGGGTGATTTCAACCTACCTGATATAAATTGGAAAACACTAACCATAGACAAACACCAAAACCTTAAGAACATAAATGAGCTTTTCATAGAAACTTTACACAACCTAAGTTTAGATCAAATCATTAAAAAGCCAACTAGATTAAACAACACATTAGATCTCTTCTTAACCAACAGACCTGGATTAGTAGTTGATTATGATATTATCCCTGGTCTATCAGACCATGAGATCATAAAAATACACAGTCAGATAAAAGCAGTAGCCAATACAAAACCCAAAAGAAAAATCTTACTCTGGAATAAATGTAACCTAACACAACTACACCAAGTTGCATTAAACTTTCAACAAACATTCTTATTAGAAAAAGACATTAACCAACCAGTCGATGACCTCTGGAATTTCATCAAAAACCATCTTAAAAGCGTTATAGAAAATCATATACCAACTAAATACATATCAAACAAAATAAATAAATGCTGGTTTAATAATAGACACAAAAATAGTTCACAAAAAGTATATAAAAATTAAACACCTAACCCAAAAAGTAAGCAGACAGCTGCAGAGTGAATACATAAACAATGTAATATCTAAAGATAACAACAAAAACCTATGGTCATACATTAAGTCTAAGAAAATGGAAACAACAGGCATAGCGCCATTAAAAGATGAACATAACATAATACATAATGATAATGAAACTAAAGCAAACATCCTAAACAAATACTTTGCATCAGCATTCTCAGCCCCAGGAGACAAAGACATATTTCTTAATTTGAACCAAGTAGACAACATAGAAGATATAGTAGTACAAGAAAATGGAATTCAAAAACTATTATCCAACACCAAACCAAATAAAGCATCTGGACCTGATGGTATTCCAGCTAGATTACTCAAAGAACTAAGCAATGAGCTAGCCCCAGTGTTCAAAATACTCTTTCAGGCATCGCTTAACCAGGGCAGAGTACCAAAGGACTGGAAAGAAGCTAATGTCACCCCCCTATTTAAAAAAGGAGAAAAATCTGATCCAGGAAACTACAGACTAGTATCACTTACCAGCATCACATGTAAAATCCTAGAACACATAATATGTAGCAACATCATAAACCACTTAGACAAACATAATGTTATCACCCCATACCAATATGGCTTTAGGAAATATAGATCATGTGAAACACAACTAATAGGACTAATTGATGATTTTTCAAAAGGTTTAGATAATAGTGAACAAATAGATGCTATTTTACTAGATTTTTCCAAGGCTTTTGACAAAGTTCACCACCATAGTTTGCTTAAAAAATTAAAATATTTCGGCATTAATGGTCCACTGCATCAGTGGATTAAAGATTTTCTGATAGGGAGAGAACAAACTGTAATAATAAATGGCTCTAAATCAACACCAATAACAGTAAACTCAGGTGTACATTAAGGAACAGTCTTGGGTCCACTACTATTTTTAATTTACATAAATGATTTACCAAATTGCATTAGTTCAGGAACAAAAGTCAGATTATTTGCAGATGATTGCATAATATATAGAACAATAAAAACAACACAAGACACAGATATTTTACAAAGAGAATTAGATGAATTACAGAAATGGGAATCAAATTGGAGCATGTCTTTCCACCCAGAAAAATGTCAGTTATTAAGAGTAACAAAACAACTAAAACAAATTAATTCCACTTATCTTATTCATGGCAAACCAGTAACACAGACTAAAAACGCAAAATACCTAGGTGTTATAATAAATGAAAAACTGTCATGGAATCCACATATTGATGAAACTACAAAAAAATCCAACAAAGCATTAGGGTTTATTAAAAGAAATTTCTATAAATCAAATAAGAACATAAAACTAAAATGTTATTTAACCTTGGTTAGGCCAATAATAGAATATGCATCCACCATTTGGGACCCCTCAACTCAAGAAAACATTAAGAAACTGGAACAAACACAAAATAGAGCAGTGAGATTCATAACAAACGAATATTCACATTTGACTAGAGTAACACCATTAGTAAAATCACTAAATTTAGAAAGCCTTCAGGACAGAAGACTCAAAAGTAAAGTAGCAATTATACATAAAACACTGAACCATAATCTTCAAATACAAAAACAAAACTTAATAAAATACTCTGAAAGACACAAAAATAAAGGCACATTCCTCGTCCCCTATGCTAGGACAAATTTGTACAAATACTCCTTCTTCCCTAGTGCTATTAGAGCATGGAATGGGTTGCCTGAGCTACCAGAAAAGCCAGTGACTTGGCAGAATTTAAGTCATTGGTTAATATGCATGACTAAATGCATGACGCGTAGGACGTAATCATCTTCTTTTTTGAAGTAACGTCTGTATTATATAAGATAAGATATGGCTAAATATGTAGGTTTTTGTCCCCTAATATAATTCTACACATTATTTTTCCCAGACCCATTCACAGTTCAAGTTAAACAATAGTACCTAATAAAACGTGAATCAATGTAAAAATCAACCAATTAGTCCATTGGTAATTAATTATTTTGTTTGATATTGAAAATTGGAAGTAACGTCCTCATTAATGAGATATATATATTTGTTAGTGTGGAGTTCTTTCCCTTAGATAACCTTTACTTTTTTAAAAAGTTTTTTATATTTTGCTTGTTTACTCATTGAGTGTGTGTAAAGTGATGTTACTTGACAATCATTTAGATATTTAATTTTCAATGCATTTTGATTTACACAATAGACTGCACAAATAACTGAAACTTGTCTTACACCACTGAGTACACAAGCAACTGTGCTTTAGATCAGGACTTTTATTGCTACATTCATTCATTTCAGGAGAGCAATGTTATGTTGTGACAGAGTACTTACTAAGGATGTGATTTTATGTATGTTTCTTTTTTGCAGCTCTAAAAATGTTGTGACTAAAAACATTCTAACCAATCTGGGTAACATTATGTTTGCATCTGACCAAAAGTTGAACACAGATTATCTCCCATTCCTGAGAGAAATTTGCAGAAGTGAGAAAGAAAGACATCTTTCTAAGTCTCAGAGAAGGTAAGTTAAACAAATGAAAATTTTTTTTTTTTTTAGTGCTGAATATTTTAGACATATTTTGCATGAATAAATTAAAACAAGGTTTTATGTTTTGTATGTGCTTTTTTGTTCTAATAGTCTGTAATTTTTTTATATTCGTGTGTGTGTTTCCAAGACAAGCAAAGTATCCCTAAATTTACGACTAAGACTGCTTTATTGATCCTTATGGAAATTTGTTGTGATTCCAAGGACTCTTATATAAAGACAATACAACAGACACAACATAGAGTTCATTCAGCGACTACACACAGGCATCTTGGTCTTTTTCGTTGATATAGTCTGACCGAGTGATGTGCAAACAAGTTTTTGTACTGCTCTGTTCTTGTTTTGATTGACAGCTGTCGCACACTTCGCAATGACCTGGCGCAGTTCTGATGGAGCGGGTGGCCATTATCTTCCAAGATTTTTTCTATCTTTCTTAGACACTTTAGTTCAAAGAGTTCCTTTAAATGTGGTAATGTGAGTGTAATTTTTTATGCCCTTTTTATGATGATTTCTAGACGGTGCAACAGGTTAGATGAAGCGTTGCCCTGCCAACAAGTTATTTCGTATGTTAGCAGATTTTTATTTTGTATAGTTGCACCGTAAAAAGTATCTAGGAACTTCTTATTTAGTTTAAAGCTATTGAGTTTGTATAGAAAATAAAGTCCCTGGGCTGTTTTCTTTGTCAGAGTTCCAAGGTGGTCTTTCCATTGTCAGGGGTTCATTTATATGCTTTGACTTGGTTCCTGTGGCTCGCTTGGGGGTTGCTTGATTACTCTATTCCAATTAATTAATACTTGCTACACAAATACTTGTTACACAAATAAGAACAATTACTACTTGATACACTTTAACTCCTACTCAGATATCAATGGAAATGCAAATAATACTTTAATACTTAATTAAGCACACAATTATATTAACTGTCAGTAAATAATACATAAACACCAGTCCTGGAAGCGACTGTCGAACCTTCCTGGACCGGGAGCAAGACCTCATTAACTTAACACACTCTCTCTTACATTCAACGAAGACTTAACCATTCAGTTCACAATCACAAGACTGTTCACATTCACAACCTGGGAATACATATACAAGGGGATATTACTATCATACCAAAATATCAAACTAACATTCACTCTCGCTATACCTCCCCCTGAAACCCACGAAAGCTTGTTATTAATGATAACGTTTAGATATTTCTCTGAAGTTTTCCAGATGTGTGGAATTACGCACATTTGCAACGAGTGGTTATGAATGTGAGAGAAGATAAAAGAGATTTATTCTGCACATAGCTTGGTCAGCTTGCCACTAATTTTATCTGGTCCGGAAGCTTTTGTTACGTTTACTCTTTTAAATAATAAGGTCACCTCATCTTCAGGTACAAAATTGATGTAGGGTTTTTGTTTTCCTTTGGTACATATATATATATAGGGCTTTTTTTGTGACGGTACGCACCAGCACGGCGTACCGGCACTTTTTTTTAAAAATTATTACTTTTCTTGTATTTTAGCATATATTATTGATTTTTAGTAGTTAAAAGTTAGGCAATCAACTACTGAGTACCGTCACCTAATCATAAGTACCAGCACCTATTTTTTTTTACAAAAAAGCAATATATATATATATATATATATATATATTATACCAAATTTCATTACATCTTTTTGTGGAAAATGAAGTTTGAATTTTAATTATTGTAGCAGTAAAATAAATCATTATTTTGTTTTCAATTTGTCTATTAAAAAATGTACATTTAGTTTCACCGAAGACTTCCAAATGATGTGTTCTATTTCTGGTGACTGCTGGATACTATATGCTGTGTTTTTGACGAATGCTTTTGTTGTGTTTTCAGTCTCAACATTGTTGACAAAGCAGATTCTATTATTTAGTGAAGATTGTATGAACATTGTTTTAACTAGTGTTCAATAACATAATAAATGCAGAACATGGAAATTGATCGAAGAGAGGAATGATGCCAAACGTTGACAAGACCAGAAAAATGCAACATAGTATCGCAGCTTAGCGGAAGAAACCTATCATAAAGAGACATTGTCAGCAATGTTAACAGGTCTGGGTTGAACAGAAGTGCCAAGAGAGAGGCACATGCAGCTGCATACAGAAATAACACAAAGAGTCTCATTGGCGCAAAAAGTGGACACTGCTGGACACAGAGCACCAACAAAAGACAAAACAAGGCATAACTTTGCTAACAAAAGAAAAGCAGAATGCAAGATGAGTAGAGTACTTTAAAGAGACCCTCAACCAACCGTCACCATACTAACTTACTTACACATTTAAGGACCCCTCTGCTGACAATGATCTCAAGGTCAAGACAGATTCAATTACAACATGGCCATTGCAGTCCTAAAAAACAATGAAGCACAAAATGACAAAATGAATTATGCATAACAAGAGTTCCATGACATGGAGGCCTTTAGGAGGAAAGCGCAAACAGGGACATCCTAATTTGGCACCACACTTTCATAGAGGACCTCAGAGCAGTGGACACCAGATAAGAAGAGGCTTCAGATATTGCCAAGGATAGATCTTTGTGAAGCCAAATTACTGCCCAATGAGCTGAACGGCGCAGGAGGATCTGAGTCAATAACATACTTAATGAGATAAGACCCTTCTTTTAAAATTTATTGTGTTTGTATTATAGTTATAAATCCATCTTTGGGTATTAATCAAGTAAAAATGATATTATTACCAATGTTTAAAAACAGATATTGTTAAATTTGAGTGAAGTCTAAATAGAAACTTATGTACTGTTTTTGGGAAAAGCAACTGAAGCAAGTTTGATTAGAAAAACTATTTTATAGAAAAAATGTCAATGCTTCTACGCTAATGCGATTCGAGTGTCTACTTTATAATGTCAGAACAATCAAATTTCTTTGGAGTGAGTTGCCATTGATGTCTTTCTGAAAATGAGGATGATCAAGCCCATTAAAAAACTTAAATGGCTCTCACACTTTGGTATCAGCAAATCCCATGCCTTCAAATTTCTTCAGAGTGAGCTGCCATTGATGTCTCTCTGAAAATGAGGATGATCTTACAATGATCAAGCCCATTAAAATACTCTCACACTTTGGTATCATCACATCCCAAACCTTCTTTTCTTATTTGACCTGCACTCTTCTTATTAGGAGAAATAGTGTGTGGTAGGCCAAGCATACAATGCAAGAACGCTTGGCCCCAGGGTTCTGCACCTTACTTGGGAAGCATGTAGCATTACCCAGATCTAGCTTGGCCCCTGGGTCCTGTACCTCACTTGGGAAGCATGTGCATTACCCAGATCTAGCTTGGACCCAGGGTCCTGCACCTCACTTGGGAAACATATAGCCAGATCTAACTTGGCCCCAGGGTCCTGGCATTTAGGCTACATTTGGCATGTGATATAAATCAGACATTCAGGGACACAACATATTCTTTACTGTAGAGTAAATTCAGAGTCAATAATTTTTTGGTGTTCAAAACTATTTATTGTTAAATTTATTTCACTTGAAATTCATGTTACATGTTAACAAAACTACAAGTTGTGTTTTAACCTTTTTGGGAGGAACAAGTTGTCATGCATGCTTGTTGAGTCCTGAAGTTGTTTTTATTACCACCACATCCTGAGTAGGTAAACATATGGCACTGACCATCACTTTGTTTGTAGTGGTACCTGATTCCAAATCCTTTGCATGTTCCTCTGTCTGAATCCAGTTTACACAAGGATGCTGTAGATAGAAATACCAGATATAGACCAGTTTGTTAAGAGACAATGTGATTCTGTAAATTAGTCTTAACACCTTTTATTTAAATAAAAAAAGGTTTTAAGAAATAAAGCTTCAATGATCCTATAAAGAAGAAGAGACAGTTTATGAAAGTTCATGTTACTAATACCAAAAAAAACCCCAAAGAAATAAAAGATCATATCCTAATAGCCAAATAAACAAAGAAATAAAAGATCCTATGTGGCTATAGCGAAATAATTGATGTGCCAATAGAGAAGTTCATAACTGAATGAACAGCACATTTTATTGAAGAATAAATGTAAAAAAAAATGTTTTTTTTATTTTCCATATTTGATTTCAAAGGGAAGTGTTTTTGTTTCAAAACATGAGTAGTGCTTCTTATTTACATTGGTACTAAAAGATGAACTTTCTACTGGAATGAAAACACTGGCACTTATATAAACGGTAATTAAAAATGTACTCTGACCTTTCATCTTGATTCATTAGAATTGATCTATTGAGTGTCTGACATCTACTTACCTTGTTGTTTTTGCATAGAGAACTGTACCATGGTAATCATAATACATACAAGAAGGCAGAAAAACTTCATTGTTAATGCAGAACAATATTTATAGGTATTTTAGCAGCAGTGACCAATCCTTACTCTTGCACAAAACTGTTATGGTTTGTTCTAATAATCTCCTGGTATGGTAGTTGGGTGTACCAGTGGTATTGCGGAGAAAATGGCTGCTAATTGTTCTTGAATTATTATCTGGTCAGCACTCAGCTGTGGCATGGGCAATCATCACAACTATTTGACATTTTCTTCAAATTATCATCCCAATGGTTCTCACATTATTAGTGTACTGGCTGTAGTTGCGTTACTCTATATATATGTGTATATGGAATGAGTTAATATCATCTCATCTGTCACTTAAATTTTGTTGTGGGTTGCTGTGACAGTTCGTGTAACCAAATCCCTCCACTTTCCCGATCAGCAACTGTTCTTAGCAGGATATCAAGAGAGAGACTGATACATTTTTGTATGTTATTCAGTCAGCTTTTCTCTCGAGGACTCTTTATCTTATCTTATATTATCTTATAAAATACAGATGTTACTTCAAAGAAGATGATTACGTCCTACATGTCATGCATTCAGTCATGCATATTAACCAATGACTTAAATTCTGCCAAGTCACTGTTTTTCTGGCTAGCTCAGGCAATCCATTCCATGCTCTAATAGCACTCTAATAGGGAAGAAGGAGTATTTGTACAAATTCGTCCAAGCATATGGGATAAGGAATGTGCCTTTATCTTTGTGTCTTTCTGAATATTTTATTAAATTTTGTTTTTGTATTTGAAGATTATGATTCAGTGTTTTATGTATAATTGCTACTTTACTTTTGAGTCTTCTATCCTGAAGGCTTTCTAAATTTAGTGATTTCTTTTTGCTCCCTGCACTGTACCTTGAAAAAAGGACTTTTGATAGTTACAAAACAATAAAAAAAAATTACAGGGTTTTGCTCCCTTTCTGCTATATAAAACAATTAATTAGTTAGTACTAAATGATTTACTAACTGGTTAATTTTTAGATTGATTCGTGTATTGTTATCAACTATGAATAATTATACAAAATTTCAACTGATTCAAGATTGAGAAGCAGGAGATAAAACATGTCAAACGTAATAAGGGGACTAAATCCATATATATATATATATATATCTATTTACACATCTCTCATTAAGTAGCATTTATTCCCCTTAATTTGAACTCAAATAAAATAATTAATCACCAACAATTAATTAACGAATTGTTTTTTGTTTTTTTTTGTTTCGTTTTTTTCATGTCTTGTCAGATTCAAAGAATGATTGTGCAAAGTTTAAACTTGATCCCAGAATGGGAAATGGGGAAAAAAACATGTTCCAACTTTTTCCCAGACAGACTGAGTTGATATAAGCTTTGTAAAAATCTAGTGCTGTGTTGTATATTAGATCTATTTTTATAAACACATTTAGTTCTATGCCAACACATTGAATATGTTTCTTTATTTTCTATCAATACATATGGTTGCACAATGAACTCAATATGCAATATATTGTGCCTTAATCCTTAGCATCCTAGTGCCTAGATCTGCATTCTTGAATGTGTGTTTTTGAGAATAGTTTTATATCTGTTCAAGAAAGAACTTTTGTCCTAAATGCTATTATGTGATCATTTTAATTCAATTTTATTGAGGTTTGGTTGTATATGAAAACTTAACAAATCAATATTTGACCAAAGTTGTTGCTGAACAAAGTCTTTTTGTCAGAGTTATGCTTAGCATTTTGATTTATAAGATGCAAATATTGTTTTGTTTTCTATTTTATTCTTTCTTTTTTTTCTTTCATGTTTTCCTACAATTAATTTGCTATGTCCTTGAGTGGGAGCCACTTGCCAGTCATTTTAATGTTCGTCCTAATTTTTAGCGCACACACACACATATAAAGGCAGGCCTTTTATGAGCTTTCTCTGAGTTTGTATGATAACACAAACTTTCTTTGTAATCATGTTGCTTGTTTTATTAGTATGCCTATTTCATATTTTTAGACTGCTTTTCCTAGAAATTTAACAATTTATGTATATCTTTGGGGAAAAACTTTACTATCTAATTGTCCACATAGGGAAAACTCTGGGTTGGCTGTTATAATTTTTCCAAATGTTATATTGAAAACTAGTTTGGCTTAGGTCTTTTGATTTTAAACATGATTTTAGTGGAGATTCCCACATTTGACTCAAATGTTTCATAAGGAGTTGAATAATTAAATTGACATATGAAAACATTTTGAGCACTGACTTATACAGAAATTTTAAAAAATGGAAGACTCCTTACAATAAATGAAGCTTTCCAAGAAATAAATAGAATAAGAAATTATAGACCACCATGTGCTTCATAAAGGAGAATTGATTTTAAAAAATTTTACAGTACTTATTTTTTTTTTATTATTCATTTACTTAACTTCATAAAATGTCACAGATTTGCTATTCTAATTGATCTGTAGCTTATTTGTATGAATTATTGTCTTGTATTTCTAAATAATGTTGCTATAACTACACTCAATAAACTATCAAGGAGTCCCTTATGTTCTAAAATATACATTGATCATGTTACTATTAATTTATTTAATTAGCACAATTTTGTTTTCATAATTGTTTCTTTATAAATATTCAGAGATTTTAAAAAAAAATATGTATTAGAAGGTTTATAAAGTTTGTGTATATGCTAGTGACAATATATTGAAACTGAAGCAAAGATGAAACATTTTCTGTTACTAGTTTTATATTTTTGTATTGGTAAAATGTTAGTGGCAATTTTGTGTTCATTTATAAGCAAGAGTTTTAAGAAAAACTCAATTCATTACATTATCTTTTGTATGTAAGAGTGTGTTAATTTATGGATAGCTGTAGATTACATTAATATATAGATTTTTTGTTTTATCTCATAAAATATTCATTCAGCTTCAGTGAAAAAGGCTAAGCACTTTTTACCATGTCAAGCAAACTTTATTCCAATGTCTCTTATTATATCAAGGCTTTCCTTAGCTTGTACATGTTTGAAGTCAAATCTAAATTAGGATGTGATTGTCATTCCTCTCCCCCACCCCCTTTTTTTTTTCTATTACCAGGTATATCTATTTTTTAAACTGACCTATGTGGAAAAAAAGGATGAAAGTGTATGCTTATTATTGCTATTTTTACATATATGTTGTCTCAATGTATGAACTATTTCTTTTGCTATTTTCACACTGTGCTTAAAACATTATTATTCTGGTAGCCAGAGATTAATTTGCATTTTTTTTCCTTCAGATTTCAGCATTATTTCAACACAATAGGACTAAATCTGGATCAGTCGACTGTTGACAGTCTGTCCTCAGAGTGATCCATAGACCAAGGATAACCTATGAGAAAGTACCATTCCAAGTGTGGTACAGGACAACAGCTACAGCTCAGGAAGTAAACTCATAAATCACTTTTTAGAGATTACATTATATTATTAACCTACATGTTAGGAATTTGAAATGAAGGGAGCAGTTCTTCAATAGGATATGAAACATATATTTTTTTTAAATCAATCTACTTGTCAGATAATTAATGAATGAATATATAATTCTTTAAACCAAAAGAGAGTATTATAGTTAAATGCAGTGAGTATAAGTAATTGCTATGGGCCCTGTTAAGAATTATGACTGACTTTGGCTACATTGAGAGCTATGACTAATTGACCTGGGTTATAATGTCATGAAATGGCAAACTAGCCACTTAGTTTCTTTTTTTTTTAGCTAAAGTAATAAGCATATGGCAATTAACTTAAGTGTCCCATTATTTAAATGAAGTTCCATTGTATTCACTTGATGCTGCACTGTACTAAGGGTTATTGATTGTGATTTGTGATTTTGGGCACATCGGCACAATTAAGGCCATGTCGTGCCTGCAGTCCCTCAAGGGCCACTCTCCCTCCACACAACAAGGGCCAAATTCCATACAGTCAAATCATTAAAATCAAGGTCTATTCACAGTTAAAATAGTAGAGGTAGTAAAAATTTAATAATTTGGTAAAAATCTAATGTAAATAGTGCATGTCTACAGAATTCATAAATCAGATCTTCGTAGACAACCCCACTTCCCGGATAAAGCCCAGTACCTTCCCAGGGTCGACATTATTGAATAGTGTTTTGAAATTAGTGGCTCTAAAATATTTTTCCCTGACATCCTGGTATCTGGGGCAGTCAATGAGGATATGTTCCATGGTGAGGCGAGAGTCACAATACTCACAAAGTGGGGGCTCTTCTTTCTTCAGGGTTATTGAAATTGAGGCATCATTGTAATTATTTTCTGTTCAGCAAGAAATTAGTTTGTAAACCAAAGAAAATATCACCCTTCATAATACAGATAAATTAGTAATGAAACTCAAATTATATTTTACCTAAAGTCTATTTTATTCATTTTTTTCCTTTGGTTGTTTATAAAAGATTGGCTACATGGGAAAGTGATTGCAGGAATGGACTCAATAGTTTTGGTTACATGTGTTTCTACTAAGTGTAAATAGTGTGATATATATTTATTGCATCTATTAATTGGTGATGTAGATTTTATGAATGGAGTCCATTTCATTGATTTGTAAATATTTATCAAAGGATTTTTCACATACACATTTTGAGTTTTTTGTACTAAGGAATTTCTAGTGAAGAGTAATTCAGCATGTGATGAAATAATGAATAATCTGAACAATAAATTAGGATATCCCTTCAAAAGAGAAAGCTAAATCCACCTAGAATCAATATATATATATATAATATATATAATAATTTTTTTGTTTTACCAATTAAATGACAAACAAATGTTTTTTTTCTTTCTAAGTCATTGTAGAGTGAGGTTTTTTTTCCCCAACTTTTTCGAACATATTGGATCTTTGTATGTATGAAATATATTACTAATACATTTTATTATTGTAATAAGATCATGTTTTTGTTTCTTATTTATGACATTGTCTGTTGTTACTCAGACTTCATATGTACATACTAACAGCTTTTAATACATCAAAAAACATCTGTTCATGAGAATTAAGCTTAAATTTAAATCCAGAATATTTAAATCAGCTTGATTTTTATGAATTTGAATTAACAACTAGCAGTATCTTTTAGCACTACACCTACAAGTATGCATCTTGCTTATTTTGTATGCAAATGGACACGAAAATATACGCGAGTACGGTTTATCATCTGAAGATATGCATTTCCCACTATAAAGCAAAATAAATAAATAAAAAAAACAAGGTTACAAAGACAGTTTGTGTGGAGATACAAAAACTCAAAATCGTCCACCAAAGTGGTCCACCCAGGCAGGTAAAAAGGCAGGTATCAATATTTTCAGAAAGATGTCACGGATGCATGTGTAAATCAGATGTACTTGAGGTATTTCTAACGATGCTTGGTTATACTAGATGCGTGCGTACCTTGTAGGATGTATTACCACTGAGAGTTCACCACATTAACATCACATATCTTGAACAGGTACCAACAGGAACAACGACTCAATAACTAAGTTCACTCATAATGAAACGTCAAACAATGTTCAATACAGAATGGGCCACAGTCGAGTCCGTCACTAACAACGATGTTAACCCCTCAAGAGTCTAGCAGTAACTGATTTCTAATCTCTAACCCAAAGTCTATGTCGTCACTATAAAATGTACGTTCACTGTCGGTCTAACAAAATGCGCAACTAAACTAGCTATCTAACAAAGAACATCAGAATTAAATTCGTTCAAAGACAAATGACATAGAAGAATGGAGAAAGAAGGTTGACATATCTTGTGTGGTGCCCCAGCGGTCCAGCAAACCAAAGGATAGGTGGATGTGAAGTTAAATGTGAACCTGGCCTAACTGATGTCTCATAATGAATATCTAATTGCTTTGTAAATAGTTAATCTCTAATTCCTCAAAAAAAAAATTGCTTTATTTTAGTGTTCTATGCATGTGAATTACCACTACTATTGACGCGATAAAATGAAAAATTACTTATTAATTGTTTTAAATTATGTCCAACTTATATATATATTTAATAGATTTTTTTCTCTTTAAAAAAGTAAACTTTTTTTTTCTTGTAAATGTAGTAGTTAGTATGACAGAACTGACTTCACTTAGCAATACTAATGTATAAAAAAAAATTTTGGACATAAAGTCAAAAACCGTTTGCATACAAAAATGTGTTAAAAATATGGTATATTATCTCCCCAACTAAAGAGCCTCCACTGTTTGTTACTATTAATAGTGAATAGTTGTAAAAGTGGTGTATTTTATGAAAAAAAAAAACTGCTTGCATAAGTAATTTAAAATTAATTTTTCGCTTTTAGAAAAGAAAAAAGTAGCCGTCGCATAAGAATTCTGAATGGACTACTATATTATGATGTCGGATTTTCACTATTTTTTTTCTAGTTTACGAGATCTAAACGGGACAGATGGGCAGACATTTCACACAAAACTAATAGCGTCTTTTCTTCTTTAAGGGGCCGCTAAAAAAGCAGTCTTGCTAACCATATATATAGATCAGTGCGTCTATTAAGCCTCCACGAGATAGTATTGATTTTATTTTTCCCGCCCGATTACTAGATCTATATCTTACTGATCTAAATAAAACTTAGTTTCTTTCACAGTGTCAGTTTATAGGAAGTCCTTCAAACTGTTTGGGAATTGATTAAATCAAGAATGGATCTAGAACTAGAGATATTTTACGATGTCAAGCACCTATATTAGATCTGTGGCAGATTGAAAGCTACTGTTATAGATAGTCACGTGAGTTCCATTACTAATGAAGGCTTAAATTCAAAGAATGAAATCAGGGGCATTCAAGGCTGGGTGTGTTTGCAAAAGAAAAGCTTTAATTATGCTGAAAAAATATTAAATTATTGATTCCTTGTGCCTTTCTTCAACACGTTTGTTTAATAAAACAACTTCAAGCACCAGAATAAAAAGCTTTATCTTGCAAGTTATTCGGCAGACTCAATAGCACAGCTTTTATATTAGAAACAAGTTAAATGACTAATGGACCTCATTCACCAATCGTAAACAACATTTAGCCACGTGATAATATTGATAAAACAATGAAAATGACGTATCACATGACAGCCTTTATGGAATGAGTAATTTGTATAGAAGATATAGAGAATCACGTGGCAAAATGTTGTTTGTTTACGATAGGTGAATGAGGTCCATTTTAAAAATGTTTGTTAGTGATTGTGGAGGATGTCAAAGCTTTCATTGCTAACTCTGCAAAGAATGGTCTGAAACTAGAAAATCTAATAAAATATCTCCAGAATCATGATACCTTGTAAAGAAATTGCCTAAAAACAAAACTACTTTTATAGAATTAAATGTCATTGATCCAGCTAAGCAAACCATTAAATCTGGTTTAACTATAATTTCACTTTCAACATGAAATAGTTAACTATTTTGACAAACATATAAAATGTCTTACATAACTTTATGCTGTATGAACTTTAGAATTGCTGCATTTTGCGTATAATACCTGATTGAATGATGTTTTGTCTTTCCTGAGTATATTTCTTTACATTTAGGAAAACACACATTAAGCCCTCAAAATACACATTTCAAGGTCTGGGAATACACATTTCAAGGTCTGGGAATACACATATCCATTAGGGTATGTAGGCATCTCTACATTGTACTTTACTGGGTCTAAAGAGATAGCTAGATATTTTATCTTGTTGTTTCTTTTGTTTTTCTAAATTTAGACTTGCTTGATTAGCAGATGAATAAATAGGAAACAAATACAACTAGGACTCTTGGAACAATTTATTCAACACAATTAACACAGCTGTCAATAAATAGCAAGTAGAGCAGCTCATCAAAGCCTCCTATGTGAAAGAAAACATCTCCTTCAAGTAGACTGACACAAAAAGGTCCAACATAGTTTTGTATAATATATATATAGCATTTATTTACATGAATAAAATATATAATGGTAGCATATTTAAGTTCTTTGCATGCAAAAATTCCTTGTTGGAAATTACTTTTACCTTAATGACTATCAACACAAATTAAAAAAAAAAAATTAGAGAAAGATTTTCAATGGAACAGGTCAAAAAAAAAAAAAAGTACAACTAAAGTTCTCATGCATGCACAAAATATCACTCTAAATATATACATTAAAATAACTTAGGCATTTTTTTTGTCACCAGATTTTTATTTACATAGTTGATCTTTATGAGAGGCATTAGTAATGTATTTTTTGTTTTGTAATCACATATTAAAAAAATTAGATTGTGTATTATACAACTAGTCTCCCAGCATGCACTCGAGGTTCAATGAGAAAGTAAATCAAATATTAACATCCATATCTCCTTCATGAGCTCAAAATAAACCAGATAATCATTTCAACTATTTTTTTTTCAACAATACTTTATTTTTTCTTCCACCAAAAATTGAAGGATGAAAATCAAATGAAATCTCAAAAGGCCCATAACCTCTGTATGAAAATATATCAGTAATCACTGATATAACAAGTATGTTATTATGTCCCTAGCATGAAATGTACTCTCATCAAGAATGTAGATTATATACAAACAACAATAGTCTTAGTCTTCTGTCAACTTTTACATTAGCTCAGTCTCTACAATGAATACAGAGATAAAATGGTTGGCATCCAGAGAGTAGAATGCACATTACTGTATTCAGATTGAACCACACAACAAATGTAGATCACAGTTTGAAAAAAAAAAGGCCTCAACAAAACTGAAATAATTAGACAAGTATTCTAAACAAATATAAGATAAGTTGCTAATTATGGCAAAATACAAACGTAGGGAAAATAACTCATTTTAAAGGACTCCACAAGAGTGAATTTTGTGCCCCCGCAGCTAATGAATTTTCACTTGTTTTTCAATCTAAAAGAAAGAGTGGATTGAATGAAAACGATAAGAAATCATTTCTAAATTGACATACACATACAATTGTCTTCTTTTGTATACATGGGGCTAAAAAGTTAATTCAAAATGTTTCTAATTTCTTTGTGAATGTGACACAGGAAGTCCACGTAGGAACTGCCATTGTTCATGCTCTTATCTTCAACCAGGAAGTGATCAAACCAAGACTGAAGCTTGTCTCTCTGTCTCACGATGGTCAGCTAGAAGTAAAAAAAAAAAATCAATTAAAGACACAGTGCTTAACTATAACATTAGAAAAAAATGAAGTACAAAAGGCATTGGCAGAAAGAATAAAAGAGAAAAAAAAGTGCATTTGAATGAGACATCCAACTACTTATACTCAGATATTTAGAAATACTTAATTTGTGATCAATGTGTTGTGTATAACAACAAACATTGATCTATAAAGCATCTTTTTGCAGTTAGTCCACAGCACTATCACAGCTAACTTCAAAGTAATGTAAGTTTATCATCACACAAGTACTAACCTTGAGGTATCTGGATCTTTCATGCCTGATTCGATTTATCAGGTCACACAATCTACGAGACACTGGATTGTCCAACTGTAATATCTTCACCTGCATGTCAGTTTTACAATTAATATTTACACAAAACAATAGAAAACTTTTGAAAACTTAATTATCAGGACTGCGTATATGGAAAATATTATTTTATTTTAAATCATAAATCTAAAGGTACTATTCTGATATCTATCTTACCTTGTCTATGTCTATCTGAGCAGCACTTTGTACAGCAAATATTTTCTGAATTGTATCTGGACTAACATTTATACCAACCCACAAGAACATAGACAGGCCATTTTCTAGAAGTGGACATATATTTTATCATTAGTTCATTATCCAATTAATGAGTATAGTAGGTAATATAAAAAAAAAAAAAAAGAACACATTTTTTTTTTACTTTTTTTAAAGCTATGTACAAATAATATGTCAACAAAGAACTGCATGAGACAATAAAGAAATAGCATGTTACAGTTTTCAGTCAAAACTTTCATTAGCAATTTAACTATTCCATCTTTAAATCTCACCTAGAATATAAATACCAGAGTCCTCCAACCTTTCAACAGAGCATCTAATAGCAATGGGGAAGTCTGTTGAGTCCATGTCCAGTGTGTGCTGTTTTTAATAATACAGTACATACAATACATTAAACTAAAAAAAACTTTAACCATGCTGATTTGATAACAATATTTCCTATGAGTATTTCTGATCACTAGCACTTACAAATGGTACAAGTCTAGGGTAGAAAAAGACATTAGAGAGCTTGACATCCATGCCATTCACCAGATGCATCAAGTAACTTCTGTCATCTGTTGAAATTTCTGAGCCTCCAGATATGCTGTCATTTTTGATAATACAGTTGGCATACAAAGGTAGAAGTTTCATACATTCAGGCAGCACCAGCTGACCCACAGAGGAAGGGTTGGCACAATTTTTACGATAACAGGCCAAAATCTGTGCCACTTCATTCATAATATGCTCTCTCACTTGTTTGGGATTTGCATTCAAACTTGTGCGAATAGCTGAATAAAAAAAAGGCATTATGATTTGAAGATCATGATTACAATTGTTTTATAAATTATTGTTATCAGTAGATTTTTTAAATGTTCAGTAAATGTAAAAACATTTTTTGCATACTTTTAACATTTAAAGCTATTTTTTTAATAATATGATTTTAATCTTTTTTGTAGTTCATACTTTAAATTAAAATTGTTTATTGTACTGAAAGTATTCTATGTCTTATCATTGAAATAAGTACAAATCTATGGATTCAATGTACTAAGCACATACTGTTAGAATTCACTTCTAGTGTTGATTTCAATGTATGGACAAAACTTAAATGTATGTTCTTAACACACAAAGTTTAGTCAGCAGGGTTAAAAAAAAAAAAAAAAAAAAAGGAAAACAAATACCCTGTTTAGCAAAGAAGTTGATTAGTACATCCAGTTCACAGCTTCTAAACAAATCTGCCATTTGAACACAACAGTTTAATGCCAAGTTCTGACACCTCAATCTTCTTTGGCCTGATATAGTTGTGTACAGGACTGCCACCTAAACAACACAATGAAATTTTATAGACAAGCTTACAGAGACTTTGAACAAATACCTCCACACAGAAGCATTACTGCACACCACAATAGCCATTGCCATAACTTACAGGTTTCCTATTTTACTCTTCATATCACTCAC
The DNA here is from genome assembly GCA_030265305.1 of Biomphalaria pfeifferi. Classification (NCBI taxonomy): domain Eukaryota; kingdom Metazoa; phylum Mollusca; class Gastropoda; family Planorbidae; genus Biomphalaria; species Biomphalaria pfeifferi. The sequence goes on along the minus strand of JASAOG010000170.1, from coordinate 653,938 downwards.
ACAATGCTTTTTGATAACTATTCCCCATACCTGTATATATGCTCCATCTGCTTCATTGAGTTTATCATCATGTTTCACCTCCAGACACACAGTGGAATCACTATCAATTGAAGCCATTTCCACATCAGTGGTGTTTGCCATGTAAAAATTACCATAGAAATCAACAGGCCGAATTCCTTTGAAAACAAATTACAATTTATTATTTATTTTAATAGAAGTACCTGAAAGTAAAAGGATACAATAATGAATCATATCACTCATAAAAACAGATCAATATAACATTTCCAAAAGAGAGAAATTTATTCTTGATTATATTAATATCCCAGAAATCAATAATTCTATATTTTCTTAAAACATTATTCCCTTTACCTGTACTAGTTCGAACTCTCAGTATTGCATCAAACCCTTGTGACCGTTTGACTGAAGTTTTCAGATCCTCAATAAATCTTTCCCCATCAATATCAGCCTAATAAGATGTAGAACAACAAGTCTTAATATATTTTAGCATTTATTTCATTACATTCTTTTTAAAGTCATTGTTCATTTATAAAATGGAGACGTTTCATAAAGCTTTATAAAATTGATGTAAAGTTACTTTTTTTCAATAGTGATCAAGAATAAATTAGTTATCTTTGTCAGGAATAACATACAGTACTGACTTGAAAATAGCTGTATTTATAAATGTTGCCAGAGGTGACCCTGCATATATCTGACATGGTGGCTACATCAATATACTGATTAGGGAAGAGGAAAAGATCCACACTACAACCAGCAGCAACACAATCTGTACCCAGTTTGCTATAAAATTGTGTCTGTGGCGTTAAGATAGTCTGTTGAAGAAAAAAACAATTATTGAATCTAAGTGTTACTTTTGATTCAATTTACATTACAATAAGTAAGAATAAGTGATTTCATTGTCAGAGTTTTGTCCCTTGTGCTAAGTAGGGATAAAAATAACATTTTAATTCTTTCAGTGCAGCATTACTCTTAGCGAGTAACTCCACTAGCGCTGGCAAGTGGGGCGTTACTCTCAGCAAGTACAATATTTGTTTCACTATCTTTATAATGTTAAACTTTTTTTTCTTTCTTTATTTTCCACATGTGATCAATTGTTCTTTGATTTGGTTGTAAATAGGATGCATGACCAAGACATTTTTTTTTATGACAACATTGTGTTAGTGGTTCCTCTTACAAGTTGATATCAAGGGTCCCAAAATATTTCAATAATACTATTTCCTAGTGAATTTTTTAATCTTTTATTAAGTTTAAAGCCTAGTAAAAAAAAACAAAAAAAACCAGCAAGTTCAATACACTTACTTATCTCTAAATTGCAAATGGTTTAATGGTAGGCCTACTTTAAGTAAAATACAATCACATACTTTCTCTTTCTCAGTTCCCAACAATTTTCTATCGTCTCTGTTTTTCAATTTGCCAGGGGCTTCAGCAGTAGGTAAACCTGTGTGGAATATGTACAAACGCCCTGGCCTGTCAGCAGATCTCAGCGCATCCAGACCTGCTTGTATCACTGGCCCAAGAACAAGCTCAGTTTCTTTAGACTCACTGAATAGCTGAGGTATCTGTGACAGCAAGCTGTAGCAGAATTACATAAACATTAGCTATGGCTGTCAGAAAAGCATGTCACTCACTATAAAGATATAAACATGAAACCAAAAGACTATGAAAAAAAATATAATGACCTATCTATTACTCCCTCAGATTCTGACAACTTCACCAAAAAGCCATCAATGAGTGGAACAAACATGTCTTCCAAATCTGACACTACCATCATTTGAGGCTGAGCAAGGGAACTCTAAACAAATAACAATCATTATATTATCAGTATTATTGTTACAATTAATAGGAGCAATGTACTCTCTTTATAAAACTAAAAAGATTTTAAATTTATATTTTTAAGAAGCAATTAAGTTTGTAGTGCGAGAATAATTTCAATGGAGATTCACTAAAAATAAATGAAGGTGTATTTGACTTGATAATAAATGAGTGGTTTGAGTTTTCTTAAACATCATCATAACACAAACAATATTTTAAAAAAAAAAAAAAAAAAAAAAAAAAGGAAATAAAATTAATTCTTCCACACAATAAAAATGAGTTGTCCTAATAATTTGAAGTTGAAATAAAACCTGTCAGACACAAATATTTCTTAACTTTCATTTCCACACAAAGAATGAACAAAAACTATTGGTCTCAATCAATTTGAACTTTCTTACCTTGACATTATAAAAATGAAGTTCTTTGTGGTAAGTGACAAATCCAACTCTGATCTCAGAAGCATCAGCACCTGATTCTCTAAACAAATGGTGATGTGGGTCAGTGTTATATATAAGTATATATATTATAGCTAGAAACTGATAATCGTACTTGTAAATAGGTTATTTGTTTAATAGGATGTTTTATTAACTATACATATGAGTTGAGTATGTTGGAGAGTGTGTTATTGCTCTACGGTTGGAGGTTAAGATATTCTATCAAAAGACAAAACTAGGGCTTGTAGACAAATGACCTTCACAACCACCAAGGCAACCCCAATTTATAGAGACATTGAACATGATTTACTGGGTGAACTAACAATTTTACTCATAAGCTTAACATTAAGTACTTACTTGGGTAAATTGACAAGTATTTCGGATTTCAGCTGATTACATATCAGTTGGACTAGCCCACTCTTTACACTATTGTAGGACACATCAATCATGAAAATAAAGGCTGGCTCTTTAGGAGGAATGCCATTCTAAAAAAAAATATGTCCATATTAGAACACATAAAGTGTGAAGAAGTGGATCTTGGTGACACGAAAGAGAACAAAAGACAAGTTAAGGGTTTTATATTTTCAGCAACAATTTTTAAGAATGGCAATGCACGAGTGAAGAATAAAAAAACACCTAATCTTACAAAATAATTGAAGATTTTTTTTTACGATCCTTGTGAAAGTGTTGTTTTTATTTTCAAAGTATTGAATGAAAATGATGTATTTTTGTTTGTCTTTCCAATTACTTTGCACTAACAATAATTCTGATACAATATTATGGATTATCCTACTCCATATTTACACTATAGACATGACACTTAAAAAAATAACAAATTAAGTTACCTTACAATAATCTTTAGTGGCCACAAACTCATAGGTTCCTAAACACAACTCTGCTCTATTATAACAGTCCACTCTACGTCCTGTGTGATCCAAGTGAGCAAAATATTCATTTGGCACTGAAAAGAGGAGCAAACAAATATGTGCAATAAAATGTAACATAAGACAGAGCAGGTAAAGAGAAGTTTAACAAATATGAAGTTGATTAGTATACCTGTGGAAATCAGTAAATAAAACAATAACATAACAACTTACCATCTGTAGCAGCACCGCAAAATACACACTGAAACCTCCTGCCACCATCAATAAACTGCATGAAGGGATTCATATATGCCTTACAGCGCTTACATCTGACAGGTCCTAGTTCACCCAAGTCTACTAAAGGTGGTGCTTGCTTAAAAAATACAAATGTATTGATTGATTAAAAAAGGTTTGAGCCTTAAAGTATTAAGATACCAAAAGAAATATTCTGCACTAAACAATGCACAGGCTCACCTCATTGGGATCTAACTCTGCAAATGGAGTCAAGGCAAGAGCAAAAGGTATATGAGATGATTTAAGCATATCTGCAGTACATGGCACATTATACATTGTAGAACGAATGAATTTTGGACCAGAATTGCCTAAATAAGAAGGAAAAAAGGTTCAACTATCAGAATAAAAATGAATTAATAATTTTCAAAGCGACATTTCTGATAATGACAAATGATAATATCTGATTACCTTGGTCTTGTGTGATAAAAGGAGTTGTAACTAAAGGAGGTACACTTCCTTTGTTATTTGTTTGATACACGCCTGACCTGTTTTTTTTATCATCTTCTATTACTTGAATCTGCGAAATAACATTTTGATATTAATAAAAATAATAGATCCTTTTTTTTTTGTTTGTTTTATTTAAAATACCAATTCACCCTATTTTTATTTTGTAAAGATTTTAGAGTCTACACAAATGTTTCTTTTTATATCACTAATATTTAAATTGAAATTATGTTTATTTAATTTTTTTGCTGTAGTCTTACATTTAATTTTTACCCTGTTAGTTTAACTAAATAATAATAATAACCTGATAAGTAAACTTACAGGACTTGGCATTTGATCAGGATCAAGTCTCTTCTGTTGCTGAGGTTGTGTTGGCTGGCCAGGGTATCCAGGGGACTGCTGTTGGAAAGGTGATGAGCCAGGAAACTGGTTCACTGGGCCACCCATTCCCATGGAGGGAGGAGGGCCACCTGGCTGGGTGGAGTGCATTGGCTGCCCTGGCATGCTTTGGCTTGGCATATTATAGTGTGCTCCAGGTTGAAATGGCTGATGTGAAGACTGTGGTGGCAGCTGCCCTTGCAATCCACCTGGTGGTGGTTGTCCCTGGTACTGTCCCACTCCTGAAGGAGGCAACTGGGAGGATGGAGGAAATTGCTGACTGCTTACTGGAGGCAGACTACCAGGTACACTAGAAGAAAGTGGGTGCAATCCTGGTGATGCTATCATAGGTGAGGAAGTAGGAACTGAAGGTGGTCCATAGGTCGGAATTCCTGCTTTGGGAGGTGGCATCCCTCCACCAAGTGGGAGTTGCATGCCTCCTTGCTGAGGTGGAAAACCTCCACTGACAGGCGGCTGCATTCCTCCACTTTGCTGCAGTGGTAATCCACTACTATTATGTGGTGGCATGCTTCCAGCAGGATGTGGTGGTATGGCTCCAGTAGGATGTTGCATGCTTCCAGCAGGATGTGGAGGTAGTACTCCACTAGTTGGAGGTGGCATGCTTCCAACAGGATGTGGTGGTAATACTCCACTTGTGGGAGGTTGAATTCCTCCTCCAAGAGATGGTGGTAAACCTCCGCTGAAAGGTGGCTGCATTCCTCCTCCAAGGGGAGGTGGCAAGCTGCCACCCACAGGTGGTGGGTGACTGCCACTAAGTGGTGGTGGAAGACCTGCATTAGGTCCAGTACTGTTGGGAGGGAATGGCCCCATACTTCTTTGCTGTGGACCACTCATCTGATTGGGTGCTGGTGGAAGTTGTGATGCAACACCCATCTGACTAGGTTGCATAACTGGTCTTATTGCAGGATCATTAAGTGACATAGAATTGAACTAAGGAAGAAAAAAAATATATATATATATATATATAAAGAAATCCCAATAAACACTGTTAATTAGTCATATATTATTGAGGGTCCAGAAAAAAAACAAAAAAAAACTCACCTGTGAAGTAGGTGGTACTGCACCTACTGATTGTGATGGATGCCCAGGTGGAAATCCAGATGGAATTCCACCATGACCACCAAGTGTAGCTCTAAGGAAAAAAAAAAAAACAGTCAAATGTTATGCTATGAAAAGTACAGTGAGTCTCCGCTCAACCCAATATCTCTTACTACAGTATAGTACGCCTTGTATGTTCAAGTCCTATGGCAGTATAATGTACTTTCTATAGACTTTCATTTCACCTTGTTTTTCTGTCAAAATTTTCTTTGTGTCTAGGTCAATGGTTTTTCTTGGCTTCTTAGCAAAAGAACCTGTAGGAGTTGTACTGTTCCTTTTGTCAGCCATCTTGATGAGATACATTTTGATCATAAAATTAAAAAAAAAAAAAAAGTTCTCATGCGTATGTAGGGTGTGAGAAAGATTTATTGCATTGCTGAGATGAGCTATCTCAGCCCAGCTTGGCGTTCAGAACACACCACTGTGCTGCAACTACTCCACAGAATTATTATAATGTGTATTAACCATCCCTCATATCTTTGAAATTTTGTTGTGTATCAAAATTAAAGATTATCTGTGAAAGTCAATAAACAAGTGAGGACTCACTGTAATTGCATTTTTCTTGAGCTAAATACTTTTGACATATATATGCTTATTACATTGATAAGTGTGTCTAAATTAAGTGCTTACCCTTGCATTGGAAACTGGGGCCTTGGTGGCGCACCATATGGACCATTCAGTGTTGGAGGGTATTTACCAGCATTGGGTGTTTCATATCCTTGACCTTTGGATAAAATATTTGTGAATTTACAAAATTAAACTTCAAAACAAACCTAAAACTTTTTAAATGCGTTTGATATTATTTTATTGCAAAATAAATATGTCTGACTGACCTGGTGCCAAAGAGCCATTAAACACTGCTGTCTGATTCTGTCTTGGTACAGCCATAGGAGGACCTCCAGGGTAAGGGAACTGTCCACTCATGTTTTGTATATTTTTAAGTTTCAGGTTACTGAAAGAGACATGGGAGAGTTAAGATGTATTAAATAAGAAATCATTCATGCATCTCATTCTTTAGCTCCCCTTATCCTCGTTCATAGCATGTTACAGCTTCTTATGTTTCTCCTACCTTTCCAGTGCAATTCAAGCAGTGGTGGTAGTGAGTAAATCCTAACTTCAACCTGTCAATGTTTATAAATCCTGAAAATAAAGATTCTTAAAATCTGGATTTTAAGAAGTATTCCCTCACTACATCCAAGTAAATCTTTTGCAGATTCAATGCAATGCATAGTTGTTTTTTAATTTATAATGTAGCATCTATGTCTCAATAGTTTAGCTGTTTCAATGATTTATGCAGTATTTGATATATTTTTGCATTGAAAATCACAAAATGTTTGAGGTTTTTTTTGGTTTTGTTGTCAATTACATATATCTAGGTTTAAAAATTTTGTATGATTATTTTAGTAAGAGATGTTTCTTTCAATAAGTTTGACACATTCCTAGGATGGAAGCAGGCCTTATTCAAACTTCAAACTCTCCATAGTGACATCAATCTGAACAATCTACATGAACAGACAGTCATGTTTTTCAAAAGATAAAAATAATGAAAACAAGCAATCACTAACAATTAAGACACAACCTCTAGAAATATAATTCCTATTTTGACTGAACATAAATTGATTTAATATTATAAAAAATCAGAGAAAAACAATTTAAGTAAATACAAAACACATTAATTTTAGAGGGAAAATTTAGACCAAAGCAGAAGTGCAACAGATTGCCTAGTCAGTGTTGTTTATAATTATATTTATAAACTAGACATATATTACCCGCGGCTCCCTGGTTTTTTGTTTGCGTATAGCTGTTGATGAGTCACTGAGAGTGGTTTGTAAACAATTAAACAAAATAATAATATTATAAGTAAAGTGAATGTGTAAAAATAGTATGAGTGAATGGTGCTATCAAAATATCCAATCGACTTAAATCCATTTTTCAAATAAAAACATTTGCTTGTAGGCCTACATATATTTGATTAAAATTAAATGAATAGACTTAATTTTGTACGTTCAAGTGTTAAAGAATACAGTAGATCTTGAGTTAGACATAGAGTCCTAGATCTAGAGTAGAGTAATCTAGAGTTAAATATTGGCTTGGATAGAGTTCATATTGCATGTGCGCATGTGTGACCTTTTTAATTAGATGTACGCGAATGAATGAAACTATTAGAATATATCTTAACATGGCTTCGCAGCTTTAGGGCGAATGAATGCATGAAAATGCTTTAGAAAAAATAACAAATTTTAGCCTTCTTAAAATTAGATCTAGATCCTTTCGATCTTTTCTCATGTAAACATAGCCTAGATCGATGAAGTTATAATGTTTTTATAGAGCTGATCAACCGGGTTTTTTTTAGGGTCTTAAGTTTGTTTTAGGGCTACAATACATACACTACGGTCTAAGTTAATACACAAGGAACATTTCTGCCAAGTTTTATCAAGATTGGTCAAACGGTTTTGATTTCTATACAGGAACATACATGCATGCATATGCCTTACTTTCTACTTTATATATTAGATAGTTAAGTCAAGTGGAAAAAATAAACCAGCTCTATATAACTGTTTGTCAAACTCGCTCAACTTTTAAAACCTCTCTGTATTAATAAGAATTAGTAGAAGAGTCTTTGAGCTAGTCAAGGATCTAGAATTTATATTTTTATCGAAAAAAATAATCTTAAGATCTTTAATTAGTAGTAAGGACATTATAGTATAGTGACTCCAGTCACTAGACTTTAGAAGATCTAGTAATCTAGTAGAAAAGTAGATTATGAAATTCATAATGAAAAAATATTATTTCATGTAGACTTAAAAAAGAAATTCCAAGACTAGTTAAAAAGTAAGTAGATTCTAAAGGAAATCACTGTAACTGTTTTTTAGAAACTAAATCAAGTATTAATTTATAGTTTATTATAATATTATATATTGGCAATACAGCCCAATCTAGATCTAGAATCATACCGGTGATAGAGATCTAATAATTCTAATTAATAGAATCACTAAAAGAATTTAGGGTATAAAAAATCTAAATCTAGCTAGTCTACCAGTACCATACTCCAGATATAGATATCTACTAGTTATCTAGATTATTTTTGTATGTCCATAGTGTAGAGACAGTCATAAGACTCATAGTTAGTTCATAGTATACAAGTAATAAATCTAAATCTAATAGTTATAATTGTGACATTAATCCAGAGCGAGACTGCATAGATTAAATAGACAGTTGAGGCTAGGCTTTCATAGAGGTAACATCGTATATGATAGTGACTGAGACTAGACTGCTCCCGTTATGAATTAAACAGTTAAATACTTCATACGCCTGTTGGTTGTCCATTCTATTTGTGGAGTTGTATTGCTCGCTAGTAATTTGATATAGATTATAGATACACACAACCTAATTGTAATTTGTTGCGAACAGTAAAAGTTATACAGATTAGACATTACATCTCTACACTAGATAATCTAGATTCTTGTAGTGAAGTCTAAGTATGGGAAACTTGAAGTTAACTGTTAGATCTACTCAAATCTACTTGAGCCTTCAACTTCTGGAGTGTAGAGAAGAGTAACTCAGTGTGACTGTGTCACTGCAGAAGTATAGACTCTAACTCTAATAATAGACTATAGTATAGACTTTGTACTACTACTGTACTAGATCTACTACATCTAGTCTAGATGTCGACTATGTAACTTAGATCTAGAGTAAAGTGCGAAGTTCGAGCGCATTAAGCCCGATGGCAGCAATTTTCAAGTTTGGATTTTTATAGCACCGTAACGGTCTGACCTATAAAAAAAATATGATAGTATTTCTGAATTCCTTGTCCTTTTTTCTATAAAAATAGATTGGATTTAATGTATCACTAGGCTTAGTTAAAATTAAATACGAAGTCAAAGAGGTGTAGGTAAGTATCGCCAAGCGTACTTTTCCTCGAGCGGATTTTTCCCCAGTTAGTCAGCTTAGTAAGCTCGATCGGGTTGATGGAAGGTTCGAACAGATCAAAGAAAATATATCTAAAAACACGTTTTAATATTTAATTTTCACTATAAAGTCATTTTCTTTTTACTCCAGTGCAAGAAAACCATCCATTGCACCATTTCCCACCCTACACAACTTCAAATAGTCTCTTTAAGCTGATGAGCAATCAGACTTAAAAATAGCCTTAAGCCCATTTCCTTCACTACCGGGTAGTAAAAAAGAATAATTCCACACCTCCTGAGTTTGACCTCACCATGAGCTTAGCCTTTACAAGGAAAAGGAAATAGTATGTGTCGGAAGTAAAGAAAAAAGGTGCATGCGCAGTAGCAATATAGTAGTAATTTGGTAAACATTCAAATAAAAAAGTTTTAGCAATAAAAAGTGAACTGTTCGAACCTCTTGACAAATCGGGGCTGCTCGGACTTCGCACTTTACTCTAGATTTAGATTCTAGGTAGAGTAGACAGTAGATTTGTCACAGTCTCATAGTTCATTTGAGTTAGATCTAGATCTATATAGTCAAGTTAGTATTAAGTTAGTGTAACTACAAGAATCTAACTCAACTAACTAACTGTAAGATGATTTTGGATTATCTTATAATCTTAGTTCACACTGACTTGACTGACTTATCATGACTTATAATGTTATATTATGCAATTAATCTTTAATCTAGATTTGAGTGTACATAGATCTATATCCTTTTATAATGAGCCTCTAACTTATTTTTTAGTTAACACACAGTTATCAGTTACTGAGTTAGTGTAAAAGAAAGACCATAACTTCATTTAACTTGGCATAACAAACACTGAAACAGTAACTTTATTTTAGTAAAACTAAAACTTCATCTTTGGTAGATCTTACACTTGCAATTAATGATATCTAATCTAGATTTAAGTGTACATATTATAACTTACTAGACCTAAAGAATTCTACTCCTTTTATAATGAACCTCTTACTTATTATTTAGTTAACGCTTGTCATTTTTATCAATGAAAAAAAAATATACACAAAACAAATTCCACGGCTCCTGTGCCACGTACGGGAAGCTGAATTTTCATTTCCGTACCTGCGCAGATATGCCACGTTGGCAGACGGACTAAGAATTATGGGATATCAGAGTAAAAAAAAGTTACCATACAGTTGATGTAGATCTAGAAATCTAGATCTATATAGATCTAGTCAACTTTAACATTTGATTTTTTTTTGTTTATATACCAAGAAATTTACCATTCTAAGTTTATTTTTTTTCTCCTTCACAATCAAATAATGCCTATTAAATTGACAAGGAAATCTCTCTGTAACCCCACACCATTACTCTAATAAATCAATCTTTTTTTTTTTTAATTCAGTGACTAGATAAAAGATTAACATATTCATTAATTAGTCCTGCACTTTCCTAATTGTAGGTCTAGAAACATAGATACCGATTAGATGTGAGATTTGGATTTGAAATAACAGACATGGAGAATAACTTCTATAGTCACATAAAAAAAACTAAAAGAAAAAAGAGCACATTTTATATACAAACCTCCTTCCCAACAATAAAAAGAAAAGTTAAATTTTGTTTAAAAATTCTTTGTGCAACTTTCACCATAAGAATAGGATAGTTATTTTGATCTCTAATGAAGTATTTTTTAAGACGTACCAGTAATAAAATCCATTCTTTTTTTTTTTTTTTTTTAATAATTTCTTAAATTTACTCTCTTAGCAAGCACTCTTATTAAACATTTTGAAAACTCTTAAATAACAATTAAATTTGACCCTCTTAATTTACAGTAGGCCCAAATGCAAACTATCAGGCTATATACCTGATTTATAATCTTAACCATTCTACTTAATTAACCTGTGCCAATGTTGATGAAGAAATGTAAGCATCAATAACATTTTCGTACCGTTCACTCCCCAACATTAAATTAATGCAATTTGAGAATTATCTAAATTTTATTAGACTAATTTCATCCAAAGGATCTTGTAGAATAACTGGTGTGAATAGACCCTGTACGCTTACTTAATATTTTAAAAATAAAAGCAACTCATTTGCCTTTTATATATATAAAATAAAATAAAATGAGACCATCTTTTTTCATGCTACAAGAATAAGTTTATTACTAAGCTAAATGTTACACTAATTTGTTTAAAAGCCAAATGCAAACAACAAAATGACAAGTAATAAATTCTATGATTACAAAACTGAGGTGTACATCTTGGAGTTAACTACTCAGACTAAACTTGGTCAAGTCAGTCATTAAGTTTACACAAATCAACAACATTAAAAATCCATGCAGTGTCCAGTGCTGGGTGTAGCAAACTCTACATTTTCTTCCAAACAGATAGCCAACAAATTTTCATTTTTATTCCTCAGTGGCTAAGTGAAAGTAATGAGTCATACAAAAAAACTGCTGATTAAATTCTTTTATTTTCTAAAAAGATTTCAGCACTTCCTGGAGAGTAAATGAATAAATGTTGACTAAAAGGTTGGGAAAATGGCTGCCACACCTGAAGCACAGACTCCATCATATTTCAAACATGAAAAAAATGGGGATCAAAACTAAATATATTATTATAAGTTTAGATGTATTTATAAACGTGTACAAGTCAGATTAATATAAAACCCAGTAGCCCAAATCTAGATTGAAATTGACATGTTTTATGATTACAGATAAATTGTTGATGAACAGTTGAGAATGGTCTCAAAACAAAACAAAAATCTATATCAACAAGATGATAATCCAACAAAGAAACAGTTTCATTAACAAATTAAGCATATAAAAGTTAGTTTTGTTGGAAAAGCAAGAAATGAGATACTAAATTTATATTTTTAAATATATAAACATAGTGCATAAGCCTAAATACTTGCAACTAACAAGATATGTAGGCCTACACACAGATTTCTTTATTTACACCAATAAACGGTTACAAAATATTCTTGGAGATGGTAATTTGCAAATAAACGTAAGAATTGCCAGCTTTCCAAATACTGTATTAATAATGCAATTAATAAAGCCATGAATGTTCCATAAGTATTATGATGTCTGTGTGGGCATTAGTTTGATTTGAACTGAATCTCTTTGAGCAATGTAACAGGAAATATTATTAAAAACAAAAGACCATGGAAAAAACAATTATATAATATCATATGATCTTTGATGAAATAGTAGATGTTACAATATAAAGGCTGAACAATAATGCAGCTTTTGATGTTAGGAAAAAAAATACTTAAGTGTATAATTTAGTTCAAAGAAGAAAATTTTTTTTTATAATAATTCTATTCAAGTCAGAACTTCATCATACTCATAGAACCAGGAACCTGGAAGGTTGATTTAAAAAAGGGCTATTACGATTTTCCTATAAATTTAAAAGTATATTCCTGAGAAGAGAATTACTAGCTCGTTGGCCACAAGGGGAAAAATCTAGTTTGACAGTTATAATTTTTTAAATTAAAAAATAAATAAATGTAAATTTGACAAGATAGATCTAGATTGAACATCGGTTTTGAAAGGACTATCACGTTTTTGAGAGAGTCGTGTTTGGAAATTTTTGAATGTAAAGCTTTATTGATTCAATAATTAAATAAAATTAATGTTCAGGACAATTTTGCGCACTCTCTTTTGAGTCTAGATTTACAGGTCTTGATCTATATCATTGAAATTATTCAATTAAAAAAAACATGTCAGAGTCAGCCGTAGTGTACCAATAAATGAGTTGTTTATTAAATTTAAAATAGCTAAAATTTTAGATAGACTATCTAAGCTTTACTTATATTTTTACGTAAATCTGATTACGTCTAGATTCTAGATCTAGAAGTAGATATCGATCTAGACTAGATCTTAAGAAGTCTACCTGTAATAAAGGTACCAATAAATAAGTGGATTCTTATACAATGCCCACTGGCCAAATTGGTAGAATAGTTCGATCAAAAAGCTGATGGTGTCAAAATCAGAAGTTTGATGCCCGATTAGAGCTAAATATTTTTTTTTTAAATATTTCATTTATTTTAAGTTGCATAATGGAGGCATTGTCATTTAAAAAAATGTATTTTAATGTTTTTCTTGAAAATTAATTCAAATATATATTTTATTTTATAGTAAATAAACAGTAATAACAAGCTTAAAGAATCAACTAATTGTTTCCAAGAACAAAAAGACATTCGTACTAACTAACTAATGTAAAATCAAATGACAAAAGAAATAATCTTCAGCAATGTTACTCACAATTAAAAGTTTTCATGAAATCTGAAACAAAATATTTTCAAAATATAATCTTATGTTTGTTCTTAAAGAAAAAAAAACAGAGATCAAAAGCATATCTTTAGCTTCCACAAAACAATCAAGTTTTTTCCATGCTCTAGAATAAATCAGGTACACTATCAATAGTTTTGAGTTCAGTTTACTTATGTAACAAGATACCATAGATTGTAATATTGGTGTTGAATATCATAAAAATTTTGTTGGCTACATATATACATTCTGTAGTCAATGAAATTTCAATTTAAAAAAAAACAAAAACATATTCACATATCAGAATCAAAAGCTACTGATCCTTTTACAACAAGAAAGGGACAAATTAAATTCTTTCAAAGAAAATTTTTAGAGGATGAACACATAACAGGGGAGATAAAACATTTACATAGAATGTTTTTTTAATCAAAACTTTCAACAAAAAAAAAAACGAAAAGTATCACATTTGTAGATAAAAATGAAAAGGATTATTAAGTGTTTATCATTAAATTTGTCAAACTCTTAAACTGTGATATTACATCAGCAGTAAATGTTTTTAAAATGCGAACAATTTCAGACTACAGACTGATCCAATGCTAATTAAAGCTCCTCTTTCAGTGTTAAAGATGAGTACACACTTATTTCATATGAACTTGAATGTATAGTCCCATCTTCCATTGAAATCCTCATTTTAATCAGGGTCCATTTCCAATGCTAATGTTTACTGTGAGTGCCAACAAGAGTTTTATACAAGCTAGGAGGTAGGAGTCTTAACTCAGTCATGTCAAATACACAAAATATGGCTGTTTATAGCAGTACTTACAACAAAACAGAAAATAATAATTGAATTCATTTTGAACTTGTTTTCAATAAATCAAATTAAAATGAAATGTTTATCAAATATCTAATGCATCTATAGAATCTCCTACTAGTCTAGAAGCAAAAGTATTTATAATTATTTATGAAATTTAAGTTCTAAAGATTTCTTTTATGTTGTGCTAATTATAGCACATAATTTACATATTGAAAGTCACTATTCATTTTTTAAACTTTACACCTCTTATACTAGTGTTTAGGTTTTTTAGTAAGAGTATAACATATACTGCATGCCACTGTACCATCTCTTTTTTTTTTTTTTTACTGGTATGGAGGTATCATCAAGGTTAGACATACAATTTACAATAGTATCAGCTTTAAAAAAAAAAGTGCACTTATATATATATATATATATATATATATGCTGTGAATTTAAGCTGTGATTATCTTTTATTATATTCTGGGTGCACAAACAAAAATTAAGAAAGAAGATATATTTTATTTTAAAATTAAAATATATTTTAAAATATTTTTTTTTAATTCAGCTTAACATACATGTGTTTTATAATTCTCTTCACCACATACACAAAGATCAAGCTAAAATATGCTCAAAGAATTGTAGATTAGTTTTTAACAAATAATAAAGCTTAAAGGGCGAAAAAAAGCAAAATAATAAAAAAAACTCCACTTTAACCAGTTGGAACCAACTATGTTTTCTTGATTGAATTATCTCCACTATTGTGCTTAGTGTGTGCATATTTCTTAACAGAGTGTTTCCTTGTCCCTACTGTTCTGTTAAACACAATGTAGTCAGTTGAAGTGAATTGGTATTGAAAGAAATAAACTTATGTAAACTAAGAGAACTATCCAAACAACAAAAAGGTGATCCAAGGCACACAAAATAGAGACCCATGACATCATTCTGTAGTGCAACAGTTGAACACTAAATGAGCAATTGAAAGAAAACAAAGCCTTACTGTACTAAAACATAACTAAATGGCACACATAGATAGTTGTCACAGTCAAAATAGTGAACTTATTGGATTTAATGTTACTTTAGTGAATTTTGTGAATACAGAGTGTGAAAATGTAAATAGTGAACAGGAGTTAGGTATGACCAGAAGAAGAAGTCCAAGAAGGTCCACTAAGTGAACTATTAAGACTGTGTCACTAGTGTAGACTATATACAGTATCCCACAGTGTTGCTGCTGAAGAAGTTCAACACATTCAACAAAATTGAACAACAATACAAGATAGCATCACAGTTCTTGAAACTATAGCAACTTTTTGTTTTTTTTTGTAAACACATCATTAAAAACAAAAGATAAATGTACAAAACAAACTTGTTTACATATAAACACTGCATCAAAGTGACGATTTCACTTCACATTCTAAATTCTGCAGAATTTCTGGTCAATGGAGAGGGGGAAAAAGCTGTAAAAAAAGAGAGACAACATCAACAAATACCATAAGGGCCTGTGACCCTATTTATATGCATGGAGAAGCTCACCAAAATTACAACACATAATTGAAAGGATCACATGCACAATTATAGTTAAATACAAAGTTTTCATACTGTGACACCTGAACAATGACCAAGTCTTCTAAAGAAATGTTATGGTACCAAGCCCTAACATTAAGATGTTAATAATGATGTCATTGTAAGTTATGAGTGTTTTATGGTCTTAAAAAAAAAGCCTGTCATGTTTATTTGCTGCAGTGATTATTGAAACACCATACTCCAGAAACATGCTGCTGCGACTGATAACACATCAAGGATGGGCTCCACCAATGTTAATTGATTTCAAAATGCCAAAAGGATCTACTTCAACATCAACTCCAGGGGTGATGAAGCCTTTCGGTGTTCTTGGAGTTTGGATCTCCAGCTGGGCAACTTCTTCTGCAGTTCGCTCCTGCCTTTGAACACCTCCTAGAATGCCTGTACTGTAAGATGGATGTGTATCTTCTGTAGAAGGTGGCGTTGATGAAGAGGAAGCCTCACTATTCTCTGTCACTTGCCACTGCTGCATTCTCTGGGCAACAGACATTTTAAGCCTCAAATTTCTCCTGTTACTTCCACGCTCAAGAGAAGAGGACTCATCATCTGCTGAGCCTTCATCTATGTTATCATCTATCATCTGAATCATGTTGGTGATGACAGTGGGGGTGGGAAGGTCATCACTATACTGTCTGCTGAAGCCAGTTCGGAGCATCAAGTTGGGTTTTTGCCTACGATTGTTGAGCCTAGATCCACCATTGGTGTTTGCAGCCCTAGACTCATGTTGTTCACTGATACCACTGTTTCCGTTTGTCTGGTTAGATGGAGGAGATATGGACAACGATCTCTCATGACTTAACTGAGCATTATTTCCTGAACTGGCATGCTCATCTTGTGTGTAGTTTGCAGGACTGAATGATCTTCTGCTACTGAGATCATCTAAAGAGGATGTTCTGTCTCTAATAAAACTGGCAGGACTATAGGATCTGATGTCACCTGATCCTGACCTATCTCTAATGAAATTAGCAGGGCTGTATGACCGATTTGATAATTGTGCTCTTTCTTCTCGAATGGGCAGGTTTGTGGGTGGGCTTGTGGGATTACTACTTGGCTGATCAATGGTTTCTCCTGGTCTCCCTAAAAGATGGGCAGGAACATGCTTAACATTAGGTAAAAGCTGAATTCCAGAACTTGGAGAGTCTGACAATCTAGGACTACCTGAGCTGTCTGCAGTATCTGATCGATCTCTTGTCATGTAAACTTTACCTCCGTTAAAGGTAGCAGCTGGATAAATTTGAGTAGGGAAAGGATGGAAGCCACCCTGATGATGGGGCAAGCCAGTGAAAGCTGCTAAGGATTGTGGGCGAAGACCCTGGCCAGGAAACTGAGATGTAGGAGCCAAATAAGATTGTAAATTAGGCTGGACAGGTGCAAATGCAAGTGCCCGAGGATCATCTTGCACATGGTAAAAAAATCCTCCTGCTGGTTGTGGCTGCATCATAGAAGAATAACCAGGCACAGTGGCAAAAGGTTGAACTCGAGGTGGGCTGTAGTACATAGGCTTTCCAGCACTTCTGTGTTGCCTAATACCTCGCCCTCCTGGCATTTCTACTGTTCGAGTTAAGCCTTCTCTCATAGGCCCACCACCTCTGCTGTGTGGAAAACTACCATGTGACATAAATCGATTAAATATTTGCCTGTTGTGTAGGAAACCCCTTCCGCCAAATGAAGGTGGATAGTGCATTGTTGGCATCAGGCCAGGGTTGTAAGGGAAGTACATAGGCTGTTGGTACAGTGGAGGAAACATCTGGAGAGAGAGAAGAGCATTGGCACTTTAAAGCGGCTATATCATTTTAAGTACTGTGTTGTTTTTAGTTAGAACACATGTCATATCTAAGCTTACTATTGCTGTCTAGTCATATTTACAGTTAAGCATTGGAAGTTGAGTACAAATAGGTTTTAAAATAGCACTCAAACACTCAGTGACTGCAATAAAACTAAGTTACCTGGGGAAAGGGTTGTCCAGGTATGACTGCAGGCCAGTTTCCTAAATGAATACCAGGGTAGAATAATCCATGATCTTGATGATTAATATGGGGATTGTGATATGGACGACTGGGTACAAACTCTGGAGCCAGGGGGTTAAGGACAAAAGATTTTGTTAGTTCTGCTCTGTCCAACTGTTCTCTCAAAGGAATCCATGAAATGCCATGAAGGCTATTATTGAAGTGACATACCTCTAGAAAATACTCCCAAACTTTCCTAATAGAAAAAAAAAACAAAATTACACAAACTTGATGAAGCTAACATATGATGTAGTATGTTTGAACATTAGACATTAGTAGATGATGTATAGCTTAAACCAGGGTTTGCCAAGCGTGCACCAAAAGTACATTGCAGAGGATACTGGGAAAAAAATTATTAAATGTCTCATGACTCTTGTAATAAGAAAAAAAAAAGTTCACTTTCATACCTTGCCATCAATAGGGCAGATAATGTAAAGATAATGTTTCTGTAGCCCACGGTTAATGAGGGTTTTATGTGGTCAGCACAACAACCCCCTTTTAATTATCCCCAACTAACGTCAAGTACCCATTAGAGCTGGGTGAACTCAGAGGTGCCCTAAGATCCAGAAATTAAGAATTCCAGTATTCACCTGGATTCAAACCTGGGACCCCTTTGTTCAGAAGCCTAGTGCTTTACCACTCACCACAGCACTTCCACTCTTGTATAGTACATGTATTTATGTGTTACATAAATATAAACTAGGTTTTATTTTATTTATTAAAGGAGACTTTTGTAAGTACTAATACTAATGGTAGGGTAATTTTTTTGTAAATTTAATTACTGTGCATAATAGTAGGTAGATGTTTATCAGAAATGTTCTAATTTGTCAATAGCTTATATATATATATAATAAATAAAAGTTTGTAAAATAACTTCACCACAAGAAAGAGAGCCAAACTTGAAACATACCTGCACTTTCCAACCAGACAGACAGAAACTGGGTCCCCAACCACTACAACCAAGGACTGAGCTCGAGTAATGGCTGTGTTCAATAACTTAATGTTTGATAAGAAACCAAAGTCAAGGTACTCCTCCATGTTCATGTTGGGGTCAGAGCGACAAGTCAGCCTAGTTCTAGTTATAGAGATCATTATGGCCCTGTACTGCTTGCCTGGTAGATAAAAGATGGGGAATAACATAATTTAGTGTGTGGAGGTAATATAAAAAGAAAAGTTATCCCTTAATGAATTCAAGTGAATATAATTTAAAATAGATGAATTAGGAATCTAAGCTATAATATGATTCCTTACCTTGTACATTTGATACTCTTTCAACATTAACATTAAACAATTTCCTTTTCCTCAACTCAGCTCGTATCCTAGCAACCTGTCAATAAGGGCATTTTATTTTATTAATCTTTTCAAAGAAAGTAGGATCTAAATACTTTCAAAGTAAAGGCTAACACAAAGTTAGGAAACGTAAGATTTTTTTATTTTATGGCAGGAGAATCAATGAATGAGGTGAGTTGCCGGAATTAATAAAAAAAAACTAATTAACAAAAGAATTATCTTTTCCTAAATACATTTTAAGACATGAGTTCAATACCAAGCCTACCTGATCGGAGTAAGGTGCCACAATACTTATTCCATTGTTATCAAATGCCCCCCATGCTTCAGGCCATTTTTTCTTCAGCTCATCAACTCTCTCCACTATCTCGTACACCTGAATAATAAGATAAACTGTTGATCATTTCAAAACACAAATAAACATGATCGTGCTTGTTGACTATGTTTATAAATAAGATTATTATTGCTATAAATTCTGTCTCAACATTATAGTATCAATATTTTTTAGAAATATGTTACAAGGTCAAATCTAATGGTATTTTGAGTGATTCCCCATCACCACTTTTACTGAATCCTAAATGATGGAGTTGTCTAGATATCTTAGTTTGATCATCAAAACTAAATAAATAGAAAATGTGTTGCTTGCTAAGGTTCATGGAGTTTAATTTTGCCTATCATTGACTCCTTCTTTACTAATGTCTGAGAAATGGAAACTGTACAGTACCCAAAGATAATATCCACTAAGTAATAATTTATCAGTACTTAAAGATAATATCCACTAAGTAATAATTTCTCAATCTTAAAAGAAAAGGAGGAAGTGAGACAAAAAAATTAATGAAAGACATATCTTACGAATGAAAATGTTTTAAAGATGCAACACTATGTCATTTTTTCATCATAAATTGCTATTACAGCAGTACGAAAAAATTAAAAACATCAAACTGTGGGAGAAGGGTGGACAGAAAAATGAAGATGTCCCTATCTTAGATGGTAACACCCTTAGCAAACATACTAACAACAAAGCCAGACAGGCCTTAGAATGGAACCTCCAGGGCACAAGACGCAGAGGAAGACCAAAAAGAATGTTCAACAAAGTGTACATGATGAATCCGAGAAGACAGGAAAGAACAGGGAGGCCATTAAAAAACTTGCAAGAGACAGTGGAGAGTGACACATTTTATTTTTTACTGAGGCCCTATGTTCCATGAAGAATGCAAAGGAAAGATGATAATGATTAATAAGTGCTATATCTGGATTAAGCTAGAGGATTCAGTATATAGCTAAGGCTAAATTTATGTATGCACCTTGGACAGACTCCACTAAATATCTCCTTACAAATTTAACTTGACGAGATTCTATTAAATATGTCTCTCCCAACATACCTCTGAAAGATTGTAGAAGCCAGTGCTGTTTTCATGTTGAATCTCTTCTCCTTTGGCAGCATAAAATGTCAGAGGATAAAACTGGTCATGAGCAACTATGTTACCACTGGGAATGAGTTTATTGTCATAGAATAGTTCTGAGGTAAAGTCTACAATAGAGGCATGGGCTCTATAGTTTTCACATAGCATCACCTGAAGAAGAAAATGATGAAATTTTATTTTAAAAGTCTATTTCCAACCACCCATGGCCTTATAAATCCATTCAGGCTTTATTAAGTTTTACAATGGTCCAAGTACTCACCATATATACACATTCTTTAGGATAGAGCTCATGTAATCTCTCTAGTAATGAAGTATGAAATCCTTGCTGCCTTGTAAAATCTGAATACACCTCAGGACTCATCTGAAAAATAAAATGAAACGTGAATTTATCTTAAATATTCTAGATGAATTTATACAAGACTTGAAAAAAAAAAAAAAGATGTAAGCCTATTATTGTGGCAGAAAAAGTAGCGTTTTAATTTGAATTTCGTTTTAATGATTAAAACATTTCCTCAACACCACATAACATGATATACTATATTTTGTATCATATATACAGTTAACTTTTAAAAGCTTCAAATATTTCAAAATGTATGTTTTCAATACAGTCATACCGGTAACAATGATAGAAAAAGATCAAAGAAACAGCCAAACCAATATAGGCCTGCTAAAAATGGACACACACACAGATATTAGTAGCTGGACCAACCTGCATATGATCACCGGCAAAAACAATTCTTGTTTTCTCATGAGCAACAGAAAGAGGAATGATTGTCTCACTTTCTAAAGACTGTGCAGCTTCATCTATAAATATATGACTGAAAGCATCTGGAAACAAAAAAAGTACAAACACTTTTTAATTTCTAGAAGATATTTTTTTTTGTTTCTACAACTACTAAAAAAAAAAAAGATGCCAGTGAAATGCTGTAGTGAGAAGCCACAAACCTTTAGGTAAATCTAAATCCACCACATATCTGGCACTGTTGAGTGTGGTGATGATGATCCTGTGTTTCATAACATCCTCAACAGTGGGTGCCCTGAAAGTCCCAGCCATAAGACCCTCTCTCTCCAACAATGTGTACTCTAATACAACCTCTGGAACAGTCTGGATCCACCTGTACTTGTACATGATCCTGAGTGGCCTGGCCTGTTCATCCGTCACCACATAATTA
Source organism: Biomphalaria pfeifferi (assembly GCA_030265305.1). NCBI lineage: Eukaryota > Metazoa > Mollusca > Gastropoda > Planorbidae > Biomphalaria > Biomphalaria pfeifferi. Next base: position 632,131 of record JASAOG010000170.1, on the reverse strand, counting down.
TGGAGGAACTCTTTAATGTACAAGTCGGCAGCACTAGAAAATGACAATTTTTTTTTTTTACAAAGGTTCATGATCTAAATGCAAATAGAAATTGAACAAGTAAGTGAACCCCAAACTATTCAGTACAACCTGGAAAACAAGAGTTTTCTCATATCTTGATGAAGATACATTAATTCTAATGTTCTAAAAATGTATCATTCCAACTTCAGTATGTTTTGTATCATGTTGCTAAGAACTTGGCAGTCTATTTTTTAATTATAAAGCTGAAGTTACATTTTGATGGGATCAAGTATTTGTACAAAAAGTTCAAAAAAGAAATTGTGTATCACTACAAAACCTTACCTGTTGGAGTGAGTGCAAATCAATATTCTAGTGCCTGTTTGTTTTAAGACCTGTTTGGCTGCCTGGGCCATTGTAAATGTTTTACCAGTACCAAAAGGTCCTACAATCAAAAGGGGAGGCAATTTAATCTTCTGGCTGGCCAATATCAGCTTTACAGCATCTTTCTGTTTTTCATTAAGTTGCTTCCCTTCACTAATATCTTTGAGCTCACTAAACAAATATGCAAAACAAAATTAATAATACCAATAATGTACTCAACTAGGAAGCTAGTATTGAAATAGATAGGAAATATCATTTATATGATGAGTTTGATTGAGAGGGTCAATATTTATTATTTTGTTTTTACATTTTTAAACATTTGCAATCTAAAACATTTCTTTAAGGCATCAGGAATCACAGAAAAGTAAGTTATTACTCAAAAAATTTTAACAGATAACTTACATATCTTCTAGTTCTAATTTCTCTGGTACATTGTCAAGATCTGGAAAAACAATGTCAAGTGTAGGAAGCCTGTCCACAGCTGAATGCATTTCACACATTGGAAGTCTGTTCAGTTGAAACTGTATCTGTTTGTAAAAGGTAAGAATCAGGTGTATTTGTACTATTAAAGAGAGGATTTGCGGTCTCCAGATAAAAACTTGTGAAATTGTTATGAGGTCAGGGTTTTAATATTAAAAAATTTTTATTATTATTATTTAATTGAAAATTCAATAACAGTCAAAATAAAATAGTCTCCAGCCAATTCTGCAGAAGTTAAATAAAAAAAAAAAACCTAAATGACACATTTGTACCTGAGCAGTAAATTCTTGATCACAAGACAAGCCAAGTTCCTCAACACAAGGCTTAGATAGTCTCATAAAAATAAAGTTTTTTCCTTTGTCTTCTATAATGGCTTCATAAACCTGAGAAATAGAGTTACAAGCAACATATAAAAGAAGCAGCCTGAAATGTATTCTTGAAAAACAACATGAGCTTGTAGTATAACTGGACAACCAAACAATATAAAAGCATCTGTAGGACCAACACAGTTTCATACCATTATATTTTGTATCTTAGTAACATTTTTTTTTTGCTATCTAAAGCAGCAAAAGTGGTTTATTTAGGTTTTTTTTAATATAAATTAAAAACATTTTAAATGGCTTTACTTTTTCAGGACGTTCCTTTTTAGCATCAGCAATCCAGGCAATATTAGAAGATTGAAGAATAAGTCTGCCAGCCATGGAGTCTTCTGAAAGGTCGTCTTCAAGCTTCATACGAGCAAAAAGCTCTCCCCCATGAGCATATTTAGCAGTTGGTAACAAACTAGGCATGAGGAGAAATCTGTTCACTAGTTGAAGGGAGGTCGTCACATTGAACCTGAAAGTGAGAACACTCTATTTTTATTTATCTGAAGCAACAAGCATGTGCATGTCAATAACATAAACTAATTGCAGAAGTCAGCTACCTGGACACATATTTGACCTGATCCATTTCTTCAATGTACAGCATTTCATGCATCCAAAGGCGATAGTTCTCTTTACTCAGACTTTGTAAAACTGTCTCAGGCAGACAGAATTTGTCAGGTCTTGGAAGAGTGTATTTCGCCATGAGTGCTGCTTCAGACTCACTGTATGAGACAGGTCTGAGGGATAGAAAATTTTTTTATTATTATTATCTCTTCCTACAGGGTCAGTAGCACTTTTCCATGACAAAATTTTAGGAGATTTTGGGAGGTTTTTTAAGGATGAAATGTATGATGTATTCCGGTATATATATATATATATATATATATATATATATATATATATATATATATATATATATATATATATATATATATATATATATATTGTTACAAATCTCACTATCCAGGCTCTGCAAACTGCACCATACACCACCAACGTAAAGAACTTGACAACTCAGGGCTCCAGAGTAACGTAACACTTTAATAGTTGAATAAATAACAGCCAATACTGTACAATTGGCAACACATACACTGTACAAATATCTCTCTGGCAACAATGTACTGCTGTATCAACTCTTGCATTGGCCTCTCCGCCTCGTTCTGGGCTTGCACTGGGTTCAACAGTTCAGGACTGACTTCACACACTAGGCACATTGTGTCGGACTCGATTGCAGACCAAGATCAAGACGCCAGTCGTCTCAACTGTACTTGACAGTACTCCGCACTGAACCGTCGTAATGCTCCGTACAGAACCACACCGTTGAACTGTGCTGTAGTCGACCGTGTTCTGAGCCCTGTCGTGAACCGTCTTGACTGCGACACCTCCACTCTTTATATAGGGTCCCTGCTGGCATTCTAGAATCGGGCAGAAGGTCGCTTGACCATTCTGGGTGGTCATATGACTACATCCCTCTCGACGCTCCTGAGCTCTGTTCACGACGCCGATCCTACTCGAACCTTCATGTTGACACTCGTCTAGGCTGACCGTCGTAACTCGTCACGGTTGACTGCTCGTCTAGCGCTGGCCTGGGGCGATTTGCGTCGGCTGACTACACTCACACCACTACCCACATCTGTGCCACTACCAGGTTTATAACAATGCCCCCTCCTTAGATCTGTCCGTCCCAGACAGAATCAACATCATGACATTGGCTGTAAAGTTTCATCGCTGCAGGCGGGGGTCGATCAGTGGCAGTTGGCTTGCCTCTTGAGCTTGATGGAGCCATCCATGTTGCAGTCAGCAATAGTCGCTTCCTTCTTCTCCTCCAATTGGCCTTCACCTGGTTGCATGGACGTCTTGCGTTCATCGCCATCCACGTTGAATTCAGAAAACTTTTCTTTTTCTCCTCCAGTTAGCCTTCATCTGGTTGCATCGACATCGTTGTCGCATCGTCATCCATGTTGCACTCAACAAAAGTAGCCTTCTTCTTCTTCTCCGCCAGTTGGTCTTCATGTGGCTGCAGTTATTTCTTGGTAGCATCACCATGCACGTTGGACTACGCAAATGCCCCCTTCTTTTCCTCCAGTTGATCGTCCTCTTGTTGCAGTGACGTGGTTGCATCACTCTCTTGTCGTTCGGTACTGAGGGCAGCCACTTGACACATGGAGAGGTATAGGATGTAAGGGCAGGGATTAAAAGGATTGTTGACCAAAGAGGTGGCTTCATAGGTCTTTGAGAAGAAGGACTGGGATGGGCTTCAAATCCACAGGACAGGGAATTGTGGGACAGGTCAACATCTTCAGCCTTGTCTGGAGGGCATGCTCAAGGGGCAGGTTGGTAACACTACTCGAGCAAAGGTCCCTCGTCTTCGGCTTCAGGCTCCATTCGGCTTTCTTCACCACCATCAGGACCTCTCTCTCTTGTCTCAGTATCGGGCCAATCGCCTGTTGGTTTCAGACCTGGTCGATGACTTTCGTGCAAATGTCCATCAACTTTAATGTCAGGCTTCCTTGGATTCTCTTGACCACCATCAGGACTTCCCTCTCCAGTCTTGGCAGCTGGACCAACGTCTCTTGGGTTCAAACCTTGCTGGTATCTCTCGACTTGCATATGTCTTTCAACGGCTTCGTCAGGTTTCAATGGGTTCTCATGATCACCACCAAGGCTCCTCTCACTGGTTTTAGCATCTGAACGAACGTCTGTATTGATGATTCTCTCCTCCACAGCAGGTATGCGTTGGTTCATGGCGGCTATCTTGGTGTTCATGGCATCTATCTTGGAATTGATGTTTCCTAGCATTGAGCTCAAGAGCTCCTCCATATCTGGTTCTACTTGAAAAAGATAAGTGTCTGGATCTTCCTCCTTCCACTATGTCTTCCCAGAGGCGTGCTTCTAAGGTTTCCTTATTTCCACTTGTCTTCAGCCCTCGATCACGTAGCTCTCGCTTCAGTTCTTTCAATTCGAGTTCGTACAGCAGTTTCAGACGAGCCATCCGTTCCTATCCGATCCCACTTCTGACACCAGTGTTACGAATCTCACTATCCAGGCTCTCTGCAAACTGCACCATACACCACCAACGTAAAGAACTTGACAACTCAGGGCTCCAGAGTAACGTAACACTTTAATAGTTGAATAAATAACAGCCAATACTGTACAATTGGCAACACATACACTGTACAAATATCTCTCTGGCAACACTGTACCGCTGTATCAACTCTTGCATTGGCCTCTCCGCCTCGTTCTGGGCTTGCACTGGGTTCAACAGTTCAGGACTGACTTCACACACTAGGCACATTGTGTCGGACTCGATTGCAGACCAAGATCAAGACGCCAGTCGTCTCAACTGTACTTGACAGTACTCCGCACTGAACCGTCGTAATGCTCCGTACAGAACCACACCGTTGAACTGTGCTGTAGTTGACCGTGTTCTGAGCCCTGTCGTGAACCGTCTTGACTGCGACACCTCCACTCTTTATATAGGGTCCCTGCTGGCATTCTAGAATCGGGCAGAAGGTCGCTTGACCATTCTGGGTGGTCATATGACTACATCCCTCTCGACGCTCCTGAGCTCTGTTCACGACGCCGATCCTACTCGAACCTTCATGTTGACACTCGTCTAGGCTGACCGTCGTAACTCGTCACGGTTGACTGCTCGTCTAGCGCTGGCCTGGGGCGATTTGCGTCGGCTGACTACACTCACACCACTACCCACATCTGTGCCACTACCAGGTTTATAACAATGCCCCCTCCTTAGATCTGTCCGTCCCAGACAGAATCAACATCATGACATTGGCTGTAAAGTTTCATCGCTGCAGGCGGGGGTCGATCAGTGGCAGTTGGCTTGCCTCTTGAGCTTGATGGAGCCATCCATGTTGCAGTCAGCAATAGTCGCTTCCTTCTTCTCCTCCAATTGGCCTTCACCTGGTTGCATGGACGTCTTGCGTTCATCGCCATCCACGTTGAATTCAGAAAACTTTTCTTTTTCTCCTCCAGTTAGCCTTCATCTGGTTGCATCGACATCGTTGTCGCATCGTCATCCATGTTGCACTCAACAAAAGTAGCCTTCTTCTTCTTCTCCGCCAGTTGGTCTTCATGTGGCTGCAGTTATTTCTTGGTAGCATCACCATGCACGTTGGACTACGCAAATGCCCCCTTCTTTTCCTCCAGTTGATCGTCCTCTTGTTGCAGTGACGTGGTTGCATCACTCTCTTGTCGTTCGGTACTGAGGGCAGCCACTTGACACATGGAGAGGTATAGGATGTAAGGGCAGGGATTAAAAGGATTGTTGACCAAAGAGGTGGCTTCATAGGTCTTTGAGAAGAAGGACTGGGATGGGCTTCAAATCCACAGGACAGGGAATTGTGGGACAGGTCAACATCTTCAGCCTTGTCTGGAGGGCATGCTCAAGGGGCAGGTTGGTAACACTACTCGAGCAAAGGTCCCTCGTCTTCGGCTTCAGGCTCCATTCGGCTTTCTTCACCACCATCAGGACCTCTCTCTCTTGTCTCAGTATCGGGCCAATCGCCTGTTGGTTTCAGACCTGGTCGATGACTTTCGTGCAAATGTCCATCAACTTTAATGTCAGGCTTCCTTGGATTCTCTTGACCACCATCAGGACTTCCCTCTCCAGTCTTGGCAGCTGGACCAACGTCTCTTGGGTTCAAACCTTGCTGGTATCTCTCGACTTGCATATGTCTTTCAACGGCTTCGTCAGGTTTCAATGGGTTCTCATGATCACCACCAAGGCTCCTCTCACTGGTTTTAGCATCTGAACGAACGTCTGTATTGATGATTCTCTCCTCCACAGCAGGTATGCGTTGGTTCATGGCGGCTATCTTGGTGTTCATGGCATCTATCTTGGAATTGATGTTTCCTAGCATTGAGCTCAAGAGCTCCTCCATATCTGGTTCTACTTGAAAAAGATAAGTGTCTGGATCTTCCTCCTTCCACTATGTCTTCCCAGAGGCGTGCTTCTAAGGTTTCCTTATTTCCACTTGTCTTCAGCCCTCGATCACGTAGCTCTCGCTTCAGTTCTTTCAATTCGAGTTCGTACAGCAGTTTCAGACGAGCCATCCGTTCCTATCCGATCCCACTTCTGACACCAGTGTTACGAATCTCACTATCCAGGCTCTCTGCAAACTGCACCATACACCACCAACGTAAAGAACTTGACAACTCAGGGCTCCAGAGTAACGTAACACTTTAATAGTTGAATAAATAACAGCCAATACTGTACAATTGGCAACACATACACTGTACAAATATCTCTCTGGCAACACTGTACCGCTGTATCAACTCTTGCATTGGCCTCTCCGCCTCGTTCTGGGCTTGCACTGGGTTCAACAGTTCAGGACTGACTTCACACACTAGGCACATTGTGTCGGACTCGATTGCAGACCAAGATCAAGACGCCAGTCGTCTCAACTGTACTTGACAGTACTCCGCACTGAACCGTCGTAATGCTCCGTACAGAACCACACCGTTGAACTGTGCTGTAGTCGACCGTGTTCTGAGCCCTGTCGTGAACCGTCTTGACTGCGACACCTCCACTCTTTATATAGGGTCCCTGCTGGCATTCTAGAATCGGGCAGAAGGTCGCTTGACCATTCTGGGTGGTCATATGACTACATCCCTCTCGACGCTCCTGAGCTCTGTTCACGACGCCGATCCTACTCGAACCTTCATGTTGACACTCGTCTAGGCTGACCGTCGTAACTCGTCACGGTTGACTGCTCGTCTAGCGCTGGCCTGGGGCGATTTGCGTCGGCTGACTACACTCACACCACTACCCGCATCTGTGCCACTACCAGGTTTATAACAATATATATATATAGGCCTGCAGGCCTTAGTTTGTGTTTACTAATCTAGTGGATTGGATTTAGATGTATGTTAAACTTAGCTAATGATCCTTTCAAGTTTTTCTCTTTCGCTACGAAAATAAAAGTAGGTTTGCAAAAATGTATACCCGAAGCCGATACAATCATATTTAAAAACGAAAGAAACGATAGATGATTAGGATATTAAGTACAATTAAAACGGGTTTACCCGATTTGTTAAATGAATGGGATTATAAAGTAAGTCAGGACGTCTGAATTCGCAGATATATGAAACGAATTTATGTAAAAATGCTTTTGAAACACAAAATTGAAGGTTAATTTTATTACATAATGAAATCAATAGACTATCTTTTGTATTTTCATGTGTCAAAGTAAAAAACTATCTGCGCAAAGTGTAGTTCTTAAAATTAGATCTAGATCCTTTCAATCTTTTCTCATGTAAATATGGCCTAGAATGCCCTAGATCGATGAAGTTATAATGCTTTCATAGAGTTGGTCAACTTTTTTTTTTAAGGGTCTTAAGCTTGTTTTAGGGCTGCAATACATACATTTTACAGTCTAACTTAGTACCCAAGGAACATTTATGCCAAGTTTTATCAAGATTGGTCAAACGGTTTTGATTTCTATTCATAACATACATACATACGCCTTACTTTCTACTTTATAGTATGTATATATATATATATTTCTAGGCCTATATATAATTATATATATATACATATATGTGTGAGTGTGTCCCCCTCGTTTGAGTGATACATTGTAAAACGTACACAAAACTATGCATTTATCAAATCAATTATCATTACTAGATTTTGGATATAATAAATATCTTGCTAACATCCCACCTAGAAAAGAAACAATGTTATGTGGTATGTCCACAGAAAATGTAATGAAAGTTATCTTTTTATTAAGGATCAACTTGACTGTCATCCCAAATCCTCAAACAACTTTTTTTTTTTCAAAGATTTATTAAAGAACATTACAAATGGTCGCTATTCCATTTTTTTAAATAAGAAACATTCTTAGAGATGCCTTCCGGCCTACATTTTCAGTTACTATGTGTATCTAGAGTCATGGTGTGCATTTGAGATAATGTTTTATTCCTTTATTAACTGTGCTTAAATTCTCCTCATAAACACAGCCTGTAATATACAGGCCTATTTGTATGTTGAGTTGACATTTGCTTACTAAATAATGGCTTTTGGATTGGGGGGAGGGTATTAGACCTATTAGCGCTTTGTTTTTTCAAGCACAATTTCTTTTTCAACAATGTAGTTTCCCTGGCTTTTACGACCAAAATAACTTTTACGGACTTTTCACAGCTGTGTGCGAAATATTTTCGTTAAATCTACAATAGTAGATTAGTCACTAAAATTCGCTGACTTTTCACTAGATTGTAAAGATTTAGCTTAAATCTAGAGTCTAGATCTAAGTCACTAAATTTGTGGACTTTTCACGTCTGTGTGCGAATTATCTTCACTGAATTTACCGTAAATCTGGACTCTATAGATTATAATTTCTAAGTCACTAAATTTGCTGACTTTTTACGGCTGTGTGCAAATTATCTTCACAGAATCTACCATAAATCTAGACTCTAGATCTAAGTCACTAAAATTCTCTGACTTTTCACTGCTGTGTGAGAATTATCTTCACTAGATTGTAGTGATTTAGCCTAAATTTATTTCTAGAGTAATCTAGACATTATATTCAGGATAATTAAATTCACTGAGTTTTCAGGTTAGGTGCAAATTATCTTCATTAGATCTAACTTAGATCTAAATCTAGACACTTTCACTAGCTAGATGATTTACGTTACGGACTTTCCACACGAAGTCACTATTACAACAAGAAGATTTTAGGTGAGGGAGGGCCATGTGGGGTGTAGCATAACATATTAGGCTGGCAATAGCTCTAATTATAGACAATAGTCACTACAGACTAGATCTAGTGCGTCTTCCGTGGTAACAATGAAAGGAAACAATCATTTCTATGTTGCCTTCAGACAAATAGGTGAAAGGTGAAATGCTTGCTTGAGCCGTGACTCCCGTGACCATATTGAAGGTGCCACTTGAGCCAAGGCTGTCTTCAATCAAGAGGTCGCGCTTCACAAGTGGATGAAAAGTGGTGTAAACGCGTCACAGGTCAGCTCATTAACACAGACAGCCCGTCATGGGATTAGAATGCCTAGTTATGCTGTTTTTTTTCCCACCACATTTTTAGCAAGAAAGAAGCAAAATTATATTTTTAAATAAATTGGGGTAAAAATTTTAGGAGAGTGGACAAAATTTTAGGAGAATTTTGGCAATTTTTGGAAGAATTTTAGGATACTTTTCATTTTTTAGGAGATTTTAGGAGCACTATGAACCCTGTCCTAATATGTAAAATACAACAAAAAAAAAATTTATCTTAAACCATAGAGACAGAGTCCATACCATTTTTGGTCTTAAAATTTTAGGGTCAGATCACTAAGATTAATATCATGCCCCAAATACAAGTATAACAAACATAAAATTAAAATTGACCTCAGTCACCCTGTGATCTATTAAACACCCTTTCTTTTTAAAATCATTAAGAGTGGCAAAAACCACTTCCCTACCAATCAAGGGGATTTGAGATTGAATTCTGACATCTACCAGATACCCCCTCAGCCCACCTGGTCCACAAAAGAGATTACACCAAAGAGCACTGAGAATGCTAAAGAATAAAAAGTTTTGCTATACAAAAACATTTTTTTTTTAATTCATCTAATTAATTAAACATCAATGCTAGTCTTTTACAGTCCTAAAGTATCTGATTAGAATAATACAAACCTAGGTTCAAAATTGACTATAGTAACAGTACTTTCATTCCATCTATGTGCCTCAGTCAATGTTATTTCTTTACGGATCTTTTCCAAGTCAGTTGCTGGAGCTGACTCTACTTGAACTTCCTTCATCAAGATCACCTCCACACCAAAGTCAAATACAATGGATTGACGAAATGTTCCATAGATCTCAGTTTTAAACACAACCTAAAATTGTAACAAAGATTTAAATGAATATTTTCAGCTTACAGTGGGTTATGTACTAGTATGTACAAAAATTAAATAACTCACTTTGACTCTGTAGACATATTCCCCTTGCCCTTTACTTTGAGTGTCTTGATTGGCCCACTCCTGACATTGGTTTTCTAAGTTCTGATACTTTTGTGTCTTCCTTGGACCAACTGATATGCTAGAGATGTGGAAATAGCTTCTGTTGGTGTCAGACATAAGTGCAACAAAATGGAGGCACAGCTGTGACATGGGCAAGGAAAAAATGGAAGAATACTTTCACACAGTAGATCTAAAAGTTTATAAGAATAAATGAAACTAATTGAAACCCTAAGGTTAATGTTATTTCTTTCTTTTAAATTAAATAATACCTTGCTGGTAACTGTGAAGGTCCAAGCATTTGTACATTTCTTGGTAGACATGCTAACTTTAAGGTCAGAGTTCACATGAATTTTAACTAGATCCATATTCTCCACAAGCTATATAAAAAAAAACATCACTAATAAATCATGATCACTTGTGTTTAACAATAATATTAACCTAAACAAAAACACAGTGTTATTTACTATACTAACCACCATCTTGGGGGAATCTTGAGACATCAGCTTCTCTAACAGCTGCTCTATGTATGTCCCACCATGAGCTCTGGCTTCCTGCGACTGCAGTAGCTGCTGCTTTCTTACTGCATATCTATGGTTCCATTCTTCCAGTTCAGCCTCTGAGTGAGCTCTTGTGCACTTTTCACCAAACGTGCATCTACCTGTGTCCATAAACCTAAGTAGACAAAAATAAAACAACAATTAAAAAAAGAGTGTAAAAAATTGCATGATAGAAAATGTAACATTAACTTTAAAAAAATTTATTGCTTTCTTCTTCTTCATCTAGTTTTTTGTTGCTGAGTTGTGCTTTTGGAGTCTGTGCCATGGAAACGTAGCATGCTAACCTTCCTTGCATTGCTGTACAAAGTGTTGGTTATGCTGGGTTATTTTGGTATTAGGGTCTTTCTGAGGTGAATTAAATTGGGGTATTTTAAGAGACTAGAGAGTGTGATTGACAGTTTTGTTTTTGAGCTCAGTGTCTACAGTGGGATGTGTGTCAAGAGACTAGAGAGTGTGATTGACAGTTTTGTTTTTGAGCTCAGTGTCTACAGTGGGATGTGTGTCAAGAGACTAGAGAGTGTGATTGACAGTTTTGTTTTTGAGCTCAGTGTCTACAGTGGGATGTGTGTCAAGAAGTTAATTCTGTTTAGGTGAAATTTTGATTGTGAGACTAACTCTTTCTCTCCTAATCAACCATATCATCGTTGATTTGACACAATTAAATTTAACTAATGTTTAATTTTGTAAATTTTATTTTGTGTTTTATAAAAAGAGCATGCATTCCCATTCCATTCTATACTAAATAAAACATTTTCTAATTACAAACGACAAAGCTATTGAAGCTCAATCATATCAGGGGAGTGAAATAGTATTGTGCATAATGAAAAAATCTGTCGAAACGTGGAAAAATAACTACAGAGAGAAAGAGTTAACAACCCATTCCTTTAAAATATTAAAACTTTGCATGGGCAGTGAAAACAACACCCAATAAAGTTTCTTAACTATTAACTCATTGAGTGCGGTGTTGTTGTTTTTTTAAATGCTACATTTTTGGAAAAAAAAGAAAATTTTCCTAACATGCCTAAAACAAAAATTTATTATTCAAGTACCAATGAAGATATAGTAACATATTTGGTATCAAAGTAAAGGTAAATGAATGGAGAATGTGAAAATGTAAACATCTATCTATTTAAATATAAGATACAAATTATAATCTAAATAATATGACCCTCAAAAAAATAAATGGATGCCAGCTTTAGAACTTCTGAGACCTAAATATAGATTTTGATCTTTGCATTACTGTTGAAACATCAAATTAGACTACTAACATCTTTTTCAAAAAGAAATGTAATGTCATAGAAGTATAAATAAAACAATAATAAATCTTATTCAGTTGTAAACATTGTGGGTGTGTCTTGGACAAGCATAGCCATGATGTTGTAGATTTTTACAGATAAACAATACAAAAAAGAAAATGGACAAAAAAATGCCCACAGTGGATGATTATTTAATGTAGATCTACCATTTCCTTTCTTTTTATTTATCATAAGCTTAGATCTAGAGATATATCTAGATCTAGAGTCTAAATCTAGAGATAAAAGCTTAGATCTAGTCAATATCGATCTACACTCTACACCTAGCCTACTGACAATAATAGATTTAGATCTAAATACTAATAATATAGATATAAATACGCTAAATTTAGACTTACCTGGATCTAATCTCTATATCTAGATCAATTTCTCATTATTACTATTTATTTGTGATAAATTTTAGAATAATTATAAAGTTTCTTCAGTAGTAAATATTGTGGGTGTGTCTTGGACTAGCCTAGTCATTGCGACTATGTAAAAAAAGTAAAAATAAATGTCTAAATAAAGCCAAAAGCTTCTAATTTCTATGTAAACAAAGGATGAAGAACTCTTTTATATAGTAAAAATAGTTCCACTGTTGTTAGTTAAAAAGTTTAATTTAAAAATGCAACGAAACAAAGGTAGCGTATGAACGTCTATGGGATAGACGTTCCGTGAGTTTAGGAGCAGTCAGACCGTCTATGGGATAGACGCTCCGCACTCAATGAGTTAATACAATTTTCTAATCCTCTTTATTTGCTTTGAGGTGATATGGGAGTATTAGACAACCCAAAATTATACAAAGGTTTAATTTTTCCCACAGAAAAGTGTTGAGCTTAATTTTTGTTTCATATCAAGATTTGTTTTTCAATGCTGATTTAGGACTAATTTAAACTCTTCGAATTTTCAGCATAATGAAGAAAAACTCTTCATTTCATATCAACCATTGTTTCCATTATCTTGAAATTCACTTCATTATTCCAAAAGAAGTAGCCCACAAAAACAATACAAGCACAGATTAGCGCAGAACGATTAGGCAGTTCATTTGATCAATTTCTCCCCTCACCTTTTACACAAACTGTACTCGTCACTAGCCAGTCCTCTAGGCGGGGCCCTATACTGCCACTGATTGGCTGCATCTTCTGCAACATTCTGCTTATGAAAGAAGGTGAGATTGTGCATCTCCAAATCATCTTTATCTGTAAAACTGATCTCACAAGAGTTGCAGGCATACTGAGGGACTGAGTCTGAAAGAATAAACATTTATGATAATATGTACATTTTCAAAAAACAAATATCATGTTTTCCCAATAAATCTACATTACCTTACATTCTACTCAAACAGCTATTTCTTTCATAAAAGATTTTAAAATCTTAATATAAAATTTTTCAATTCCACTTTTTGGTAATCAAACTTGTATTGGCATTTTGCATCTTGGTATCAGTTCTTGAATTAGATACTAGTAAACAGAACCCTTGCTTTATCAAATAAGAAATATTAGTAACACACAGTTAGATCTAATGTTTCTTTTAAGTTTACTTACCCTCATTGTTTTTGTGCTGAGGTGACTTTCCAGTAGACTTTGAAGATTTGTTGACACTACCAGCTGTGTCAACATCTCCATAAGAAGTGTGACCAAGTCTAACGTTATTAATATCATTATGTTTTACATTATTATTGCCCTTGTTCAAAGCCTCTCCTTTCCCTAATCCATGGGAATCACTTTCAAATTCCTGATTAAAGGAATCCCCTTCAGCCTCCTCATCTGAGTCTGGTCCCTCAACAGCATTCAATATAATTTTCAATTTTTCAAATTCTCTTTTTGCTTTAGAATTCTGCAAATTTTATAAACAAAATCAATAATCATGTGACAGAACAAGAAAAACAAAATAAATACTTTTTGAAAAAACAAACAAAAACAAAGCTTATATTTAGCGTACTTGTATCTATTAGTTTGAATGGGTCATGTAATTAAATTTGTAATAGATCTAACAATAAAAAGCATTTATAAACAAAAAAAGAAAGGGGTAACCAGCTGAATTCTAACACATGGCTCAAGTCTTCTCAGGCTTCTCAAACCAACATGGTAATCACTCTGCTAGTGGAGAGTCCATAAATTCTGAAGATTGTACAGTTATCTATTGTTTTTACAGTCTCGTCCTATTTTTCATGTTGTGTTCACTAAAACTCAGACAATGATGTATAAGGGGGACTAATTCACCTTATACCACCACTTCAGTCAAGTACAAATTCTTTCCCTTGTTTGAGATATCAAACAAAATACTTAATTAATAATAATTAATTAACTAATTGGTTATATTTTTTTTGGTGATTCTTGTGTTGTCAGGTAAAAGAAATTATTGTGCAAAATTTCAGCTTGATCCAAGATTGGGTGTGGAAGAAATAACATGTACAAACTATTGACCAGGCAGACAGAGTTGATATAAGCTTTGCAAAGATATGACTATGTAAAATTTAATAATAATTTAGATTACAAATTAACATAATTCTTTATTTTATTTTATTTTTTTTTATGTTAAAACTTCTTTTACCTGAGGATCTAAATGAATCCACTCTTCAACAAACCTAAATGCATCTTGAAATAAAAGGAGCTGACATAGTAATTTGGTTTTCTTTTCCAGTAATCTTGAATTACCAGGATAAATAGTGAGAGCTACCAGGATTTAATTGAAAATAAATAATAGTACATGACGTCAACAGTTTCAACAATATTAAATTATTATATTATAGTAAATGTTTAGAAAAAAGCACAAAAAGAAATGTGAACTACTTTTGAAAAAAGAAATTATGTAAGTCTTTTTATCATGACAGACAAGCAGAGATTTTAAGGTGATATGTTTTACAAAGATTGAAATATCAAGTATGTTTGAAATATATTTTAAGTTATATATGCTTAAGTTATACATGTTAAAATATTTACCTTCATTACAAACAATTAATGCCTCTTTATGTTGTTTCTGTAAAAATACATTAAACAACAGCTATATATATTTAGATGAAAAAATCTTAAAACTCTTGGCTATTATATTGTATGTACAACAGATATTATATGTTTACTTGTATATAATCAGAAGAAGAGAAATGGTACAATTTTACTTATCTTATATAATACAGACGTTACTTCAAAAAAGAAGATGATTACATCCTACGTGTCATGCATTTAGTCATGCATATTAACCAATGACTTAAATTCTGCCAAGTCACTGGTTTTCCTGGCTAGCTCAGGCAACCCATTCCATGCTCTAATAGCAATAGGGAAGAAGGAGTATTTGTACAAATTTGTTCTAGCATATGGGACGAGAAATGTGTCTTTAGGGAAATTTTATTAAATTTTGTTTTTGTATTTGAAGATTATGGTTCGGTGTTTTATATATAACTGCTACTTTACTTTTGAGTCTCATGTCCTGAAGGCTTTCTAAATTTAGTGATTTTACTAAAGGTGTTACTCTAGTCAAATGTGAATATTCGTTTGTTATGAATCTCACTTCTCTATTTTGTGTCTGTTCCAGTTTCTTAATGTTTTCTTGAGTTGAGGGGTCCCAAACGGAGGATGCATATTCTATTATTGGCCTAACCAAGGTTAAATAACATTTTAGTTTTATGTTCTTATTTGATTTAAAGAAATTTCTTTTAATAAACCCTAATGCTTTGCTTGATTTTTTTTTAGTTTTATCAATATGTGGATTCCATGACAGTTTTTCATTTATTATAACACCTAGGTATTTTGCGTTTTTTTAGTCTGTGATACTGGTTTGCCATGAATAAGATAAGTGGAATTAATTTGTTTTAGTTTTTTTGTTACTCTTAACAACTGACATTTTTCTGGGTGGAAAGACATGCTCCAATTTGATTCCCATTTCTGTAATTCATCTAATTCTCTTTGTAAAATGTCTGTGTCTTGTGTTGTTTTTATTGTTCTATATATTATGCAATCGTCTGCAAATAATCTGACTTTTGTTCCAGAAGTAATGCAATTTGGTAATTCATTTATGTAAATTAAAAATAGTAGTGGACCTAAGACGGTTCCTTGAGGTACACCTGAGTTTACTGTTTTCTGTGTTGATTTAGAGCCATTTATTATTACAGTTTGTTCTCTCCCTATCAGAAAATCTTTTATCCACTGATGCAATGGACCATTAATGCCAAAATATTTTAATTTTTTAAGCAAACTATGGTGGTGAACTTTGTCAAAAGCCTTGGAAAAATCTAGTAAGATAGCATCTATTTGTTCACTATTATCTAAACCTTTTGAAAAATCATCAATTAGTCCTATTAGTTGTGTTTCACATGATCTATATTTCCTAAAGCCATCTTGGTATGGGGTGAGGACATTATGTTGGTCTAAGTGGTTTATGATGTTGCTACATATTATGTGTTCTAGGATTTTACATGTGATGCTGGTAAGTGATACTGGTCTGTAGTTTCCTGGGTCAGATTTTTCTCCTTTTTTAAATAGGGAGGTGACATTGGCTTCTTTCCAGGTACTCCTGGTTAAGTGAAGCCTGAAAGAGTATTTTGAACACTGGGGCTAGCTCATTGCTAAGTTCTTTGAGAAGTCTAGCTGGAATACCATCAAGTCCAGATGCTTTATTTGGTTTGGCGTTGGCTAATAGTTTTTGGATTCCATTTTCTTGTACTACTATATCTTCTATGTTATCTACTTTGTTCAAATTAAGTAATATGTCTTTGTCTCCTGGGGATGAGAATGCTGATGCAAAGTATTTGTTTAGGATGTTTGCTTTATTTTCATTATCATTATGTACTTAGTTTTATTGAGTAAGTAAACTTCCCTACAAGGTCTACAGAGCAAATAAAGTTTTCTGATGCCAACAAGGAATGAGAATGTGTCTTTAGTTTGCACAATAAGCAACTGTTGTTTTTTTCTCTTACCATAAAATGTAAGGTGCCTTAGGTGGGTGGACACAGGGTTGTCCTTAAATCTCAATCTCCCTAGCTTAATACAAAATGTCAGCAGTTAGCTGCTTTATCATTCACCTCAGCAACATTTTCTTCTGAGCAATAGTATAAGGGATTTCATTTTTTTTTTCCATTGTTCTTTCTCTTTGTTGGTTATTGTTTTATAGAAAGAAAAAAATACCCAGAAATAAGATGCTGCTAAATATGAGTCATAGATGAAGATATAGAAATGCTGCATGAAGAAATAATGAAGTATAACACCATTGTTTAAATGTTAGGGAACTTACTTTCTTACTAAGAGCATTGATTTTACTAAAATACTGTGCAACTGATTGTGGTTCTGGACCAGTAGATGGACTTTCTTCCCTCGTTCTTTTTTCCTCATCCTCAACTGCCCCTCCAGGATTTTCAGGAGTACCCTCATCCTTGGGCTGCTGTGGTACTCCATCCATTACATGGCTTCCTCAATGAAACTCACTGGGGATCATTGATGCTGCACTACAAACATTTGGAAAAACTGCAGTGAATTGCATGTTAATAAATTTTTATTCTAAAACAATTAGATTTTTTTCTAACTTGGAGCCATAATATGGAAAAATAGCTGCTACAAGCAGGAGCTATCCAACTTTCACAGTGTAAGCTTTAGATATTAAATATTTTAAAATATAAAAACAATATAGAGTACCTATAATTTGGGGAAAATTAATAAAACCTGCAAAATAGATTTTTCTAATAAAAGAAATCTCAAAATGTCAATTACAAAAAACAATTATTAAATATTCTTATAAGTTTTATCCTGTTTAAGTACTACAATATAAATAACTAACCATGCCAACTGTAAATTAACAAAATCTTTTTTTTTTTACTGATTTAAAAATATTTATGACCTTTAATTCATTAAAATAACAGTGGCATGCTATTTGATCCGTTTTGTTAGGCCTTAACAAACTTTTTTTCTTTCTATTTCTGAAGACTTATGTTCAATCCAAAAATTATACTAGTGATTATATTAATGTATTTCTAGTTAGCCTAATTATAATAAATCAGAGATCTAAATGGCACTACAGACTTTATTTCATTAGTAGTTAATATCAGGTGACCGAGAAACGCTCGGATGAATAATTTGTTAAGGAAGGATATATACCCGTAGTCATTTTGAGAATATTTTTGTAATTACGTAAATTAACAATCGGGTAAAGACTATCAATCCGAAGAGTTGCTTTTTCGTTCTGTCAGTTCTCAATGTAATTGTACATGGCGATTAGAATAGAAAGTCCCCCCAACAGTAGGCCTATAAAAAACACAGCTCACGTCTTAACGTTTTACATTGCTTCTTTCGCGTAAAACTATTGGGCTATTTTTGTAATTACGAAAATGAACGATCAGATATAAGACAACTAATCTGAAGAGTTGCTTTAGTGTTCTGTTAGTTCTAAATGTAATTGTACATGGCGATTAAATATAGTCTCTTAATTTTTCCTATAGTCTAGACCAACCACAGCTCACATCCGTCTTATAGTTTTACAATCCATCTTTTGCGTAAAACTATTGTAGGCCTACTATTATTGGCTTAAAAGAAAGTCTTTGCAGTGTTACTTCTCAGATGGTTATGTTCAGACATTTAATTATGGAATTAGTATATATTCATTATGGCTTTAGTACGAAACATCAAGTGTCGCAAATGTCTACGTTATAGGGTAAAACAGGCACTTTGTGACAAAGTAAAATGGCAAATTTTTTCTTAATAGACTTAAATCGTTGCATTAGTTTTCTAAAGAAATGTTTCTGTGGAGCACCACCGAAAAATATGTTCGTCCCCCATAAGGGATACATGCCCTGTTCAGCCTGACTGTCGGACTATAAGTTCATAACGGCTTTTGTCATCCATCCATCCATCCCAATGGTGCTACAGCCCATGGAGGGATATGGCCTGCTTTTACAGATCTCCTGGGCCTTCCGTCAACACGCCCTAACTCCAAGCTTTTTACCGAGGTTTATAATTAAATCAAAAGAGGCTGCAGCGTACGCAAACTCGTTGACCGCTAGATGGATATCATGTTTAGTGTGAGCAAGTAAGGCGTAGAGAAGCTGTGTTATGACCATTTCCTTTGTTTTGGTACAGGACAGTAGACACCGAAGCATGAACACATGGTAATAATTCACCAGCAAAATAATAATAATAATAAGACTTGAGGATTGCAGCTCAGCTGTGACCTACATATTTTGCCACATCCAGGGCAAGCATAACCATTGTCCACAGTGCTCGATTAAGATTTTCTTTTTTTTGTTGAAGTGCCTAATCTAGTATTTAGAACTAGTTCCCATATCTATGGCATAAATTGAAAAAAAATAAAAAATTTTATTATTATTATACAATCTTAATTAGCCTAGGAATACTAACGTTATTAAGATCCTAAAAACATTGTATTTAATTTACTAGTCTAGAAGTTAGTCTAGACTTCTAGACTAGACTAAGATTAGTAGATCTATCAAGTATCAAGCTCTAGACGATAGATCTAGATTATCATACCTTAACTAACTAGCTAGATCCGTATATTTATATATATATTACTTGTATATATTATTTATATATCTACAATTCTAGATCTAGATTCTATATCCTTATATGAATATGATTATATATAATAATTAATATTGAAATATTTTAAGTCCAAATTTACTTTGTACATTGTTAAGACATTGTTATTAGACCTAGCTATATAATATTATTGACGAAATCTACTCGTAGTTCAAGAATATAGTATATACTAATATAGAAAGAATAGATCTAATCTATAATCTATATCTTACATTGTCTTACTATGACTACGTAGAGTAACACACTAACAGTAGTAACAGTTACTGAGTTACAAGTTACAATCAGTAACAATCTTAAGAATCTACTCTCTCTTCTTCATTATCATACACAAAATTTAAGGAAATGACGCAGTTGAGGCAATGACCTACGGTTATCTAATGATAAAAACGGAACAAATGTCTTGTAAGGAATATCCTTTGTTCTGGTGTATGCTTTAAGTCTAAAACATGATAACCTGTTGGTAGATCTAAAGGTTCAATGTTATTGTTGACATTGTTTCAATCACCTGTTTCGGAACCTTTTGTCTTGATGATGTCACGTCGTGTTTTGACGAGAGGGCGCGTTAAAGAGCGAGGGAGTCAATTTGAAGATCCGCAAAATTACATCTTTATTTCAGCACATTTCTAGATCCACGTCGTACGCGGTATCTTAAGTAAATTAATGCCATAATAATGCATTTTTATTGGCTTAAAAGCAGAAAGAAAATGATATGGGGGAAAACGGTGCAAATGTTTTAAATATTCAATCATTATAGCTAGTCTGGTCTAGTTATGAGTTATGTGTAGTCTTATATTATAACTATTTAGATCTTTAAAAAATTAATGCAATTGAAACACAACAATTAGATTTATTTAGATCTATAAGCAGGGCCGCCGCGAGGGTTGTGGCCGCCTGCGTGCAAAATTTAAAAATGCCGCCCAGCCCCTCTTTTTTTTTTTTTTAGAAAAAAAATTCATTAAGACTGAGCTGGTCACTGTACCTAAAGCGCTCTTTGATTTAAAATCCATTTTTGTACCATTCCTTTTTCTTTTCATATTCGCATCGTTGTCGTATCCCCATTCCCTCTAAGTTGTTTTACTTTCAATTTTAACTTTGCATTTTTGTTAAGAATGAAAGGAAAAAGAAAAGAAACTTTCTTAATTATAACATACTGTTTAGGTTTTATTTTTCATTTATATTTTTAACACTATGTATTGAATCCAAATTTAGGGAATGAAATTTCACTAAAATGAGTCAGTTTCACAGACCTACCAGTATATAATAGGCCCATGGTCAATTTTTGTTTTCCGAAATAGTGTTGCCTAAATAAATTGTAAGCGTTGTAAAAGTTTCTTCATAGAGATAGAATTGAAGATGCGGCAGATTTTCGCTCAAGTTGGCAAGGGTTTTGATTCCGGGCGGGACTCGGCGCTTAGCGTCTTCTGGCCTTTTTCTCTTAGTAATAAGAGAGAATTTTAAAAAGGTTAATATTGATGTGTTTTCTTTCAGAGCGCACTATTCATCCTAAAAAAAAAAGTAGAGGGCCATGTTAAATCTAATAATAAAGAGGCAGCCCTGGCCAATAGTACGCCTACATCTTGCGCACGTACGTCTGTAATGGGCGTGATCTTTTTAAAAATATTCTTCCTGTTAAGTAAGACGTCTCTGTCGTGGACGTTTTTTGTCACAAAGAAGTCACTAATATAAAGTGCAATTGGCGGAAGAAATTCGACTATTCTGAAACCACACAAAAATAAAAATCCAGAAGAATCACACTAAAATGTTTTCTTGAAAACGTTTTGACCAATATTGTTGCACACGGTGCCTTGCAAAAAGCGGTGAAAGATCTTATTAGAAGATAACACACCGTCTCCTACTTAATTCAGATATTTTAATTTTTGAAAATGTAATTTTACTAATATACAAATAAATTACACTGAAAAAAAATAATTTTCGCAGCTCTCTCTCATTGTTGTTAGTTGGTCGTTGACTTGTCGCTACAAACAGCTAGTTCAAGTGAAACAATGAAGGCGTTTTATATTTTTACTTAATAAGCTTTAAATGACTTGAAAAAACTTCTTATGTGAACGAAAAATCAAAATAACTGTTGTTACAATTTTTACAGATTTAATAATTTACTCATATTTAAACGAAATCCAGCTCACCACAAAATAACGTCTATATTCTTTCATGTCTCAAGATTGTCTGACATTTTACATTTGCTCTTCCGGTATGCAAATTTCATCATCTTAAATGCATAACCACCAATCAATCGCTTAAACTCTTCTTACCTCCGCCTAAGAAACACACACACTCTATAACACCTTTTTGTCAGGAAGTTGCTCCCCTCCCAATTCGATGTAGAACGTGACAATGTTTTAAAATTGACTTTCTAATTTCTTGATCTACTTACAGGGCGGGCTATTCGACTCGAAACAAATAATACAAACAACCTGCGAAAATTCAAGAGCAGAAAATAGTCGGCGCTTATGAAAAAATCCGTGGGGATCCCTCGCGCGCCGCTTTTTTTTTCTTCTTAATTTTCCAAAATAATTTCTTATTGTACAAATATAGTCGGTCTCCCCCCCCCCCCCCCCCCCGTTTTTAAAGGATAATGGAATCAGTAGAATTTAAATAAAATATTTAAGTTTTTTTTTTTTTTATTACCAAAAATTTAAACAAAAATGATTCTTGGTATAATGTTTTGGCCGTTCTTACATTCGGTCGCCTGCGTGCAATGCACACATTGCACAATAGGTAGCGGCGGCCCTGTCTATAAGTGAGTTATTAGCCAATTTGTATAGAGTTAATATTTAAAAAATGATGTTAAGATAAGAATTCAAATCTCATCTGTTCAAGTAGGCTACTGCAATGTTCCTTTTAATTCTAAATTTCCAACAGACTTAATGTCTTATCTTTAGGTTTGAATCGACTTATTTAAAAAATATATATATAATATAATAATAATTATAATACCTGGTGATGGAGACAAAATTCGTCACTACTATAGTAGCGCTTATGCAGGCATGTCGGAGAAAAGGTGGTGTTTGGTGAGAGGGGAGTGAAAAGTGATTAGTGGAATACCGATACTCGAAAGTATCACCCCACCGCTCCTTTTCTCACTGATATTTACTTATTCTTAGTTATGTTTATCCTGTAGACCTGCTCCAACATTGTTTTTAGTTGGAAAAAAAAGAGGGGGGGGGGGGGCAGAGACAATAATCTATGTCATGTTTCTCAAACTTTTTCCTTAACAGAACACATTGCACATTCGAAGAATTTAGCAGAACACTTTTATAATTTTTATATATAATGCTTCTCACAAAGGGAAACTAAATTAACGATAGCTTGTTTTAAAATAATGTGCTACTTTTCAGAAAAACGACCAGAAATCATTTAATGGTTGATCTTTTTGAGGTTCTTTGTTTAAAATTAGAGCCAGAACCTAGATCAGTTCAACTTCAAGTGATGTTATAGAATTTATTTTGTTGCCAAGAATCTAGGCTTCCGCGGAACACTGTTTGGGAAACACTAATGTAAATGTAGCATATGTATTTATACCATATTAGTAGATAACTAACTATTTAATATGGTTTGTATTTTCTACACAAAAAGCCCCCTCCCTCTTTTTTTTTTCAAAATCCTACAATGGCTCACACTAATGTTGTCTAAATTTGGATTTTTTTTTCGGGAAAAAAAATAAAATCAATTCACTTGTACATTTTTTTTTGTGAAGGGGTTCTACTAAGCAATCATGACTACGTGTCTACCGGTATACCAAAATAACGATCCTGTTCTTTGGATGTAGACGCCACATTTGCTGTTTTACATCTATAGAATGTAAAGTTTGGGGAAAAAATGTTCCAACTCTAGAAATATTCAGAATAGATGTCCAACCATATTTGCTAAACTTGTATAACCACCGGAAAACAATAATTGAATGCCATAAGTCACTAAAGATGCTACACTGAATTGTAATCCAATGGTGGGTAAATTGTGTATCAAAGTCTTCAAGTTCCCTCCACCAAGGTTAAGTTTATTTCCCATATTGGTATACAACACAAGGCGCTCTCTTCAAATGGCAACTAGGTCTATGCAACTGCGCATTGGTTCCACTTTGACGATGTAGATTATGCTATTCTGCATAGTATTATGCTGCTCATGACTATTATGAGGCAGATGATGTGGCCCATGGTTAACGAGGATGTCATGTGGACAGCAGAATGACCAAACTTTTCTTAAAATAATGTTAAGTATGTTTACCATTAGAGTTTGCTCGACTCATGAGCGCCCCAAAATTCACATTATTTTCAGAGATGTCAACCAGGGACCCCCCTCAGTTAGAAAGTCAAGCACTCTACCATTCAGCCACCACGCCGCGGTCGAAGGGCTAGCAAAAAGTTAAAGCTACTCTCAAAGAGACACCTTTTTTAGTTCTAATGAGCTGGTTGACACAATTCATCAAGTCTGCTCCCAAAGAGACACATTTTAAAAAAATCTAATGAGCTGGTTGGTACAAGTCAGCTCTCATAGAGACACATTTTTTAGTTCTAATGAGCTGGTTGGCACAATTCATCAAGTCTGCTCTCATAGAGACACATTTTTTAGTTCTAATGAGCTGGTTGGCACAATTCATCAAGTCTGCTCTCAAAGAGACACACTTTCTAGTTCTAATGAGCTGGTTAGCACAATTCATCAAGTCTTGAACTTGGCTACATATGATGGGGGCTTGAGGTTCGACACCCGACTTAAGCAGAGTTTTGTTTACTGAGCGATTAAAGGCAGCACGGAAAACCTTCTACCAGATATCCCCCTCCCCCAAACTGGTTCACAATTGAGATTGGCCAATAGCGCTTTGAGCATGAAAGTAGCGCTATATAAAAAGTCATTATTTATTCTTATGCAGTGTGAACAGTTGTTTTTGGGTAGGTACTGCAAGTCTAGATTAAACAAAACAACATACATTTACTAGAGAACCTACATAATGAAAAAAACAACTAAAGAAAGCACATTAAAATTGTTTATTTGTAAATTTTATAACAATAGCAACAAAGATAATAAAAATACTTTGATGGCCAACACTCTAGTACTGTACAGATTGAGAATGTAGTGACTATCGTACATACATCACACATTCTTTCAATAACTCATCATTATTTGCTCACAAACATAATTATTGCCCATCTCTCACTAATGATTATTATTAGTGTAGTATTTATACAGTCAAGCTTCAGAGATGTGCTATCAAGACAAAACAGATCAGAATGTCATCTATAAACCAACAGCTGAGACTAGTATGCACCAGTCTCAGTGACACAAAGCTGAAGAAAGGAAATGATAAAACTGTCCCATCATTCACTGGAGGGGATTAATTAATTATTATGTGATAGACATACACACCTGCTAAATGTTGAGTTCAACTTGTGAGATCAATAAGTTGTGTTTCACATGTGTGAGTATGAGTTGTACATAGTTCAACATATCACACCTTGATTTAGAAGCTAGAATACCCAGAACCATACATTTGAAAACCAAAAACACAATGATTGGAACTTGTCTTTAACAAATTTATTTCATTGCACAAGTGTTGCAAATGATAGGACTTTTATTCTTGTGAGTGGACATGTTTATGGGTGGAGGGGGAGGGGACGACAAATGAAATCATGGGGACAAACAATATTTATAAGAAACTTCATGAGAAAAACACTTTTTTTTTTCATATGATTTCATAGGAAATGGTTTTTAAATTTTAAATCATTACACTTTTCAATTGGGTATGATAAATTATTGTAATTCAAATTAAAGCCCCAGATTAAATATGTAAATAGAATTGACATATGATGAAACAGATGACCATTATATCATCTGCCCCATAGATCACAAGGTCCAAATGGGGTACTAAAAAGATTTAGAAACAACAAATAACTATACAAATGAACAAGTTTTCTTTTGTAGACTAAAAAAAAAACACACAAAAAATGGCCTGATACAATTTTTTTTTTATATCAATATTTTAAATTCATTGCTATTATTTTCTAAAATTACTTCTTAATACTTGAAAGTTTTACTTTATGAGTCAAACCACAGAATTGTCTTTCTTTGTACCATAGCTGTTGTCTTGATTTTTGTTCTTTACAAGCTACCAATAGAGTTCTTTCAATTGATAATCGACCTAGTTATTTTGTTGAGTTTATTAAAAATGTTAATTCTGTAGATATGAATCAAACATTTTACTCCTGAATGTTAGCTCAGGATGTGTAGATTCATAGTTTAACTAAGTATTGGTCATGCCATTGTGACATGGTGTTTGCCTATAAGCCCTTATGAGAGAACTTTGCAAATATACTGACTCTTTATAAATGCTAGCTTTAAGTAAACATGGTTATAATAGTGCACTTATACTGATACAACTTAAGAATTCTTCAATTACAACTACATAGGTCCTTTCTGGGTGTAAGAATTTAAAGTGAATGACCATACATCAAGCCTGCATGCAGTGAAGTAATCAATGCTCAAAAGGGTGCCTAGCCTTCAGTTAAGATTTGGTGTATTGCAGAAGACAACCTAACCCACTCTGCCATACACATGCACTCATGTGCCTATTCTTAGAACACATTGATAGTTCCATTCTGAGAACTGCTACAGAAGATTCTCCATTACCCATCTTTTGAATGTTTAAGATGTTGAGCAATGTAGTTACAATAAAAAGAGTTCTCCACCTGTACTATGTAGAGTCAGGTTTGCTAGTCTGTGCTTTCACCTCTTTCTCTTCCTTGCTCTTCTTGTGTTTGTGTTTCTTCTTTTTGTGCTTGTGCTTCTCTTTCTTCTCTTTGTGTTTGTGTTTCTTCTTGGACTTTTTATGCTTGCTAGTTTCTTCATTGTCTGTGGTGGTCTCTTCCACTCTGGTATCTCCCTCAGTCTCCTCCTCCTCTTTTTTCCTCCTCTTGCTCTCCAGGACAGGAGAATCTGGGATAGAGGCTCCTGAATGATTAGAGGTCAAGATATTGTCTGTTTCTTTATCACTGGAAACATCCACACCTAAATCTTCATAATCTGGTACAAATTCTGACTCGTCCAGCACAGATAGTTTTCTTGGATCAATTGCTGTTTTTGACTTAGCTTTTTCTTCAAGCTTGTGACGTAAATCTTTGGACGATTTGTGAATGTCACCTCCACCCGACAAATCTTTGCTGTGACGTCTTTCTTTAGATTCAGATTCCTTTTGCTTTTCTTTATGTATATCAGTCTTATCTTTCTTGGAAGAGTCATCTCTAGTATTTTCTTTATAAGAGCGACTATCTCTTTTGGATTCTTTTTCTTCTCTTTTTCTTTCTTTCTCTTTGCTTTTTCTGGATTTAGCTTTTTCTTGAAGTTCTCTTTCTAAAGACCGTGATTTCACAACAGAGCGTTGGTCTTCTTCAAAATCACTACTGCTATGGCGATAGTGATGCCGAGTTTCTTCATATTTTGACGTTAAATGGCGTTTGCCATTACTGTTATCATTTTTGTTCTTGTCAGTTTTGACAGTAATCTGCAGCTCAGTTTTCTTGTCTCTACTGTCTTTTCTTTCAATGAAAACTCTTCTGGAAGCAGCTGTATCAGTGTTTCGTTTCTCAGGAGGTGGGGGTGACTCTGGAGATTTGCTTGTCATGGTTGTACTGGGAGCAATGACAGCATTCTTCATGGGCTTGTAGCTCAAAAATTTCTCAGCTTTATCAACAACAGATCTGAAATGATGGTCACAGTTAGGTTAATTATTAAAGAGTCAGTGAAATGAATTAATTCATCATCCTAAATAAGGAAATGAAATAAAAAGTAATTTCTTTTTCTTGTATGTGAAAATAACAAAAGAGATGAAAAAATTCATTAAATGTGTAAAAAGGGAAAAGCAATGGCTATTATGCGCTATGTATACTCAAAATTTGGATGTTTATCCAGTAATTCCTATTATAATATTTAGCAACAAACTAACCTCGGCAGCATCATTTTTTCTTGAGGTTTCTCTTTGGGTTGTTCAAGAGCTTCAAAAAGATCAAAGTCCTCCCTTTCCCATTTGCTGAGTTCAGGAAGTTCTGGTACAAGTTCAGTTTTATTTTGACTAGTTAACTCAGTCTGACCACTAACTGCAGCAGAGCTCAAGACATCTGTGCTTTTCTCTTCAGAGAGAGTCTCCCCAAGATTACTTGCCTCCACTTCAGTGCTAACTTCAAATGTTGGCTCAGTGGTTTGAACATGATCTAGCTCACCAGAAGCAGACTGCATTGTCTCATCTGTTTTCTCTCCCACTTCAGACAGCTTTGCTTTCTTTAATGGGCTAACTCGTTCCTCACCATCTTCAGAGACATTGTTTTCAGATTTGTAATCCACTGGACGTTTGGCTTTCTTTTTCTTCAGTCCCTGTTTACTGTCAGCATCTGATGAGCCAAATGTCAGCTTCTTTTTCTTTGTCTTTTTCCCTTTCTTTTCTACTCCATCTTCAAGTAAACCTTCCTTAGATTTCTTCTTAGTACCAAGGCCATCTGTTTTCTTCTTGCCAACAGATTTTCTTTCTTTAGTGACTATTTTGTCTTTCTCAACATCAGGAACAGATTGTTGAACTTTGAGTGGAGAGTCAGTGGGCACAGATTTAGATTCCACTTCAGATTCAAGTTTAAGTTTCACTATGTCTTGAGAGTGTTTGGGATCTACAGGTGGTGATGATGTCATCTCTTGGTCACTTACTGGACTAGTCTTTAGAGAGATTACTTTTAAAATGCTTTCCCTCTTGGTCTCACTATCTGAACGTTTCTTGGATTTCTTTTCTTCTTTTTTCTTCTCATGTCGCTTCTTATCTTTGCTTTTCGATTCATCTTTAGACTTTGGACTACTTCTTCTGTCTGTAGCATATTTATCTCTGCTTCGACCACCATCTTTACTTTCCTTACGGCTATCTCTATATTTAGGTTTCTCTTCTTCTTTACTTGTATATTTACGCTCTTCTTCCTTGCCTGTATATTTACGCTCACTGACATCTTTGCGATGCTGATCAAATTCTCTCATTCTATCACCACCTCGCCCTCGCCTATCCCATTGTCTCGTGTTATCCCTGTAGATCTGCTCTTTTCTGTATCTTGGTGGTGTAATAGATCTAGGTCTTTCTGATGGTGACATGACCACAGACTCCCAAGGCATTCTCTGATTAGCTATATAAGGATTAGCTTGAGGAAAACTGGACACAGCCCCCTCTGTGGTTGGAGGCTGGAATGTTTGGCTCTGAGCCCATGCTTGAGCTTGGGGGCCAAACTGAGCATAAAAATTGCGTACAAATTCTTGATAGCCAACTGGGTTATGCTTGAAGTATTCCTCTGGTGGTGGCAGTCCCATCTGTGGATTGTAAGGTACTGGGGGCAGATTATTTGGTAGAACAGGAACAGGTACAGGAGCTGGCTGGCGTGGGGGACTGTGGTAGTTCCGATATTTTTCATAACCATATCTACCCCTACCCCTGCCACGATAATAGTTACCGCCACCTCCACGGTGAGGTGATGGAGACCTTCGTCTGAAAGGAATGGGAGACATTGGCTTTTTATAAGGACTTTTAGCACGTGGTGGAGAGAGTGCTGGTGAAAAGGACGACCTCTTTGTAAAAGGTGACCTTGTCCTAGATCTAGAAATTTTCCTTTTTGAAAGAGGAGTTCTGGACCTTGAACGAAATGGTGACCTTCGATGAGGACTGAATGATTTGGATTTTCTTCTAGGTGAATATGAAGATTTGCGAAGAGGTGATCTAATAGGTGAACGGCGAGGTGAACGCCTTGGTGACCTAGAATATGTCCTGGGTGACCTAGGTCTAGAATATGACCTAGAACGTTCTCGTTTTGACCAAGATTTGGAGCGAGATCTGGAAAACCGTTTATAAGATCTTGACCTTGATCTACGTGACAATGGAGATTTTGATGAACGCCTTAAAGGTGGTAATGGTGAAGCTCTTAATGATAAAGGTTTTGGACTTCTAGGACCTGAACGAGATCTAGATTTTGATTTCCTTGATGTTGGTGTTAATGATCTAGAGCGAAGTTTTGATAATCTTGAAGGCCCTAAGGATCTTGAGCGTGATCTGTTGAGAGATCTAGAACGAGCTCTAAGTCCAGATCTGGAACGAGAACTTCTTCTTCTGGGTGTCAATGATCTTTTTTTCCCAAGTGAACTACTGCGAGATCTACTGTGCTTTTTCCAGGATCCTGATCGTGATCTTGAGTAACTGTCAAATAAAAAAAGCTTAAATTACACAGAATAATAGAAACAACTTGCAAAATATTAGTTTTAAACAATTTATAGACTGTTTTATGTTCTGATACACTTTTTTTTCTTCAAAAACTAAATATTTACAATTAAATGTGATGGAATTTAAAAAAAAAATGTTTTTTTTACAGTATCTCTGATTATTTTACTTTAGATAACTATTTTAAGCATTATGTTACTATTTGGAAACAACACAGCCTTAAATGACTTTTACTAAATGTACTACAAGCTGGATAAATTAGTACATTATAATTGCAAGAAAAGATTATTTTTTGAAATACATAAACACAATTGTGATTTACTAACTATTATTTTAAAAAAAACAACATTTTAAACTAACCTTCTTCGTCTTTCAGGAGTTCGTCTCTTTGTGAAATCAGCAAAAGAATCAAAGACATCTATGGGTTTTTTCTTAGGGACCTCTGTTTGCTGTAGAATTTTCTTGGCTTGGTAGAATTCTTCTTTGGATAAAGGTACAGATGTAGGAACTGCTGTAGGAACAGCCACAGGAGGCCTTGGTACTGGGTAACTCAAATGATAACAAGGTATTGCTGAGGAAATATTTATGAAATTAGTGCGGACTTTATTGAACAACTAAAACAATATACCATAGGATAGGAGCACCATTATTCATATTACCTGGGTATGGATGATGTGTTGGAGGTGGTTCACTTATTAAAGGCATGCCTCTGTTGGCTAAAAAGCCAAAGGCAGCCTTTAACAGATGAAAATTTACATTGGCTTGACTGTCAGGCAGAGAAGTAGGGATTGGATGCCAAGGAGGCTGATGTCTTTCCTGGCGATGATGAGTTGGGATCTGTCCCTCTTGCCGTTGATGTACCTGGTTATGTCCCTCTTCATGCTGACGCGTTGAGCTCTCTCCTTCCTGATGCTTTTCTGTGGAGGTTAGTCCTTCTTGAGGCTGTGGTGTTAGACTTAATCCATCTTTAAGCTGAGGTGTTGCCAGAATTGGTTCTTTTACACCACCATTCTCCTGAACACTGTCTGAAGCAGATAATCTAATCACACAAAAAAAAAATGCATTTAATTACATTTGGCTTCTTTTTAAAAAGTATTATTAATAAAATTAAGAGTTTCTAGATGGCTTGTAAGATATAAATAGATAAAAGTTGTTTTGAAATAGAAGTTTTATCATACATAATATTTCTTCAATGAGATGAAGGTAAATCAATAAGCGGACAACTTTAATTTAATTAGAAGTATATGTACTGCAAATAGGGTTATAACTTTTTTTTTGCAAGAAAGTGACAGAGAGAAGGGTAAACCCATTTCTAAACCAATAATCTGGATCAAAATGCTCATTAAAAAAAAAACACCACCATTTAATTAATAGAACTTGAATTTTTACAATTAAACAAAGCCATGTTTAAATTTGTAACTGGACATCATTCTTGACAATATGCTTTGAATATCAATTTTTGAGCTACCATTTTTGAGTATTCCACTTTTAAGCACACAAAAAAAGAAAATCACTAAGAAATGATAAATATTATTCCTAAATAGTTCATTTGTTTTTGTCTTTTTTTTAATAATTTAAGGTTTAACTTTTGTTATTCATATATTCCCAAATGGGGGCTATTATTTTGTCATTAAAGAAATTAATACATTTATCAAAACTACTTTACTATCTTTTTTAAAGTGTGGAAAAAAATTGGCTTCAAAAGAAACAGTATTTATAATAGAATAAAAAAATCCAGAGCAAAGCTAAAGTTAGGAAATATGAAACAGTGTGTCTAATATCATGATTCTCACAAGGCACACTATTGAGAAATGGTATGCAGATGATTCAATCCTATGGCTGAAATGGGACTATACTTTGGATTTTAAGTCAATAATCAACATAATCAGGTCACAATTTGTTTAAATTAATAATTAATAAATATAAAAGAATTCCTTTACCCTCCTCCAGTAGTGTCATCCTTATCTCTAGCAGATGTGTTCTCAGCTTGTCTATATGAATGTGAATTGTAGTCAGAATCATTTCTAAAAATAAAGTATATGTTATTGAATACAGATATTATTTTCTACATGTCGAAACTAATATTTTTTTCCTATGTGCTGCTAAACGATTCATTTTTTTTCAATAAATAATGAAACATTTTTAAAACAATCAGAGCAGGGG
This sequence comes from Biomphalaria pfeifferi, assembly GCA_030265305.1. NCBI lineage: Eukaryota > Metazoa > Mollusca > Gastropoda > Planorbidae > Biomphalaria > Biomphalaria pfeifferi. The sequence goes on along the minus strand of JASAOG010000170.1, from coordinate 600,145 downwards.
TATTTAATAAAAATATTTAGCTGATCCACAAAATGTACAAATTTGTATTTTTAATATTTCAGTACCTTCTCATTATGTAGCCTACTTGTAAAATAAAACACATACAAATTAACTTTCAAAAGGCTTTAAAATTTTTAATTTAACTCCAAGGAATAAACTTTTAAAAATTGCCATAATATTGACTTACATTAAAATGTTGTTTTTTTTTTCTATACAAACAAAATGCCTTACTCTCTTATTTTTAATTAAATTCAAATTAATTAAAATATCTTTTCAGAAGAATCAGCAAGAAACTTTGTAATATAAGAAAAATATTGCTGAAAAATTTAAATGTTAATATGCTTAATTAAATAGAAAGTAAATATTTCATAACAATATTAGAATAAACACTCTAAAAGAATCCAACAAACCTCCAAGAAGTGCCAGGATTTCGTTCATTATGTCGATCTGCATAACGCCGCCATGGCTTTGAATAGTTAGAGTGCTGATATCTGGATGGCCTATTGTATGATCTATAATGAGGGTTGTGGTGTCTATTCATATCATTAGCAATCTGTGAGCCTTGATGAGTTAAGTTAGAAGTGCTCAATGTCTCCTTAGAATCACTGTATGTTGGTGAAGCATCAGCCCTTTGATTACCTGAGCTAGGACTGCTGGCTGACTTGTTTGGAGATAGTCTTCTAGGAGGTAAAGTATTGGTTTGATTTGTCTCAGGTCCACTTGACATAGTGCGACGTCTCTTTGCCTGAAATAATCCAATAAATAATCATTTAACAGTAAATTATTAGACTTGGTCAATTAAGTAAAATATTATGTTGTACCTTGTTCTTCAAAAATTAAAAAATTCAACACTTATTAAAAAGGATAATCTGATACGTAATATCTGATACATTTCTAAAAAAAAAAAAAAGAAAACACTAGAAATACCTTAGTATATCCAGTATCATTTAAAAAATTGGTGACAGCAAGTCTCATAGATCTATTGGCAACAATTCTGTCAGGTGACACATTGGTCTCCTTACAAGATGGACACTGATGATCTTCACTTTCAAGCAAAACTTCTCGAAGACCTAAATATAGAATCATTTGTGTATTTTAAAACCTATTTCCATATTTCAAGGAATTATTCTCTTTTTTTTTATAAAAATGTATTTATGCTTAGGTAAAAACTCATTTTTGAAAAGTAAATTTAACATACACTCATCACAGAAGCTGGTTCCACAACAGGGAGCAATAGCTGCATCCACACACAGATCTTCACAAATATGGCAAAGAAGTTCTTGGGGTATTTTTTTCTTTGGTGGTTCAGGATGACTTTCCCCTGGCAAAAATGGAGGTCTCTCTTTTTTGGTTTCCATGTAGCCACGACTGAAAAACACAAAACACTCCATTTACAGAAATACATACAATCCTGAAAGTATCTGAAAATGTCCTTATCTTTTAAAGATAAAAAAAATACCATGAAAAAATATTTAATTTTCAATAATAACAGGTTAAGAATATAGCACCACACACAACAGAGATATCATCTCTATTTTATTTTCTGTTTAGCCTCAACAACTTTTTGTGATAACCATATTAACAAATACTTATTAGCAAATTGCCTACAGAGCATAGTAAAAATGGTATGCATTTGAGACTACACTAAAAACCTGGCCATCAAATAGAGGTTCTGTACTGTGCTCAGGAAATTTTAAGTCAACACTTGTACTTACACATCAACAGTGGGCACTGCAAACTGGCCATGATGAGTCAACAAGGCTCCTGGATGCAAGGGGTCATCTACAATGGTCAACATGGTACTTGGTATGCCAGTTGTGCGTTTATAGCGGGGTTCAACAATGCGATCTTCCTAATTATGAGGAGAAAATACATTTTATCAGTACATGTTTGAAAAGAATAGAAAGGTTGGAAAACTATAAGCTATATATATTGAGAGAAAGAATTTAATTTTGACTTACAACATTGGAGTTGGGACAACTTGCAACAAAATGACCTCTTTGTCCACATCTTTTGCACACATAATTTTCATGAGGTGTTCCTGACTGGTTTTTGCCAAGAAGACTGGAGACATGAAAAGTCATGATTTATCATAACAATTTCACAATTAATAATAAAACATTTTGTAACATGAAATATTAAAGAATGTGGTCATGTCTTTTTTTTTTTTTCTTTCAAAGACCAAAAAAAAGTCATTAAAAAAATTGAAGGGTTTGAGTTATTTATTGTAGATAATATTTGTAGTTAGATGCATACATAAAATGAAGGTAATGAAAAAAAAAAGAAAATAATAAGAACTTACTTCGAAGATTCAAAACCTTTAGTTGATTGATCAATCACAGCTTTGATCTTATCAATCTCTGATGCTGGGGCATTAACTAAATCAGGCGTCTAAAAAATTTTAAGATAAAAAAGAAAATGAAAAATCAATTATAGCTTTCAATTAACATTTTTTTTAAATCAATACAAATATTAAAATACTATAGAAGAACAGAGATATTGTATTGTACATTACAATATCAAATAAAAAAAACTAAAAAAAAAGTACTATAGCAGCTGCCAACAAGGGAAGCCTATTTGTTTCACAGTGACTATCTGACACAATAGTGGTAAAACCTTAATTCAGGGTTAATGATCCTACAAGGAAGGAATGAAAATGAAACAGCCTAAAATAATGGAATACAGTTTCTATGGAGAGCAGGAAATGTTTATAAGAGGTCAACACCTCAATAATCCAACAGACAATTAGCTGCTATCTGGCTTGCTTGGTTTGCTAAATCTACAATTTGAGGGTCATGTTGAACTGCTTAAATTCACCAGAGGTTATCAATCCTCATTTTAAATATAGGAATCAAAATGCAGCCTACTAGAGCAGTAATCAGCTCTGGAGAATCACCATTCAATTTTATACATCTTAAAATGAATGTTGGTTAATCTGCTAAAACGTTAACAAGAATAGACCAAAAGAGCTACAACATAGAGCCAACTACATTCCACCACTGTTTTACTCTACAAGCTATTACTTTAAATACTTAAGGAAAAAATTAAAATTGCACCTGTTTTAATTTTTCTAAAGTCATCAGTCGTTCTTTCTCTTTCTGGAAAAAATAGTTAAAAATTTTTGTATTATTTTACATGATAATCATCCACACCTAACTCTTGACAATGCCATTATCTATCTTGAAATATGATGTGATATGTCACACATGTAGGAAACTCTTCAGTCTTCTTACATGTTGTCATATTAGTTGATGTCATAGAAAAGTATTATTTCTAACCCCAATGACTGATGAGATTTTTGAAATAGTTAAAAAAAATGTACAAGAATGAAAAAGTTAAAATTTGTTTTATTTAGCAATAAAAAAAAAAAAAAATACAAATAAGCTAGTTGTTGAACCCCCTGAAGGCAAACGAACAATTTATCATCTGTATATCCTCTCCAGGGCAATAGCATTTGGTGAAGACAATGTCTTACCATGGAAGTGGATGTGTTGGTCTGGTAGGGGACAGCACAACTGCAGCTATGCAATACTTGTGGTGCATGAACTCTCAAGTTGTCCATAAACAATCTTCTATTTACAAACATTTTGTTTTCCATTTACCTACATCAACTGGATAATTTCTATGACGCTTTCAAAATTTAAAAACAGTACTTTTGGTAATTGATCATAATTTATTTTTTTTTAATAGAAAAACAAATTTTGAGTTATTTATTGTACATTAAATTTTTAAAAAATACATGAGATTTTTTTGTAAAGTTTTTTTTTTTTTGTAACATTCAAATCTATTTGGTGGTAATCAAATATTTTGTTCTTTTATTACTTTTAAGGAATTAAGTTTTTATAATCTTTAAGTATATTTTTCTATCCTAGTTAGTGCTTAAATTTGTTTTATTAATTATAATTCCAACATTTAAGTACTTTTAAAAGTATTACAGAAGTAACATATCCATTTTTTGTATTTCTACTGAAATGTGAAAAGGAAACATGCTAACCAAAGAAACAGTCAATTGGTATACAAACTAACAAAGCAAACTCAATGTAGCTGATGAAATCCCTTGGTTTATTATAGGTGAGTTGGACACACAAAATAATGAGAATAAATAAAGTCTTTGTATTTAGTCTGTTAGGAGGATCTTCATCATACTTTTATGTTGTTGAGTACTTGATTCTTTGATCATGGTGTTCATATGTTTATCCTTGTATGAACCAATGTTGCTTGATTTGATTTTGAAGTCTGTACAGAATGATGTTTTATTATCATTCACTTGTGACACAAGTTTAAAAAACATTGATTGCAATTGGGTTGCTATTTTTTGTTTGCTGGATTTAAATAAATGACTATACTAGACTATACATCATTTGTTCTTATACAGCAAATCAATATAAGTAAACAAGGTAAATTTAAAAAAAAACAACAACATTTTTGTGACCATCAGATAACAAAACAGCCTACAACTAAAAGGAAACTCCAGCAGCAACCATTTCAGGATTAAATTATTAATCTCTACTTTGTATAAAACAAACTATCAATTAATAGTCCATTAATTTGGTTAGCAAAGAGCTTTTGTGTAGAAAACAAGTTAGACAACCTACAAAAATAATTGAAAATCATTTCTTATTTTAATGAACAAACTAATCCAAATTAATACTAACTATATACTCATATTTTAATAACTAAAAATAAATAAAATATTACAACATGGAAAGTGAACATTCTAAAACATTGATATAAATTTCCTTTAATTAAACTTGGTAGTTCTTCCATCCAGTCTTCATGGTTTGGGATATTCATGTTTTAAATGACTAAATAGCTTATTTAATAGAAAACACTACATTCCTGACAGGATTTCTGAGGGCATCATTTTTTTTATAGTTCAAAGTTTATAAAAATTATTAAAAAAAAAAAAAAGTTAACAAATAACAATCTCCCAAGTATATAGAAATATACACTTACTCAAGGTCAATTAAAAATTATACTATTATCCATTATTCATTCCATGCATCATTAATAAACATTTTTAAAATGACATTAGAATAACCAAGTTACATAATTTTCCAGTTTAATACTTGAATATATGTGAGATGATCAAAGAAATAGAAGTAATTTTACAATGACATTTTAGAATCACATAATAGTCTAGTTTATCAAGAGATGACCCTTCTATAATCAAACAAATAATCAAAAGTAATTGAATAAATCAAATATGGAAAACTTGAGATACTACAGTAATAACATTGCAGTGTCAAATAAGTGAGACTTAACCAGAGAACTCATATTTTAGTATTCAGCTCAAAATATGTCAGTAACGTATACAATACACCTCTTTTTTAAGTGGAGAGTCAGTTTAAAAAAAAATAAAAATTGACAAATGGCTTATGAGCACACCATTACAATGAAAGCTATTATATTAATAAAAAAAATAAAACCTCTCATCAGTACTGTTCAGTTTGATCTATATTTCTTGAAGAAATAAGACTAGTACTAATATTAACAAATGCATATCAGAGTAAGTCACATTTTAAATATTTCTAACATGACAAAGAACTATCCATAATAGCATAAATGTAAAAATGAAATATATACAATGCTTAAAAATAAACCATGGGTTACTCTTGATTTAAAAAATGTAAAAATAACTTTCTTAAAAAAAATATATATACAGAACTAGAATTTTATACTAAATAAAACAAAATATTAATACAATAAACAAATGTTTCATTTCAATTATTTGTAACTCTATTATGATTGTGAATAAGAAAACATAGACACTCATAAAACATAACAAACACAAGCTTTATCTTTCTAGTTTTTAAAGATTTCTTATGAAATACCTAATTCTAATTGGTAATTCTACTGCTATCTAAAAAATGTGTTCATATTAAAGAAAAGTGCCTTATATATGTAAGAATGTTTGACCATTATTAAAAAAAAACAAAAAAACATTTAACTGAGTGCATCCATTGTCTTTCGGTACAGAAGGAGCCATATACTATATATAATTTTAGTAACACCAATTATAAAAAAAAATTATTTTCAAAGTTTTAAGAACAAGTTTTTATTTGGCACATTTCAGGCCATTTATCTTCCAGAAGACTAATTATTTTAATTTATCCAGCGACTTCCATTAAATGTAACACTTAAAATCTATTAAACTATAAAAGTTTTAATTTTAATTATTAAAGGTACAATAAATTTGTTTAGTAAATCTATGTATAAATATATATAAGTTATTTTATTTTATCTTGGTCATCCAACCCATTTCCCTGATAAAACCCATCACTGTTTTTTCTTCTGCTATCCTGGCATCTGAGGCAACCAATGAGGATGTGCATCGCAGAAAGGTCACAGTTACAACAAATATACAGTGGGGGCTTTTTTTTTCTTAGGATAAGTGTATAATGTAGATGTGGCAAATCTTAAGCCTGTCTATGGTAGTAGGAATGGTCTGGGGTTTAATAGGATACCTACTTTGCCATTTAGTTGAAATTGGGGAAGGTAGCTAGGTAGGCTTCGGAGTCAACCCTGAGGAAAAAGGGGCAGTCGACACTTAGGTAGTTTGCAGCACTCAGTGCTACACCCTGGCAGAGCATGCAATGCCGCTGATCCCTATCTGTATTAGAACTTGCCGTTCCTTTGGTTACCTCAGCTGCCAAACATCAATTACGTCAAAACCAAGAATTAATGCTGTAAGAGCCACTAAACACCACTAAATTGACCTAATCACATGAGCATTCTTTAGATTTATTGTTAAGTCCAACAATCCAGTAAACAAAAAAATACTCGTTGCACTTGCAACAAGACACCATTTTTTTAGCCTGTACACATATTTTGGTGTATTTTATTATTGTTTGATATTGATTCATATAAAAACAAAGTGAGGTTGAATATTAAAAGTTTGTACCATACTAATTTCTTTTGTAAGAAATGCCAAACTGTTTTTCAGTAAGTTTAGTGAGAGTTTGAAATTAAGATATATTTGTAAAAAGAAAACAATTGAAAGCTTCAGTTTCACACAAACTATTTTTGACGACATGACAAGCTGATATATCATGCTTTTGTCCATGGCTTTTTAAAAGAGCTCTAATGTCCTCATTCAATTGGAGTTGATATAACCTTTGAAAAATGTATGAAAGACAAATTAAAGAGGACTGAAAAGGTTACCACCCCTTACTCTATCCTATAAGCCCCAAAACCCTGAGGCCAACTAACTTGTACAAAAAAAAAATACTTGCATAAAGCACTCCGGAGTTTGGGGAATAAATTTCTTAACATCATACAGCTAAAAATTAAACCTGGAACTATGGTGACGCACAACTCTTTTAACAGCATTTGAGTGAAAGTATAGAGAAAATTGTTAAAATCAACGTAAAAGATGAATAGAATGCAAGACAACACATATCAATTGAAATATAGTTATTTGTTAGAATCGATACTGTGAACTCATTCTACTTCTTTCTAGAAACAGGGGTCAGTTCAAAGAAAGTCACAGAAGTAAATATGTGTTAATTATAATTAACCAACCAGAGAAAGAGGTCAGGAAAAAAGTTGCATTATCAGTTTCTGGAAGGCGACAGATAAGAGAAAAATGTGGGACAGAAGTTGCTATGAATCTAGAAAAAGACGATTTAAAAAGGTACAAGAGGAAAGTGAGTTAGTCAGGGTCCTGTAGTTGTAATGCGTCCTTGAGCTTTTTTAAAGTCCTTGAGTTGCAGCAGATCCATAAGTAGCTACAAGTCTTTAAGTACTTTATATATTTGAAGTCTATTTTGAGTGAAAGTAAAGTTCAAGTTAAGAAGATAGAAAAGCTCAGTTGTTTAGATGTATCAATATATTTTAGTGCTATTACATTGCAAATGTATTACTTCAGCGGTTTAGTGAGACTATAAGGCAAGAAGTACTGTAATATGAATGACTGAATTAATGTTTTGAATGGAGTTCATTATGAGAAAGAAAAAGAAGTAGAGAAGTTTCTTCAGTGTATTTTAGTCGTTTTATATTTCCCTGCATGCAAGTCTGTTTATGCCATTAAATATACTAAAAGGAAAAATAAGCAATGTGTTGTAAACACAAGCACAAATTTGGTACTCTAAAAAAAAAAAAGAAATTGTAACAGTTATCTCTTCAGCCTTCTTTTTATAGTTAGTCATTGCCCTACAGGAAGGAAAATAAATAATGCTAAATATGATTTTGTTATAAATTCTTGGAATAACTAGTAATGACATCTGGGCTACTTAGTTGTACTTTTTGGATAGATATACCTATGGCCTTGGTGGAGTAGTAAAGGCATGGAAAGCTGTGGGATGATGTTTTGTTCATCATTCTGTCAATGTTGGAGTATTCAGATAACCATACAGTTCAGGCTAACGCAAGGACATTTTTCACTTGTCCTCTCTCTTCAACCCTAGCTCTTTATTGTGTGTTAATACAGAATCTTCACCTTTTCACTCTGCATCTCGTTGAGAACATGTACTCTCGGGAGTAGATTGTACTTAGATTGGAATTTCACAAACTTTTAGACATTTACCTAGATTTTTTCTTCACGATTCTTTTGAAACTAGTTCGCGATGCCAATTGAGTGCAAGATTCTACCCTGAGAGAAAAAGAGTGATATCCATGATTCTTTTCAAGTAGTATTATCAGATTAACCTTTTGATCCCTTCAGTCAACCTGAGATGACAATTTCTCCATCTGAGCTAGCACAATTCTCGTCACCTAGAATTTTCAGTCTTTGAGCAACGCCCATAATATTCTTTACATGACAGTATTACAATTAACTATTTAATCATGAAAATAAAAACCATATAAAATTTTTAAAAATTATTTGAATAAAAAAAAAGTGATACCAATGTTATTGCTCAGTGGTCTTTAAAATTTACAAGAAGCAGTGAACTATTTTTCCTGAGACTAACACATACTAAAATTTGTTGTTTTTTACTGAGAAAATTTATCCCTAGTTTGATGCTTCTCACAACTTGATGCCCAGTGTGGCCCTCACCACCCGCACATGGCTAGCTACACCACTGCTGCAAATGGTCCTGAACAACCTCTGTTCATCATTTACCCCCATACAATTATGGTCATCCTAAACCTGAACGACTGCAATTGCTCCTTTCCAACCCGTGAATTAAGGTTAGAGAGATAGCATAGTCAATGAATATGTTCCAAGAATGTGTTTGTTAAAACTAAATTTAGACAAGAAAAAGCTTCCTCACTCCAGACATATGCACTGCTCTGTTGGGGCAGTCAAAACACAATAAATCTGGCACAGATTCATCACTGCAGATGATTAAATTAACTGATTTTTCATTGTATAGAAAAAAGAAAGCCCACATGATCCACACCATTAATGATAAGTTGAATAAAAGAATCTAAGAAAAACTTCCCCATTCACAGAAGAGAAAACTACAAAATAATGCACCTAGTAACACTTTAACAAAAAAAAATATTTTTTTTTCATAGATTATGTTTACTGCTTGACGACCCTCCTAACCATATCTAGCTTTTGTTCCCTAAACTAAAAGTTGTAACAGAAGTACCATGATGATGTCAAGATCTTTATAAACAGCTAGATTATGCAGAAAAACAGTACATACTTTTTGGACAAGTTAAATAGGTGGGTGCATTTCTGGGAGCACTACATAGGCCTTAAACAAGATTACGTAGAAACATAGGGGGTCTGAAACTTTCTGACCTAACAAAATGTGAGATTTTTTCTTCATATTAAATTTTATTTCTCTATCTAATATTCATTTATATATTTTATTTTGAGACAGAATAAAGTTGCGAACATATCTATTATGAATATGATATACTGTATCAGTTGCCATTCTTATGTTTACATGTTGTGACTGAACGTCTAAAGCTAAATCAAGATATCACTCAAGTCCTAGCATTTAACAATTCCATTAACACAATTCTATTTTTTTTCCCAAATACTCAGTCCATGAAAGATTAAAATACCACCTTTCCCTTATCATTAGAATCTTAGATTTGACCTTTCACTTTGTCTAATTCGAGTTAGAAGTGACCTCCCCTTTGTCAAATTTGATTGAACACCTGACCAAGGCACTCACTGGGCAATATAGAAACAAGACTGATGGACAGACAGCACCTCCCTTTCTGCCCCCCCCCCCCCCCCCCCGGCTGCTGACCACTTTAAAAGGCACACTTCAGGGACCACATTCCCCTAGTTCTGACTTGCACTGTCGCAAATATCAGTGTGATCAAGCTCCAGTGTAATCTCCCTCCTTTTTCTCTATCTATGAACACCTGCTCAAGGAGACAAAGAGGCTCCTAATATCAAGCCAAGTTTTCCCCGGTACTTTGATTCACATTTCAACATGATCTCTTCCGATTGGTGCTTGCATCACATTTAGGTCAGCTGCCCTTAGCTGATAACTTTGACTGGCTTAGCAACCTATAGCTGCAAGCTCCACTAGCTCACGAGTAGCAGCAAAGAGCCCCACCAATCTTCACACAGCACTAATATGCTCCAAAGATAAGCTACGCGCCTAATGACACTCTCATCACTTGCCTATATCATCTAGTGATGATTAAAACCTAACTACTAGTGTATTCCAAAGATCACGCCTCACTATAATCATAAGCAATATTCTCTTTTTCATTAAATATACAATTTTGTAAATAAAGTATTTTAATTGTATTGTAAACTATATTTCACTTTTTTATTGCTTGCCTACTGTTAAATCTGTGCCTGTATGTAAATTGTGTTCAAATGTAGTCTTTTTTTAAATAATACCCTAGACATCAGACAGCTAACACTATCACAAACACTGCACTTTTAAAACATGTGCTTGTAACTCATCAACGAGAATGTGTTCACAGCATGTTAGAAACGTGTATTGTGTTAAGTCATTCAGTGTATTAAATAAGACCAATAGTTTTATAATATAGTAGGCCTGAACACAGACATGCGGCGTTGCAACATGTGGTGGGCAGTGGAGACCAATAGCTGGTTGCCACGTCACAGGTAAAAAAGACGTAATAGTAAAATCAATTCCTAAGCATACTGATTATGCATGAACAATGGAAAGATATTGATTTCCTTTTTATCAATGGCGCCTTATGAGAAGCTATGTATGAAAGAGAAAAGACTGCAACAATTAAAGATGTGTTTTTCGGTGGTATTAATTAGTAGTGTTTGGTGATTCAAAGCAAACACCAGCAACAGGGATTAACCAATAAGATTAGTCAATTGTGTTTTCAGATTCATTTGCCAAGTTTTTGCCGTTCTCATTTATGAGAACAGGTTATCCATTAATCACTGTGAACTTTGGAAACAATGGCATTCAGAATAGAGCCTATATCAGTACAATTCCCTGCAATATATAGTTATGGCACTAGTTAAAGAAAAGAGATACCATCAACATCACACAAAATGTAAGGTACCATGTAGAACATACCATAGTATATCTATACCAAAACTTATTCTCAGATCAAGCACATGTTGCCTTGAGTCATGTAAAATCATTAGATGGACTGTTAATAGAAGAACGCAATTCTCTGAAGCTCACTGGAAAGACTCCTTTCAATAATGAAGCATTACAAAAAATAATGATAAATTGTAGACCACCATCAGGTTCATAAAGCAAAACGCACACAAAATATAGATGGTATAATAATAATATATCTCTACTAGGCCTTTATGTGTGTCTTCAGCAATTCTTTAAAAATATAGTGACATAACTGGCTTAAACAGGACCTATTCATAGACTAAAAGGTGCAGCTTTCTGACGTTCAATGCACCAAGAACAAGATTTAGAAATAGATGATATATAAATTGAAATACAGAGTAGATTTAAAGTTATATTAGACCTAGAATAATCTAGATCAAGACTTGTTCAGTGTCTCGTGTAGCACCACAATGATAAAACAATTAGGTTTGCATCAACTTTTAAAAGTATTCTAAATATTCTAGATCAAACTTGAGAATAAGTTTAATTCATATTGTATTTAAAAAATTTGGTGAGAAAAATACTTATATCTAGATAGATTCTCTAGTATGATTCAACATTTATTCTATTGCAGTGTTTCAGGTGCTACAGTGAAAAAATGTGGGACACCATGTAAATTAATGGCTCCTGTTAATTACTATGTAAACTTTTTCAAAGAAAATGGCACTTCTTGTGTGTACTAAGCAGTATTAGAGATACCATTAAGTAATTCCCATTACATTAATAAATTTGCATAAAAAATATAGTCCTTTTTGTCAACGCGTTTAAAGTGCTTCACCTGGAACATCAAGACCTATTTTACCCAATTTTTTTTTGCAGTTTTAAAGAAAAACTACACTGTGTAAATTAATTATTGATGCAGACCGATTTTACTTTGTTTAAAATTCCAAGTATAATGGGACACCACTTGATGCACCTGTGACACTTTTTTACTATGACATCTAAGTAATACTAAAATAAAAGGACATAGATAATGCAATGTAATTATATTGTTAACTCATCTCAACAAAGATGTCTGTTTAATACTCCTTGATTTTAGTAGACTATTACTTCAAACTAACCCAGGTGTTCTGTGTTACATCAAAAAGTCATTTTGTCTACGGTATTATTTCACACATTTTCTTTAATTTTAAAATTACACTATTGCACCTTTCAAGCTCAGAATATCACAATTTATATATACATCATTTCTAAATGCAATGAAATAGAGACTGTGACATTTCAATTAGAATGATTTGAATAAAGTCTTTAAGTGAACCAATATCTTTTGGTAATTGCTTTTGCTAATTCTTGTAAACACGCCTCTAGCCATCTATAAAGAAAGGAATTGATTACTTTCTGTTCAGATAAATAGATTTCATTTATAAATAAGTTGCATCATCACAACTGGCAATGAGGATGTAAACTAGGAGTAGAACTCTGACATTACTTATTGTATGAAAAAAAACAAATCAGCTATGGATTGTTTAGTTATGGAATATTTTTGTAGAATACCTTTAAACAAAGGCTAGATGCCTATTTCATAGGAGAAGAAACCATGAGTGTGAAAGACATGTGCTAATCTGCTTAGCATGGCTCTAGTGACCATAACAAAACACACATTAGAAATTGTAATTGTTCAATATTTAAATTGTATCTCTAATTAAACACCTCTCTGTTAGCTAAATTACAGTCAAGAAAATCAAGCTAAGTTATTCCTTGAAGATTTCAGTCCCTTGTATTTGTAAAAGAACGCATGGAATGTATAAAAGCATGGTACATGAATTGTATAACAGAAGACTTCTGTTGCATATGCCAAACTATGTTGATGATGAACTATGTATCATACCAACTCTAATGACAATATATGAGGAGTAGAAGAATTGAAAAAGGGAATTCTGGTATTGGATATCTTAAGTTACAATTAATCTATGTGTAAATTATTCACAATGATTACACTAATCTTATAATTTTTAAAATATACACACAAAAAAACTAAGGACTGGGAAAAAATTATTTTAAAAATGCATACTTAAAACCAAACTTAAGAATAAACTCTTTTAACTTAGTACCTAAACCCATGAAATAGACTTCAGACAACTTCTTGAACAAATATATTGTACGGTCTCAAAATAACACAATTTTGGTGTGATCACATGTTCAAAATAAATTAAATTTAATAGATTTTGTGCACATACATCGAGATGCTGAATTATTCAAGCTTATTACCTCAATGAACAACATTTTAAAAATTTGGATGCAACAATGGAAGAAATAAAATATTTCTAAAAAAAAAAACAAAAAAACCTACATACATATAGTTATGCCTTTCTAACATATAATAAAAAAAAAAAATTTGGTGGTGGGGGGTGGGGGCGTCATTTAATAATATAGCCCTGTTAGATAGTAAGTGCATTTACAACTTCCTAAGACTGTGCACACTTGCTCAATGTGAATATTTTAATAGATATTGATGATTGCAAGTGCAAATTCTAAACATTTTTTCCAACAGTATCATTATTATTCATAAAAAGCCTAAAAAAGGGTTTAAATTTGGCCAAAAAGAAAAAAAAGCCATTCAAAAGGTCAACATGCAGCCATGAATAAAAAACTGAAAAGTAATTGTTGTTTCTTTATTTTTTAAAGATTTTTCCTAGATCTTGTTATAATGTCTAGATCTACTAGATTAAGTCTTTTTTTATTTATTGAAGTCAATCTAGATCTATCTATTTCCAGCCTGACGTGAACAATTAGTGTGGACATCAAAAAAGGTAGAAAAAAGTTATGACTAAATATTAGAACTGTTGGAGCCTTAAAAGAATGTGGAATGTGCGAAACGAGAAATTGTGAGGACTTTGCAGCTGAAGAAGTAGGATAGGACATTGTTCATACGTATGCAGTGTCTCATCAGGAGAACCCAATGAAAGAAAAAAGTTAAGCAATTAGTTTTAATGGGTCATGGCAAAAAAGAGTTTATAACTTGTGTAGGTACTGACATTAATTTCAACTCGTTCAGTAAATAAAGAATGCCTAGGTACCATGTTATGTGATGGTGAATCAAGTCACACTCCAATGCTATTAGAAGTTCAGGCTATGATATTGATGTTCTTGAAAGAAGATAGCATTAACCATATATTAAAAAGGATGTTCAATGCTGTAACTAATTTGATAGCTATCAATAAAAAAAACAACTCAACTACAAGCTGACGAAGCCTGACAGAAAAAGTTACTAACTATTATTCATCATGTCTACAGGAGAAGGTTCCGGATACAAACATACATGAAGATGATTCCATCCACCACCAGTGATCTGATATTTCTTATTGTTAAAAGGCTAATTGACCCAGTTATTGCAAAGATGTGCAAAAATAGTATTTCAGAATGCTCAAGAAGTGGTAGATATTTTAGAAGTTATTGACTACAATTAAAGTGATTTGGAAAATGATTCAACTGATGATGAGAACTATGTACCAGAACCTGATAATAAGGAAACATGAACGCAAGACCTCAGTTCTTTTGAATCCTCTTCCAATGAAGAAGAGACAGAACCCTTACCATCTACTTCTAGTGCCTCTGCTAGGAATAAGAAAAAGAAAGTCTATGAGTGGACAAAAGATAATTTCAATCTACCAGACTCAGTTTTCTGGGGCAAAGTTCTAGAGCTTCGTGAAAACTATGAAGTTCAGTCACCAATGCATTTTTTCAAAAACTTTCTTACGGATGACATACATTGTTGAAAAGAGTGTAAAAAGTATTGACACCAATAAAAACGAAATAGAGCAAATCATAGGCATGTTTTTGAGAATGGGCCTAGCCAAGATGCCTGGTTATATACATATGTATACCAAAGGAAATAATTTTAGAACTACTGTAAGATAATGCGGGTTAATGGTAATGGTTAATGCTGTAAATATATAATATGTAAGTTTTAATGTGTAATTGTCTTTACATAATAAATTCATTTGTAAAACTTTAAATGAATTTCCTCAGCTTTTTTCACATTAATAGTCAATAAACATTTCTTAACAACCAAGAGGGTTAGAAAAATGGTGTGCAGCTGAGGAATATAATAAGACAGACCCTAGATATTCAATGTCCTTAGACCCACCCATTTCAGATAACAATGTCCTTAGACCCACCCATTAAAGATAAGAGTGTCCTTAGACCCACCCATTATAGATAAAAATGTCCTTAGACCCACTCATTGCAGATAAAAATGTTTATACCCATTGTTGGCTGTTTACTTGTTTTTGTTTTTTTTTAAACACATTTTAATAAGAAAGAAGTATATTGAGAGAATTCGGTTAGGCCTTTCAAGCAATGTCAGATTCCCACATTTCTCCACTTCTATCAGCCAAAGCAACATTTGAGAATATAGGTAATGAAACTGCTTAAACTTCTAGCACAGAAGTGCAAATCAACATCTTTTCATTCTCTGTGAAGGTAGCTTGCATGTGGCCAGGAATAAGTATTATATATGGAAATGATGTTAAGTATTTATGTAATACGAAAAAATATGTAACAAAACTAGCATCCCATTTCAAAGTTTGATATTTTAACATTTTCTATCTTTGCAATGCAGGGCCTGCTCTGAATTTTTTTTTTACCATTGGCATTTTATGCACCATTTGACAAATTAAACACTGCCTTTAACCATAATATGCATTGTTGAGGTGTAAATCTAAATATTAAAACTAACATTTGAAAGTTAAATATTTACGTAAAGGCTACAAATATTTTAGCTGGAAGACACTACTAAAAAAAGTCTTTTTTTTTTTTTTGCTCAAGAATTTTCTGCTTGTCAAATGCACAGATAGTTAAGCATCTTCAGGTATAGGATTCATAAAAAAATGATAAATCAGTTATCACATGGAAGTATTCGAAAACAAATATGGGTAATCATTGCGTGGGTAACCTAATGTATATTGGCAAGATGTAATTGGGAAAAGAATTATTATTAATATTTAAGTGCTTTACTGAGATTCGTGTTCGATAGTGATCAAGAAGGCATGCACAAAAGAAATTCACCTATTGGTGGATAAAGCATATTCATATGCTTATAATATATTAAACCAATCAATCATATAAATATGTCACTAATGAGTTAAAACGAATTAGTACCGGTAATTAAATTTGTAGATTTGTGTTAAAGCTTCTTCAAGAAGAAATAAACGTAAAATAAAAAATGATCATGGGTCATTCATGAATCAATCAACAAGATTCGATTTGTGGTAATAAAAAGAAAAAGAGCTCACTTAGCCTGCTGGGACAATTTTAATGTATGGACTGTCCTGATCAGGACAATATTTTGGTCTATATATATATAATGTAATTATTATCGCACATTTAAATAGATATTTAATATTTTAAATGCTTTGAATCATTGCCTTTTATTTCATACCCAATATGTTTATGTAGCACTATGGTGGTATTTGTACAATTTAAAAAAAATAAACACTTTTTGACACAGAAAAGCACTTTGTAATAAATAATTATTAATAATATGGATTAGTCTTTTTAGTCAGGAAATAAACTTAACTATTGTTTCTGTAGCTTACATATAAACTACAATTAATGCTTCAATTATATTTTCTTCTTTTTATACATATATATTTCCTTGCTTGAGCTATATTTTTAAACAAAGTAAAAAAAAAACAAACAAAAAAAAACATTTCCTAATGGGCTTTTGATGTTTCTTAAAATATAAAAATGTTATGTTCCACCAATAGCAAAACAACATCATGAGATTTTATATTAAGACTAGCAGTTTAGATTTATTTTTTAGTTTTTAGAGTTATACAGGTTTAATGCCCATTTTAAAAAGTCAACTACTATTGTTAGAAAATGAAAATATTTTGCTTGACTAGCTTCCAATGAAAAGACTTATGTCAAGAACATATAAGTTTAAAAAAAGGCCTTACAGTAAAAAATCTGTATTAAAAACCACATATAATGATAAAAAGTTACATTGCACAAAAAGTTTACAAAGTGAACTAGCAGTACGTTTATAGTTCATTTTTTTAAATCTGATCGGTTTCATTTTGTAAATGTAGCAAAAATAGATGAATGTATATAAAATTATACAATGCTGACTTATAAAGTAATTATCACAGATATATTGGTTGTAACAAAAAGTCATCATAAATTTACATAATAAACATTAATAAGATAGAGATATGTATTCAATCGTATAAAAAAATATATAAAAAAATTCTTAGAACATTATCAATTTGGTATAAAGGTAAACAAAATGAACAAGATACACAGAAGAAGAATGCTTAAATAAACTAATAAAATTGGTATCAACCATTGACGCACATATTTTTCTTAATGTATACTCTAATTTTACCCTGATGTATTTAATGCCATATACCAGTACTCACAAAACAAATCATGTTGTTTTAAATGCCTAAAGTACGTAACATAATGAGCCAATTTAAATTTAAAAAATTAAAACATGTTAAAATTTATCAGTTGTTATAAAAAAAGTTAAATCACTTATCTACCAAGACTACAAGTTACCAAAGAGACACGTACTACTTTTGCACATTCCTGCTTGAACGCCTCCCTGTGAAAAACAAACATAATGTCTTAAAACATGAAACCATGCTGCTGGTTTGTAATCTAAATGTCTGAATGTGCTGATCGTTTTGCCTATTTTCTTTTTAAGGTGGAGAGGATCAAATATATTTGTGACCAAGTTAGATAAAGATAAGCTGCTTAACAAATAGTTAGGAAAGTAATACAAAGCAAAGATATGAATGAAAGCTGGACAAGACTAGGCAGTGAAACTTTCGGAATGCATTTAGAATCCCTTTTAATAGAAGAAAAAAAAAGGTTAACAGTATTTTTCCAATTAAGAATTTAGTTTAAAAATAATTAGAATAAAAAAATCAATCCATATAATAAGCAGACAAAGATTAATATTATATTTAGAATGCAAGGAATTAAAAAAAACAATTTACCATGATTTCTGGGTGCTGCTGGCAGTGGTTTTATTCATAGGCACCCTTGAAACAATCACAGATGTATTTTTTGCTATCAATTCATCATTCTTCTTGTACACTAAAAATGCAAGGGGTGGGGGGATTAAAAATAATATAATAAATATAAATATATATTTCTTGTTTAGCATTGAGTCAAGCAGCAAAGCATATATAATCTTGTTCTTACTTAACTAGGTTTAAGAGTTTTTAATGATAATAATTTTGAAATAAGACAATGTACACAACTCTAAGAGGACATGAGTGAAAGCATGTATATTAATAATATACCCACCATCTCCCGTTTGAGCATTTGTAATTTCCAGATCAAATTCTCCAGGTTTTAATCGCTTCTGCTGTATTATAGCTTTCTTTAAATCAGCAAGAGAAAGATGTAGGCCATCAAAAGTAACAGAATTGTAGTCCAGGCTACTTTTGAACTTGTAGTGGATGCATGACATTTTTCTGCGCAAAATGCTAATGAAATGTTAGCACTGTAAGAACTGCAATAGCAACAATACAAAAATTATTTTAAGTTGAAATCAAATATATATATATGTACATATAGTATCAACTTAAAGTCTTAATATGTTTCACCAATTATGAAGATCAGAGGTTGGAGTTAGGGTTAGATCAGAAGTTGTCATAAAAACGCTCTTGTTGATTTTACCCAGCTACAGTGCTCTGATCTGATCAACGCTAGCAACGACAGAGTTTAAAAATTTATTTCCGTATCTTTTTCTCTTGTATATGTTTTTAATTGCTGATAACATTATCTTGAAAAATTTACCTTTGCTAAATATTCGCAAGTTCAATTTTTATAAAGAAAGATTTTATTAAAGAGTGGGGGCTTTATAGTGATGGTCTGGATGGTAGTGATACAGGACAATGAGCTCAAGACAATGTTTTATGTTTTTAAAATGGTTTACATATAAAGTTATGTGGAAATATGACTGTATACAAGTATCAGGGTTTCTGCACCAAAGTCAATATGAAATTCAAGGAGTTTTCCAGAAGAAATTTTAAAATTCCAGGACATAAAATTCGCGCCAAAATATTACATAACAATAGTTGATTATTATTATTGCTCACTAATCTTCGGACTCGAAGACAAGCCTTATTATATTATATATATATATATATGTGTGTGTGTCACACATTGTAAAACACACAAAACTATTTTGAAATAATAAATACAGTAATGTCATCAGCTTGGTATGTCTACAGAAAATGTAATGTAAGTCATCTTTTAATCAAGTAACAACTTGACTGTCATCCCAAAACCTCAATCTTTCCAAAGATTTATTTAAGAACATTACAAATGATTACTATTCCATTTTTAAAAAAAAAAAAAGAAACATTCTTAGAGTTGCCTTCTCTGTGGTGGAAATGTAGGCTACATTTTTTAGTTCCTATGTGTATGTAACGTTTTATTAACTGTGCTTAAATCCTCCTCATAAACAAAGGCTGTAACGTACAGGCCTATTTGTATGTTTAGATGGCATTTGCTTACTAAATAATGGCTTTTGGATTTTTTATATTTTGATTTGGGGGGTGGGGGGAATAGGCCTATTAGCGTTGTTGTTTTTCAAGCACAATTTCTTTTTCAACTATGTAGTTTCCCTGGCTTTTACGACCAAAATAACTTTTACGGACTTTCACGGCTGTGTGCGAAATATTTTCGTTGAATCTACAATAGTAGATCTAGACTCTTGATCTAAGTCACAAAAATTCGCGGACTTTTCAAGGCTGTGAGAGAATTATCCTCACTAGATTCTAATGATTTAGAGTCTAGATCTAAAGACACTAAAATTCAAGGACTTTTCACGCCTGTGTGAGAATTATCTTCACCTATCTACTGTAAATCTAAACTCTAGATCTAAGTCACTAAATTCACGGAGTTTTCGGGGCTGTGTGACAATTATCTTCACTGAATCTACAGTAAATCAAGATTTTAGATCTAAGTCGCTAAAATTCGCGGTCTTTTCACAGCTATGTGAGAATTATCTTCACCGAATATACCGTAAATCCAGACTCTAGATCTAATTTAAGTCACTAAAATTTGCGGACTTTTTAAGGCTTATCTTCGCTATATTCTAGTGATTTAGCGTAAATAAAGAATCTAGCGTAGGCCTATTTCTGGAATAATCTAGACATTAGATGTATCGAGATCATTAAATTGACTAAAATTCACGAAGTTTTCAAGTTAGGTGTGAATTATCTTCACTAGATCTAAATGTAGATACTATTTCTAGCTAGAGTCTAGATGATTTATGCAAAAACACTCTGTTCCAACAAGATTTTAGGTGAGGGAGGGCCTTTCAGAAAATAATCATTATAATGCCAGGTGAAATGCTCGCTTGAGCCAAGGTCATCTTCAATCACGAGAACACGCTTCACAAGTGGGTGAAAGGCGGTGTAGACGCGTCACTGGTCAGCTTATTGACACAGCCAGAACGTGCTCAGTGAAAAAACAATCCGATAACGAAACTGACCTATAAATAGATTAGATCTATCTATTGTCAAGGAGCAGTAAACACATTTTGCGCAAACTCGGAAACGCTCATTTCGAATCTATTTCCGCCGCGTCTGCCCGTCCGCAGAAACGGTGCCGAATTTTTTTTTGATCGGCAAAATTCCAGTACTTTCAAGGAGATATTTTAAAATTCCATTTCCAGGACTTTAAAATTTTTTTTCTGAAATTCCAGGACATCCTGGAATTTCAGGAGGCCGCGGACACCCTGAAGTATGTAATTTTTTTGTTTGTTTTTACTTGGGATCATAATATGTTTCCAAGATCTAATCTAGATCAACTGAATTGTCAATAGTGGTCAGTTTTCATTTTTCCAATAGTAGTGACATGGATAATTAATTCAAAATTTCCATTTTATGTGTTTTAGATGTGTTTGTGACAATATGGATAAATGATAAAAAAAATATATCAATATGAATCATACATTTTTTCAAGATCAGGTCTAGAACTAGATAATGGAGACTTTTTGCAGTCGATAAGTTCTCGTTTTTAATTTTCATCAGTCAATAAACTAGGATTTTATACTTTTTAAATATTGGCATGGTTCTATTGTTATTATTGTGAATTGTCCTCTGGAGCCGATACCGGTAAGTTGACCTCAAAATTTTTATATTTTTCAAGATTGAGTCATTTATATTACTAATTGGGAGGGGGATTTAATATTAGCCACATTTCAAAGCGAACCCCCGGCACAGGGTATCATTTCATTCTCTGCTAGTAACTGATGTGAAACCATAGCCACTACTTTGGGCCTAGCTTAGCCGATCGCGCTAGGGAAAAAAATTGCTTCTGTTACAGGGGAGAAGAGGAGTCTTCTCTCTACATACTGGTCACTTTTTTTCCCAGCAGCACAGCTCCACCCCCTATTTACAAGTTTAAGTGGGAAGTCTGGGTTGTGAAATCCATTTGTTTCTGTATCTATTATATATTTACAGTATTTAGAAGCATTATATCTGGGTTTGGTAATTTTGAATGAGTTCTGGGGTCAGCCATCTTTGTTAATTGTTATTGTTTTGACTGTAATCTTAAATCTTGGGTTTTCTCTCAGATTTGGGTTTTTATTTTAGTAGCTTTAAAAAATATGCTAGATCTAGATATACCGGTATCAACTATCATCTAGTCCTAGATCTAAGTCTATTAATACTATTAATAGTCTTTTACTTTTTTTTACTGTAGTCTACTTTGACCCCAGATTAAAAATTACTTTCAGTTTCAATAAAAAAGGGAGCTGTACTGTGGGAAGTGTGACAAATAGTGCTCGGCAATATTTAAGAGGAAGTTGGGTAGTAAACATTCAAATAAAGAAGAAATATAATAATAATAATACAGTGAGGTGACCGATAAGCAAGACGAAACCCGGGCCCGGATGGCCGACAATATTTGACTCGCACTCTACTGTCTCTAGTCAGACACTAGATCTAGACTAATTTAGAGTCTAGTCTCTACACACTAAGTGACACTACAACACTGTAACAGTCACAGGGACACATTCTGTCAGACACAGACTACTAACACGAAAGATCTATAGATCTAGATTTATTCATGAATAAACAAAATTGCTATGAAAACTAATTCTTACCGGATACGAGTATTTAAACATCTACAGCTAAATTAATTAGCAGAAATCAGACGTAGATTTAGAATACACGAACAATGAATATGGCGTTCTCTTGCTTTCAGGATCTCATTGAATTTCATTTCCTGTCATGCGCATTAGACTTAGCCAACTGGAATAGATCTAGATCAGTGATTCCCAAAGGTGTTTATACAATTACTTTTTACTATAGACCAGTGTTTCCCAAAGTGGGGTACGTGCATGGGCGTAGCCGGGGGAAGGGGTCTAGGGGTTCAAACCCCTCCCGAAATGAAAATTTCCCCCTTTTTTTGCTTTGATTTTGTTTATTTTAGGTGAGATTTTAACATTAAACCATCATTTGCCCCATAGAGTCAAGTTGGTTTTGAGTTTAAAAATCCAATTCCAGGGAGTTTTGTGATTAAACCCCCTTCTAATATATATAGCCAAAAAAAAATAATGCAAACGAAAATCCCAAAATTCCAAGAGCATAGCAAAGGGGAATTTTAAACCCCCTCCGAAATTTTTTATTACGATAAAACCCCTTCTTCAATAAAAGACTAAAGCATACAACAGTCACCAGATTTTATGAGTGTAGCCAAGAGTTTTTTTTTGTTTGTTTGTTTATAACCCCCCTCCAGAGGACTTTAAGTGAAAACCCCATCCAGAGGGTTTTGAGTTTAAAACCCCCCTCTAGCGGGGTTTGAAGCTAAAAATCACCTCTTCATAATAAAAAAAAAGCAAATTACTCACTCAAAATTCTATGAGTGTAGCCAAAGGGGGGGGGGTGAGTTTGAATCCCCCTCCTCCAGACGGTTTTAAGTTTAAAATCCCTCCAGATGGTTTTCAGTTTAAAATCCCCCTAAACATAGTTTTGAGGTTGAAAACCCCCTCTTCAATATTATTCTAAAGCAAACTACAGTCACCTAATTCTATGAGCGTAACTAAGGGGGTTTTGAGTTTGTCTAAAAAAAAAACAAACTCCAGAGATGTTTTAGTTTAAAACCCCCGAACTGGCTCGAACATATGGTTTTGACAATACAACTTCTCTTTTTGGTATAAAATATAAAGCAAACTATAGTCACCTAATTCCAAGAGCGTAGCCAAGAGAGGTTACACATTTCTATCAGTCGCTGGGCTCCATTGATAAAGTGCAGTAAATAGCATTAGGTTTTTGAAATAAAATTTTGTAATTGCATAAAAATGCAAAAACCATGGTAAAAACTAGGTTTCCATTTTTTTAAAAAGAATTTATTTGATGTGTCTATTAAGTATAAAATAAAAAAAAAATCAGTAATTGAATTGTGATAGAGTAATAATTATTTTATGTATGAAGGCCAACAAAAACAATTGATTGTTATTAATTATAAAATATACCCTTTTTGGGAGAGAGAGAGTCTATGCTATAGATCTACTAGCAGCTACTAGGCCTACACAGCGGCTGCGCCCGTTGATGTGTTCCCAAATCCAGGGCTTTAGGCATATACTGATAATTATGAAACACCCCTTTCTATTCTTCTTTTGAATTATAATAAACGGGCCACATTTTAACGATCAACTTACATACTTTTTTAGCCCGTGAATTATAATAGTGTATCTGTTGCGGTGAAATGTTACGGTCCGCTCGCTATTTCCTTTTCAGTCTGTCTCTCACTATTTTTGCTCTGAAGACCCCCCCCCCCCCCTTTCACTTTTCTTCGGCTTCTCAATTTAATCTATATTATTTTTCGACAGTGACTCCCCCTCCCCCTTCCTTTTTTTTTTTTTGGCTAGTTTTACTTTTTTTTTTTTCGCAACCTTTAATCTTAATGCAACCTAGGTACGGTATTATTCATCGAGTACATTTCTTTATACCATCAGTTTCTAGGCATAGAGAAAAGAATGTTATAAAGAAAGTTTGTGTGGGAACACAAACTCAAACTCGGTCCCTCAAAGTGGTCCACCCAGGCAGGTAAAAAGGCAGGCTTCAATATTTTCAGAAAGAATATCAGAATGAAATTATATCAAAGGCAAATGACAGAGAAGAATGGAGAAAGAAGGTTGACAGATCTTGTGTGGTTCCCCAACGGTCCAGCAGACCAAGGGATAGGTGAAAGTGAAGGAGAAGTTCGATGTGAACCTGACCTAACTGACCTAACGGATGTCATATAATAATTATCTAATTGATCTAATTGTTCTGTAAGGGTCAATCTCTTATTCAAAGCCTCAAGACAAAAAAAAACATTTCCGTAAAAAAAAAATAAAAAAAAAAAAAATTCTCCACTTGGTATTCTGTGAGTCTTTAGTGCAGCTGAAGCTCACGCGATAATTATGAAAAACTACTTATTAATTGTTGTTTTAAATTATGTTCCGCTTATATGCATACAAAATTTATTTTTTCTCTCTAGAAATAAAAGTAAACATTTGTTTTGTAAATGTAATAGTTAGATTATTTAATATTTATTGACATTATACACACTTGAAGCCTAAATCCATACCAATCAATAATGTCTACCTATGATAAAATCTTGGAGTTGGCCAGAGAAATGGATTTGAAGGGTGAACAGAAAAGAGTTTATAGAAAGAGAATTGGATGAATTAAAGAAGAAAGAACGTGAAGTAGCGGAACGAGATGAACGAGCTGCAGAAAGAGCGCATCAGAAAGAAATGAAACAAATAGAGAAAGAAATGAAGGCGCAAGAGGAAAAAGTTGAGTTAGCTAAACTGGAAGCTGCAAAAGTGAATCCGAACATATTACTACCACAGACACAGCAAGCCAAACCATACGTCTCGAAATTTCACAAGTTCAATGAGAATAATGAAACTCTTGAAAATTACATTGTGCAGTTTGAGCACATAGCCTCAACATATGACATGTCTCCTAAAGATATGGCTAAGCACCTACTCGCCAATCTTGCAGGTGAACCACTTAACACAATAGCCACCCTGACAACTGAACAAAAAACTGACTACAAGGCTGTGAAAAACAGACTCCGCGAACACTTTGGCAAATCCGAGGACCACTACAGAAAACTCTTTCGAGACATTAGATTACTAAAGAATGGTGATTATAACAAAATTATATTTTGAACTCTCCAACTGTGATATGAAGAAACCAGACGAAATCATTGATATATTTTTGATTGATAGTGTGCTGTTGAATGTTACAGACAACGTTTTCACTTTCCTGAAAGAAAAGAAGATTAGAAACGAAACAGAACTCATAACTAACCTGAATTTATTTAAGGACAGCCATCCTAATCACACCATCGACAGAAGAGACCCTTCATTTAGCTGTCACCATTAACACTGATTCAAGCAAGTTCAAGTACAGCAACAACAATAAAACCTGCTTTAATTGCGGCATAAAGGGTCACATAAAGAGCCAATGTAGATCAAACAACAGAAGTACTTTCCAGTATCGAAGTGGCACATATCGGGACAATAAATATGACAACAGAAGAGACACCAAAGCAACCCAAAGCAACAGCCCTAATAACAGAAGACAATATAACAGTAACCCTAATAAGGCAACACAAAGTTACAGTCCAAATTACAGAAGGCAATACAACACCAACAACGATAATTACAACTTCCAGAACTATCAAAGATAACAGCAATACATAACCAACAACAACTTTCAGAACAATTATAGACAATCCAGAGATGACGGCTACGAACGAAACAGATACAACAGAAATACTTCAAACAGATGGCAAAATAACAGAAACAATAGAATCTATAGACGTCCTAGCAGTTATGACAACACAGCCGCAACCATCGAAACCCATGGACATGAACATGTAGCATTCATGAACTCAACTCCTGAAAATAATTACTATCCATTACTTACAAACGGGCTGGACAACGCATCACGAAACAGTAACCTTAAAACTGAAAACACACACGATTCTAGTACTTAAACTAAACATAGGGCAGCACAACAAACAATTTTATCTATTATACAATAGGATACAACACTATCACTCTAAAATCAATAATATAGCTAAGCAATATTGTGCACATGAGTCAACAACTTTAATTATCACACTATTTTTTACATAACAATAGCAATATGAAAGATTATTTAGCCAATTCAAGTGTAATTTATTGAATCTATTGATGCCATATTCTACATATAACTTTGATTGTATTCGTACACATGACACTTCAAAAGGTCATGTGTGTAAATTATTTTTTCATAAGTCCTTTTGAACAGAACTCAGTCATATTGGAACCTGAGTATGTGACACTATTTATTGAAATGTATTTTTCATTTTTTCAAATGTACATAATCTTTGTAAATTGTATAGATATTAGGGTGGGTCATAAAAATTTTTTTTTTAGTTGCATATGTGAGACATGTGCAGAAAGATGCCCCATAGCATCCAGATGAAGGGTCAAAAAACAATTTTCCAAAAAAACAATGTCTACTTCCTGCAACTTTAAAGTTTATAATCCTATAGTAACAAGAAAAAGTCAACATAACGTAAAATCAAGCAATATTTATAATTTCACAAAAAAATTGATTTTGATACAACAGAAGGTAACTGATTCCTGGATTGTTTACACTGCAACACCATTCCATGACGTGTGGTATGTCTAATAACTCTGGAAGTGGTTGCTGATACGCCTCGCACAACTCGTTCAACGGGCTGAGAATGACATAATATACCACGGACTGATGAAGCAGTTGTCAAGGTCGTCATTGGAAACCATTGATAGGAGTGGTGGTGGGGTGACTGTTGTTGTATCCCAAGAAATCTTATCCATGTATGACAATGCAGATGGATTCAAATCGATCGACTTTTTATCAAAAAGTCGAATGTTATTCTGGGAATGTATTCGTGCATAAAACTATCTTCCCATGTGCGATTTTTCTAACAGATTGATCTTCATCGAGAATACCGGCAAGGAGAATGTTCTCAGGGTGGGCGAAGTAAGCATTGTTCTGTAAAACTGGCTTCACGATATCCCAATCATCAGGACCCAGTTCAAAACATAGTTTCATAAGATGGAAAAAATTCTGAGCACCATCGTAACATTCTGAATGAAGCTTTATATAAAACCAAGAAGACACATAAACGTTTACAACAAATCTGACAATTCTGTATAAAGATGATGTACAATTGGATGAAGACATATAAAACCGTAAGATTCGGTTTGCCGTTGTTAACCATCTTGCATGGTTAAGATTTCCTGGCATACAATTTTGAAGAAATTGTTTGTTTTCAGTTCCAATGAAACCGTTCTGAACTGCTAAGCAACTTCGTAGTAGATAAATTTGATCAGTACTTAGATCTTTCTTCACATCATCGGCAATGTCAACAACTTTTCCGGGAACTGTTTTGAAATTCGTGAGAGGTAAATCTTTGGGATCAAGGTCTAAGGAACTCATGATTTTACCGGTTGACGTACTTGGACCTGTTGTGCGTCCGCCGTCAACCACAGAAATGTATTTTCGTAGAGGAAGCTCATTTGTATGCAATAAACAAATGAGCCACTGTAGTGGCCTTCCAACATGTCGTTCTACCTCTGGAATCACTCCATTTGTCTTACCAGTGTTGATGACTGTACCATCACAAACTATAGCTGACAAGGTTTCCATGGATTCGGTGTGGGTGATAACTGACAAAAGTTCTTTGGCAATATCACTTGATTTGCTACTGTCCGGCACAACATGATCTACGTACTGTCCACCAGGATAAGAGACTACGACATAATGTTACATCCTGTACCTGTCCTAACCACTGTTACATCCTGCTTGCCATCAAATCCCATACATTTTAATTGTCTTACATCATCCGAATGTCTATTTATTTCTTTCTGTCTCCAAACTTTTCTCTGTCTGCGAAGTTTTGCTGGATCTAACCATGATTCTGCAGTCAGAAGGTTTAGATCTTTCAGCAAAGAGTTGACAATTAGGCAGGCATCCCTGTTACTAACTTTATACCTGTCCAGAGATCTACACAATTCAGGATATTGTAAAGTATTTACGTACTGCTTTCATTTCCTCGTCACTGCTTGTCATCATATCATCATTATCATCACTATGTACAACATCATCATCATCATTATCATCATAGTCATTGTGCATGCCATTTACATCAGAAGGAGCACAACAACACAAATTTAATTCATCACCCATCTCCACATCGTTCATGGTCTCTTTTCTGTCTCTTACTTCTGTCAACTTTCTTCTGTAACTTCATTGTATCATTTCTTTGGTCAATTTTCACTATATACTTTTTTCGTGTTGTTTTTTTATCTGCCCCAAAAAACACTTCCATTCTAGCCCCTGGCATTGTCATTGGCAGAGGACAAGTGCATGCCGATCTTTCTCGTGCACCAGAATCAAAACACTTGCAACAACATACATCAAATACACTTTGCAAACTTTGAAAGGTTGCTTCAAAAGCTGCTGACGATTTTTTCGATGTAGAGTATTTGTTGAGTTCCTTTACTTTAGCAACAAGCCTCTCAACACGCTTTACTACACTATTGATTTCAATTGTAGGTATACCAGCAGTATCGTAGATCTTCTTCACTTCATTGCCAATTAATGAAGATCTTCCATGCACCGAGGAACATTCTCCGAATTTCAGCTGATAATCATACGCACGAAAAACGTCAGCAGAAGTGGGCAACTGACTTTTGGGCATTGGCTGTGGGTTACCAAATATCGAGTGTTCAGTAGAACTCCTTGTAGCCATGTTCAATGTTCAAATAAATGTTGCTGTTCAAATACAATCCTGTTGTACAAGTATCGATGAATAAGTCAAGATATGAATCAATATTAGTAACTTTACAATAAATTCCAGTTATTGTTTACCTCAAATTCACTGTTATTGAATACTAGAGATCTAAAACACATCAAAATGCAAAGTTTAAAAATGAGTAAGTCACAATTTAAAGCATAAATTATAATGAAATAGACAAAATAGGCGTTTTTACTACACAGTCACAGCAGGGTGAGACAAAACTAAAAGTTGCAGCATGTAGACGATTTCAGAAATTTTTTTGCAAATTACTTATTGAATACTTAGTACATTATGCAACTTTTCCATGATGTCTTAAGAAAAAAAAAATTATGACCCACCCTAATAGATATGATTGTGGCATTAATCTTCACTGATGAATTTATTTTTTCCCACATATCAGTTTTGAAGACTATTTGAGCTTAATTCATGGCTTGAAACGATATACTTAATGTTATGTAATGCAAACAATGATTTTTTTGGGAAGAATACTGTATTTAACTAGTGAGTCCTATTTGAGCATTACCGATGGCTTGAAATATAATTGATACTGTGTAATGCAAACTGAATTTTTGAAAGAGGAGATTGTATTTAAGATGAAGACTATTGGAGCATTATTGATGGCTCGTGAAGCAATATATTTGATGATGTGTGATGTTGACACTGATTTTTTGAGGAGAAGATTGTATTTAATATGAGAAAATTTTTGGAGCATTATTGATGGCTCGTGAAGCAATATATTTGATGATGTGTGATGTAGACACTGATTTTTTTTTAGGAGAAGATTGTAGTAGTTTTGTGAAAACTAATGGAGCATTATTGATGGCTCGTAAAGCAATATATTTGATGTGTGACGGAAATCACTGATTTTTTTGAGGAGAAGATTGTATTTAATGAGAAAACTATTGGAGCATTATTGATGGCTCAAGCAGTATATTTGATATTATGTGATGATAACATTAAATTTGAGAAGAATATTGTCTTGATATGAGGAAACTAATGGAGCATTATTGATGGCTCTCGAAGCAATATAATTGATGTGTGATGCAAACACTGATTTTTTGAGGAGAAGATTGTAGTCGTTTTGTGAAAACTATTGGAGCACTATTAATGGCTCGAAGTAGCCTAATATATTTGATTTTTGAAAGAACATTGTATTTGATTCATGAAGACTATTGGAGCACTATTAATGGCTCGAAGTAATATATTTGATATTGTGTAATGTAAACTGATTTTTTTGAAAAGAAGATTGTAACTTATACATATGTTAAAGCAACTTGAGCTCACAGTAAGACATATGAGCCAAATGAATATCATGATTACGACCTTCATGCTTTAATATGCTTATGACTTTGATGATTTACAAGTGATATGATGATTATGATGATTTATGAGAAATATATTTTTTGACTTTCATGATTTAGTTGCATTGTCAAAACATTGCCATTAATTTCGTACACAAGCCATTGAGACCACATTAATATTTACTATAGATATATTTCACTTGCATTGATTTATTTGAAATGACATTGTCAATATTTTTCATCTGATTATGTAACCTGATTGGATAAACTAAGTATATTTGTATACGAGCATTTTTCATGGCTGCTCATTCTGTTGTAAAATTAATATTGAAAGCATTATATTGATACAATGTGCATTTACTTTGAAAATGTAGTGTAAAGAAGAGACACTTGCTTTTGTAAATAATGTTGACAACTATGAGTACTGTCTACTCAGACAATTTGTTTTTCAAATATTGTAAAGTCAAATGAGACCATATATTAGTCTCATCAAATTTTAACATTTGTATTTATTATTTTTTTCTCTCAAAAAATGTGACCATACACATAATTGTATTGATACTTTAATTTTGAAAGATTTTTGGCAAAATCTTTTTTTTTTTTTTAGGGAAAGGGCGTAATGTCACAGTCTCAGTTGACATTGCATGATCTAAAGTTCACGTCATGTTAAGAGTTAAAAGACACGTGGAATTCCTGATGTAGATGTGAGCTGGCGCTCCTGATCTAATTTTTGACCTAATTTTATCGAATTTATATTATTTATATAGGCCAGGGCTATGATGTTTGTAATTTAGTGTCCTTTTTAATTTTTATAGTTCAGTGCTGCGTATTTTGTAGTTTCCGCTATTTATAACTTTCTGCTAGTTTTAGTCTTTTTCTGTTATTTGTGTTTTACTCGTAGAGGAAAAGTAGTTTTTAAAATAGTTATCTAGCCTTAGAGCTGTGGATGTTCTTTCCTATTTTTTGTCCCTGGTTAGTTCTGCTTATTTTTGTCTTTGGCATTAGTGTTGGATTAGTTGTTATTTTTTTATATCAGTTTATGTGCAGGTCTGTAAACGGTATAGAGCCCCCATATGAGTTTAGAATAGAAATAACTTTTTATCTTCCTTTTTGTATTTTTATAGGATTTAAATTTTAAGATTCTCTTTTTAATGCTGTTTAATTTGGTATATAACGTTGTGTAGTCCGTGTCTTTAGTAATTTGCTAGATTTTATTGTTGTATACGGCTAGGTACAAATTAGGGAAATCGGTAGTCCAGTTTAGTTTTAGATAATTAGCGTGACATTATGCTCTCCGATATGTTCGTGCTGACCAGTTATAGCTAGCTCCGGAACCACGTTGAGCTCTCTTTTGTTTTGACCAGTGGTCAGTGCTGACAGTGGTGCCTGTATAAAGTTATTTTTGTGTATTGTAATTTCAGCTGGGACCGCCTGTAAGTTGGAAAATGTTTTTATTTTTGCTTTCTTTCGTTTGTATTTGTATTGATTGTTTCTGCATCTATTGCTATAGTCTAGATGCAGACTGATTAGTGTAGTGGCGTCACTGGCTAGTTAATTAGCCATGATTACCTCTGATGGAACCGGAAGTTCTGTAGACTTGGGTAGCGTCACCCCCTTAATGCTTTTTGCTTTCCTATACTATGTCTATGTGTAAATATTTTATTATTTTATGTTTCCTATGTATTTTTATGAATATTTTATCGTTAGGATAACCACTCTATTTAAGTTGGCATTTTGTCCTACTTTTTAATGTAAAAGATGGCTGCGGCCTAAGCATCGCTGTCATGGCGGCTTGTTTAGTCTTTTCTACTATTATTTAGATCTAGCTTATGTTTTTTGTAGTCTAGCCTGACCTGTGTTGGTTGTGACTTGGACTTTAATAACTCAGGTATTGCTTTTATTAGCTACATGTAGGTAATTGAAATTACCTCATGCTTGTATTATGTGTATGCACTAACTAGGTCTAGACCAGTCCAGTCTAATATATGTGTTATAGTCCATTATTATTTTATTTTTTGAATATTGTCTTATGTTTGTTTATTTTGTAATTGCAGGCTATAATTCCTGCCTTACGCCTAACTGCCTTACGGCCTAACTGTCTGCCGCAGTTATTACTGCCTAACTGCCATTATTTCGGCTGTCTAACTGTCTGCTGTAGTTCTGCTTTACTGCTGCTAGTAGTTTACTGTTTAGTGTTGGGGTAATTTAGGTTATTTGGTGGTCGGTTTAGTTAGTAATAGTTGTAGATTTAAAAACATAGATACAGAGGCGGCAAAGGGTTTTGGTTAGTGGAGTTGTTAAGTTCAGTTCAGTAGGGTTGATTAATTATTTAGTAGTGAGTATATATAGTTTTTGTTTATTTCTAAGTTTATTTTCATTTTCGTATTCACCTATATGTTTATTGCTTTGTAAGTTG
This sequence comes from Biomphalaria pfeifferi, assembly GCA_030265305.1. Lineage (NCBI taxonomy): Eukaryota > Metazoa > Mollusca > Gastropoda > Planorbidae > Biomphalaria > Biomphalaria pfeifferi. The sequence continues at coordinate 567,143 of JASAOG010000170.1, read as the reverse complement.
GTTGTAAATAAAGTGTATATAAGTTTGTTTTATAATTGTAGTTGGTTATTTTATCTTTAGTTAGCTAGTTTAGTTTAGTTTAGTTTAATTGTGCTGTCTGGTTGCTTAGGTTACTATAGCCCCTTGGTCGCAGACCGAGGTGCACAGCTTTGGCCCACCCAGTAGAGCTACCACCTGCCTACTGTTATAAATAAACAAATGTTGAGCAGCAGATAACAAAAAGGGCGTCACTCAGTAGCACCACCCTGACCTGCTCACATAGAAAACAGGAAGTAGAATGAATAAAGCTGACTTTGAGCTCAGGCAAGTCAGTCAAGTCAGTTAGTTAAGTCAAGTGGTTTTCTTTAGACCGGGTGGTCAAGTAAATTTTTGGTCCGGGACGGACAGTAGCGACTTAGAAAAGTCGGTAGTAATTTCAGTAACTTGTGGGCAGTATTTGCCAGTGCTCCTTTTGAGATATGTATTATTATTAAGGATTATTATGTACAGTGTTACCCGCTGAGATGCGGTCGTGATTTGTAATCTAGAAACTTCAACTTATTGGATATTTTTGATACCGCTGTTATGCGGATAGGCTTGTTTATTATTTTTTGACTTGTAGCATTAACAAGGAGTGCAGTATTATTATTATTGTAGTAAAATAAATTTTATATTTGTCTGCTGAAACGGACTTAAGTCAGTTTATAGTATTTGTCTTGTCACGTGTCAAGAGTACTGTGGTGAAATAGTTAGTATTTGTTTATGTTTGTGTAACGTCGTGAGAATGTGTTCACAGCATTGATTTAGTGTGCTACTGTCCAAGTCTCTTTCGTCAGTTCATGTGTCGTTCTAGTTTAATAAAGCCTTGTTTTAGGTTAATCTTCAGTGTTCCTTTATTTCTTATTACAATTTATTAAACTAGAAATTTTCAATTCTATGGATCTATGTGTCTCGTGTATCTTTTTTGGATTTTCGTTCAACACTATTCTCAGTCTGTAAGTAAAAATTGTAATACAAATGGAGCGTCTATTTAGGCCAAAAGAGCTAGACATAGAGCCTAGCACGCCATCGGCTGCCGAGATGTGGCTGCACTGGCTCAGAACATTTGAGAATTTCATCTCCTCAGTCTCTCATTGCGAGATTGACAAAAAGAAACTACTTGAAAACTACGTTTCATCGAGCGTATTTCAGTATATAAGTGATTGTACAACGTTCTACAAAATGTCTACGTGAAACCTAAAAGCGAAATTTTTGCACTGCACATGATAACTCTATGTCGACAAGAGAACGGACAAACCGTTGACTCCTTCCTACTTAAGCTTAAAAGTATGGCCAAAGACTGTGACTTCAAAGCTGTCACCGCTGAAGAACACAGAGATATCTTCGTTAGAGACGCCTTCATTACTGGACTGGCTTCAAACAGCATAAAGCTGCGACTCTTAGAGAAATCTATTCTAACTCTACAGTGCGCCTATGAAGAGGCAAGACAACTTGCATATGCCCATAACCATGCCATGGCGTATAACATCTACTCTGAAACTCCATGTGGAGCCAGCGCCGACGTGAAGAGCCTTTCTCCAACAACAAAATTAGAACACGAGGTGAGTGCGGCGACTAGTAAAAGATGCTTCTTTTGTGGAAACAGCCCACATAAAACGCTTTAAATGTCCACCCGTGACGCTACATGCAACTTGTGCGGCAAGAGGGGTCATTTCCAGAAAGTCTGTAGATCGACCAGACAGACACTCAAATCTATAACCTCAGCCATAGTGAAAGCAGATGATGAGACGTCACGGACTACAACCGTTGGATCTTCCTGGGCATCGACACCAGCGTCCGGCCTTACTAAATCTACAATTTCAATACTGGTCAATGGAGTACCATTGAAGGCTCTCGTAGATACGGGGAGCAGTGAAAGCTATATATCTTCTTCAATTGCTAAAAGGTACAAATGGAAATTAGAAATGTCCAGAAACAGAATCTACATGGCCTCTACACATCTTTCTCGCACTACTCACGGACATATTTTCGCCAAAATAAAGTACAAAGACGAACAATACGAAAGTGTGAAGCTCTCACTACTAGACGGACAAGTATCTAATGTAATCTTAGGACTAGATTTCATCAGCCAGCACGAAAAACTGATGATCCCATTTGAAGCACTCTTCAGGTCTGTACGCTGGAAGCTGCACGAGTTGAAGCTCCTCACCTCTTCGCTAATCTTGCTCCTAACTGCCACCCCATAGCCACTAAATCTAGAAAATATTCTATGCCTGACTCCAAATTCATTCAAACTGAAATCAAGAGACTTTTATCTCACAAAATTATTGAGCCTTCCACGTCCCCGTGGAGAGCTCAAATAATTGTAACAACGAATGAAAGGCACAAAAAGAGAATGGTTATCCACTATAGTCAAACCATCAATCGATTCACTTACTTCGACGCGTACCCCGTGCCAAAAGTTGATGAACTGGTGCAGGAAATATCTAAATACTCAATATACAGTACATTTGACCTCAAAAGCGCTTACCACCAGATACCTATCAGGGATGATGAAAAGCAGTACACGGCGTTCGAGGCTTGCGGAAAGCTTTATCAGTTTTGCCGCATTCCTTTTGGAGTGACAAACGGAGTTGCTGCATTTCAAAGGACGATCAACACAATAATTGAGGAGGAATGGCTACAGGATACGTTCGCTTACGTAGATAACGTTACCATCTGCGGACGTGACTCCAGTAGCCACGACCAGAATCTACAGAGATTTCTCAACGCCGCTAAAAAGTACGGTATCACCTTCAACGACGATAAAAGTGCTATTGCGACTAATAAAGTATGCCTCCTAGGCTACGAAATCTCACAAGGGCAATTAAGACCAGACCCCGAAAGATTTCAAACGTTGAGAAATCTACCTCCACCACAAGACATGAAATCACAAAAGCGGGTGATTGGACTACTGTCCTATTATTCTCAATGGATCCCAAATTTCTCCAACAAGATCCATTTATTGGTGAACAACAAAACCTTTCCTCTCCCTGAACAAGTACAGGAAGCTTTAAAACAGCTAAAACATGAACTTGAAAACCCTGTTGTGTCGACGATAGATTATAATCGACCACTAACAGTCGAAACAGATGCCTCTGACATCGCGATCGCCGCCACTCTTAATCAAGACGGCCGTCCTGTCGCCTTCTTTTCAAGAACACTCACTAATAGTGAACGCAGACACTCTGCAGTTGAAAAGGAAGCATACGCTATCGTAGAAGCCCTGAGAAAATGGCAACATTACCTTATCAGTAGACCCTTCACATTGTTTACAGATCAACGCTCAGTGTCTTTTATGTTTGACCAGCAAAACAAGGGCAAGATCAAAAACGAAAAGATACAAAGATGGCGACTGGAGCTTAGTTGTTTCCAATACGACGTCGTATATCGACCCGGGAAACAAAACGCTGCAGCGGATACCTTTTCAAGAAACCACTTTGCGTCAGCAATGACTGGAGAAGACCTCAAACTGTTACACAACAACCTCTGCCACCCAGGGGTCACGAGACTCCTCCATTTCGTTCGGACTAAGAACTTACCTTTTTCCTGCGAGGACGTCCGCAAAGTGGTAAACCAATGTAAAACTTGCGCTGAACTGAAGCCTAGATTCTTCAAACAGTTTTCAGACACCCTCATCAAGGCTACCCAACCATTTCAGAGAGTAAGCATCGATTTTAAGGTGCCACTCCCATCTGCTACTCACAATAAATATTTATTAACAATGGTGGATGAGTACTCACGCTTCCTATTTGCCTACCCATGTCCCGATATGTCCTCATCTACTGTCATAAAGTGTTTAAATCAGCTGTTTTCCTTAGTTGGGATACCAGAGTACGTCCATTCCGACAGAGGTACGTGCTTTATGTCGAAGGAGGTGCAATCCTTTCTGCACGAGAGGGGAATAGCTACAAGTAGAACAACCGCTTTTAATCCTTCAGGCAACGGGCAAATTGAACGACTAAACAAAACTCTATGGAACGCTGTTACTTTAGCACTGAAAGACCTCGATCTCCCGATCTCAAGATGGGAACTTGTCTTGAACCAGGCCCTATACTCGATTAGATCATTACTATCTACGGCAACAAACGAAACTCCACATGAGAGAGTTTTCCGGTTCAACCGGAAATCCTCTTCGGGATATCTATCCCCACTTGGCTATCCAGCCCAGGTCGAGTGTTGCTGAGAAGAGAGAACAGATCTTCAAAGTATGATCCTCTCACGGAAGAAGTCGAATTACTGATGTGTAACCCCCAATATGCCGTGGTACGGTTGCCCAGCGGTAAAGAGGAGACGGTCTCTCTAAGACGCTTGGCTCCCAACCCCTCCCCATCCACAACAACAAGTGAACCTTCGTTCTTCGCTCAGGGTGAGGATAATGAATATCATCCAGAAGCTCAAAACATGGAAGTACCAGTCAACACCCCTACGGTGATACAAGAAAGGAAAGAACCCCTGGAGGGCTCTGAGGATCTCCGAGCGCTTCCTCTTGAAAATACACAGAACCATCATACCCCACTTGACGCTTAGGAACTCATTAGTGACTCCCAAACTGTAGAGCATGATAGTCAACCCCGTTACAACTTAAGAGAGAGAAGAACCAGACCGAACTATAGAGTCTAGAGTTGTTTCTCTATTGCACTACTTATACTGACTACACTTTTTGTTATTTCTTAAAACAGAAACTAGTAATTGTTTATAAGCCATACTACAGATACTGGTTTTTAGGTTTCTTTGTATCACTCCTTATTATTGTTTACAAGAGAAACTAATATTTCGACACTATTTATTGATCTATTGTATTACAGGCACTGGCATTCTCTTTTTATTTATGCTATGGCCTACTATATTACTATACTTGCTATTTTAATTCTAGGCGGGGTGAATGTGATGAAATAGTTAGTATTTGTTTATGTTTGTGTAACGTCGTGAGAATGTGTTCACAACATTGATTTAGTGTGCTACTGTCCAAGTCTCTTTCGTCAGTTCATGTGTCGTTCTAGTTTAATAAAGCCTTGTTTTAGGTTACTCTGGGCAAGAACCCAGCATTACACGACATTCGCATTCTGCAACGTTACACCATTCAACTTCATTTACAAGCCCTTGCATCAGAACTTTGAATGGCCTAAAATATCACGATGTCGGATTTTCAATATCTTTTCTAGTTTACGAGATCTAAACGGGACGGACGGACGGACAGACAAACCACACAAAACTAATAATGTCTATTCTCCTTTCGGGGGCGGCTAAAAATGCATTTTCTGAAGGCTCCAATGGAAGGCCACTTAGACTTTAACAGGGCAGAAAATATATATCGGGCAACTGAGGCAACTGAATGGAGAAAGTGGGGTACAAGTTGGTTGTGAATTCATCTGCCAATAACTTTAAAAGAACAAAAGGAAATGTGAGTTGTAGCTATTGTGGCAAGGCACACAAACCACGTCAGTACCCAGCTTATGATGAATCATGTCACAAATGTCATAAAAGAGATAATTTCTCGTCGATGTGCAGATCAAAGCCTGTAAGTATAGTAAAGTCAGAAGGGTAAAGATGATTCCATCGAGGAAAATGTTTTTCATCGGCAAAATTGGCCCACAACGAATGGAACTCACTCATTACTGCTAAAAATAAGTCACATTCACGCCGGATACGGGAGCACAATCCAATATTTTTTCATATAGAATTTTCAAATAGTTGAAAAGAAAAAAAAATTCTCCAATCAACATCCAGACTTACTACTTACAGTGGAGAAAGATTGAAGGTTGTTGGTAAAGCAAACATTAAATGTACTGTTAAAAGTAGCACAGCCATAAAAGAATTTCAAAGTGTGGAGAACATTCAAAGCCAATTATAGTTCTACCAGGCTGCCAACAAATGAATCTAATCAGAAGAATCGACTTCGCAGATGTCTTTTCTGGCTTAGTTTGCAGGGAAAAAGAATGTACTATAAAGGTCAATTCAAACACTAAACCTGTAGTACACGCAGCAAGAAAAGTTCCAGCGGCACTACGTGAGCAAGTAAAAAAGGAGTTAAGTTGAATGAAAGATGAGGGTGTCATAGAAAAAGTAGATCATCCCACTACAGGGCTCAACTCCAGAGGCGTAGTTAGCAAAACGTGCACCCGGGGTTCTGTATTAACCCCCCTCCCCCATTTTCCATGAACATCACATAGAAATAGAGACTTATAAATACAATGTTTTTTAATAATACTATAATACAAATAACCTTAGAATGCATTAGGCCTACCTAACTCAAATATCTATAATAATTTTAATCCTGAGATACTCAACTATTTTACGTGCTAAAAAGAAGGATACTGACTTTTTTAAAATCGATTTTTCTAAAATTTCATTATGAATCGGTAGCTAAAATGTACTGCCAACGTCTAACTCAAAGGGCTAGAGTGGTGAGGGCAGTAGATGCAATTTCCGATCCCCCACCCCACCGAATCGGTTAAGATACCAGAGGGGAGTGACATAATATAAAATTATATAGATATTCAACTAATTCTGTTCACAAACTATGATTTCACCATGAAAATTGAACCGCCTCCACTCAAAGGGCTTAGATGGGGAGGGCAGTAGATATAATCACACCCCACCCCAAGTCGGCCAACATACCCGAAGAGGAACGACACAATATAAAGATTAGTTAAAATGTCATTAAGACGCTTTTATCGTATAGATATGTAACTAATTTTGTTAACACTGTGATTTCTAAAAAAAGATTGGACCGTCCCTCACTCGAAAGTTTAGGGTCGGGGAGGGGGGGCGGGATTTATGCAATGCCCCCCCCCCCCCAAAAAAATCGGCAAACATACTACACGGGGCAACATAATCTAAAAATATGCTAAAATATAAACAATTATGTTACTAATATAAATAATTCTTATACAAATTGTGTGATTTCACTACTAAAATTCACTCGCCCGCCCTTTGTGGGTGGGTCGGCCGATGGGGGGGGGGGGGGCAATCTTCATTAGAGTGGATGTAAAAGGAATGTAAAAAATCAATTTGATAAGCCTATAAATGTTTTTAAAAAATTTTTCGTTATTTCAATTCTTTTTTTAAATGTCATGGTAAAGCTAAGAACTAGTCTTACCTTTAAACCACAATTTCAAAATTAACTTATTCTTCTTCTGGGATCCACATAGAAAATAAACTACTAAGTGGCATTAAACGAATACAATTAGGAACTTTTTTTGACTCGACTTATGTTATCTCTCATCGAGAGCAAATGTCGAAAGCCTTTAGCTATCCAGATACTACTAGCGGATCCAGAACTTTAGAGTGGGGGTGGATTTTTTTCCAAACCCTAACCCTAACGCCCAGTAAACCCTAACCCTATGCATAATCGTGCGTACAACACAAACACACACACACACCAACAGTCATGTTGAGGCCTTTCCCTTGACAGCAAGGGGGTTTCTTGATTTTTCGCTGCTGAAACGCATTCTCCTGACATCTACATCTCATTACCTATCAGTGGAGTTCGGGGCTAACCCCCGACGCCAAAAGCGTTTTATTGCATTCTTCACAGCAGAAACGCATTCTCCTGACATCTATAGCTCATTATTCATCCTATTAAAAAAGGACCTTTTGAATAATGTTTTACTTTAAAAATATTCTAATATTTTACTTTCTATATTGCAAATAAAAATGATTTGTTTCTTGAAAAGATAAGATAGCCCATATATTTACATTAAGGCGTTGGGGATCGCAGCCGAAGAAAAATTATTCGAAAAATAATATATTAGGAAAAGCTCATTTGTAAGTGAAACATTTTGTTCAATAGGCATCTTTGTTACTTTGTTTTGCTACAGAGCCGCAGTGCAAAACTTTAAACAAAAAAAATTTGAAAGTGGATCAATTAGATTCTACTCTCAATTTTTTTCATTTTTTAGGATTTAAGCATAAATTGTGAGTTATAGTCCAAAATTTATGTAACAAGAAAAATATCAGATTGAGTTAAGTTTAGAAAAAGGCGACTAGGCAAACATTATCTGGGTTTAGAACTCATCTCAATCGTTACTCTTATACTGAAAAATTTCGTATGAATTCAAAATTTTCCAAAACAAAGTCTTTTTTAAAATAATTATGATAAATTCATGTGAAATTACATAAACTCAGTCACCATATTTAACTATTCTGTTTTAAAACGTCATGATTTCATCTGGAAAGGGAAGTGAAAACGATTAATCCTCACTCTTTTTTATAATTTCTGCTAATGATTGCATTAGGCATTAAAGAATAGGGGTGGGGCGACTCGATATAAGACTTTAATTTATAGCATATAAAAATTAAATTAGTGAAAGATTTTTTTTTTGTAATTTCTCAACTAAAATTCAAAAAGAAAAAGTATTGGTTTGTCCGATGGGCAGAAGGCGATTGCATGTCCCACCTGGTACAACCCTTTTTCATTTTATATTTACTAATGATAAAATTTGAGACTAGAGTGTGCTGCAACCAAATATACAAATGGGTTCACTTATCAATAAGTAGCTTACATTATATAGATATTCAACTAACTTTGTTCACAAACTAGGATTTCTCCATAAAAATAGGCCCGCCCCTCCCACTCAGATAGCTAGAGTGGGGAGGGCAGTAGATGCAATCCCCCCCCCCCTTTTTACCCCACCGAATCGGCCAAGATACCAGAAGCGGAGCGACATAATATGAAAATTATATTATTAATTCAACTAATTTTGTTCACAAACTATGATTTCTCCATAAAAGTAGAATCGCCCCCCCCTCAACGATTTAGGTGGGAAGGGCAGTAGATGTATTCGCCCCCCCCCCCCAATCGGCCAACAGGGAACGACATAATATACAGATAAGTTAAAATATGAATAAAAAGTTTTAATCATATAGATATTTAATTGATTCTGTTAACAAGTTGTGATTTCTACAAATAAATTGGACCGCCGGGTGGGGTGTCGCAGAATGGGGGGGGGGGGGGGTAGGGGAGGCGATCGCCCCTACCGCACCCACCCCCTCTGGATCCGCCAGTGGTAGATACGGCTTTTACCGGCAGTATGTTTTAATTACGGAATCGTGTTTGGGTACTTATTGCACTACACGCTCAAGATGTCTCCTTCATGTACGACCACAATAAGTGTGTTGCTTGGTGCAAGTTCTCAGCCTACTTGTCATTTTAAACTAAGCTCTAAGCACCCATTAGAGCAGGCAGGCTGTGGCGGATCAGCACATAATTGTCTGGGGGCTGCCCAGGTTGAGGCGGGCGGTAGCTAACAACCCGCGGAGTCCTTACATCAAGTTACTTATAACCCGTAGCTATTTTCTCCCATGTTGTTTGCAGCAGCACCAGAGTCTCTTCTCCGGGGTGAATTCCTGGACCTTAAATAAAGGGGTCATGGGTGGCACATGCGTCATAGTCCCTCTCTTGACCTTGTTGATGTGATCCAAAGGAACGCTTCGCGTTATATTTGGCACCAACTCAGTTGCAGAAGCTGCCGAAGGTGATACTCCAAACTCCTAAGGGGCTTCACTCCTGATTTTTCCTCGTGGTTGTCTCCAAAAGCCCTGTTACCGCAAGGTAGCCGGGGTTTAAAGTCAGAGTGCCCCTCTTCTAGATGAATTGCCTTGCTTGGCTGAGAGCTTCATCTGCCCGAAGCTCCCGGTTTTGTTGCGCCAGATATCCACCTTCACCCCTTCACCTGTTAGTAAGAGCAGTTTCGCCGGGATTAGTAGGCCTATCTAAGCCACACGAGTAGGTCAGGCCATGTTACTTCTTGTAAATTACTATAGTAAATTTTTTGACATTAATCTTATCCCAACACTACAGACTTGATTTGATCATGCATATGAAATCACAATTTGTTCACTCGACATTTAAAACATCTTTTGGAAATAATATTTTAAAAAAGTTATAATATAGTCTAGAACAGTCTATATCTAGATCCAGTCTAGAAATCTAGATCTAGTGTAAGTCTAAACCCAGCCAGCAAAGGTCCGGGCTGAGTTAGGGGCCCACATGGAAACCGGTTAATGGTGAGGGCTAGTTTTTTTTTGTTTTTTTTTATTTCCTAACCCGTCTACTCCAATATATTTAGCGAAATTGTTGGGGAGAGGTACGTATCTGAGAGGTTTCCATGCTGTTCATAGGTGATCAGATAACGCATCTCTACTGTTAAGGAAGCTCTATTTCAAATCCATATTCTAGAAGAATTATAAAAGTCTTATCTATGAAGACGTGTTGTCCTGTTTGCTTTTAAGTGAAAAATAACGCCAAATGATTTTCAAAATCTTATTACTTCAAACGATCAAAACGAGACTATGGCTTGAATATTCCTAGTCCATTGGTGAATTCGATAGGGGCCGCCTCTAAGTTTGTGTAATAACATCTTGCAATCTTGTTTATTTAATTTTTTAGTGAATATAAGCGGGAATTTCCACTGACGTCTTCAAGATATAAGCCTAGATCTCCAGACCAAATTTATTTTTCTATTTTGAAAAATTACAACGGTCAGTATTTACTTAAATCTAAAGTTACACACGAAGTGTCAAATTTTTATTTAAAAAATAGTTAGAGTCGTTTTCGAGATTAGTGTTCTTGTTGATTCCTCAAACCATGAGGAATGTGCAAGCTAATTTAAGAGGGATTCTAAAAAGACATTCTACTATTTTGAATTCCATCCCAAACAGTTTCTGCCAAGCTTGGAGTTGGAGCAAAGAAACTCTATTGAAACAGTAAGCGACAGGCGCCTACTTATGTCTTCGAAATCTAGATCTAATTCAAAAAGAAAAAAAGTGGGGGCTAGGAAAGTAGGACGCGAGGGGAAAGAGAGACAATGGTAACTGCCAGGGTGTCAAACAGCTGACGGCTACACAGTGTACACGCAAAGTGACACAGCGCCATTAAATGAAGCCAAATATAAGCATCCATGTGTGCGTGTGTAAGTGTCTGTGAGTGGTCAAAGTTTGATTAGTCCAAGGTTCTATCTACTATTTATGATTTTGTTATAAAGATTAATGTATAATCTTATTTAGACTAATTGGAATTATTACATTCAACTGTCTTTGATATCAATCGATTTTTGAATTAAGCCTTACGTTAAAGGATAACAATGGACAACAATGTTATTAATATTGCGCGTTGCAGTCTTCTCCCTTTAATTAAATCAATCGCATAACGTATTGATCATAGCCCTACAGGTAAGTTGTCTAAAATAAAAGATCTTGTTTATTTATGATGTGTGCTCTTTATATGTTCGTGGTAACACTATAGCGAGATAGCTAGATGCTTAGCTTACACACCACTCTTAATTAATTTAGATTCAAACTTTTTACTAATGACGCCCTCTACCCCATGTGTATGTGACTTGACTCAATCCTTTTAACTCCCACTGCAGCATAAGGGGCAGCAACAGCATATAGACATCGAACTCTGTTCCTGGGCTATTCCCCTCAACTGGGTTTATGTCCATCCTGCCGTCTTTTTCTACCGATCTTCTCAATATTATATGTCCGCTTCCCTTTATTCAGCTTGGGGTTTGAGGGAGCTTATGGCGTTCCACATTGGGGTCCGATGAAGTTTTTTCTGCATTCTGCAGGCTAAATGAAGAAAGGGTGAGACGGACCACTACGTAAGTTTGAGAAACATTTGAAGACGTAGACCTACATTTGTAAAGAGTTGTAGCATCATAAGATCATCCTCGAGTTCAGCAAAGACGTCATGTTGCGGGCCTGTTTTGTCCACGTAAGGACGTCAACCAAACGATGGACTGCTCCGAAGAATGAAGTGGATAAACTCTAGAATCGTATTGGCGAAGACATATTCAAAAGAATGTTTTAATTGATAGTGTTACCTACGCCTCTAGCGAAAACACTATGAAATTGTCATACTTATGTGAAACTACTGCATTTCATTGAGTGTTTTCACGAGGAAACTAAATGCACTGTCAAATTCAATGGAGCCCAATCAGCACCTTTTGAGGTTTGCAGTGATGTCAAGCAGGGATGTGTGCTCGCACCTACTCTGTTTGGCATATTCTTCTCCTGTCTACTGCATTATGCGTACAACGACATAAACGAAGGTGTGTTTCTCCATACAAGATCCTCTGGAAAACTATTTAATGTATCAAGGCTGCGGGCAAAAACCAAGGTTAGGAAGCTACTCGTCAGGGAACTCTTGTATGCTGATGATGCAGCTATTGTGGCTGATTCTGATATTCAGCTACAGTGCCTGGTTGACAGAAGTTCGGCTTAAACATCAGTCAAAGCAAGACTAAGATACTTGTCCAAAACACAAACACTGTACCTCAAGTAAGCATTAATGGCCAACCACTAGAAATTGTTGATCACTTTTGTTACCTTGGCTCCATCATATCCAACAACACCCTATTGGATAAAGACATAAACAACAGGATAGCCAAGGCAATGGCCACCATGTCACGGCTGCAGAAAAGAGTATGGGACAATATATTGCTGACTAACAGTACTAAAGCCCTAGTCTACCGGACCTGTGTGTTGAGCACCTTGCTGTACGGAAGTGAAACATGGTCAACCTACTCATGGCAGGAAAAAAAGCTGAATGTTTTCCACCTCCGATGCCTAAGGCGGATCTTTAAATTAAGGTGGCAAGATAACATAACCAATGAGGAAGTGCTACAAAGAGCAGGGTGCCAGGACATCCGCTCTGTTATCAGCAGCAGACGCCTTGGCTGGCTTGGCCACGTTCGTAGAATGCCAGAAGGTCGACTTCCAGAGGACATCCTGTATGGCGATCTAATAGAAGGCAGGAGAGCCGCTGGTCGCCCACTTTTACGTTATACGGATGTATGCAAACGCGACATGAAGCTCTTCAAAATCGACACTGGCAACTGGGAAGAGGTAGCACTGGACAGATCCTCATGGAGAGAGAGCATAAAGGAAGGGTCAAAGATTGCAGATGTCATACACAACAGAAGCAGAAAGAAGGGTGAAAATGCAACGGCGCCTGGTGATTATATATGCCCAACCTGCGATCGCAGCTGTGTATCAAGGATTGGCCTCTTTAGTCACACAAGAAGTTGCAAAGGGAAAAGATCGTCTCTCGAGACGTAAAATGCCACAGAATGTGAAACGACGTCATAATTTTGTTCTATAAACATCGGTAAAAAAAAATCTTAATTAAAAATGCTACTCAAACATGGATTTCTAGCTACAACGCAAAAACAGCATAATAACTTTTGCATAGAAAAAAATCTTGTTTGCATCCACCCATCATCAGCACGCCTTCCCCTCCCCGGTCGGAAGCGCGCCATATAATTTGAAAAACTCAGCTGTAGAAAATGGTTTCATTATGACATATACATAAATGCATGGAACATCAACTATAATGGCATAATCTAGCATTCTCTCTTCTCTTTTCCTTAATAGGCATTAAAAAAGCTAATTAATTTTATGTGACATTAATCTTTTTAAAATACTTTAAGAATTATCTAAAAAACTTCTTTGTATACTTTATTTCGCTAGGTATATATAACTTCGCAATAATTCTCAAAATTGTATTACAGATTTCATAAGTGCCTGATCATGTACCGCAGCGTCCCTCCTTGCCCCACACCCGACATCGCGGATCACTGGAACCAAAGATTCAAAGTTCGAGATCAAGGGTTAAAGGCCGAGTCCAGTAAATCTCGTCAGACTACCAGAGCCAAAGTGGTAGAACTAGGCTCCTGTTTAAGTGGTCGCCCTTATCGATCAACGCTCCGAAAGTTTCCCATGTCTCCAATCAGAATGTCTAATGACCATTACCACAAGGTGATAAAAGTGGCCAGTTGTGACTTTACTGGCAAATCTACAAACAGAGAAAAGGTAAGAATAGGCTTTCTCTCCACTTTTCAAGCCAAATATAAGCTATTATACCGTATTTACACCTGACCAGGCTAAGATATATCTTCCCCCTTACATATCCCTTAGTCTCTTGGACCGTTGGGGCACTACATAAGATTTGTTGATCGTCTTTCTCCATTCCTCTCTGGCTTTTGCCTTGGATAGAATCTCTTTAAAGGAAATTCCGTCCATTCTTTTATGTTGTCTTCCTATTGCTTTCTTTGTCTGCCTCTTCTTCTTTTTCCTGACACTGTTTCCTGAAGAAAGGTCTTTGCGAGCCCTGAGAACTTTGTGATAGGGCCATAGAGAATATATCTAACTAAAAAAGAATTTTAAAACTCCTAATGTCAACAGGGGGATGTAATTGGGAACTTGGGAACTATCTTATTTTATATAATACTGACGTTACTTCAAAAAAGAAGATGATTACGTCCTACGCGTCATGCATTTCGTCATGCATATTAACCAATGACTTAAATTCTGCCAAGTCACTGGTTTTTCTGGATAGCTCAGGCAACCCATTCCATGCTCTAATAGCACTAGGGAAGAAGGAGTATTTGTACAAATTAGTCCTAGCATAGGGGACAAGGAATGTGCCTTTATTTTTGTGTCTTTCAGAGTATTTTATTAAGTTTTGTTTTTGCATTTGAAGATTATGGTTCAGTGTTTTATGTATAATTGCTACTTTACTTTTGAGTCTTCTGTCCTGAAGGCTTTCTAAATTTAGTGATTTTACTAATGGTGTTACTCTAGTAAAATGTGAATATTCGTTTGTTATGAATCTCACTGCTCTATTTTGTGTTTGTTCCAGTTTCTTAATGTTTTCTTGAGTTGAGGGGTCCCAAACGGTGGATGCATATTCTATTATTGGCCTAACCAAGGTTAAATAACATTTTAGTTTTATGTTCTTATTTGATTTATAGAAATTTCTTTTAATAAACCCTAATGCTTTGTTGGATTTTTTTGTAGTTTTATCAATATGTGGATTCCATGACAGTTTTTCATTTATTATAACACCTAGGTATTTTGCGTTTTTAGTCTGTGTCACTGGTTTGCCATGAATAAGATAAGTGGAATTAATTTGTTTTAGTTTTTTTGTTACTCTTAACAACTGACATTTTTCTGGGTGGAAAGACATGCTCCATTTTGATTCCCATTTCTGTAATTCATCTAATTCTCTTTGTAAAATATCTGTGTCTTGTGTTGTTTTTATTGTTCTATATATTATGCAATCATCTGCAAATAATCTGACTTTTGTTCCTGAACTAATGCAATTTGGTAAATCCTTTATGTAAATTAAAAATAGTAGTGGACCCAAGACTGTTCCTTGAGGTACACCTATAGGACTTAAAATTCATAAGCCAAGAGTTTTAATTAAGAAGAATCACAAATTTATAGTAATTTCAATTGCAAGATCCTAAACATAAGCCCAGTTGAGCTTAGGACTGAAAGTGAACAATACTAAGACACTAGGTCCACACAAAGTGGTGTGTAGACCTTTTTTAGGATATCAAGAGCAGATGCCATGCTGCGCTGGGGTTGAAACCCCCTAATATATAGTATGCACAAACACTCCTTAGGCCCATTAGTTGTAGCCCTCTCGCCTGCCTGCATTATAACACTCCCCCACACACACACACTACATTTAAATGAAACGCACCCCCGCCAACAACACACTTTTACCCCAGGTATATTCAGCCAGCATTAGGCCTACAATAACATCGCATAACGTTTTTGCCATCCTCCGAAATTCCTCAATCCCAATTGACTACAGTCAACTTTTCAAATTGTAGTGATTTTCTTCACACACACGTTTTCATAAAGATTTTTTTGTTTTATACTTTGAAAACATATAACGGTCAAACTAGACTTTCCCAGTGTGGCCAAAATAGCTATCAGCTTTCACATTTTTTTGGAAAATCGTTAGAGTCGTTTTCGAGGATTGCGTCCACCCACATGTGAGCAGGCGCTCCTGATCTAATTTTTGACCTAATTTTATCGAATTTATATTATTTATATAGGCCAGGGCTATGATGTTTGTAATTTAGTGTCCTTTTTAATTTTTATGGTTCAGTGCTGAGTATTTTTTAGTTTCCGCTATTTATAACTTTCTGCTAGTTTTAGTCTTTTTCTGTTATTTGTGTTTTACTCGTAGAGGAAAAATTGTTTTTAAAATAGTTAACTAGCCTTAGAGCTGTGGATGTTATCTCCTATTTTTTGTCCCTGGTTAGTTCTGCTTATTTTTGTCTTTGGCATTAGCGTTGGATTGGTTGTTATTTTTTAATATCAGTTTATGTGCAGGTCTGTAAACGGTATAGAGCCCCCATATGAGTTTAGAATAGAAATAACTTTTTATCTTCCTTTTTGTATTTTTATAGGATTTAAATTTTAAGATTCTCTTTTTAATGTTGTTTAATTTGGTATATAATGTTGTGTAGTCCGTGTCTTTAGTAATTTGCTAGATTTTATTGTTGTGTACGGCTAGGTACAAATTAGGGAAATCGGTAGTCCAGTTTAGTTATAGATAATTAGCGTGACGTCATGCTCTCCGATATGTTCGCGCTGACCAGTTATAGCTAGCCCCGGAACCACGTTGAGCTCTCTTTTGTCTTGACCAGTGGTCAGTGCTGACAGTGGTGCCTGTATAGTTATTTTATTGTGTGTTGTATAATTTCAGCTGGGACCGCCTGCTATAATTCCTGCTTAACTGTCTGCCGCAGTTATTACTGCCTAACTGTCTGCCGCAGTTATTACTGCCTAACTGTCTGCCGAAGTTATTACTGTTGCCCTATAGCTGTTGTCTTAAAGCTGTTGTTTTAAGGCCGCTGTACAGCTGCAATTATTTCTGTGTAGTAGTTTACGGCTGTAGTTTTGCCAAATAGCTGCTTTATTTGTTAGGTTCAGTTAAGTAGGGTGGATCAATAGTTTAATAGTGTGTATATTTAGTTTTATTACTGTTGTTTTGGTTTCATGTAATTAAAGTATATATAAGTTCCTTTTATAATTTTAGTTTGTTTCCTTTTAGTTTAGTTTAGCTTAGTTTGATTGTGCTGTCTGGTTGCTTAGGCTATTCTAGCCCCTTGGTCGAAGACCGAGGTGCACAGATTGGGCCCACCCAGTAGAGCTACCACTTGCCTACTGTTATAAATGTTGAGCAGCAGATAACAAAAAGGCCTCACTCAGTAGCGCCACCCTGACCTGCTCACACACAAAACAAAAAAAATCTGGAACGAAAGAAAGTTGCGCACCAAAATATTGTTAATAGTGCTTACATTGGAAGGAATTATAATTTTGTCGTCTTTAAAAAGATATTGGGCTGAAATTTCTAAAAAAGTTTTGGGTTAAAGTTAACCGATGCGATTTCGATCTTTAGTTGTTCTAGGCTTAAATTAAGTAATAACAGGTTAATTGTTCATACTTTATCTTCCACGAAAAGTGGGAGAATCAGCGATGATATATAATAGTCAGTCATCAGGGCCAAGGAATTTTATATAGTAGAGATAAGGTAACTCAAATGGAATGTCTATTGCAAGCATTTCTATATAATAATTAGCCATATTCAGTATAAGTAGATGTGTAAAATATGTATAACTATTAAATCCGTATCCTGTCTAACTGACTGATAATATTTCCAATATTGGAAATAAATAATAGTATGTAGTCATTAATTATAATTAAGAATGTTGTAAGCAACTGGAAAGAAAAGAACGGCCATACAAGAATGCGGCTAGACCTAGATTATTAAGGCATGTCAGAATGAAGACTGCTTCTTGTAACGGAATCAGTGAAGGGTGACAATGTACACTAATCCAGTTCATTTATTCCATTCAGGTGTGACTTTTTTTTCGTTACAGTATGTATGACGGTGGCTCTGTTCCATAGTAGGAGGGTGGTGGGTTTGAAGAAAAACTTCATTTGAGTTTGTCGAATCTACAACTGGAACGACAGTTTGAGAAGAGAACACAAAAATGAATGATGATGAAGAAAGACTACATGGTGCCAAGCAAATAATGTATATACATAGATATACCTCTTGTCACGAGTCGAGTCTGTGACCTATTTCGACCAGTTTCTAGAAGCGAGTTCAAACCAGTGCAAGTGTCCAGCGTAAACAAGTTAATTTTAGATATCCAATCAAAGAAAGAGGTTAAGGGAAAAAAATAGCACACGTCAGCTTCTAGAAGGTCAAAGTTACTAAAATAATTATCGGAGAAGGTTCCGGGATTCTGGAACGTACGATCAAAGAAAGTATAAATTAGGGGAAAATCAGTCAGACGGGGTCCTCGCTTAGTAGTAGTTCTTGTAGAGCGTTGTGCTCGCTCAGTCCTCGATTAGTAATAAGTTTCGTGATATTAGCGGGTCCATTAGTTAAAGTTTTATAAGTTGAAGTTATACTAAGTGAAGTTTCATGTATCATTTAAGTTTTACTTATGAAGTATCAAGTCAAGTTGTTATTGAATTAAGAAGTTAATTTGATGTGAAAGTTGAAGAAGTTATTAAAGAAGTTTGAAGAAAATACAGAGAGATCTTTCTTTCTTCATTTCATTGAATTGTCAAGTTTGATAATATAATCCCCGGCAAATGTGATCATCACACCTCTATACTTATATACTTGTATAGCATAAATATATATATATATATATATATATATATATATATATATATATATATATATATATATATATATATATATATATATATATATATATATATATAGCCTAAATTCTAGTTAATATAATTAAAAAACAACAACTGATTTTTGATTGAATTGTCTTCCTTTCAGATTGGACCTTAAACAATAATATTTAATGTCTTTTTTTTTTTTTTTTTTTTTTTTTTTTTTTACGTTTTACAAAATCATTTCATTAAGTAGGTCAAAATAACTGAGATTTATTAATGTTATGTCCCAGATTTCAACATCAGATGTGCACAGGGGACAAGCACAGTTCAACTCACAAACACGAATATCTAATGCAAACAAACACAATTCGAAATCAGCAACAAATGGTTTGAATCGACTGACTTCTTCACCGACATCAGTCTCCGCCTATGAGAAACACTTGAACGCACAAAAAGTGTATCAAGATAGAATTGATGAAAAATTATACAGTAAGTTGAACTATCTACCATACGTGAGATGACATCCAGATCTACATAACTCAAGCCTATAATCACTAGCGAATCCAGCACTTTTGAGGGGGAGGCGATTTTTCCCCAACCCAATCCTCATGTTTTAGCCCTAACCTTAAGAATAAACACACACACACCCATCCATTATATATATATATATATATATATATATATATATATATATATATATATATATATATATATATATATATATATATATATATATATATCAAGAGTTTTCTGGCATTCTTACAAGCTCAAACGCTATCTCATGACGTCTACATTGAACTATCGATCTTATTAGTAGGGGCAGGTCAAATTAAGTGAAATAGAATAGGGTATAGGTAAGGTCTGATACTGAAATGTGACAATTATGCACATATAGCATAAGTGTGGGATATCTATTTTAAGATGTTAAGCGAAACCTCTTGACATTTTTATTATCTCGCACTTGGCTTTTTTTTTTTTGTTTTGGTCAGCAGAAGACGTAAACAGAAAGTACAGAACGATGGGGAAATGCTCTGGGGACATTTAATTATGATAAGGCGCGCAGAACGGTTAAAGTTAAAATTGGTTTGGCGGACACAAGTTTCGTATAAATTCTAAATTTTCTAAAACAAAGTCTTTGTACAAGTAATAGTAAATATTCATGCCCAAGAATAAAGATTTTTTTGAACTTGAGGAATTTCATAAAAACTTTTGTCATATTTGGACTATCCTGTTTGAAATGTCATGCTTTCTGCCGAAAAGGGGAGGCTTGGTAGAATGTAGACCTAAACGAATAATTTGCTATAGGTCCTCTGAGTCCTCTCTTTGTTTTATATCTATTTATTACTAATGACGATATGACATCTGTGTGTTTATGGGGGTGCTTGATATAAGAAGTTAAAATATAACATATAAAACTTTTTTTTGGACAATTATACGCCCACCTCCCCCGTTTTAAAGAAGGGCCAGTCTGGAGGGAAGGCGATTGCGTATACCGCCACGCCAAAGGTCTAATCTGGTAACGTCAACTCGACATAATATACTAATGGGTTAAATATTAACAAATGACATATATAGATATTTGAATAATATTGTTCACATACTATGATTTGTGCACAAAAATAAAATCGCCTCCCCCCCAAACTGAACCGTCCCCCCACCTTAAGGGTTGTGGTTTGGGGGTGGTAGATTCAATGTGTGGGGGGGGGGGGGCAAATAATATATAGATTTGTTAAAATATAAATAATTAGTACATATTTGTAAGAAAAATTAATAATTATGTACACTAATTTTGTGGGGTGGGGGTCGCTCGAGGCGGGGAGAGCGATCGCCCCTACCGTCCCTCTGGATCCGCCAGTGCCTATTATATATATATTAGACGGGTCAAGCAGCGTATAATATCAAAGAAACATATAAGATAATATTTTTGGGGCCTACATATAAATATAGCATTCACACATACATAGCACACAGTAATGAGATAAACGTTGGCTGTTAATAATTTGTTCCACTTAAATTATAGCATCACTATATTTCTTTTTATCGCTTTCTCTTATTTTCCTTTCATACTTCTGTAAGAAAATCAAAATGTTGATAAACTAGAACAAGAAGAAATAATTACTGTGATTAACTTGGATATTTAAATTCTCCTATCTATATATTTATTATTATTTTAATATTTAGGTCTATATGCATGCCCTGACGTAATACAACCTACAGACCATATCCACAACCCTGAAATTTTAACGGGCACTGATACGAATGATCTTACGCTACTGCCAAAGCCTCAGAGAGTCACTGTAAGAAGGTAAGTAAATTTTATAGTAGTACTCTCATGTCTTAGAGCTCTTAAAACATTGTACTGTGATTCATTGTATTGGAGACTGATAAATTCTTTAGTCGCATTATTTTAATAAGACATTGTCTTTGATTCTGAAGTTTAAAGATGAGTATAATATTTCACGTGACCATGCAGACTCGGTTGTCCAGTGAGTGTGCGACCATTATATTCGTTTACCCTTTCCATTATTTAATTACTGTTAATAATATTTTGTAAATATAATAAATCCATTTTTATAAGTCAATAAAGCGGTATTGGTATGTGGGAGAAGCAATTTTGTTTAATCAACAAAAGTCCACTGAACAATAAATAAAATCTTTAAGCAAGGCAATCACTTTTCTTCAGTTTATTCTCTAAGTTGTTAGTTTTGTTTTTTTATATACGAAAGTAGAATTTACCACTCACTGACTGACTGATTGATCATGAGATCTCTTAAACTGACGTATGGATTCGCATAAAATTTCGTACACAGGTTCTTTTTACTTCCTATGCGCTCAATGAGAACCGGTTTTAACAGATTCGCAGAAAGACCACCGCAATTCGCGTAAAACCACAAGCTTTCTATCAAACCTTTTTATATTATTTTCGTTTTTTTTCCAAAAGATCGCAATCTATATATAAAACATAGAGGGAAATAACACACGAATTCCGTATTTTTATGCAATTGTTTTCCTTTTCCCCTTAGTCAACCTATTTTCATATACCCAACGTCATCTCCGCTTCCTTTTAGACGAGGTCTAGGTAAAAAAAAAAAAATCCTAATAATAAGGCTTGTCCTCGAGTCCGAAGATTAATGAGGAATGCGGTATTTTCCATGACTACGCAACCTCAGCTCGATTTATATTTTCTTTTCGCTGACTACGTCTGTCTTCGGCAAAAAGCCCTACTGGCCATGGCCAGACTGTTATCAACTTCCCTAGAAAAGGGATGCATGTTTTGGAAATACTTCCCATATATGTGAGGTGGTCTGCCACGTTAAGGGGGTGTCCATTTACGATGATCTTTGGGGCTGAGTAGTTTTTATTGGGTGACTTCTGGAACATGTTTTCTGTTTTCCCGAAGTTTATAGATAAATGAAAAGAGGCTGCAGCGTATGCAAATTCTTGGACCGCGAGCTGGAGATCTTGTTCATTGTGAGCCAGTAGGGCACAATCATCGGCTTAAAGAAGATCTTGTGTGACCATTTCCTTTGTTTTGTATGGGATAGTAGTCGTCGAAAATTCAACATATTGTGTATGAGGTTGCTGCAGGTAGATAGATGTAGCGTCATTTTATTCATCTTTCAGTGTACCCTTTCTATAGTCTTCTATAATTTTTGCAATGTTGAGTACCACTCAAACCTCCTAGCATGTTGTGTTAATGTAAACGTATATCTTATACCCGTTCAATATTTTTGTTTAAATCAAGGAATTTTTTCAAGACCATTAGCTAACTCTCCAAATTCTGTGACATGATTTCAGAATATGTCAGCATCAATTTTAGTAGCCAAACTTGTTATAATCTCATGCCAAAAGTTTAGTTTTGCGATGGCAGCGTTCTCTTGAAGCTGAACCAATGGAATATCATTGCCTTGTAAAGATAAGTTGAGGTAATTGAAAACATAGAACATATCTGCTAAGTGCGCTAGTTTACAAAGCCATTTCCAGTCATACAAACATTTTCTCAACTCAAATCTATTATTAAGAAAGTGTTGTAGTTCATGTCAAAACTCAAAGAATCAATTGAGAACATTTCCTCGAGATAGCCAACGAACATTGGTATGACAGGAGAAGCCGTGAATGACCACTTCCATTTCTTCACATAATTGTGAAAAAAAAGTAACGCTTTCAAAGGACGGTTTTTAAAGTAGTTAAAGATTTGCACGGTTTCCTCCAGAACTTTCTATAGATTTGCTGGACTCATAGGTATTGCTCAATCCTCTCTTTGTCTGCAACAATATGTGAATATGACATTTGGAGCAACATTTTGAATTCTTCCTTTAATAATTCCGACCATATTTTTTGTTCCATCCTTGCTTATTCAAACATATATATTCCAACATATTTCGTTCTCTTGCATAAATATATTCATAACATTAAAGATACCCTCTGTTGTGTGACCAAATAAAGGTTGGGAACAAAATTCCTAATGAATTTCGTGATTTTTTTTCGTATCTAACAAACTCTATTACAATTAAGCATTCAATTAGTAAGTTTACTTTGTATACTCTTCAGAAGTCCTTGATACACAGCTGCGATCGCAGGTTGGGCATATATAATCACCAGGCGCCGTTGCATTTTCACCCTTCTTTCTGCTTCTGTTGTGTATGACATCTGCAATCTTTGACCCTTCCTTTATGCTCTCTCTCCATGAGGATCTGTCCAGTGCCACCTCTTCCCAGTTGCCAGTGTCGATTTTGAAGAGCTTCATGCCGCGTTTGCATACATCCGTATAACATCCGTGTATCAAGTATTGGCCTCTTTAGTCACACAAGAAGTTGCAAAGGGAAAAGATCGTCTCTCGAGACGTAAATACCTACTTATACAATGGAAACCATTTGACATAATAGTATAGCTAGAATGGAAATCGGAAACAAATTCTTATCCGCGATGGATCGATTCACAGATCAATCTATCTATCTATCTATCTATCTATCTATCTATCTATCTATCTATCTATCTATCTATCTATCTATCTATCTATCTATCTATCTATCTATCTATATATCTATATATCTATATATATATATCTATATCTATCTATCTATCTCTATATATATATATATCTATATCTATCTATCTATCTATCTATCTATATATATATATATATATATATATATATATATATATATATATATTATGTACGTAACTCTTTTTCAAGCTGTAAGGGAAGTCGCCCCAAATCTAGGAAAAAATCAATCTTTTCTGTCTTAGAAAAGTAATGATCTTTAGTTTTCAAAGTTTAGAAATAATCATTTCTTGGATTTTTTTTTTTTTTAGAATGAGCTATTTATCACAGAACTATATATTCACGCAAATGTATGAAACAAAGCCATTTCCTGTTAGTTTCCATTGAGATAATGTTTCCAAAATCCTAGATCGAAACAATTCATGTCAATTCTACATCTTGTGTACATTTACCTAGATCTTTCTAGATTATCTATCTAAAAAATTTGCAAAATAGGGCCAAATAATTATGAGACGAGAGTACTCATATTTTTTATTTTTTTTAGTGTTAAAAGATCTCCATGTTCAGTCTAGATATAATATATTTAGGCCTTTGATATTGTATTTATGTCGGCCAAAAAAAACAAAAAAACTTTTAATTATCCTACCTTCGTTCATAATGGCCCAAAGTGAAGATGAGTGCTATCAAGTTGTCCAAATTACACTCATTAATTAAACGTTGGCCCATGACTGCCTGGTCGCGTGGTTTGTGCTCAGATATACAATTACAAAGGTGGTGAACTCTAATAAAACGGTATTATGCATATATTAGTTACAACTTTTTAAAAGTTATTAAACCTATTGAGTTTTACATGATCAAATTCTAAATTGCACTAAGCTGAGATAACATATGCTCTGAGCAGGTTATAAGTGAATTCGCCTATAATGTCGATTCTCCTTAATTGCACTTTTCGTTTAGGCCTATATACCAGTGCATGGGATACCATTGAGTGAACTTCTGGTCTGCAACTTTTCCGAAAAAATCATTTTAGTCTAGTAATCTGCTCTGATATAGTCAAACCTATAAATGTATTTTTTTTTAACCCTGTAGGTTAACAGATATATTTTTTCCATAAATGCTTTATTTTTTGTGAATAATGTGTTCTTTTTTTTTTTTCCCTATATCCTTTACCTATCCCTTAGTCTGTTGGACGTTGGGACACCAAGCAATACTCGTCGACCGTCTTTCTCCATTCCTCCCTGTCTTTTGCCTTGTTTAAAACCACTATAAATGGTAGGCCTGTCCATTCTTTTATGTTGTCCTCCCATCGCTTTCACTGTCTGCCTCTTCTTCTTTTTCCTGGTACTGTTCCCTGATAATTTTTATTTAATTTAAGCAGGATGTCTGTCTATTTAGAGTTAGCAGTAGGCCTTACTGTTAAAAGTGATATAACTGGGCTATTCCATTGGCGCGGATTTACGCCTACATTTTTGTTGTTATTGTTCTTATTACCGGTAATTAGATTCTGGATTCCCACGGTGTATAGGCCTATATTGATGTTTTTTTTTCTTTCCATTTAAACGAACTTACGCAAAAAAAAAAAAAAAGTGTTTTCAGATGTTCAGTTGGATGTAGGCCCAACCAACCTTTAAATATGATTAAACTTTTTTAAAAATGCATTATCCATGATTTGCTATGTTATAAAGGGAATTCAGGAGTAATTGATTTACTATCAGGCTATTTCTTTTATTGGAAAAATTGTAAAGTTTAAATGTCCAGAGAAACATTTCCACATTTTTTTATAAATTTGTTGGAGAGTTTATTTTTCTAATTTTAGGTTCAGACAGGAAGTAAAAGCTGTCAGATCGTTGTGATCTGGATTTTGAATGAACATTGGTTAAAATCAGTTTATGTGTCAAATATTAGGCCTACATTTGAACACAATATTTAGAGTAGGCCGGCGCCTACCCGATATTCTGCTAGTTCTACGCTACGCCCACAACAAAAGCACCGCACCTCTCTACAACTAGATTACCAAATGACTTTAACTTTGATTTATTTACAGTCTCAAAGAATTGCCTTGGGTATTTCGTTATAAAGTGAAAAGAGCCAACAGCACCTTGGCAAAGATAATGGCCAGTAAACCTATACCCATTCCAGTGGATTCAAGACACTGAGCATGGAACACTGGACAGAGTCAGCAACTGGGATTGAATAGAAAGCATACTTGCTACTTCTAGAAATGTACTCAATAATCTTTATTATGTAAATATATGTGATCTTTGCATAAACAGACCTTTGCACTTTACCAGTATTTTTTTAGTATTAAACGATGGTTGCCACAACTCTTGTTACCAGCAGTTTAAATTATAATACAGCGGTTTTATACCCCCATACCATCATTTATTTGTAGTCATAACTTTGTGGTTTACTGTTAAATCAGGCATTTCAAACTCATTAAGGTGTATGGGTCACATAAAAAACTTACTATGAAAACATAGCCTTCTATTTTTATGCAAATTAGAAACCATACAATAGGATACAATAATTAAATTAATAAGCCTTCTATTTTTATGCAAATTAGAAACAATATAATAGGATACAATAATTAATTGAATATCTGTCCCTTAGCTAATTTTGTAGTTTAATTTCTACGTTCAAAAATTACAATAATTACGCATTATTTTCGTTGTCCTGGTGCTTGACATCTTTTTTGGGATACAAGTTTATTAATGTCAGATTGAAGTTTGTTTGCCATTGACACTTTAATCACTCATGACAAATTTCGATCAGATAATCTCGAACGGTGAGGTGTTTTTGTAGCTTTCATTATGGAAAAGAACTGCTCACAGAGACAAGTGTTTGCAAATATTGCAAGAATTCTAGCTACAAATTTTCGCAATTCAACTTACCGTTCAGGTAAATAACTAAAATTTTGGCATAGCCACTTCGAATATACACTTCGCTTTCAACAAAGAATCTGACTGCAATTCTATCAGCTCTAGGTGCACATTATCAGCAGCATTTTCATGAGCAAATACAATGAGAAGTGAACAAAGTTTTCTCTCGATATTTTGTTTATCCACAATCGTAACTTTGCTTGAAAGCACTTCACATCACCACACGCAGTTGTGACAATTTTGTCTTTACCTTGAAGCTTCGAATTCAAGTCTTGCAGGTGACTAGTGAGATCAACTGCAAATGCCAAATCCTGAACCCATTCGTCAGTTTCGAAATGTTCAAAAGGTTCACCTTTCATTTTCAGAAACATTATACAATTTCCTCACGCAGTGCAAAAAACCTCTTCAATACTTTGACAGGAGAGCCAGTGGACCTCTATGTAGTAGGGACCACAATCAAACTCGTGTCCAGTGTCATCTAGAAGCATTGAAAATTGGCGCTTATTTAAGTCAAGGGCATGAATAAAATTGATAGCGGCTGAAACTGGTCTTAGCACATGTTGGAACTGTAATTGCTTTGCGCACAATGCTTATTGGTGAATGATGCATTGAAATTGAGCAAATTTAAAATTTGCATCAGTTTCTTATTTTTGCAAGCAGCTTTGCACCAACACCATTTCTAGCCCCAATCATGGTTGGTGCGCTTTTCTTTGCTAGGTTTACCAAATGTATATTGTACTGCAATATCCCCTCTTGTAATTTCTCAAAAACATCCTCGCTTGTTGTAATATTATGCATAGAACAAAGCTCAAGGCCTCATGTATTTCAGAAATCCTGTCACAGGCCCCTATGAATATAAATAGTTGACTCATCGAGAGTCAATGAAAAGAATTCAAAATCAGCTATTTTGTTTTTTAATTGTTCACGCAAGCTGACCGCCATGTCATTTATTCTGTCACAGTGTTTCTAGTTAACGTTTTTTCTTTGAATACTTTTACCTTTTCTGGACAAATTACTTCGGCAGCTTTAATAATACACTCCTTAATAAAATCACCGTCACTATATGATTATGACAAAATATAGCTGGCTTTCACTGCAAACTCACTCTCGTTGGTGAGTTTCACAAATACGGTTTCATGCCTTTTAAATTTAAACTATTTTTCAAGTTAAATAGCTTCTCTCATTTTCCCAGTGTAAGTATTATATACCATTTTGTGATTAGCGTAATGTCGTTTGACATTGTACTCTTTGGGCATACTAATGCAGCAATTGCATATTAAGTAGTGAAATTTGATACCGATGTGTAAGAAATAATAGAACCCCCACCATCTTTCTTGAAACGATCTTTTGTCGTTCTTAACTTTTCTTCCAGTAGCAGTTGCTGCTGTCGTTACTGATTTTTTCATCAGTATCTAATTTATTATTTTGTGAAATTAAATTGTCTTGTGATCGCAGACAGTACTGAATAAGTATAGGGGCCTAGTAGTCACTGGAATACAACAATTACAATATTAACCACTGATAATTTACTTTAAGTCTAACATACGGGGTATCGCTTTTTTATGATATGATAATTAACAATTAAAAGTAATTAAAAATTTAACATCTCAAAACTAAACTAAGATAACTTGAGAGAGGATTCGAAGATCATAAAATAAACAAAATTTTCGAGAAATTTATTTTCACAAAAATTGATCATTAAAGAATACTTAATTTTAAACGCTTAATAATTTAACATTTTGATAATTT
Source organism: Biomphalaria pfeifferi (assembly GCA_030265305.1). Taxonomy (NCBI): domain Eukaryota; kingdom Metazoa; phylum Mollusca; class Gastropoda; family Planorbidae; genus Biomphalaria; species Biomphalaria pfeifferi. The sequence continues at coordinate 539,036 of JASAOG010000170.1, read as the reverse complement.
TTGAGATGGCCAAGCGGGCCGCAACGCTATGTTTGACATGCCTGTGTTGCATCAACACTTCTATTGATCATCTACAGATTTTTGCCATTGTCTTGATCTGAAGTAAGAGCCAAAACCAACAGCTAAACACAATGCAATTACAATGGAGAATGATCAAGTCAACCGTTTAATAAAAGGGATCAGTCTGTCGCCGTTTAACTAAAAGTCCAAAATCTGCATAGCTCTAAACGCTAACAAATCGGTCTCTGTTTTTATCATGATGTTATAGTCACTCTATAAAACCTAACTCTTGTAGCGTAGACATATGTAAATTAGTACCGGTACATCATTCTTCTCACAAGATGCTAAGTCTTGTATTGTGGTAGGTAGTAGACCATAATCTAAGCTTATTTGTGTGACAATGTGAAATATAAGAATACGTTGTTTTTTGTTTTATTTTAACAAGAATTCAATAAACAAATCTTTAGGCTTTGACAGCAACAAACAGAAAAAAAAATGTAGAAAACATTTGTTTTGATTACTTTATTCTTGAAAATCATTGTCTGAAGAAATACATAGGAGGTGAATAGAAGGATCAGTTGTATCAATGACAACATAGAATGATCACTACAACATTTCCTTGTGTACACATACAACATCATAAAGAGGGGAAATAATAAGAGACCACAAACTTATGAAATAAGAAAATGCATTTCAGAAGTCAGCCTGCACCAATCAGATGCCAGTTACACATGTGAACTTACCAAAGTTTTTTTTATCTTCAAACCTAACATTAACATTGGTGCTTACCTTGAATAGAGTTGTGAACTTAATGATAAAAAAAATATGAACATAAAGTCTTTTAAAGTCTAAGCAAGAAGACAAAGTGAATGTCTAGAACAAGTAAAAGACAAAAGAGCTCTTCTAATGTTCAACAACTAATGCTACAAATATCAATTTGTATGAATGAAGTTTAAGTTAGGGAGCTGTGCTTACAACATTACCAGGCGCTATAAAGCATTGTTTATAAAGTGTTTAAAGGCCAATACAAGTTTCATGAGAAATGAATTATATAATGGTAGTGATAAATCTTTTGGTCTCCATTTAAGAAGTAAACTCATTGAACCCAACATTTAAACTTGATTCACAATGCAGATGTTTGTAGCATACACACACACACTTAAAATGTAAGTTTCTAAGAAAATCTATTTACATGAATCATTATAAACAATATCAGGATCATGTCAACCTGAAACAAAGCTAAAGCATTAGTATATAATACATAATCAGCAGAGCGCCTCCAGCAGATCTTGAAGTCATCACTTGCTTGGACACACACAATGTTCTTTATGTTGGTAGTGCCTGCACTTTATCCTAAAATCCCCCTACCCACAAGTAATTTTCCCCAATTACAAAAAAAACAGAAAAAAAAAAAGTTTGCCACTCACTGCCCTATCTTAATGAAAATAATGATTTCTTGTGTTTCTCTGAGCAACATTTCCTACTCATCTCTTGCTTGTGCCTGCAGTCAATTATTCATCTTTTGCCAGATTCTGCTATTCATCTCTTGCCTGTGTCTGCAGTCAACTATTGATCTCTTGCTTGTGTCAGCAGTCATCTATTCATCTCTTGTTAGAGTCCATGCATCTAAGCTTTTTCTGTACTGTTTTTTCTTCAAGGCAATGGTGATGGAGTGCAATTGTGTCTTTTTGAATTAATGGTGCAGTTAGCTAATCATTAGTTGCTTGCTTTTCAAATTGCTGAGCTGTCAGCTGTTACATGTTTCTAACTCTAACGTGTTCATTGTTTGCTTATTAAATTAATCGTGGCAGCTGTTACATATTGGTGACATTGCTTGTTTCTTGTAATGATAAAGTTATCTGTTCATCAGTTTCTTCTTTTTAAGATAATGGTGAAGTCATCTGTCATCTATTGGTTGTTTCTTTCTAAGATAATGGTGAAGTCATCTATTGGTTGTTTCTTTCTAAGATAATGGTGAAGTCATCTATCAGTTGCTTCTTTCTAAGATAATGGTGAAGTCTGTTCATCTGTTGCTTGTCTCTAACATAAATATGAAGTCATCTATCTATCAGTTGCTAAGATAATGGTGAATCTATTCATCAGCTAAAAAAAAAACTTGTAAACTTGAAGTTGCAGTGAAAATATACATCTTTAGCTTTGTGCAGTCAGCTAATCATCTAAAAGACTGACAGCATATTAATCTGCTCTTTGAAAATTCTCATCTCTTGATTACATACTAGGACAACCATGTAGTTATTTCTTCTTTCCACAAAATTCTGATAACTAGGCTTTTAACATCTTCAATCTTGGTGCTTGCAATGCCAAGGAAGTCAGTCTAATGCAGTCACATCTCAGTCAATACCTGACTATTTTACTTGCCACTGATATTTCTATGCACTAGATTTCTTGTCAGATATTTTCTTGTCAAAACTAACTGGTACTGTTGTATTTTCATTGATCCTATTCGGCTGCATCTGGTTTACTTTCTGTAAACTGTACAATAATTAAATATCTGTATTTGCTGTTCATTTTCTGATTGACATCATAAGCTTGACTAAATACTGTATATAATTTATTATTTAAGGATATACAATGAAATTTCTCCAGGACTTTGCCATGAAAACATGACCAAGTAAGATGGCTAAGAGCAGTAAGTGACAAAATCTTTAATTTCCATGTTTTCCCTATTTATAAATTGAATAGTAGATGTAAATGATTTCTGTGCTAGCATGGCATGTTGAGACCTGAAGGGGAAAGGAAAATGGGTAGAAGCCAGACTGAATGGGTTAGATGGGTGGTCTTAACACAACATGAACATGCTAAGAAATCAGGGTCTTTAATTAAATGTCTTTTTAATATCTGAAGCCACAAACCATTGAAGAGTATGAATTCCTTATGAGGGTGACATAAAGGATTGTCCCAGTGAGAATACGACTCACATAATTGTCTCTGATGCACTATCACAGATTGGAAAACAAAAAAATATATTAAAAAAAAGCAACATTTGCTATAAAGTCTGAACAACCGCCATGTTAGCTTTACAGTCAATATTGGTGTTGTTGTCTGTGAATGTCACCCCCTTTTCTTGAAGAAATTCCAAACATTTACTCTTGTCTGTAAATGCCAACTCTTTCTGGAAAAACTCAACTGGTAGAGATGGTCGATACCTAATATTTGTAAGACATCAACCAAATTGACAAAAAGAGCAGACAATGTGAGGGACAGACACATAACGAGATGTAATCATTTGGTGAGCACAACCGCATAGCAGCCAGGCAGATGTCATAGAATGAATGAAATAGAAAAAAAAAGAAGATTATTAATAAAATGCTTTTAAAAAATGTTAAATTACAAACCATTACAAAAAAAATAAAAATATTCGCATTAATATATTTATAATGTTGGAAAAAAAAAAAAAAAAAGAAGTATACTCACACTTGCCCTGAAAAATAAATCTGATTAGAACATCTACAATAATATATCCCAACTTACCTATACAACTACTTTAGAAATGTGTTTTTATTTTAATAATATTGCTAGCTTAACAATATAGAGTAGTTTATTTACTAAAAAATCTAACTGAATACATACGCTTTGAGCAACAGCTTGAGAGCACTCTTACGGACCCTGTCAATAAACCAATCCATCAGATACCCTGACATTTTGGGAGCCTGTTCATATAATTTAAAAAACCTGTGATAATTATTAAGGGACCATGCTATTCGAACATCCAAAGCATGCTTTATGCATTCATCTTTTCTACACTCAGGGGTCAATGAAGCCAATGCAGTTGTTAAATCTGAAAAGAAAAGATACAAAAAGACAAATCTCAGAAATCAATAGAAAGAAAACCATAATAGATACTGGATACAAAACTTTAATGACAGAGGACTTATCAAACAAGTACAAGTAACATTACTTATGTCTAGTTAACAAAATAATACCAAGAAATATTAAATATATATATATATATATTCTGATTAATAAAAAACCAAAACATCTAATTTCTAATATTAAAGTAGTTGGCTAGAGCATTGTTGTTTTATATGAGGACTATTAAGTGAAATTCATGATATTAAAATCCTTGTAGAATATTGTCTGTAACATAATAAAAAAAAATATTCTCAGAATGTAATCATTCATTTATATAACTATTTAACCAGAAAATCTATATATATATATATGTGTATATATATACATACATACACACATATATATGTATGTATGTATGTATGTATATATATATGTATGTATATATATATGTATATATATATGTATTTATATATATGTATTTATATATATGTATTTATATATATGTATATATATATATGTATGTATATGTATATATATGAATGTATATGTATGTATATATGAATGTATATGTATGTATATATATATGTATATATAAATGTGTATATATATATATATAATTCTCTTCATGGCTCAAGAGTTTGGACTACAAATAAAGGAAAGATCACTCTTTTATTTCTGCAAGTCGGACTAGAGTTACCTTACAAAAAAAAAAAGAAAGGGGGGTGGGGGGTGGGGAAGAACAAGTAGTATTCACCCGTCACAAAATAGCAGGGCTGGAATTATCCGTTGTGACCAAGAAGTCATGGAAAGATCACTCTTTTTTTATTTCTACCCCACATAGTTTTAGCGGTGAAAAAAGATGGGGGGAGGAGAACAAGTAATCTACTTTGTATTTGGCCGTCACTAAATAGCAGGGCCAAACTCAACTGTTGTGGGGCCTATGCGAAATGCATTTAGCGGGGCCAAATTTGGGTAGGTATATGGATAATAATTTAAATTTAAGAGTTTGTATTAGAAAATAAATTTGTCTTTGCATTTTATTCATTCTTTACAATGTACAGAACTACTTTATGAGCCTTGCGTGTAGCGAAGTCATACAGTTTATCATAAAATTTTATTTCCTACATATAAATCACGCTCAATAGCAATAATTACCAAAAGCTTCAATCTATCTATGAGAATTGTTGACCTCAAGTAATTCTTCATTAGTTTGAGACACGAGAAGCTTCTTCCACCAGATTACACAATTACGGGTAATGCATAATGCCGGTTTTATTTATCACGTAGGATTGGCGTTTCCATATTGAACGACACCCCAAAATGACAATTTTTGTCTATATATATTTCATGAGATTTATATTTTTCAAAAGATTTTTTTATAATTTCTGGAGATTTCCATGACTTTTTAGTACATTTTGCAATTTCAGGAGATTTACAGGAGCTCCTGGTAAATCAGGCGGCCCTGCAAAATAGCGGCGTATGCTACGCCTTGTCAACTAGTTCAATTATAAAAGCTGTTAGTTACCTAAAGTATTTGATGTATAAATGTAATAAAGAATTCGGTATGCCTTGAACTCTAGTTGATTTCCTTTTAAACCTTCATGATACAAAAGCTTCAACTGAGTCTGACACTGGTTAAACTCTTCATGGTCACCCTAAAATTTAAGAGAAACATGATTTTTTGTTTGTTTTTTTCTATTTGATATTATCAAAACATTTTTCAAACCTGTCTAGCAAAAGATAATGAGTTTATTAAAAAACTTGTAGATAATTTTAATACCTTTTCCATGGCTATTCTAGCATGTGTTTCATAAACACGAACGGTAAATCCATCTCGTATACCTTGAACCTTTGAAAAAAACAAACACAGTCATCTTTTACATTGCCAAATAGTTTTCTTTGCAAAAATACAATAATGTATGAGACTTAAAACAGTGTAGCTTGTTAGGCTACTTGATTTGAGTTTCAAGGTCTCAAAAAAAATACTATTGCATCCGGCCCTTCTCTATTGACCCATTGGAGGCCAGCAGTACACAGGGATGCTTCTCATAGCAATACAACAATAAAAAATGTTTCTTAAAAAATAAAATTAAGCGTCTGCATTTCTCAGCATTTTATACTTAATGCAATATACGATTTTTTTTGGGCAGCCTCTTATAATAGGGCTAATTCTTCTACTTAAAAAACTAATCATAAACCCACAAAAAGAGTTGCAAAAATAAGCAAGACAACAAATGTGTTCTTAAAATGATGTAACTAATTTTAATTATAAAGGCTCTATTTACCAAAAATTTGAAAAATGCATTTCATATAATTTGACGCCAAGTAGATTTTTATTAATTTTAAAAAAATTAAAGCTTAGCAATAGATTTGTGCTGTCACTATAATATGTTGTTATGACAATTATTTCTTCATGTCCATTAGAGAACAATCACAAAATTCTCCTTGAATGTGTATGAAATACACAAGTAAACTTTTGACTGGCGTTAGGTTTTATTTTACTTTTAGTACCTAGCAACTTAAAAAATCTAGTTGTTCCCCCCCCCCCCCCCCCCCGAATACTTTATTATAACAAAAAAATGTATAGAGATGGAAAATTTGTATGACCCACAAATAAATAATACCTCAGATTCTTAGCTTTATCCCAAATCTTGAATATTTTAAAGAAAATTACCTGAATAAGGCAGTAATTTAAATCTTAATAGTGTGCTCACTATTTGTCACAATGAATATTACTTATAAACATCTATTTTGTAAGTTAAGGACAAAATAAGGGGGGGGGGGGGGGGCATTGTATCATAGAAATAGATAATAAGCCAATTGGATTGAAATATTGTTAAACTGTAAAAAGTGTCCAAGCTAGAGCACACATCTAAACTAGGATTCTTAATTCCAGATTTTAGGCCATCCATAACACATATTAATAGCACTTAATTAAATAGCAGGATTCTAATATCAGAAATGTATAGAGTGAACAAAAATTGTTAAATCCAAAAATAACAGTTTTAAAACAGTATACAAAAAGAAAATTCCACTAATATTGATTACATCTTGTCTATTTAATTGACAATGTATACTCCCAATTTATTTACTTTGGAATAGTAAGTAAAATTACAACTTTGGGACTACTAATATTATTTAGCATCCGGCCCTTCTCTGAAATGACCTATAATTAAGGTCAGCAGTACACAAGGATGCCCAATATACATGACAAAACTAAGAATGTTTAAAATTATGACATATACTGGTATGTGCTTAGGTAAAGATAAATTTATACATACTGTGAGATCCTGCCGGATAGACTTTAACTGTTCACAAGCATATCTGTAGTCTGTTTTTTTCTGCCATTTCTCTTGAACATTTATCAGGGCTTTTTTCAACACTACCAAAGGACGAATTTGTTTTGGATCAGGAGCCTGAAAAGACAGGAAAGGTGTAGAATTGATATTGTACATAAAAAGTATATTTGTATTAAATTTTTTTATATTAAATAACTGTATGATTTAACTAGATCAAAAGTAGCAAGATGAACTACTTTTGAAAACAGTGTAATGAAATCAACAAATACTATAGCATCCATCCCTTCTCTGGATAGACCTAGAAAAGGTCAACAGTACACAAGGATGCTTACTGATTTAAGAAAATACTGTTACACAAATATCTAGTGTTTAAAAAGAACATTTTATAGCATTACAACTACACATCTTCAAAAGAGATGTAAAATTACCCCTGTAAGTCGAAGGTAGGGCTTCTCTATGTCTTGACAAGTTCCCACTACAGTGAATTCTTCCAAATCAATATCTTCATCTTTCATACTCTGCAAAATTAAAACAAATTAAAAAATAATTTAATATATATATATAGCTGATGCATATTCACCTGTTTTTATGAGAAACTAAGAAATATTCCATCTAAAAAAACAAAAATAGCTTACTGAATTCATGGAATCGTTCACAGTTATAGATATTTTCTGTCTTGGCTTACTGAGTTGACCAGCAAATCTAGCAGCTCTGATTTCCATTCTTTCTTTTTTCATTGGATCATTGTCATCAAGAGTAAATTTTAAGGATCTTATTTAAAAAAAAAAAAAAAGATATAGAAAACATATACTTGCAATGATAGCACTTGTAGTACTATTAATTCCTTTTTTCTTTAAAAATGTCCATTTACCCTTTAAAATGGTTCACTTTTTTGTTCTTTTTATTTGTCGATAGTGTCAGAGTTTCACCTTCGCCTTTCGCTGTAATTTTACTACCCCTGCCTCTTGGTGTTTTTGATCCACGACCTCTGCTTTTTGTAAATTTTCCTCTTGGGGAAAATGATCTACTAGATTCTGATGATGGGCTTCGACTGTCACTAGAAATAAGTAAAAAAAAAAAAAGGAATAGGGATTAAGTTAAAAAATAAATAAAGCTGTCTTAACAAATAAAAACATTTATTTTCTTAGTCTAGATATATATGTATATATATATATTTTAAACACCACCTGCTACGGCGAAATCTTTTTCTTCTTCTCCCTGGTGAACTAGAGCGTGACCGTGAGCGAGATTTAGACCTTGACCAAGACCTAGATGAGCTAGAAAAAGAACGGCTTCTTGAGTCTCTATAAGTTGGCACACGATCTCTTGAATATAATGGTCTTTGTGGGATACCCATTGTTCTTTGACCTAAGGAGCCATTCCCATGTTGAAAATGCATCCCTCTTCCACCTCTAGAAAACTTTGACTGGCCTATTTCACCCTGGTTCAGATTAAAACTGAAAAAAAAAAGTAAGAAAACATACATGTAAACAATAAAAATTAATTTCATAGAAAAAGATAAATGCTAATCAATTTTTTAATTTAAAAACTCTCAAGCTACAACCCATTAACAACTTTTTGACAAAAGCATGTAAAAACATAATTATTTATTTTATGCAAAACTGCTGCACTAGAACTATATATCAGAGACTCATAACTTACACTGGTAATGGTTCAGATTCCCAGTTAACAGCATTAGCACCACCAGGTGAGTTAAAAATTTTTGTTAATTTTTCTTTGAGAATTCTCTCGACCTGATCTTTTTGGCTTTCATTAACAACAGATGCAAATGCTCTTTGCACATAATCTCTGAAACAAAATAAATTGGGAACATAATATTATAGAAAAATATCCTGACATTAGCACTAAACTTCTTTAATTCTTTCAATGAGCTTTAAAAACCATTGTGCAATGAATTAGATAGCTCTCCAAAAAAGAACTTAATATGTAGAAAAGAGATCATTTATGTGTTAGAATTCAAAAGAAAAACTTTCTAGCATGACATTTTGGTCAAAGAAGCAAAAGAAAACAACAGTATGATGCAAATAATAATCTTATGTACACAATAAAATGAAATAATGAAAGTGTGTGCAAGAACTTACTTTAATGGCTGAGGCCATTCTCCTGCAGCTTCTGGGTCTTTTCTGCAAATATTAAAATTAGTTAAAACTATAAATAATTATTTTTTTTGCATTAAAAAAAATCACACATTGATATAAAAGATACATTTCCTTTGAGAAAAATATGAAACAAGATACTTACAGGTTACCACTTTTTGAATCCTCAGATAATTTGTCTGAGCTGATCTTCATACCACTTTCAGAATTAGATTTTGTGAATGATAGGTGAGATGTATCTCCAGGGGAGAATTTATTGTTTGGAGTGTGTAATGGGTTATCCACAATATTGCCATTAGCATTTTTGCGTTTCGGAAGTTGAAACCGAATTCCAGAAACCCCTGGAGCTATATTTTGGGGGAAAAAAATGTAGCATATAAATTAATAAAAAAAAAATTAATACAAATTTAAAAACCTATTTAAATGTTACGTATTAGCTTACCTTTTCTCATATTTCCTCTATGAGTGAGGTTCATAAAATCAGTTGAGGTATTTTCATGTTGGTTATCCAATCCTCTGTTATCCTCTTCTCTGTTCTCATCATTAAAGGAATATCTTTGAGGAGGTGGTCCCCTAAAATTAGGATGCTCTGAAGAACCTATTGCTGGGCTCCCAAAAGAACCTGGCCTAGGACCAATTGGTGGTAGATGCCCACGGGGACCTTGATTATTACTGTAATTACCTGGTCCAAAGTTGTTTGCCTAATGAAATATGTTTTAAAAATCAGTCTTTTACATTAAAAAGATTAATTAAGAACTATATAAACACTTATTCATACTTGGTTTAAAAAAAATTAAATCAGGGATAAGTGAAAATTATAAAAAAAAAATAGAAATCATACCCACGGCGGTGGTGCTCCATAAGGTCCACCCATAAATCCTGGTCCACCATAACCATAACTTTATTTAAAAAAAAAAAAAAAAAAAAAGACATTAAAAACTTTTTTTTCTTTAGGTTATTTGTTTAAATAAAATTATCCTTTTCTACAACAATAAAAATTAGAATCATTATCTTACTTGCTATAGCCATAGGGTAAATACCCATTTGGAGGCCCGTATCCCATGCCTGGTGGAGGATAACCAAAAGCATATGGATTCTGAAGAGGTCCTTGATTCATATGAGGTGGTATAGGTGGACCACCCATATCTAGTCCATTTTGAAAATTAGTAGAGTTTTCTGATGAACTTGTGCTTTTTAAGTCTTTACTGTCCTGATCTGTCCCGTCACTGTCATCGTTATTCTTTGATCCTTTGTTGGTTGATTTTATATTTTGCAATGCCTTCATTGCATTGGTCCATTCTGGGCGGTCTGGAAATACTTTTGGTTTATTCTGATCCTCAAGGGCCTTTAGAGCAGTCATCCATTCTGGTTTTAAGTCTGTTGTCATTGTTGCCATCACAAATCACTTCTTAGGCGTTAAGAAAAAAAAAAAATTTTAATGCTCCTTTTTTTTTTAGTTCATAAATGAATGAATTAGTTAACAAATTAGTGTTAATGAGTAGATAAGATGAAAAACTTTAGAAGTTGGATAGACACACTAACTAACATACATTAATCCAAAATCCAATGAATATTGCAGACACTAGCTTTTATAAACTGAAATCTTTCTGGAATTATTTCCCATGTTCTGCAAGGGGAAGTATAGAGCAAAACTAAACTGGGAATGACAGTGAAAGCATTACAGACAAAATTTGAATGGGTTGAGGGAAACAGCATGGTTGGAAAAATAATTACCTAGGGCCAGGACTTGATCAGGGTTTAGCCTATGAAGAGAAAATGAAAAGGAAAAAAAAATGTGTGTACTGAATGGTGAGGTGAGACAAAAAAGTAGACATAGATTTGAGAAATTCCTCATAAAACTTAGCTAATTATTATACAGAACTATTTATTGTTGCTTTTTTTTTTTTTAAGGAAGCTGATTTAATATTTGTTTTGTTTACATTCATGACGAGTGAGAATAAGAATCAAAGTATGTCCTTGGTTCGGCTTGATCCAGTCTATTTAAAGCAATTATGAGAATAATAATGTAGTGGGGGAAAAGATTGAAATCTTTTTAAATGCAATTGCCTAAAAGAAGACCACCCCCCCCTACAAATAGACTACCAAGAACATCGATGTGACACTACAGAAAATACTGCAGCCCTACTCTAGGCTAAAATCTAATGTCGTAAATGAGAAGTTACTGATCATCTGATGATTTTTAACTTTTTTTTTTGAGAGTTTAGAGAATATGATGATAACACTGACTACTAATCACCAGAGTTACGATAGTATAGACTATAGTCTAGATATGTGAAAATCCGGAAGTCCTAGTGTAAAAAAATGAATTCAAATCTTGAGATCTGTTTTTTTTTTTACTTTCTGAACATTGCTAAAAGGGGTGAATATGATTACTTTTTATATTGAGGAACATTGTTTTTATGTGGACTTTAAACAAAAATGTGTATTTTCTTACTTTTTTTAACTTTAAAGTATGTTGTTTTTATTTTTACTGATACTCATTTCAGGTTACATTTAAGAAGTTGATTTTTTTCCTAATAGAATATATATCTGGACATACTTCTGCCAAGTTTTATCATGATACCTTGCTTTGTTCAATTGTTATCGATTATAATGTTTAAACAAATTTGCACTTCTCCCTGTGGGATTTTCAATTTTTTTGAAAACTAAACTATTTAATTAATAAAATCATGCATAGGCTAGTAGATATAATAATTATGCATGTGTCTAATAGTTATAAAAGAGTTTTTAAAGCTTTATCTATTTTTTATAATTTTAAAAGCGCATTTGAAAAAATAATTTTCAGACTATTTTTGATTCCACTTTTAAAATATTTTTTTATTTTCTGCCATCACAACGCCGCCATTTTGTCCACACCTCTCTGACTTTCTTGAAGCTCCAGACCAGATAATTTCTTTATTTGAGCCAGCGAGACGCTTTCATGTCACTTGCTCCATGTCAACAATGTTGGGTCAAAACAACAAAGAAAAAACAAACTTTCTAACTGTTAAACATAATGATACTCAATACAGTCATAATTTATACACCATTGGAAAGTTCTTTTAAAGTATTTTAATGATGTACTAACGAAAAATAGTTTTTTCAAAGATACATTTTTTATTTCACCTCCCAAAATGATGTAACGAAATTTTTTTTTTTCACCTCCCTACATAATAATAAAAAAAAAATACAGAGTAAAGTGCGAAGTTTGAGCAGCCCCGATTTGTCAAGAGGTTCGAACAGTTCACTTTTTATTGCTAAAACTTTTTTATTTGAATGTTTACCAAATTACTACTATATTGCTACTGCGCATGCACCTTTTTTCTTCACTTCCTACACATACTATTTCCTTTTCCTTGTAAAGGCTAAGTTCATGGTGAGGTCAAACTCAGGAGGTGTGGAGTTATTCTTTTTTACTACCCGGTAGTGAAGGAAATGGGTTTAAGGCTATTTTTAAGTCTTATTGCTCATCAGCTTAAAGAGACTATTTGAAGTTGTGGAGGGTGGGAAATGGTGCAATGGATGGTGTTCTTACAATGGAGTAAAAAGAAAATGACTTTATAGTAAAAATTAAATATTAAAACATGTTTTTAGATATATTTTCTTTAATCTGTTTGAACCTTCCATCAACCGGATCGAGCTTACTAACTGGGGAAAAATCCGCTCGAGGAAAAGTACGCTTGGCAATACTTACCCTACACCTCTTTGACTTCGTATTTAATTTTAACTAAGCCTAGTGATACATTAAATCCAATCTATTTTATAGAAAAAAGGACGAGGAATTCAGAGATACTATCAGTTTTTTCATAGGTCAGACCGTTACGGTGCTATAAAAATCCAAACTTGAAAATTGCTGCCAGCGGGCTTAATGCGCTCGAACTTCGCACTTTACTATAGTCCATACTTATAATCTTACTCATAGATCTAGTTCATACTTCATAGTATACTGATACTCATCATAGTAATCATACTACTGAGCTACTCATCGAGTCGTAGTAATTCATATTCATACCATGTCTTTCTCTAGATCAACTTCTAAAATCTCAATAATACTGAATCTGATTATCTCATTCAACTCATTGATAATGATATGACCATCACCATGCCATTGCCGCCATGATTTGCGATTGTCATTCAGTTCGTGTTCAAGCTTCAATTTCAGATTGTTGTTCATGATTCTGAGTTTCCCACCACCACTCACAGTGACCCACCCGAAAACTCTTTAGGTCTAGATTATACATCTACTAGACAATAATATTTACCTAAAAAAAAAAGAAATGTAGATCTAGACGATCTAAAACAGGAAAGTAGACGATCGCGTGAGTGTAAGGTTGATATAAATCTAATGGAATACTGCGCTCGATCAAAATGGCGGAGAATTCCGGAAATGAGTAATAAAAAAAGAAAATGTTAGGCCAGATTTTGATAGTTTATAAAGTCAAATAATATATAATAATTGCAATGTCTTCGATTTCGAAGATATGGATGAGTGCAGTGTTTCACATGATCGCTATAACCCAAATGTGACATGCATATTTTCCCGTTGTTCGCTGGCGGTCTATTTAAGTTTTCTTTCCGTCTGCTGCGCCTGTCTTCAATAATGGCTTTTCTTTGTTTGTCCAGCAGCTACTTTCCTCTATGCCAGTGAGGGCGAAATTGCGCCCGAGTTTATCTTTATAGCGCTTACGGGGGTGCTAATTTGAGCGACTAGCGGATCGGGGGGGGGGGGGGCAGTAGGGTCGATCGCCCCCCTCCCCACTCGACAGACTTCCTCCCGAAAGGGGGGGGGGGCGGACGAGTTTTAGTAAAGAAATCACACAATTTGTATACGAATTTATTAGTTATGTTAATACTATTTACTAATTATTTATATTTCAACCTTTTTTAAAAAGATTATTTCGCCCCTCTCTAGTATGATGGTCGATTGGGTTGGATGGGGAGGTGGCGATGGCATCAATCCCCCCCAACCATAAACTTTCGAATGGGGGGGGGGTCCTATTTATTTGTGGAAATAACAACTTGTTAACAGATTCAATCAAATATCTATATAATTAAAACTAGTTATTGATATTTTAACCGATCTTTATATTATGTCGTTCCCCTGTTAGCCGATTGGGTAGGGTGGGGACGAATACATCTACTGCCCTTCCCACTTAAATCCTTTGAGTGGGAGATGGCGGTCCTACTTTTATTTAGAAATCATAGTTTGTGAACAAAATTAGTTAAATTACTATATAATTTTTATATCATATCGCTACACTTCTGGTATCTAGCCGATTCAGTGAGGTGGGGGGGGGGGCATGGCTTCTACCGCCCTCCCCACTATAGCCCTCTGAGTGGGGAGGGCAGTCCTATTTTTATGGAGAAATCATAGTTTTTGAACAAAATTAGTTGAATATCTATATAATATACGGTACATATTGTAGATTATGTCGCACAGAGACTCTGATTTCAAATTTTATCATCTGTAAATTTAAAATGAAAAAGGGTTGTACCAGGTGGGAGGCGCGATACATGCAATCGCCTTCCGCCCATGGGAATACGAATACTTCTTTATTTTTGTATTTTAGTTAAGAAATTACAATTTTTTAAAAAATATGTCATTAATATAATTTATATATGCTCTAAATTAAATTCTTATATCGAGTCGCTCCACCCCCTATTTTCTAATGCCAAATGTAACCATTAGCAGAAATTAAAAAAGGAGCGAGGATTAACGTTTTCACTCTACCTCCATCTCTCCTTTCCAGATGAAAACATGACGTTTTAAAACAGAATAGTCAAATATGGCAGAGATTATGTAATTGCACACCAATTTATCTTAGTTATTTTAAGAAAGTAGGCACGCTCGAAACGAATGAAAGCTATCTTAAAACAGTCATCCATATATACACCGACGGGTCAGCCATTAAAGCCACCATCAATGCTGGTCTTGGTGCCTTCCTGGTCTTCCACAAAAATAAATACTTTGAAATAAGTGCACACTGTGGCGACTACTGCTCAAACTTCCAAGCTGAAATTTAGGCAATTACCATAGCTTTGCAGACAGTCGAAAACAAATTATATGAAGGGATACAATCACCATCAGATATTGTTGTCTTTACAGACTCCCAATCCACTCTTCAAGCACTTAACAGCAGCACCTCAAAAAGCCCAAGAGAGTTGACAACACTAATAGTTATAATACATCAACATCACATTACAGTGGATCCCTGGACACATTGGCGTCACGGGAAATGAAAGGGCAGATAAACTTACAAAGGCAGGATCATCCATGGAACAACCAGATAGACCTGTAAACTACCTCACCCTAATGTCAATGTTAATCAACAACCAGAAAGAGGAGGGGCTCAACCAATGGGCATCAGGAAACACAGGCAGAGCCATGTACAAAGAAATGACCATGCCTAACAAACTGGACAATATTAACTTCCTCCCCCGCAAAGAGCAATCCACAATCTTCCAACTAAGAACAGGATACACACGTTGCCTCTGTTAAATTACCATCTAAACAAAATAAATTCCACACAACTCTCCCTTTGTAGACACAGTGCCCACCCTTATGAAACCATATCCTCTTTGAAAGCCCCTTCCTAATCCATCTTAGGCAGACCTTACTATCACTACAACCCAACATAACCAACAACATGTACGGCAGTGCTGAACAACTGAAGAGAACAGCACACTATTTTCCTTTGGCACAGTCTGCAAGAGCTCACAGCTCAGCAGCAAAAAGCTGGCTAGAAGAAAAAGAAGAATGCAAGATGTAAAATTCGAATTCGTTTTCGAAACCAGATTTTGTGCTTTAGAATGGTTTCAAATTCCTCGTTTTTCATTATTTCAATAAGATGCTCCTGTATAATAAATGATTTATGTCATTATGTGTGATTGGAATCGGAATTTATTGATGCGCAAAAGGTCTCGATACGCAGTCAGGAATATCCAAGTGAAGAATATCTTCAAAATTTTGGTTTAGGTTATCGTGAAAAAGTTTGTAATAGTCATATTAAACAGTATTAAAGGGCGAGTTGATTATTATTTAAATTATCCGATCAGTGAACAAATTATTTTAATTGTATACAGTTATAAACTTTCTTCGAACCTCTTACGGCCGTCTCGCGGACCCCAGGGAGGTTCGCGTAACAGTCTGAGAACCACTGACCTAGATCGCAAGGTCTGAAATGGGTACTTTAATTTTTTTTTTTTAATTAAAAAATAAAACAATCTCCCACCTCCCCAAAAAAGTGCTTAAATGTAGATCTAGCTACAACAAAAATCTAGATATAAAGTTTCTATAAATTAATTTCCTTATAAATTAAATGCTCTAATTAGTTCTTATTAGGTTAATCATGGGTTTATCAATGGCGATTTAAAAAAAATGTTGATATTACAGTTGCGATCGCCGTTGCGAACGCAGGACGAATGAATGAATGAAAGAATCAATGTGTAATGTTAGCATGGAGCTCATTGGATAAAATATATTGTTAACAAAATTAAACCAATCGGTGTTGGCTTTACAATTACTCATGTTGTGTATCTGAAAATAGTGAAACAAGAACATAAAAATCCTAAAATGGCGACCAACACAGACGAAGAGCAGAGTCTGAAGGAATGCGAAGCATATGTCCAAAAGCATAACATTCAACAGTTGCTAAAAGAATGCATTGTACAGCTTGTGGTCAATAAACCAGATAATCCCCTAGTATTTCTTCGTGACCATTTTGATCGTCTCGAGAAAGTAAGTAATCTACTCTTTTTAAGTTTCATTTTATTTTTAGATCTAGACCTAGTCAATCATCTATAATAAATAATAAAATAAATAATGATTCTTTATTTCTTATTCATATTCTTACTTAGTAACTAAAGTAACTTACACTACTTACACTTACACACTCTTCTTACACTTATACTAGTTACACTGTACTATGACTGTACTACACTCTACAGTGGACTACACTCACTGACCCAGTCTACACTACTACAGTGTGTAGACTGTCACTGTAGATCTAGTCTAGATATAATTACAGTTTAAAGTAATTAAAGAAATTAAAAACTAAAAAGTTATATCTAAATTAAATAAATAAAAAGTCTACTGAACAGTCTACTAACTTAAACCTCAGGCTCTATAATTAGTTAGATATAGATCTATAATAGGGCAAAAGGGAAATGTAGATTATTGTAGATCTTGATCTAGATTGACTAGATTTTTTCTACTACTACTACTACACTAGTCACTAAACTGTCTAGACTACATTCAGTAACTTAATTAAAAAACATTCACATTGACATTAAAATGACTAGATTCACTAGATATAGATTCTAGATCTACATTTAGATTTAATTCTAGCTCTATATCTAGATTAACGAATTGACTCTTGATCTAGGTTTAGATTATATATAAACTAGATAGTCTTTAACTTTAAGTCTTAGAGTTTGACTGTTAGTACTTAGTAGTTTTAGAGTACATCAATTCAATCATGATGATAATGACTACATAACCAGTGGCATAGCTAGGGTGGAAGGGGAAGAATTGAAAATCCCTCTGGACGACTACTTGAGGGGGGGGGGGGCAAACAAGTGTTCAAAATTGTTTTTTTATATTAAATATTATGCAAAATGCAGGGGTTCTCAAGAGGTCAAGCCCCCAGGGTCCTCAAAATGGCAAATTCATAGGTATACCACTGTACATAACATTAATAAGTTCTATGGCTGCCTGGTTGTGCAGTTTGTGCGCTGGACTGTCGTTTGTATTTATCGATGGTCCCGGGTTCAAACCTTGCCTGCCCCCATCCCCCATTGTCCTGCTTGGACTAGGAAGTAAACTATCTTCAACTCTGAAGGAACATCTGAAACATGTTAAACATTTTACAACAGACATTAGTCAATATATTGTCAATAGCTATCATCTAGCTCTAGATACAATTCTAGATTACATAACAGTACTCAGTAGAATCTCAATTTATTCTAGTCTTAGGTCTAGTCAATCTAAATATATCATAGTCTTTTACTCTT
Organism: Biomphalaria pfeifferi; assembly: GCA_030265305.1. Classification (NCBI taxonomy): domain Eukaryota; kingdom Metazoa; phylum Mollusca; class Gastropoda; family Planorbidae; genus Biomphalaria; species Biomphalaria pfeifferi. The sequence continues at coordinate 520,795 of JASAOG010000170.1, read as the reverse complement.
TAATAGTAGCTCTAGATCTGTATTCCAGATCATAATATTATTGATAAACTATAGGAATAAGTCCAGTGATGAATCACAAAAGTCATACAAATGATACATTGATTAGTGATGTATCATGTAGAATCTAGATATTATAGAATCTGATAATAAAAGAATGTAGATCTTCTATATAAATTTAGCATTGTATATATATAAAGAATTCCAAATCTATACTTAGATTCAAGCTCTACTCACTGTAGCATAGATCTGAGCATTATCCATCATCAGCAAGAACCTATTTAAATTTTAAATCTAGACTAGATCTAGTACCATTACTTTATTAGTTTTAAATAATAAAATCTAATGTAAATCTAGATATTCATATATTTACATATAAATTTAAAAGATTGTCTGTAGGCTAGACATGAATAAAACAAAAAGTGCTGTTGACAGTGAGCATAAGACTTTCGTCTACTTCTTAAAATTAAATTACAAAAAAAAAAAAAAAAAAAAAGAAAATATCTAGTGTGTAGATCTGGATATAGGTAAAACATGTCAACTTTTTGGGTGTAAGGGTAGAAAAAAAACCCTTCTGCCTTCACTTCCATCCTCAGTGTACCATACCTTTCCTTACCTCTCATTACCATCATTGCCTTTTTTTTTTTTCCTGACCACAAGATCTCTTTAACCATTACAATTGACTTTCTTTTATGCACACCAATTCAATAAACAAAGACGTTTTGAACTTTGGCTGGGGGGTGGGTTGGAAACTTTCTGCTTATTGGAGTAGTCACTTATAGTTTAGTGGATTTATGACTATTCTAGCACAAAGTTCATTTTATTATTGGATTTATATATATATAGGCACAATAGCGTATGAAAACTTGGACAAGATTGATGTTATTTGAGTAGATGCACACCTGACTCAGTACTCTTTTTAAAAACTTTTTTTACAGAGTCAACATTGAGGTGTACTATTATATATCATTCATAGAATCTTTTTTATATAGAGTGACTGGATTTATACTATTCCACCTTCATATTGCTCATATTGACAGCAGTGAGCGATACTGTGTTGATTATTGTTGTTCTGTGTCTTAGATTTATTATTTATGCCTGTTGGATTGTTTGTAGCTTGCGAATATATCCAGTTTGAGTTCTAAGTTTATGTTCCACGCAATACCCCCATAATAAGTTTCTTTATATTGTTGTTGAAATGGCCTGGTTATAATTTAGTTATCTGGGCGTTTGATTATCTGCACAGATCCATTTCTACTGTACATCATAGCTTTTACTTTCCAAACCTGTTGTCTACTATAGCTACTATCTCTTAATGAAAATTAAGAGAACTTCTGTCATTCTATCACATAGTCATATTGTGCTGTCATGATGATGAGATTTTTTAGTAATGCTCCAACATTAAATTTTAAATCTTTGAAACGCTTGACATAGACGTAGCACCAGGCTAATTATTGAAATGTATTTTGCTTTCTTTCTCCCTGAAGAAAAGTTGCATTTCAACAAAAAAACACAGTGAAGAAAATCAAATTTGGCTAGCTTTTAGTCATATGATAATACACTAATATTCATTTGATAATATACTCAGAAATGAGACGTTATGAAGGAGATCTATAACCTAAGTGGAATCTCTTCTGACTTGGAACAAGAATTAAATTTTGGAACAATAAAAAATAAAATCAACCTTATAAATGACTTGAATGAACTAAAAATAGCTGTGGTTGAATTATTGGGATAGCAATCGTAGCATGCACTAAGAAATCTGGCATTATTTGGAAGCTTGGGGGTAATCAAAATGTATCATTGTTGTCACAGATTAATAATAAATTACTGTAGACGTAACTAATTAAAAATGATAATAACGAGACTGTCTTTATCAAGGTAGACATATAGAACTCACTTTTTATTTCCGTCCGATCCTTTGCTTTCGCACAAACATAAACAACAAACAATGACGTCATATCATATAATATTAGCACATCCTTCCCTTTGAAGCTATTATCACATTAATATAAATGTACTTTTTTTTTTAATGCAAAAGGTTTGTTAAATGAAAGCTCCTACTTTTTGTTTTTTATTTTCTACGTAATAATATATATATATATTAAAAATTTCATCTTATTCATTAAAATGTATCCTTACCTTGATAATTCATATCCCTATATTTTGTACTAGAGGTTTAAGTCAGATCATAATATTTAAGGTCCATCTTGTGTTTATTCTAGTATTGCCCCCAAATTTCCATTACAATTTTTTAACTGCTTTTTTTAATGGTGTTGGCATCAACCACAGTAACGATGGAAGTATAGAAGGTTGTTCTTATGTTTATTATTTTTTCAACCAATTTCATCTCTCAGTGCTCCAACCTTTTCCCTCTCTATTTGTATAACGTCCTGTCAGTGCCCACCCAAATCTTGTGAATAATGAATTCAAACAAATGTCATGTCTGTGAGAGTTAATTTATAAATCAGATTAATCTCCCTTTCTGCCTAATTAAACACAAAGCAACAACGTTTCTATTTGTTTTGCAATCTTCCTTCATTGCAGTACACAGGAAATGAAAGATGGGAGCAGATGTGAGGGTGAAACCAAGTTACATGTAATAGTTAACTGCTATGCATCTTAAGAAGGGAAAGATCAAATAAACGCGATTGTCCTCACAGAGTCTCTTCCAAAACAGTGATACTTTCCTTTCATTCATCTGATTAATAAAAAAAATAATATTTTGTTGCTCTCCATACACGCAATTCATGGGGTTTCCATTAAGAGTCAGCAAAAAAACAACAATCAAATGGTTTTGAATCGCAGCACATGATAATTTCATTTACCCCCTCTTCATCCTAGATCTTGTTTTCATTGTGAATCTTGGTGCTGAAGTTTTGTTGTGTTGGTTAGTAAAACATCCAGTCCACATGTGCATGATCCTCTTTTCTATATCATATTCCTTGGTATCTACAACTCAAGCCAAGACTTCTACACCATGATATTTACAAAACCAAATATATTTAACCACATCTGATTTATTTGTCATAATTATATGTTTTATGATCATCCGCTGTTAACTTACATATTATTTAATGTAAAGAAAGTGGATTTTGTGTGTGTTTCCTTTTGTTATTCAGTGTAAGAATATAATCTTAAACTTTTCGCCTCTGTGGAAATTTGATGTTGTTAAACCATGGCATCCAATGATCCATTTATCTTTTTATCCAATCTTAGAATTCCTTCAAAGATAATGAGGCCTACGCCGTCTACGTCTTACGCTCACCCATGTGTTAATCTAGTCTAGTTGATTAGAGACTTTAAAGTCTACTAAATCATTGTTTTTTTCTGCCTCATTCTTGCTATCCGTTATAAGATCTACAGGCATTGGGGGAAAAGGAGCATTTGTACACATTAATCTTAGCCACTGGATTATGAAATTTGACTTTACCTTTGTACATCTGAGTATTTTATTACATTTTATCGCATATAATCGACATCCTGTGTGGACCTTCTTTCCGCAATAATGCCCTAATGTGTGCATATGTCCCCGGCTTAATTGGGAGTGTGACTTCTTTGATTGTTCCAAGTAATTGATCCAATCGATTGGCCAAATCATATTCTCATTCCACAGCAGCGACATCGTGTGGCGACTTTGTGTGGAGCAACACTTCGAGTGTCATGCGCATTGATTAAATCCGGTATATAGCCAATGCCTAATGTTTTGACAATTGATTATATCTCATGAATTGACGTTTGATTATTTCGAATATATTGAAAATTTATTATATCAGATACACTACAAATGTAGGCTATCCTGTGTTCAAAACAAATTACATCTGCTAGAACTAAAAACCTTTGTCAACTAGTTCTCTAATTCAAACTTTCTTAATAATAGATGTTACATGCCCTTGATTACATTTGTCTTAATGTGCAGTGATAGTTATGTGCAAATCAAACATGCCGATATAAGGCATATATCACTCTAATCCAGTGTTCCACCATTTTTTTTTTACTACATAGTTTTTCTTGGAACTTCTTTAGACTTGTATTTCCACGTATCCCTGTTTCTACTAAAGGTATTCCTTGATCTTAATACAATGAGTGCATTAATACTGAATTTTCAAACGTATAACAAACTCTCCAATGTCCTTTGAATGTGTACTTCCTATGGTGTACTCCACGTGCGTGTAGTTTTACTCTCTCGAGACATGGTGTATGATGAAGGTGAAGGACGTTTCATTGACGAGTTTGCCTATCAGCAAGCAAGCCCCCCCCCCCCCCCCCCCCATCCCTAGGATTGTTGATGTCTTTCTTCCTTACTTTTCCTATCCCATATACAAAGAGCCGAAATCATAAAAAGAAGTAGTGTAGCGTTATGCTTTCTAATAATGTCAAGTAAATCAATGGAACCGATGAAGATTTATTTAGAAACAAGATACTACTTAAATAAAGCACATTCTTTTGACGTCACTTTGTTTTTCAGCCTCAGGAAACTCTTGCTTCAATGTGTTCAGTGACATCATTTCCTTGTCATATTATTGAATTCTTCTTCTTTTGACGTGTGTATGTGTACAGAATCCTCAGACGAAATTCTCCATTTTCTTCTTGAGTTCTTGTGTCTAGAGCCTAATGTGATGGGAGGAAATTATAGGGGTGTAAGCGCTGAGGAGCCGGAGAGAACCTAATGATAGAAGCACTTGAATTTGTCTACTGAATGTTTGTCTTGACACACACTGTCTGGGGGATGATGAATTTAGATCGGATGAAACTTCACGGTGGGTAGCCAGATGCTGTAGATCTAGTAGTAGACCTGATAATAGGACCTAATCATTTTTTTAAAACCTGATAATAGGACCTAATCATTTTTTTTAAACAGAGATTTCCTTTATGGCATACTCTAAGGCGATTTCACAAAACAGACCCATCTGCTTATTGTGATTGTCAGAAAAAGTAAAACAATTTAATAATATGTAGATTTTTGTTTCAAATTCGTGTTATAGGAAAATGCCGTGGAACTATTTTAACACATGTGCGCGGAGATTTGTTTACTTTAACTGAACAGATCGTAAACACATAAAATAGATTAATTCAAATGATGTCCAGCATAAAATATTTATTGTATGAAAACATAACTATTGCAAGCTTGAGATTCATAATGATTACAAATGTGTATATATGCCTGTCCATTTCATGGCACTTTATAACAGGACGAGTGTCCACACCAGCATCTAGTGATGGGTGTCTCCAACAGGATCTAGCTGTATGTGTCTCCATCTAGAGGCCTGTCATTGTAGCTCTGATTGATCTACATTTCTTACGTTCGCCGACAGCCTGCTGCACACGAAGAAACATTTCTTGTAGTTCAAAAAAGAAAAGAAAAGACAAGACAATATTGATTGCTTAACTATCATTTCATCTTCGGACATTGCGTTGGAGCTGATCTGGCAGGATGGCCAGCGGTAAACATATCTGCATCTAATTGAATTCACAAGCTTCTTTTGATCAGCTTGCGTGCTTATTAACGCTTTGTAGTTGCTTATCGTTCAGTTGTCTCGTGAAATACGCACACTCTCCTCCCCCCCCCCCCCTTTTTTTTTTTCTTTTCTTAACAGTGAACAGATAAAGGCGCTGTATTGATATCATGCATTAAAAAAAAAAAACTACCTAAGTAGTGATACCGTAACTCAGAGAGAGCTCGCGTGAGTTGGAGTAGGTGTGTGAGTGTGTGTGCTCATGTGAATGGTAGATCTGAACGCGTGTGTTTGGCAACATATGTAACCTCCTGGTCTATTCCTGGCAGACTTCACCTTACGCATCGACTTTTGTACAATTGGGATGTATACACAAAAACAACATCAAACAAACCCTCTAATTGATACTTTTTTTTTCCACTAAGTATTTTTGTGTCTCTTTTCATTTTTACCCGCTGCAACTTAAATTGTGTAACAAATTGTACACATAAAAACACATTTTTAAAACACTTGAATAGTGTAAATAACACACAACTTTTAACTTAAGTCGTGTATAAAAAAACAACAACTTCTATCCGTGTTGTTCTACACAACTTACCTGTATTGTGTTTACAAAATACAACTTTAACTGGAATAGTGTATACTAAATACAACTTTAACCGGTGGAATTGTGTATATAAACTACATCTTAAATGTTGAAACAAAACTTATTTTTCCTACTTTTTTTTTTTTAATTACACAAGTATTTTTATCCTAAACTAGACGAGACTTCAAAAAGTACATAATAAGAACACGAACACAGAGCTTCAAAAAGTAGATAATATGAACATAAGAGCTTCAACAGTAGATATTGACTTGGACAACGTAACGGTTCTCACAGTGCGTCGGTGTGTTTTAATTTTTCTCTTACAATGACTAAGTACAAGTAGGAATATAAATAGATGACTCAGATTTAGGTTTTGTTCCAATTGGTCCAACAGGAGATATTACCAGAGGGCACACGACGTCTGACAACAAAACCTACTTATTGGCTCTCTAGAGGCACAATTTGACATCTTTATATACAAGTGTGCTGCTAGTCCTTTTTTTCCCCGCGTAGTTTCATAATGTTTATCTCTTGGCCAAAAGTCTGATCATCTCCCTTGTTTATACTCTCTCTCTCTCTCTCTCTCTCTCTGTTCTCATTTTTTTTTCTTCCTAGTACGATCCAGTCAATGTCCTCCCCATTTTGTAAGCCCTATTTTGACTTGTAGAAAGAGAATCAAGAGAAGCAGTGTGATCAACAGCGTCTTTTTGATTTTTTTTTTTTTCATTCTTAACCACTGAGCGTTTTGAGCCTGGACAGCCCAAGTCCTAACTTCCGTTCTTCGCCCCCCCCCCCCCCCCCCTCTCTTGTTGTCTTCTTTCCTTGCACGGCACCCAAGCACTGGGTTCAAATGGCGGAGTAATGGAATTCTTAGAAGTGCGTTAGTAATTGGGATCTGTCCATTTCGGTTCTTCTTTGACCTCTTCCAGTTGAAACAAAGCGGACCTATATATTTCACATTGGTGGATGTCTTCTAGTTGTTATATAATATACAAGGATGCTTTGTATATTTCTCCAATGCATCATGGGAGTTATTGTTATATTGTGAAAGTTACTGTAAGCTTTTGATTTGTAATTTGACTTGGCCTCTTCTATAGCAGACCTTATATATATATGTCTAGCCTTAACTTGTACGTGGAGCTTCTAGCAACGAAGACACGTATTGACATCAAATGTCCTCTAGACCCTCCTAGTTAGGGTTGATGGGCGCTATATAATAGAACGTCGATACAAAAAAAAATATTTTAATATATCCCACTTTACTAATAGCACGTTATATAGAATGTATCAGTGTTTCACCAGTAGAACTATTAAAGCAACCTAGTGAAGGCTGTTGGCACGAAGCATGAAATCTGTTAGCTTGATGGTACAACAAAAAGAGATTTCAGTTGTTGTTTTTACGTCCCTGCTATGAGTTCACTCCGACGTCTTGTCCAAATGTATTCTACTTCTCATTCTCGGATCTAGTTGGAACTTAGTGCAAGCAAAAATTAACCAATGACTTAATCAATTAGTCGTAATTAATTTATGTTACTTTATATGGAAAATGCACTAAGCCAAACTGAGATAAGCCTTGCCTTGCAATATTGAGAAATATGGCAGCCATTGAACGGTGCTCTTCCCCCCCCCCCCCCCCCCCCAAAAAAAAAAAGCGCATGAGAGTAACTCAGGCAATTGTGTACTGCTATAAGCATGACTCATCAATTTGCATCTAAAATAAAGTTCAACCAAAATTACCAATAAGATGGCAAAATACTTACACTTACTTCACAAATTCGTATAATGCCTCTTCGAGTTGCACCGAAAACAAACCTATATGGAATTGGAAGTATAGGGTTAAATTTTGGGTTATTAACATTTAATTACATGATAGATTCAAAATAATTGAGATGCAGTTTCTCTCAGCGAGGTTTTTAAAAAGTATATTTTAAAAATATTTACCCTTTTTTTTCATCCTTTTATTTCTATGCTGTATGCACATGAGCATAAAGAATAATACACATATTGCATGTTTATTGAGAAGGAACATTAGTTGACATATTCTAGTACAGTTATTGTAGAGTTGTGACCAAGAGGCTGCACACTTGATTTGTTATGCATCGTGGGGTCACCGTGTTGTTGCTGACTGGATGGAAGAAAGTGATTCATAGTCGTTAGGAATGGAGCGTCTCCTACACTCAGAGACGGCCGTGTCTCTTGTCGTTGTATCCTCGGATAGTCTGGCTTCTACACGTCGTGGCCGTATCTTCCTTACTAGTAAGCACCATCGTGTGCAGAGAGACAGCTTTGAGTTTGTCCAAGAGACTTGGTCCAAAACTGACACAACTTTCTCTTACGTGCCCAAGTGTTGTGTGGTTGGCTCTAGACCCAAAGTCGTCTTATCAATGGCTTCCATTTCTATACCCAATATTGCCTCTAAAATACTCGGAGGTTTGATATCAAAATGAAGTGACATAGTTCAGTTTCATACATGTGGCTTATAAAACTTCGTTACAAATGACGTAATGGAATGTTTCATTTCCTGCCGGAACTATTGAAGTAAAAAATCAACATTACTTTATTTATGTGTGTGCGTGTTGGTGTGGAACAAAATGACTCCAGTTTGAAATGTAAAGACTGTAGTTAATGATAATGTGTAGCACAATTTTAAAACGACTTCATCTGTATTAACATGTAGACCGTTGTTCTAAATTCTAAATCAAACATTAACATTCCTAAAAATTGTCACATTAAATGTAAGGGCCTTTTAAAAGCGTGAGTGTGTGTTTGTGTTTTTCTTTTCTTTTTTTTTTTTTGGATGCTGGGATGTATAGTACGGTTTGTTGAGATGTGTTCTAAATAAGGGACGCCACTAGATCTCTGACTGTCAAAATGTAAAAAAAATAAAATTGTAAAGAGTTTCGACTGGTAATGTTTCTTTCCAACTGTCCCTAGGGAAGACTTCTTTAACTTCAGTTACTTCTATAATTGACGGGTAAAAAGTCTGTGTAGTGCGGGTGCATTATATGCTTGGATGCAAAGGGGGATTCATATTTGTTTAAAAATGTGCTTTACTGCCCTTCCACTTGAGGGATGCGAAAAAAACAGTGGGTTGACCTGAAAGTTCGTGATTGGGAATGAGGGCTTTTCATTGGAGGATGTCAAAAAATTATGTGATGCTACTAAATATATAATGACCAAAAGGTGTGTTGGGGGGGGGGGGGAGGCGTTATATTTCAAAGTAGTGAGTGTATTATGTGTGTGTGTATTATGATTGTGCGGCGTTCTAATGGTGGCAGACAAGAAGGCTAAAACTAATGGACCTATAGTTTGGTGATTCAGTCGCATAATTCACCAGTATACCTACCAATCTTTACATCTCCCTCTTATAATTCACCAGTATACCTACCTCCCTCTTATAATTCACCACTATATCTACCAATCTTTACATCTCCCTCTTATAATTCACCAGTATACCTACCTTCCTCTTATAATTTACCAGTATACCTACCTCCCTCTTATAATTCACCAGTATACCTACCAATCTTTACATCTCCCTCTTATAATTCACCAGTATACCTACCTCCCTCTTATAATTCACCAGTATATCTACCAATCTTTACATCTCCCTCTTATAATTCACCAGTATACCTACCAATCTTTACATCTCACTCGTATAATGCACCCCTTTATTTTCATTAAAACATTCCCTAACTGGTAAGGAATGTATGCTCTCTCTTTGGACACACTGAAGCATGCCATTGCTCACCCTACCCTGTCTACCCAAGAATATGACGTCCGGTCCCGGTCACCGTTGAGGAGATCATTGATCACACAGCCATCCATGGCCAAGTGCCGCAATCGTGTGACACGATCCATAGCGCCGAAAGAGAGAGGTTTGATATTTGTGCCCGTAATGGGTTGACTCATTAGTGCTGCTCCGCGGGAGTTTCCTCGCCCAGCCGTTCGTTGGACGATTGAGTGCAATTATTTCCCGAGCGTGGCCTTCTGCCTCTCGCCGTATGACATCAACTCACGAATGCAAATCAAAAGAGGACAAGTAAAGATTTACGGATAGGTTTTCATTCAGAGTGAAGATTGTGTTCCGCCCCTGTGATTGGATGTAAAGTGGTGCCAGTGATCAGCTTGTTGAAGAACTTTTGTTTCTGGGGGAAGAACGCTGTGTAGTTCCGTTCTTAATAGATCTGAGTGTTACTTATATTCAACACAGACGCTGGCTTATTGTGTGTGTGTGTGTATCGTATTTAAAAAGTTGTGAGTTGGTTCTAAATGCTCACTTAGAGAAAGATGTGATTCTACTTTGAGATTTAGTGTATACTGTGGAAGGAAGTCAAGTGGGAGTTCACTAGTGATTATCTGCAGTTACGTTCCAATCACCCGACATTCTCTCACATCCAATCGCAGTAAAGGCATAGTAGATATCTCTGGTTTGTAATGTGTAGATCTAGTAAATGTATCAATCTAAAATAGATATCTTTAGATCGAGTAGATATATGTAGTAGTAGATACCTGTAATAAATATCTGTTGTAGATACACAGATCGAGTAGATAGATGGAGTAGATATCTCTTTGCTTTTTGTTGTCTATGTCGAGTCTTAATGTATGTCGGTACACATTTCTTAACTCACATCTAAGCTCGATCGTATGGATTGAGACCATTTGTGTTGGGTTGTAAAGAGGCATTTATCTATTGCCCTTTTTTAAAAAAAAAACAAACAACCTTATATCTGTTTGTCTGTCTGGGTCGAAACTTTTTACTTGTGCCGATGACAACACAGTTATCAATTTAAAAAATTAACCAATCGTTTAATCAATTAGTCGTATATTTTAATTTTATTTTATATACATTTTGTTTTATATATAAAATGTACTAAGCTAAGGGGAGATAAGCATTGTGTAGAGAATAAAGTCGTTCGCTAAAAATTTGAAATTAACAATAGATAACTATAAACCTTCTATTTTTTCATTATTACTTAAACAGGTCAGTGACTAGCGCGCTTGGCTTCCTTCGTGGAGGCTCGACATCTCGAGTTCAAACTTTTTTTATTTTTTCATTTTATTTAAATAGCTTTTGAAAAGGCGGAGTTGAAACCTTCTCCAAAATATCCCCCCCCCCCACCCCCACGTCCACAACAGTCATTGGACCATAGCGCACTAAGCATGCTATAAGCATAAAGTTGCGCTAAATAAAAACAATTAAGGAGAATATTTCCAATCACACACTACTATTATTGTTATCGATGCAATTTGACTCAATATAAGCTTTTCTTGAAAAAAGTATTTGAATTTTGTGTTCTAGTTTAGTGTTGGGACTGCCTTGGGATTCGTTTTTTTGGGGGTGGTTTTTTTTAATAGGGCATTTGACATTTCTTTTTACTGGTCTGGTGAATAATGCGGATGGTCGTGTGGAGAGTCTTTACTTGGGCTTGGGGGCTTTGATTTAGGTCCCTGACTCCAATTATCTCTCCATGAGTTTCTAACTTTCACTTAGAAACGTGTTGGCCACATACCGTTTTCATAGAGCACTACCCAGAGAACCCGGCCACAAGGGGATTTAGATTTAGAATGGGAACTTTATAAAAAAAAAGCAACATACTCTGAAAATAAAATTCACCAGCATGCGTTTTTTTAAAAAAGTAGTATCATTCTCCTATACCAAGTAGTTCAAAACTAATGATATATTTCCTCTATGACCATCTCGACATTAACGTCAAAGAATTCTCTCGAAGATTCATGACATATTTTTTTTGCTTATCACTTGTTCTCCAGGCATGCGCATTAAGGATCAGGCGCAGAAAACCACTGTTATTATTTATTTAAAACGCGGTCTGAGTCAAGGATTTGATGAAGTGTGCTCAAATGGGACCTGCAGTTGATTCACCAACGTCAGCATGTCCACTTTTGTGACGGCATTGATTATCTTTTTTACCACGTGACGTCACAGAATAATAACAAGAGGCTTTTTTTTTAAAATATTATTTTTTGAGGCTGCACACTAGAAACTCTGATTGGATCTTGTACAGATATTTTGACAACCAAATTAATGCGCGTAAAACCGAAATATCTTCTAAAGCTGCTGCACCAGTTTGGCGTGTTCTGTGCATTTTAATATCTTTATCTGATGGTTTCATATTCCGAATGTTCAAACAAGTAGCTCCCCTTTTTCGTAGTAAATAAGCTTTTAGAAAAAAAAAAGTAACAATGTCTATTTGATGCATGTACTATAATTTGCAAGGAAGCCAAAACCATCTGTATGGAGCAGAATGTTGACACAGAGCTCTTGAAGTAGAGATGCGCCTTTCATTGGACGTCACTTTGCCTAACATTTTCTGACTCACAGGAGTTGTCTGACTTGAGATGGTCTTTCATTGAGAGAGCCGCGCCTTGTTCGAACTAGTATTTAGCGTAATGGTAGGAAAATATTTTCTGAATACACCAGAAAATAGAAACAAATGTTGAGCAGGATTCTTTACTTTATGGCTTTAGAATTATGTTTTTTACAAAGCTTCTATCAACTCACTCTGTCTGTCTGTTTGGTAAAAAGTGTGTACATGTTATTTCTCCCACACCCATTCTCGGATCAAATGGAAACTTCGCATAATTATTCATTGACATAGACAAGACATGAATTAAAAAAAAAGTAAGCAATTAGTCAATTAATTACTGGCAAATAATTCTTTTGTTTGATACCTACAAGGGAAACTAATTATTCAGCATTCAGATATATGGCTAAATTCGGTGGGTTAAGTCCCCTTACATAATTGTTAACACTATTTCTCTCACGCACATTCTCCGATCAAGTTGATACTTGAAACATATTTATTGTACCTGACAAAACATTACTAACTTTTAGAGAAAACCAAATTAGTAGGCAATTTGTCAATTAATTATTAACAATTTTTTTGTTTGATATCAAATAAGTACATTGTACATTATTGATAGATATAGTTTTAAGGGCGGAGTTCTTCCCTTCCCTCTCTAGATAAGCTTTGTTTTTTCTTTAAAAAAATGATTTGTTTATATTTTGCTTGTTCTTCTTTTAAGTAGTAGCCTTGTTTGCTTGTTTTTTTTATTTTCTAACTTAAAAGTCAACAATGTTGCTGGATTAAAGAAGGGAGATAACTTTGTGGAGGGCGGAAAGTTTATCTATAAATATTACACTAAAGCGCGTGTTTATTTCAAACAAAAACCTATACGTGAATATAACATATAGATAGAGTCAACATGGATCTCTACTTGAGATTGGACGCTTTAAGTTCCTGACTTGAATTATCTCATGATTGGCAGCACCTGAATATTATGTAGTTGCTCACATAGTTCAGAAATAGAAGAGTGTAAGTTTGAACTTGTAAATACAATGTTGTTCTGTTTTGTTTCTACTTTCTACTTCTATAATACCCTCGTCTGAGGGTCTCTGTTCTAATCTCCAGTGATCAGTCGTTCCGTCTCAAAGGCGGTGAAATGGAAATAATAGAAATGTCACTTCTCTTTCCTCCAATCTGATTCTGTGTCCTCGCGTCCAACTAGTCTGTGATGTAAGGGATGGAGTCAAACGAACGGATTCTATTACGTCCATTCCGCTCACACATGGCTGACTCCTAGCGCACACAGGGCTGACTCCTAGCGCACACAGGGCTGACTCCTAGCGCACACAGGGCTGACTCCTAGCGCACACAGGGCTGACAACTAGCTCACACAGGGCTGACTACTAGCGCACACAGGGCTGACTCCTAGCGCACACAGGGCTGACTCATAGTCGGACTGCACCTGGTACTTTGTCATCTCTTTCAATGCTGACACATTGACTTTCTAGTTAGAAAGAAAGAAAGTGAATTAGAAACTGGAGTCCTAGTAATACCTAACCTTTTTCCCCCCTAAACATATCTTTTAAATATTTGTTGCAAAGAGCGAGTCTCAGGGTGTCTATCTTCGTTTATACAATATTTGAACATGTTTGTTTTGACTACGCTCTTGGGTAGTCGTTAAAACTATATTCATCTTGATTTATACCTAGTTGTCTCTATGGTTTGTCTGCCACAAATCTCCCTTTAATAAGTGGATAATAATACAATACATACATTATAACATATGTCATATCAGTCAGTTTGGCTGTTGACTAATTGGAACAAAATGAATATTTAATTCAGTTTGGTCCAATCTACTTCGTGAAATAGCTCTATTTTATGTTTGTTACTGAAATACTCACTCGACCACAAAACCTTTTTTTGTCTGATAATCTCGATGTTATTGTGTCCCTAACTGGAATTGTATTATTTTCTGGGTTATATAAATCTAGTCTTTAGCCTCCATTGTGCCAACGGTATTTTATAGGACAGGTTTTACGCCGAACATCCAACATCCAGTTCTTTACTGCCCATTGATTTTATTACACCACACACGGTGTGGTTAGATTTAGATAAGGGGGGATACTTACAGCTTGGAGTTTTAACACAATCTAGGAAGAGAGCCAGTGAACAAAATGAGGGGAATCATGAGAGAGAGGGGGGTGGTAGAGAAAGGAAGAGCAGAATAGATCGAGTCGGATGAGAAGAGAAAGTAGTTGAAATGGAGAGAGAGAGAGAGAAAGGAAAGAAGTTAGCGAGTACATCGAGACATGATCAACTCCTATTTCAAACAATAATTAAATGACATCCTTTGACCTTTTTTAAAAAAAATATTGCAATAGACACTTGACATGACTCAGAAACTCAACGCTTATCTAATCCAAGATGGAACATGATATTGATAAAAAAAATAGCAAAACGCATCTTAATCCCAGGTGGTGCTCTTCAAATCTTTCTTTAAAAAAAACAACTAATATTGTCATGGCTACTTATTTCCTAGTGTTATTATTCGGACCTATTTTGTTTTCAATTGAGAACGTGGCGTGTCTACACTTTTGCCTGTCATCTCCTCCAAATGTACATCTCTATTTGTCTAGTCTAAACCAAACTCGGATGTTCATTGAGCTCCAGTTCTCTTTAGAATAGAGGTTCACAAAAGATTTAAATACCTGTGACTTCAGTAAATAGCATTCTCTCATTAAGGTCCATCAAAAGAGCACTACACAGAGAGACGTAAGCTAATTGTAGTACAGACATGAGACGATACTTGCAACAAACAATACACGTCCCCTCATGGGAAAAGTATTAAAAACCCAACAAACTATATATATGGCTCCTTCTGTCTCGTAAGACAATGGATGCGCCCAGATGAGTCACTGGCTTTGGTTACGTCTTGAGACGGGGCAGAATCTGGAGTGGCTGATCAAGCCAATTCTGGATCGGCAGAGTTTGCCACAGTTTGAGCAGTTATATGTATCTGTCCTAGGGCTCACTGACAGGGCAGTTTTCTTTTTCTTTCTCTTGACCGATGCAGGCTTCGTTTCTTTTGCACTCGGCAAAGTTCGTACCAGCACGTCCAGTCTGTCTCCATGCTGTCCAGTCTGTCTCCATGCTGTCCAGTCTGTCTCCATGCTGTCCAGTCTGTCTCCATGCTGTCCGGTCTGTCTCCATGCTGTCCAGTCTGTCTCCATGCTGTCCAGTCTGTCTCCATGCTGTCCAGTCTGTCTCCATGATGTCCAGTCTGTCTCCATGCTGTCCGGTCTGTCTCCATGCTGTCCAGTCTGTCTCCATGCTGTCCAGTCTGTCTCCATGCTGTCCGGTCTGTCTCCATGCTGTCCAGTCTGTCTCCATGCTGTCCAGTCTGTCTCCATGCTGTCCAGTCTGTCTCCATGATGTCCAGTCTGTCTCCATGCTGTCCGGTCTGTCTCCATGCTGTCCGGTCTGTCTCCATGCTGTCCAGTCTGTCTCCATGCTGTCCAGTCTGTCTCCATGCTGTCCAGTCTGTCTCCATGATGTCCAGTCTGTCTCCATGATGTCCAGTCTGTCTCCATGCTGTCCGGTCTGTCTCCATGCTGTCCAGTCTGTCTCCATGCTGTCCAGTCTGTCTCCATGCTGTCCAGTCTGTCTCCATGCTGTCCAGTCTGTCTCCATGCTGTCCAGTCTGTCTCCATGCTGTCCAGTCTGTCTCCATGCTGTCCAGTCTGTCTCCATGCTGTCCAGTCTGTCTCCATGCTGTCCAGTCTGTCTCCGTGCTGTCCGGTCTGTCTCCGTGCTGTCCGGTCTGTCTCCATGCTGTCCGGTCTTGGGCTATATCTTCCCACATACTTTGGTCGATGCCCATGGCTCTCATGTCTCGCTTGCAGACATCTCTGTAAGTTAGTCTTGGGCGGCCCTTGGGTCTGGCTCCCTCTGCTAGCTCAGGATGTCTTTAGGGATTCTTCCATCTGGCATGCGAGTGACATGACCGAGCCAGCGTAGTCTTCTCTGATGAAGGAGAGCATAGATGCTGTGTATGTTGGCCCGTGTCAAAACTTCCTGGTTGGTGACACGATCCCTCCAGGAGATGCACAGTATGCGTCGCAGGCAGCGTAGGTGTAAGCTATTTAATCTGTGCTCTTGACGCATGTAAGTTGCCCAGCTCTCACTGCAATAGAGAAGTGTGCTCAGAATGCAGGCATTGTAGACAAGGATTTTTGTTGCCGTGGTCAATTTGGTATTTTCCCACACACGCTTAGAGAGTTTTGCCATTGTTGCAGAAGCCTTCAATATTCTTTTGGTCAACTCAGTGTCTAAGTTTAGGTTGCTGGCTATTGTTGCTCCCAAGTATGTGAATTCCTGCACCACCGTAAGTGTGTGATTTCCAATGTGTATCACTGGTATTTCTGCAACATCTTGTGCCATGATTTCAGTCTTGGAGAGGCTAATTGTGAGGCCAAACTCTTGACAAGCAGCTGCCAGTGCATTCACAAGCCTCTGTAATCCTTCTTGTGAATGAGATATTAGTGCGGCATCGTCTCTTTAGAAGTCATTGTACCTACGTCTCTGTTTCCCCAGGGCCTTTCAATCATCATATCGAATGTGTTCTCGTAATCCCGAGAACCTTTAACCTCATTACAATGTTTATTCAGAACGTAAAAGTCACTACGCTGTGTATGTGTGTGTCTACATTTTTCATTGCTACGTAGATCTTGTTATTGCAGTTGTCTTAGCGCGCATATTTACATACGTGAGTACTTCTGGAGTGTTAATATATACTTGGGGTGAGTAGTTATTCTAAGACAACAACTCACAGTTAAACAGTTTGTAATGTGATCAAATTGATTCCAAAGTGTACGTTATCCTTAGTTTAAAAAAATTGGTAGAAAAATGATCTGGTGTTTTGACTTGCTCCCTGTCCACTATGTGGACACAGCACACGAATGTTATGTTGAGCTTAATTGATCTTACGGTGTCCAGTGTAATGAGTTTCCTGAATTGTAGAAAGTCTCAGTCAATTTCAAGTTTTTCTTGTGTAGGAAGTGTTTTCTATTTGGACTCGGTAGGATTACTTTTTCTTGGCGTCACTTATTGCAGAGTGGTGTAGTATTTGATTTCGTAAGTTAGCTTTGCCGTTGTTCTAGAAACACCGATGTCACTTGGCTGGGGAAGGAGTAAGTGTGAGTTCAAAGGTTATTACAACTAGTTTATGGATGTCTGCTTAATCACTGTGAAGGTAGAAAGCAGTACAATCTATCTATCTATCTATCTATCTATCTATCTATCTATCTATCTATCTATCTATCTATCTATCTATCTATCTATCTATCTATCTATCTATCTATCTATCTATCTGTCTGTCTGTCGGTCGGTCGGTCGGTCTGTAACTATCTAATATTTCTTTAAAATACTCTATTATTGCGTCTTTTTCATTTCTTTTTCCTTCTTTTATTTTTTGTGTGTGTGTAAATTTTAGATCTTTACATATATTTTAAGTTTGCTTTTTAAAAACATGTATACATTTTTTTTCAACACTGTTGCTTCCTACGGAGTTAATAGCCGAAAAAAAAATCTGACGCTCTGTCAATGTCGTGTTGGCAAGTCATACCTCGTTGTCTGTTCCATACGTTGGGTTGAGTCTTGAATGTGGAAAGTTTGACTCGGAGCCAGAGACACAATATGAACAACAGTCTTTCCACACAGCCACTATGGCAATGTTACTCTGTACATCTCGTTCTTTCTTTCTCTCTCTCGTATTCTTCTACTCTCTCTCTCTCGCTCTCCCTCACTTTCTCTGGTATGTGTGCATTAGATTGCTTGAATAATGTTTGTCTCTTCACGTTCATGGTTGCACGTCCAAAGACATACTTTTACTTCATACCTAGAGCGTTATCAAATGTAATGTTCTAGTATGCGGTACTAATTTCACTTTTGAATCCTAAAGAGTGTGGCAAGTATTCAAAAAGGCTTCACATTGTAAACTGGTGAAAGGGGTGGGGTGGGTGGTTGAGAAATAAAGTGCAGTCTTGAGAACAATGAGAGACCAGCAGCAGGTTCTAGATGTTTCATTCCACTCATTATCATTGAACTCAAGTATAAAACACGTTCAATAGGAAGGAATCCATCTGAATCTTAGTAAGTACTAGAGAATCGCACAATGAATGTTTAAAAAAATGATGGAAGTTCCCAGATGACAAAAACCATGAGACACTCCCAATAGAGAAGTGGAAACAGTCCATTAAGTAACAATAGTACAACGAAACACTAACCCATAACTTACGAATATAAAAATACATTTATTTCCTCAACATAAGCAGAGAGAGACACACATGAAAACATTTATTTCATAGCGCTAGACAGTGTCGTCAAATTACTCTCTGCTATTCGAGTTGAGCATTTGTTGCCTGAATGGAGCTAGTCAACGAATGACTTCAGTTATATCTTGTAAAAAAAACAAACAAGCCTGTGCACTTTAAAGCTAACTGTGATAAACTGCTTAATCTTGACTTCAATTTCTTTGTAGTCCATTTCTTCCATTTTATCACGAGCCTCACTATTGGCCATATGCGACTCTTGCGAGAATTGAATAGCTTCTGCGTCGTGATAGGCTTAGAAAACAAAACAAACACCGCGTCATTAGTGAACTCACCTCTTTTTGTTTTCTTCTCTGTCTGACGACTTTATTCTGGTACACAAAGTCGATGTCGATACTTATTTATGCGGATACAATAACAATAATAAAAGAAATTGTTGCCAAGTAGCTTTTAGTAATGGCCAGAATTTTTTCGGTTATCTTAGCTTCTTAAATAAATTGTCTCTTGTTTTAGTTTTCTGTTCTCTTGAACTTAGTGGATAATTTGAAAGGAGTACTAAGACAGAGAACAAATGAACCCAAATGCGCTGCTAGTTCAGCTAGATATTCTTTGTCTCCAAAGACATTGTATGTTGGTGAATTAGAGGCCCTGAAAAATGGTGTGGTCCCGAAAGGTTAACCACCAAGCACTTCTAGCTCACACATGAATAATAACCGCCATCTCTGCCTGGCGACCATAATAATACTATCGTTACAACAGGTGTTCGATATGTTCCAGCAGAGCTTTGCAATTTTCTGGCCAAGATGAACGTTTGTTATTTTCATTTAACCAAGAGCTCTTGAATGGGAGATCATGTAACAATCAGGGCAGACAAGAAAACCTTTCAGCGAGCTCGGAAGTAAAGTCGACAACTTGCTTCCTGCTGTTTGAAGTTTCTACATGTCAGAGTTGTATGTTTTATAGACTGGTACAGGTATTGGGTAATGTTAGTAAAACGACGGTAAATGTTTCAAAAGGTAAACTGGGTAAACAACTATTCCATGAGTTAATTGTAAATGTATTTGATCAAAGTATCGAGACCTCTAACTACTATCTTCATCAATTTGAAAAGGTCAAAATCGCGAAAGGTTGGGACTCGAATATTCACGGCTAACAGGTCATGAAACCTCAATGTCCGTGACGCTATAGTATAGAACTATGCTTCGCCCGAGACATCATTTTAAAATGAATTATCCAGTAAAGTTATGAGGTCTTCAGAATTAATGATTCCCAGTTAAAATAATGTGCAGTCTCACCATTTATATAAGGTTAAAGGTATACTATTAAAAAGTTAGAATGTGTTTAAATAAACAGAAATGATAAGATTGTTGTTGGGGTCTGTATGTTTGAATTGTTAAACATTCAATTCTAAAAGTTAAGTCATTCACAAGCATTTCAAATGGTGAGCTCCCCTCCCCCCACCCCGAATTTCTTTAATTCCTACGTTAGCACTACCAAGACCGTGTCGTCTTATGTTATATTAGGACATAGTCGTGTTATTATATAATTGGTCATTGTCTCCTTTTACTATATTAGGACATAGTCGTGTTATGATATAATAGGACATTGTCTCGTTTTAACATATTAGGACATAGTTGTGTTATAATATAAGACATAATTGCCGTTGTTCCAAGTTCAGAGGAAGCTAAAAAAAGATTGACCCTAAAAACAAGCAAAATATAATACTTAAAACAAACAAAGCTTATCTAAGGGTAGAACTCCACATTTACAAGCATATATCTCAGTAATGTAGAAGCTATTTCCCCTTTTCGATATCAAACCAAATAATTATTAATAATTAATTGACTTATTGGTAATTTTTTGTTTTATTGATTCGTGTTTTGTTAGACACAAAAAAATAATTGTTTAAAGCTTCAACTTGGTCCAAGAATGTTGCGGAAGGAATAACGTGTACATTCATCTGAGGGGACAAAACCCCAAATATTTAGCCATATTTCTGAATACTGAAGAATTAGTTTCCCTTGTCGGTATCAAACAACACAATTAGTTACTAGTAATTCCTCGACTGATTGGTTAATTTTTTAAAAATTCATGTACTGTCTTCGCTAACGAATAATTGTGCAATTTTTGAACTTGATCCAAGAAATAGGTGTAAGAGAAATAACGTATTGAAACTTTTTACCAGACTGACATACAGATAGACAGAGTGAGTTGATATAAGCTTTGTAAAAAAAAGCTTCCTTTTTATTTCTTTGAAAACTTCATTAGCTACAGTCTAATTAGAATCATAACAACATTCAAGTCTATTCAAAACAACCTCTCATTGAAAACATAAAAATAAAAACTAACTGCTATTAGATACAACAATAGTTTAACAAGTACTTTTTAAATGAAATCATTGTTTGAGAACCATGTCTAAGTGTTTCGTTAGCATAAAAATTAGTTTTATAATTATAATTTGTGTGTGTGTTGTGAGGTGTCAATACACATGCTGAGCGCAGCTTGTAGCATCAGCAACTGTTAAATATCTTGTTGACACTGGTATTAGGCGCCGTGTTCACACTTCAATTTAAACGTCGAATATCGCTTCTAGCAAGATCAGTCTTTTTCTAGATAAAGTTTTTGCATGAATTAAACTTGAAATTTGTGTCATCCAGGTGACTACATTTCCTCCTAATGTCCGATGGAAAGGAGAGACTGTCATTGTGTCTGCGTGTGTACTGGGGTCATGATTGTGTGTTCTCTCTTTCTGTGTATTCAGGTAGAACGCAGCTAAGATTTCTGTTGTATTAGTGATTACATACATGCATGGTGGTGATATAGCTTTTGTACGCGACAACATTCACTGCATTGAAGTTCATACAGGATTACAAAGTGTTGGATTGTAACTGATTTGAAAGCCTTTTTTTTTCCTACGTTGCACAGCCAACAAATAATGTGTGTGTTTAAAGTGTTGGCGATATAGAAGTACAGTGTGTGTTCGGTGATGTTTTATTTCTTTGTTTGCTTTTCTTGGATTTAGTCACAATTATTGTTTCTTATGCTGGATGTGGTCGATAGAGTACTGAGCAGCCATGGGAAATAAGCTACGCAAATTGAGAGATTCTCTTTTTAACTCTCCTGATCAGAAGGAGCTGAGCACTGTGTCCGAGACTGGGCAGTACCGAACTCTCGAACCTTCGGGTGACCAAGTTCAGGGCTCTAACGATACACCAAATGACTTGAACAACTGTCAGCAGTCCTCGACTGACCAGAGGGGGGAAAACCAATCGGTCGCCGAGGACGTGACCCCAAGCCAAGATCTCAACCAAGGTGTGGAGGCCGGCCCCAGAGGTAGTGAGGCCCCTCCTGCTTCTGTTGACCAGCCGTCTAATAAATCTGTGGTAAGCTGAACTTATAATTTCTTCACTTGTTCTGTTTAAGCATTAATTTGAGCTCTTTCGGTACAGATGACACACTAGCGTAGACACTGTGTAGACTGTGTTCTTAAAGTCTCCCCCTCACCTGTACACGTCAGGCAGTAACCTACATTACACTTACTGTTGTATCTAGCATCTTCTCTATCACGTTAACTGTGTAACATAACTGTAGTCCAGGAAGATTTGGTAGTTACTGGTTTCCATTTCCTGTAAGCTCCTAAAGCTAAGATTTAGTTGAACTCTATTCTTTATCGCTTTAAATGCTTAACTCTTTCCACAAATAAAAGCCTCTAAAGAAATAAATTATTTTTTACTGTATTTTAGTTTATAGTCATCGTTGGGGAACTAATTGAATCCAAAGGGAACATAACAAATTTGTAGTTTTACCTTCTTGAATAACATATCCAACAACCTACCAAGGTATTCTTATTAGGATCAAGGGCAACTCAGGTACTTTTTAGTGGCTTTCTCGAAAACAAAACAAAACAAAATATAGACAGATTGGTGCCCTCATGCAAAATATGCATTTTTTTCTTTCATTTTTTTTTTTAAACAGACATTTATTTGCATCAAAAGGGTGCATTAATCTTCCCTGCTGCCTCCATCTTCAATACAAGATTTTAAATAATCATAACTAATCATTGCTTATTGTAATTTTAATAATTTGTTGATTCCACGGTGTACCATTGGTTGATAAAGAGACTCTTTAACTAGCTATTAATGACTATTTAGCAGCTAACTTTGCAGTCCACACATGACTACTAAGTCATACTAACTTATTTCATCGCACATTTTCCTCGGTTCTCCAGTTTTTCTAAAAGAACTCACAATGTTAACATGGAGGGCAAACAGATGTGACTTCTTCCTCCGCCTTTACCCTCTTGTCAACATGGCTATCACCGCTGACCAACAAGTCCAGTCTAACTATTGGGCTCAATCAAATTCACCATCCGTCCCGTCTCCTTACGCATGCATAAATCGCTAGTATTTAGGTAGCACTCAGACTGACTTGTAGAAGGTGAGTAAGCACTGCTCACATTAGTACTGTAGCGATGTCAGTTATGCCTCTTGATCAGCATACACGCGCGTCTACTTTTACTCTGGTATCTATTTTTTTTTCAAAGTTGTCTCGCTTTGATCAGCACCTTGTGTTCGGGGAAAGAAGCTTGAAAGCCAGAGGTTTTCTTAACGCAAAGTTACTAAATTGTCAACCTGTTAGTAGTCGTTAATAACACAGAGGCCTTAATGTACTCGCGTTATGTCCTATTTTAGGTCTAAATCTTATCAAGGTCATCCATCTTCATAGACTTTCGGTTTTTCCTTTCACAAAAAACAACAACAAACAAACAACAAAACCTTCTTTCCTGTCTTCATTGTCATCGTCTCCAGAGTTTGTGAAAAACACTAGCTTGTTATACCAGATTTCTTGTTGTCAACGGTAGCGCTTGGCCAGTTGTTATCTAAACTTGTATTCAACATCTTGTGTTGTTTTCTAGTACCCAAGTATTGTCAAAACTCCTAAGACCTCAGATGCATTAATTGTATGGAGAAATAGTGAAGGAGGCTCGAAGTGTAAGGTTTGCATAGCTTGAAACCAAGCAGCTTATAAATATAATAATGTGGACATCAATAGCACACGGATGTAAACTTATGAAATACAACCCCACCTGGCACTCGTAACAACGACACACTTTGATCTGTCACTTAAACCAAACCACTGTAATGAAATAACCCTAGCAACATCGACGCCCTACAAGCAAGCAGGTCTCAGAGGTGACCTGTCCAATTCAAAAGATATTCTTCCAAATTTATGATAGAATCCAGCTCGCATTGCGCTCAGACTGTGAACTTCCTCATGTTTAGGATGCCTCCCAATTCTAGCCGGGGGGGGGGGGGGGAACATACGTTGGGGAAGTAGAAGCGGTCGGTCGTTATGCTGGCCACATGACACCTTTGACGAGCTATCCCATCCACCAACATATTTAGAGCTCCCCTTCCAAGTTAATTCATCTTTTAATGAGGTAATCATTAACAACTTCGTTGACATATAGTGTAAGATATCATCTTTCCTATAATGAAACAAGCAACAACCACTGTTATATAAAATATACAATAGAGACTTAGTAACTAGAGCTACTTAGTTGCGTTGAAAATGTACCGAACTCTATATCGACCAACGTCGCGATATTGTGACTTTCTAGCACTTATTGCCCTTAAAACTAAACACACATACACATAGAAGTTGCAACTAAACCATTTCCTTGATAGAAGCCAAGGAACTCGGGTTATCAACGATCCACATAAAACCACAATTCACAAAACAATAGCATCAGGTCGATATTCCTGTCCGCGTACAGTAGCGAGTTCATAGTGAGTTGACAAAGGTCCACGTCGAACAGAAGGTCAGTGTTTCCTGGTCAAGAGGAGTTCTCTGGTAGAGCCTTGTGGGATTAGATATAATAAAAACCAAGTTTGTCATAGCGCAGACAATAGAGAATAAGGAGGTAAATAAACCATACAGAGTAGAGTAAGCCTGTGTAGTGTGCGCTGGTCAAATGTTCTACTTAAGTAAACAGTACCAGGGTTCCTGCAGCTGAAAACATTTTGTACATTTTTTTTTCTACTTATGTTTGTCACACTTATTGATATACGTTTCTAATTCTTATTTCTATTGTCTACCTATCGGCTGCGGCTACCGATAGAACTAGAGATACAATATAGGTAAAACGAATTATGTAGTCCATTTTCTTATTAGTAATTGATACATTTTCATAAAATGTGACCATAGATAGGAAGATTCGCCAAAATCGACAATATAATTGACCATAGATAGACTTACGTTATAGATGTCAGATATCCGACCATATATAGATTGATAAAATTGACACAGATATGTAGATTTGACATCCTAGAACAGAGATGCTCAAGATACGGCCCGCGGGCCAGATCAAAAAACAATTATGACGTGAGGATCCATGGAAATAAAAAGAGACAAGAATTAATGGCGAAGATAACTACTAAATTGCTCACAATTTAAGTAGAGAGCTAAAGCCATTGCCAGACACGCAGAAAAATAGATTATGGTTAAACTACTGGATACTCTGGTTTTTAATGAAATAGTTCCAGGTTAATTTCAAGTTGTTTTTTAACCTTTTTTGTTCATGTGGCCCGCGACACGAGTGTCGGAAATTAAAATGGCCTACTGGTTGAATTAGGTTGGGCATCACTGTCCTAGAAGAATACCGCTGACCCTCCAATTACCTGGATATATGAGTTTGTCATATCTTGTCTTTTTGTCATTGTTCAGTAGGAATCCTCCAAGGAATCCTCTTTGAAACTTTTTTTGAGAATATGGAACAGTTGAAGAGACCCCCCCCCCTTCCCCCCTCATCCAACTTGTGGTGTGTATGTGTTTAATGGTGAAGTTTTTGTTTGTTGATTTGTAAGGAGTTGGAATAGAATATGACTCATAAGTACAAGCTGCGCTTTTCTTTCTTTCGTTTGCCTGGGGGATTTGTTCCGAATACATCTTTAGACAATCGATACAGCCATTCAGGTGGCCAAAAAAAGAAGTCGTTACCGCAAGCATGTAGGTAAAAGAGTACACTTTCTCTATGGGCCGATTGTTTTGGGCCCCTGCAGGTGACCAGTGTTATTGTCCTTCTGCCCACTTAAGGTAAAGATTCGACGAAATTGAACAGCCGTGTTTATTGATGGACAACCCGGAAGTACACCGTGACTGCGTGTAGCCTTGTGATGGCCCAGTGCGTGGCCACACCGAGTGCAGCATGGTGGTCCATTGTTCGGCCACACCAAGCACCGCATGTGGCACATCGTATTTTCTTGCAGACCCGAGGTGTTTGATTCTGACACGAGTACTTACTTAGTAGTTGGATTCACTCACTCGGGGGGCGTTAAGTTCGTTTTGTTAGTGTTGGGCGGGCATGCCATGGAGTAAGGTAAAGCTGGTCACAGGGAGCTGTTGCTGGACAGAATGGAGAACTCAACACTAAGTAAATACTCGCCCTTTCTCTTTTCAACCTTATTCTCTTCACTCCTGTCTCTGCTGTCATTCTTTCTTGTTCTTAGAACATGCCAGCCCATGTTGTCCCAGTGATTAGCCTCCTCACACTGATGCTAATGTAGTGTTGTCTTTAGCTGGCTATCACAAGCTCTTCTTAGCAATAACAGCCACACGAAGGAAAAGAGATGAACAATTAAGTAGTAGGTACATTTATAAAATGGATGAAATATTGAAGCAATTTCCTTAAAATCAACATCCATCTTGGTCTTGCCAACTTTTCATCACCTCTAGAGTCTCTCCCTGCTGTTACATTGACTTACATCCGTATAGCATGGCCCGCCCGCTCTGTCAACCTCTTTTAGTTCACCCTTTCTCACGTAAATCCACCGCCCACTTCTCACCTTACGATGCTACTATCATCAATAAATAAAGCAACAATCTTCTCCCATCTTGAACCAATTAGTATTATTTTGAGAAGATTTTGTTTTGCATCAACACATCTCGATTTTTAGTTTTTACTTTACTTTTTTTTTTTTCCCGCCAAACAATTCTCTTTTTCGAAATATTTTTTACACAGCTTATATCGAATCACTGTGTCTGTCTGGTAAAATTTTTGTACACGCTATTTCTCCCTAACCCTTTTTCGGATCAAGTTGAAACTTTACAAAATTATTTGTTGTACCTGACAAATTATAAATTCAAACATTTTTCTAATTAGTTATTTATTTTTGTAATTTATTATTTTGTTTGGTATCGAACAAGGTATATAAATGATATTTTATTAAGAGATGTATCTGTATATGTGAAGTTCCCTTTATTACGTTTTGTACATTTTATTTCTCTCAGTTCACGTTTGAGGATCAAGCTGAAATTTCGCAGAATTATTCATAGTCGATGACAATACACGAGGTTAATCAATTAGTTGTAATTGATTGGTTTTGTTTTATATAGAAAAGGGGGGCTAAATCATGAGGTATTGATATACATGCAGTCATTTTTGTGGTTATTCCACTTAGATAAGCTTTGTTCTTAAAAAAGATTTTAAAAAATTTTGCTTTTTAAAAAAAATATATTTTCATTGAGAAAACTCTGAGGCATATTTCCTGACAGGATGAACGAAATCAAGATCTAGTAGCATGCTTAGCCATACATAGAAATTCTTAGACTTGTCTTCCGCGAGCCCTGAATAGGTGTTCCACGAACTACTGCAATAATTAACCATTAGGCCACCATGTGAATTAATCTCTCTAAAAAATTTAAGCAATGTGTTCCGCTAAATACTCAGAATGTGCGAATTGTTCCGTTAAGGAAAAAGTTTGAGAAACACTGATCTAGTGAAACAAATTCTTCAAAAATTAATATAACAAGCATATAATATAAACAAGAATTAAAGCACTGTTGTTTTCTGAGCTTAAAAACCTATGTTTTTCTTCATTAATATTTGGTGACTATTTTTTTTTAATTTTACGCCTGTAAGCTTCTTTGTTTTTGTTTTATTTTATCTTGAAATGAAAGACAATTGTCAGCATATTTTTGTTTGATTTTTGTTTTCTTAAACTTATACATCAATTTCTTTTTCTTCCATTGAGCATAAACTTGTCGATGTTTAAAGAAACACCCATTCAAAGCCATTGTTTTCCCTCTAATTGTTCTATCATTCAACACCCTGTCAACCTGTGCTATCTGATGAACCCACCTTAGCCTGGGAGCTTTAGATTTACTGTGCTCATCTGGATTGACCACAGAGCAAATTACTTACTATCACCGAGTGCCATTATTATTAAGTCTGTCTCAATACACATTTTTAATATCTGACTATGTAATAGCATTAATGGACGTAGTTGGGCTCTTAAAGCTTTCGTACACTGATAAACGTGAAGAGACAATATGTTTGTACCAGCCTTACTTTGCTATCTTCGACTGGTAAAAGGACATACTCCACACGTCCTGGAAGCCACGTGCTCTCCACTTGTAGGCTGACAAACACAACAGTAACATTTATGCCCAGGGCTTTTGCAAGACTGGATTTGTACCCTTTCACTGTGAGTTTGATGAGGATGACTCAGGGTCAGTCTTTGAGATGATCTTAAGTTGTGGGACGAGGTGGCTACCGAATTGAAGTCAACACGTTAAGATCCCGGTAAATCCTAAGATTTTAAACTTGAATTTTTTGGACATCCCTGTGTTCACTAAAATGAAATGGTTACCTGACATTAGTTGGGAGTAGTAAATCTGTTGGTCTTTGTGTTAGCCACATGACACCCTCGTTTAATCAAGCGATTTCAACATCAACCTGAAAGATAAACTTCTTTAGTTTCAGTTTTGAAAGATTTGTTTGTTCCAGTTGATTGTGTGTTAGCATTTAGTGTTTTGAAAGCATCCAACTAGTTTGGCATTTTTTGTTGTTGGATCACCAGATCAATTACTTGAATTAATCTGAAACATTAAATATTCATGAGGTGATCATGCACTTGTTCGTCTTACCACAGGTTTTTTTTTTCACTTCATTGATAAGCAGGATAGTCTTTGATATGTGAGAAGACGTAATGAACAGGGCTAGCCAGAAGAAGGCGGGAGGGTAAACTTTTTATTACCGAGAGGCTAGTGTATTTAGATCTATGTAGCAATGCTCCATTCCTGTATTGATCGGGCTAAGATCTGAATGAATTACTCACTACCCTTAGCACTGGGACGCGATTCGTTGCTAAGGAAGTAACTCTGTAGTGATTGTCTCCACTTGATTTGTACTGCCCCCTGGTTTGAGAAGGTGGATGTCTCAGATCATTATGGCGATCTCGTGTTAGACCTGACGTAAATCTCCACTTTTTGCCGATAGTGGCCTTCCTCGACGATGGCCAGTCGTCACGTGATGGTCACGTGCTTATTTATTCTTCCTTCAAGTGAATGAATGTTATTAGCGGCCTAAGAGTTTGCAGTCGCTAATATAATCTTTTGGGTTGACTCAATACTCAATACTATTGAACTAAGTCTTTAAGATAAAGGTAAACTAATTGTTAGTAGCCTCCATAGAGCTTAGTCTATTGTATGAACTATTTATAAGCTAAATTCATTTTAGCTGCATTAAGGTTCCCAAGTAATTCCCTCGAAACTCGAAATCGGCCCCCGAAGTGGTCCACCTGAAGTCTTCACCAGGATTCGAACACGGGACTTCCGGTTCCAAGTGCTTTACCCCTCAGCCACAGCATCTCCATATATTCATTTAGAGTACACTTATATTTTTTAAAATAATAATTATTAACCTTATCCATACATTCAAAATTATTAACATGTTAGCCAATATGTAATAAAGAGAAACTAAAAAAGATTTATTCTTCTCACAAATTGAAATAAATTAGCAACACGAACAAAACAATTCTTGACCTACTTTAAGCTACAATTGTGTACAAATGACAACAAGACTTTCCCCTTGCAAATAAAAAATGAATATCTCCATTGTCATTTGTCATACAAACTAGACATAGATCTAGCTAGATCTAGACCTAGTTTTAGATCTAAATCTAGATTCAAGGTCTAGAACTAGATCTACATCTAGAAGTAGATCTTAATCTAACTAACTCTAGATTTAGAATCTACTATTTCTAGACTAAAACTCGCATGAATTTACACGTTTAATCTTACAATTACTAGACCTAGCTAGACCAATGTTATGATCATGATTAGTAGGCCTTTTGTTACCGTGTAATGGTGTACAAGGCTGTTCGTATCCGATTCATTTCTTAATGTTATACTATTGTTTACATAATAAATAAATCTGCACCCCTAAGCTGTATTGCCTTAATAATTAAAATTTTGTTCAAATTATCAATACATTTATAATATATAAATATTACAAATATATCTAGATTTGGGCTCTATTTAGTCTTATTTAGACTGTCAAGTGTAGGCCCCTATAATGAGGATATGTCAAAACTGCGCGCTATAGAAGTAGTTTGTAATTTTTGAAACTTATAACTAAAATGAAAATCGTATCAAAATTCTTTTTTAAAAACAACATTTGAATCAGTATTCTATTCAATGAGTTAGTTAATAAATGGAAAATATAATGATCCATTGACACTTTTACCATTGTGACCTTAGATGCATTTTTTTGTATCAATGCGCGAATCTATGAATGAAGCTTGAGTTATTAATGAAGAAGTCCATGACCTTTTTTAAAAAAAGTTACCTCCCCTGAAGTTTTTCATTAAAAAGTGGTGTAATTTTTTGAAAAATCTGCTTGTATATATAAATTTAAAAAAATAGATGGTTTACTTTCGGAAAAGAAAAAAGTAGCCGTTGCATCAAAACTTTGAATGATCTAGAATATCATGATGTCCGATTTTCATTTTCTCTTCTAATTTCTCAGATCTAAACGGACGGACGGACAGACAGGCCACACAAACTGATAGCATCTTTTCCCCTTTCGGGGGCCGCTAAAAATGTTCCATCGATTGTCTATCATTTCGTTTCTCTCAATACAAAATACTTTACCTAGTGGTACATTGAACATCACCTCTTAGCGTCATATTTGTACTGACCTTAAGTCACTCTGAAAAGAGTAAAAAACAAAACAACAAACAACAAATCCCCAATTTATGTTTAAATAATAGAGTAAACTAAACAGTCATATTTTAGTTTCCATTGAAAATAAAGGGTGAGTAATCCTTGAAGGACTATGGGCACGACATGGCCTAAATTGTGCCGATGTGCCAAAAAACTCAAAAACTCAAACTAAAACTCGAGAAATTTACGACATTCAAGCGACTTTTTGTCTGCTTAACTAAACAACCTTACTATTGTGTTCCAAAGTTTAGCTTGAAATAAAGGATTCAATTGTTGAGTTTTTGACTTGCGTCTTTTGCTCACTTTCCATCTTTTGACTATGAAGAAAGTGTGAGTTAATAGAAAAAACAACAACATAAAGTAGATTGTAACAAAAGAATAGTGGAACTCCATTGTAAGACAATTTGTTTCAACTCCCGATAAGGCTATTAGCCGGCCTTACGTTGAGACATTACCAAGGGCTACCGAGTTCTTGTTTCACTCTTTCTGGGGGGAGATGTTCTTTAATTATAAAACGCCTCCGGCAAGATTTGTTCAAGAGAGAAATTGACTCTCCACTCCAGCTGAAGCAATAAATACTCGATTTCTTTGCTTGGATTCAATTGTATTGTCTTGTTAGTCTAATAACAGTAGAGCCAATTCAATTCGTTAATGCTATTAGTTATTTGCTATCAAAGAAATTCTACTTATGTAAGCGGCGTAAGTAATGCTTAATATCACAAATACTGTGACAATTTTATCTACAAGGAAAGGAATCTTGTTTATTGTGAATCTTTTAACTTTTGTATTACAGACGGCTTCGTATCTATGCATATTATAAAAGTGATGGCCTATTGGGGGACTAGGGATTTCCTTGAAATTACTTTCCCTGTACTGGTGAGGAAATTGAACCATTTCAATTAAAGGCACCAGCTGTGACAGACTGACAGAACAGTCACCTACGGTTTTTTTTTCTTTCATGTTGGTTGGTTTTGAGTTGTCAGACTATGGTTGATTGCGCCAAGTAAGATGGCGGAGAGTGCGCCTTCAGTGTCACGTGAAGCTATTATACAAATACTAATATATGACTTAGTGTTGTAACATACCTCACTAGGGTTGGTATTTAGTGTTGTAACATACCTCACTAGGGTTGGTATTTAGTGTTGTAACATACCTCACTAGGGTTGGGATCTAGTGTTGTAACATACCTCACTAGGGTTGGTATCTAGTGTTGTAACATACCTCACTAGGGTTGGTATCTAATGTTGTAACATACCTCACTAGGGTTGGTATCTAGTGTTGTAACATTCCTCACTAGGGTTGGTGTCTAGTGTTGTAACATACCTCTCTAGGGTTGGTATCTAGTGTTGTAACATATCTCACTAGGGGTGGTATCTAGTGTTGTAACATACCTCACTAGGGGTGGTATTTTATTATATCTACCTTATCTGCAGCGTCTGTCGATTTATTGATATATTTTGTTTCAAAATAACTACAAATGGAAGGAAAGTCTAAAACTGAAAAAATATATCGTAGACTATGTCTTACTGAATACAAGGACTTGACACTATCATGCATAGTCTGCCTCACTCTGTCTAAAATAAAACATTTAGATTGGTGTCCATCTCTGTCCTAGTCATAGAAAACCTTAGATTGATGTGTCTCTCTCTGTCCGAATACCAGTTTGGTGTTTACTGTACAGGATGCTGTCTTGTGGTCACCAGCCTTCGGACTTCGTTAGACGAAGTGAACCTGACTTCATCAGATCACAACACTTTGAAACAAATTGTTATTTTCTGATGAGTTCATCACGATGCTAAAAACACGGAGAAAATGAACGACCGCTCTTAGATTAACGAAGGAACTGTCAAGAGGGAAAAAAAAACGATTCAACGGATGAAGTGGTAATCCTGAAATATTGCTTCATTTTGGTGTCGTGGAACACAAATGTTTGTTGCATGTTTAGATTAAGTTTGTGAAGGCAAGAAGAGAAAGTCAGTGCATGATAATAATGATATCACTGTACATTGTCTCAAGTTTATGAAAACGAGAAAGTCACTGTACATTGTATATTATAAAGCTGACATTATTTCTGTTTTATTGACTGTTCTACAACTCTAAAGCATAAAACCTTTCAGCATTACAGTATTGATTGAGATTAACAATTTATTTCCTCGACATATGGGACAAAACGTACTTCTATCAACCTTAGCTTATTCACTTCAAGTAATATCCACTGTCATAAGAACAAAACAATTTTGTCTCCATTGATTTCCTAGACATTTTGTTTTTATTTTCACATAACAGTTTAATGATCTGAAACAGCCCTCGGCACTCAATAATGTTATCAATTGAAGCCAACAAGTCTGCCGGCTCTTTCCTACTTCCTGTATTCCTGGCATACACTTTCATTTTTTTTTCTTAAAAAAGACTTTCTCTTTGGAAGTGGAGCTGTGGTTTTATTTGTGCCCACTATTTATTTTGTGCAGTTTCTGGCTGCATTGCGTTACAAAGCCAGCGAGAGAGAAACTCAAGGGAAATGAAGTGTTGGCCTCCAGTAGAGCACGAAATGTGTCCAGGCGCAGGAACTTATCTCATCACACACATTTCAAAAGAGCTTGGGAAGTAGTTCCTTGACACTTTTTTTGTTAAAACTGGCTTCCCATTGAGACCGGCGCAGTCGATAGAAGAGTATTAGGAAACGTTAAACAAATTGAAGGTCGGAGGTCACTTGGAGTTAGTTTTTTTTGTTTTGTTTGCAATGACAACCCCTTGACTAGTACAAAGGTATTTTTAACCACTCCCCCTCCCAAGACATTTAAAAATAAAAACGAGATCTTTCATTGCCTTCAAATTTAGCCCAACAAACGACATGGCTTGCACAATTATAGTTTTTCGAAAACATTTTCTCGGTTGCTTTGAATTCCGTAGTCTTCATGGGGCCCAATCTGTGATCTGTTTTCGATTTCTTCGTATGCCTCTATCAAATATTAAATATCAAAGTGGGTTGGAAAAAAAACCTGGCAATTCTTTTCAAGAATTGTACTTAGCCAATGTACTCCAAGGTTATCTTTGGAAGCTGATTATTATTCTGGTGGGTTATCAATGAGATGAAAACTCACGAGTGCACACACACACACACACACGTTATAATTTCAGTTCTTTTACATCCATTTCTTTAATGAAAATAGCTACAAAGAAACAGTTGCTCTACTGCAATAGCTGTTATCTTGAAACTATCGAGCTCTTTTTTTCAGGTCTATTTCTGAGTCCATGTTTGAAGAGGATATATTCGTCTTAGATATCTCCACATACTGGACACGTACTTCTATTACTTGTGAACAAAAAACAGATTTTACATTCATAGTGATGTTAGGATCTGTCGTAAAAAGTTCTACGCCGTACCTACAGTATGTTTGGAAATATCCTTTTTATAGGCGATTTAACAGAAACGAACAGACAAATAAGAAGTTTAAACAAGATGAAATCAAGAGAAATTAAACTCAGTGCTACATTTAGTCCACAAACAATAGCAATGCAAATACAGGGCTACATTCTGTCCTCAAACAATACCAGTTAAACTCAGGGCTACATTCTGTCCCCAAACAATAGCAATACTAATACTGGGCTACATTCTGTCCTCAAACAATAGCAATACAATTACAGAGCTACATTGTCCTTAAACAATACAAGTTAAACTCAGGCTACATTCAGTCCTCAAATAATACAAGTTAAACTCAGGGCTACATTCAGTCCTCAATCAATAGCAATACAAATACAGGGCTACATTCTGTCCTTAAACAATACCAGTTAAATTCAGGGCTACATTCAGTCCTCAATCAATACCAATACAAATACAAGACTACATTCTGTCCTTAAACAATACCAGTTAAATTCAGGGCTACATTCAGTCCTCAATCAATACCAATACCAATACAAGACTACATTCTGTCCTTAAACAATACCAGTTAAATTCAGGGCTACATTCAGTCCTCAAACAATAGCAATACAAATACAGGGCCACATTCTGTCCTCAAACAATAGCAATACAAATACAGAGCTACATTCTGTCCTCAAACAATACCAGTTAAACTCAGGGCTACATTCTGTCCTCAAACAATACCAGTTAAACTCAGGGCTACATTCAGTCCTCAATCAATACCAATACAAATACAAGACTACATTCTGTCCTTAAACAATACCAGTTAAACTCAGGGCTACATTCAGTCCTCAAACAATAGCACTACAAATACAAAGCTACATTCTGTCCTTAAATAATACCAGTTAAAGTCAGGGCTACATTCTGTCCCCAAACAATAGCAATACAAATACACAGCTACATTCAGTCCTCAAACAATAGCAATCAAACTCTTTAGTGCTACATTCATTGCTCAAACCCTCAAATGTCGTTACAATAGATTAGGTTATGTTTGTACGCTGCACCCTGGAGACAATGGATGCATTTATTTATAGACATACCACTCAAGAGAAGAAAACATTGTCAGCCCTCCCCTTTTGACTTTTGGATGAAACTAAGGACCAAATAAAGGGGCGATGGAGAAGGTCAGGATGGTGTTGATGGAGGAGATGGTTCCACATGCTTGAAGAGAAAATATTGCTCCTTGGCTCTCTTCACTTTGCAGTCTTGAGATTAAAAAATTAATCACCGTGTTCATTGATTAAAACATCTATTATTTCCAAGTGTTTAGACTCGTTACACGGCCAAGAACTTTGTTTAGCCAAGTCTCGCGGATGGAAGTTGGTAGTGATGTTAGATGTAGATGAAATAGATTCTTGTCTGATCTCGGTACCTTGACTCACCTCGCAATCCCCCCTCATCAGCTTCATTAAAGAGTGTACGGTATACACTTAGATGTTGTGAGAAGTGGGCTGTGGCTGTGGATAACCTTTGACCCCCACCTTTTTTTTCCCTCAAAGAAAGTCACGGAATTTTCGCCTCTTAGTGATGCACTTCCATTTTGAACACGTGCCATCAATTGCAGAATGTATTACTGTGTTTTGTTCAGTTGACTTGGATTGGGGGCTTCAAATTTTAGGAGGAGGGCAAACTTGGACTCTTCCTTTCGTTCTCTTTATCCGATAACAAGATGGAGTTAGTTTGTAAAGCGCAAGGGTTCGAGTCTTTCCTGAACTTATCGATGTAGTCAACATGTTTATGTACTCTTGACACTTTTAATATTTGGAATACCTCTACCAGTTTATTGATTTTCCGGCTGTAACTTGGCGGTGAGCACATAATCCATGCACCATTCATTCAGAAAGTGCCAATACTTAGATTGTAGAAATAAAAGTAGGATTTTCAACAAAAATGGGGTGGGGTGCGGTCATAACAAATCAGAAATCTATAACCAACTGCCGTCTCGCCATAAGTTGCTTACACCATCTGCTGGGACTGTCAACTTTGAAGGTGTGTTTTCGTGTTGGACATGTGATGTAAAGAGCTAAACATTTCGAACGTTGTAAATAAACACATTTGTCAACCTTTGAGCTTGGTTTGTTACCATCGAATGTCTGCTTTGTGTATAGGGCGAGTTTCTTGTAATGGATTAAACTTGTGACATGGTCGCCTTTCTAGTGTTTTCTGATTTGGATAGATGGTCATTTAATGTCTAGTGCGGACTGCAGCCAGATACATCGATATATGGTAGGCAAGTGTGCTCAGCTGTTAGCTTATGTGTCAGTGTGTGTGTGTGCTTAGTGACAGTGAACTAGTTCTGTTGTTATCAGGAGATTTGAATGTACTATTCTGAATGTAAATTTAATGACATGCTTTATCCCTTGACTTATAAAAAATTTTGTCACGCTATAGTGTCACGTATATAAGTTTGACAGGCTAGACTGTACAATGCTGTATACTTCAAAATGGATCTAATGCATAGACCTACATCATTACGAATCGTCTTAGCGTTGATATAGTATATGCGCTTGTCAACGATTATCAATATTTTCTAGATGAAGCCTCATAAATGTTTGTTATTTACAAAATGTTAAAATGCAAGTTGCAACTGGGTTTGCGTAGTCATATGAAACACCGCACTCCTCCTTAACGTTTGAAATCGAGCGTATTGCTATTGCCAGGTTTCAATAGTGTTTTAGTGCATGATGGGAGGTGTTAGTTCACTGTGTATACTGACAATGACTGTTTCCTAAACTAGAGTAGGGACTTTACTACATACCGCAGTGTCTGAAAGTTTCTATGTAAATTGTCTTCACTGCACCTGAATGTTGTCACTGTTACCGGTATACATTTTGTGGTCGACTTAGCTTCTGCCTCAATCAACGTTAACTCGTGCGCGCATGACTGGTTCATGTCTAATTGATTGTTCAAATTCTTCACCGATAAGATTTTATAGACCATGAATACAGCCGACCTAGTTCGTTTTTTGTTTTTCCTTCTTTCTCCACCAAGAAAAATAAAAACGTTACCATGGTAACTGTTTCAAACTGTGTAGGTACTAGTAAAAAAATAAATAAAATTGAGACGTGCTGCCAATGTTGTCTTAGATTAAAGTTTTCTCTCTCTCTCTTTCTCTCTCTCACCGCCTCCCTTAACGTCCATCACTAAAATACTTAAAAACACACATTTTCTCCATGCCTCTCTATTTCTGACTTGTGTCAGTGAACAAGAAAATGAAAAGTACTAATCAACTAGCCACTAAATTGAACTTTGTATTGTGTGTTCTATAGTTTTCAGTTACTTAATGTACTTGATTACTTGTTGACAGCGTCCGTGTACTGTTATCTTCATTTCTTTCTTCTCTCTCACACACATATATTCTCATACAAATCTATTTCTTTCTCTCTTCATCTGTTTCTTTCTCTCTTCATCTATTTCTTTCTCTCTTCATCTATTTCTTTCTCTCTTCATCTATTTCTTTCACTTTTCATCTGTTTATTTCTCTCCTTTTGTATTTCTTTCTCTCTTCATCTATTTCTTTCTCTCTTCATCTGTTTCTTTCTCTCTTCATCTATTTCTTTCACTTTTCATCTGTTTATTTCTCTCCTTTTGTATTTCTTTCTCTCTTCATCTATTTCTTTCTCTCTTCATCTGTTTCTTTCTCTCTTCATCTATTTCTTTCTCTCATCATCCATTTCTTTCTCTCGTCATCTGTTTCTTTCTCTTCTATTTCTTTCTCTCTTCATCTGTTTCTTTCTCTCTTCTTCTATTTCTTTCTCTCTTCTGCTATTTCTTTCTCTCTTCATCTATTTCTTTCTCCTTTAACGTCTTTCTCTCTTCTTCTATTTCTTTCTCTCTTCTTCTATTTCCTTCTTCTTTTATTTCTTTATATCTTCTTCAGTTTCTTTCTCTCTTCATCTATTTCTTTCTCTCTTCATCTATTTCTTTCTCTCTTCATCTATTTCTTTCTCTCTTCATCTATTTCTTTCTCCTTCTATTTCTTTCTCTCTTCTTCTATTTCTTTCTCTCTTCTTCTATTTCTTTCTCTCTTCTTCTATTTCTTTCTCTCTTCTTCTATTTCTTTCTCTCTTCTTCTATTTCTTTCTCTCTTTTTCTATTTCTTTCTCTCTTCATCTGTTTCTTTCTCTCTTCATCTATTTCTTTCTCTCTTCATCTATTTCTTTCTCTCTTCTTCTATTTCTTTCTCTCTTCATCTATTTCTTTCTCTCTTCATCTATTTCTTTCTCTCTTCATCTATTTCTTTCTCTCTTCTTCTATTTCTTTCTCTCTTCATCTGTTTCTTTCTCTCTTCTTCTATTTTTATCTTCATCTATTTCTTTCTCTCTTCTTCTATTTCTTTCTCTCTTCATCTATTTCTTTCTCTCTTCATCTATTTCTTTCTCTCTTCATCTATTTCTTTCACTTTTCATCTGTTTATTTCTCTCCTTTTGTATTTCTTTCTCTCTTCATCTATTTCTTTCTCTCTTCTTCTATTTCTTTCTCTCTTCATCTATTTCTTTCTCTCTTCTTATGTTTCTTTCTCTATTCATCTGTTTCTTTCTCTCTTCATCTATTTCTTTTTCTCATTATCTGTTTCTTTCTCTCTTCATCTATTTCTTTCTCTCTTCATCTATTTCTTTCTCTCTTCATCTATTTCTTTCTCTCTTCATCTATTTCTTTCACTTTTCATCTGTTTATTTCTCTCCTTTTGTATTTCTTTTTCTCTTCATCTATTTCTTTCTCTCTTCTTCTATTTCTTTCTCTCTTCATCTGTTTCTTTCTCTCTTCCTCTGTTTCTTTCTCTCTTCATCTATTCCTTTCTCTCTTCTACTATTTCTTTCTCTCTTCATCTATTTCTCTCTCTCTTCTTCTATTTCTTTCTCTCTTCGTCCATTTCTTTCTCTCTTCATCTATTTCTTTCTCTCTTCTTCTATTTCTTTCTCTCTTCATCTGTTTCTTTCTCTCTTCATCTGTTTCTTTCTCTCTTCATCTATTCCTTTCTCTCTTATTCTATTTCTTTCTCTCTTCATCTATTTCTTTCTCTCTTCATCTATTTCTTTCTCTCTTCATCTATTTCTTTCTCTCTTCATCTATTTCTTTCTCTCTTCATCTATTTCTTTCTCTCTTCATCTATTTCTTTCACTTTTCATCTGTTTATTTCTCTCCTTTTGTATTTCTTTCTCTCTTCATCTATTTCTTTCTCTCTTCTTCTATTTCTTTCTCTCTTCATCTGTTTCTTTCTCTCTTCATCTGTTTCTTTCTCTCTTCCTCTGTTTCTTTCTCTCTTCATCTATTCCTTTCTCTCTTCTACTATTTCTTTCTCTCTTCATCTATTTCTCTCTCTCTTCTTCTATTTCTTTCTCTCTTCGTCCATTTCTTTCTCTCTTCATCTATTCCTTTCTCTCTTCTACTATTTCTCTCTCTCTTCTTCTATTTCTTTCTCTCTTCGTCCATTTCTTTCTCTCTTCATCTATTTCTTTCTCTCTTCATCTATTTCTTTCTCTCTTCTTCTATTTCTTTCTCTCTTAATCTGTTTCTTTCACTCTTCTTCGTTTTTTTTCTCTCTTCCTCTATTTCTTTCTTTGTGTGCCTGTGATTTATATATACATTTTTGGGGAGGTAATTCAGATATAGAAACGAAGATTATCAGCTGATCATAATGACTTCCCCAATAGCTGTCTAGATCTAGAACTTTATATTTAAGCGTAAAACCAACATTTGAGTCGATGTAGATCTAGCTGACTATGTATGTATCCAAACTTCAGACATACATACATAGTTATAGACGTAACCGATAACACTCTATACAGTTAAGTTACATTTGTATACAAGTCAAAATTTCAACTTTTTAGTATGTAGGACTCTAGCACGTTATCCCTACCTTTTGGTATCCTCACTCAGCTAACCCCATAGTGTGTCTTCACTCTGCATGGACCTGAACTTGTCAGATATTTATTTGGAGGCAGTGCACCTTCGGTTGGAAACACGGGGCGTTTGTTTTATCTCACAATAATGACCTTGTCTAAACTAGTTTGAGTCTACTATAGACTTCATTAGTGACATTCACCTTGTACTTGGTGGCCATTTAATGGAGCACAACGAGTTAAAAGACTTGCGAGCACAAAATCATCAAACTAACGACAGGAACTATAAAACAAAACCTCCTCTGCTAGTTGTCAGAGAGAAGTAACGCTTAAATATAAAGTCCTAAATCTTGACACGTATTGGGGAAGTCATTATCAGCTGATGATCTTAAAGCAATTGTTTAATAATCATAAACTGAATCTTTATAGAAGAAAACATCAACAACTGCCCATCTGTTGATCACGTTGTAATAGCACGTTATTGTCATGTGTCCAGCTCACGAGTTCATTGTGTTATGAAAGCGAGTCAGAAGGAAGTTTTATCTCACACAATCATCAAACACAAACTTTGACTCCTGGTTATTAAATTCCTATTTACAATAATTACATTATTATGTACTCTATACTGACTCCATAGACACTGCTACCATGGTCCTTTTTCTTTGTATGGTTTTTAAAGAAGGTGACAGAACCAAGTGAAAACAAAAATCTGTAACTTATGACCCACTTGGAAAATGTAGTCAGTGTAATTTATGACTCTGAAGTTTTGTTGAAGCTCTTTCCAGTCCTCCAAGTGTAATACAGGATGTGTGTTTATGACTGGGAAGTGTGTGCTGTCACAGTGTCGTGAGACCGCTACTGAAATATTAACAACTAGATCTAGGTTTTTAAGACTGGATGAATGGGCCATGTATAGATCATTCAACTTGTTTTAGTAACAATCTTTGGGTTTGTTTGGAGGGGGTGAATTCGATCAATATTTCACTACTTTATCTTTTTGTTTGTTTAAATTTAGGTTTGTTTTTTATTTTGTTCTATAATTGTCCTATGTGTACACAGCTTATATCAACTCTGTCTGCGTAGTACACATTTTGCACGCTTTTTCTCCTACCTCCCATTTTCGAAGAAGTTGAAATTTTGCAGATTATTCATCGTCCATGACAACACATAAATCCTTCAAAAACTTAACCAATGAGTTAATTAAATAGTGGCAGAGATACCTACATGCATAGGTGCCTGACATTGTAAGATATCTCTACTTCTAGATCCAGTCTAGATGAATTAGAATTAATCTATCAATTAATGCCCAATTAGTTTGAAGATATCATGTACAATAAAACATCGAAAGGAACTCAGCTTTATTTAGATCAGTAAGATCTAGATTTTATCAAACATTTAAATCTTCGCGCGTAAGTGGGCGGAAAAAAAAGCGATACTATCTCGTGATAGATCTAAGAATATCCATTTCATAGCATTGACCCACTGATCTATATATAAGATTAGCCAGAACTACTTTTTTTTTTTCTTTAGAGTGGGAAATGCTCATTTTCAGATGATAAACCGTACTCGCTTATTTTCGTGTCCATTTACGTACAAAAAATGGTAGTGGTAATAAATTAATTTTGTTTTATATGAAAAAGGGAGCTAAGTCTTTAAGAATTGAGATATATGGTAGTGATTTTGCAGTTCTCCATCTTAGATAAGCTTTCTTTAAAATAAAAAGTATTTTTTTTTAGAACAACACGTCATGGGTGTGGAATTAAAAAAAAACTGCCTGCAAATCTTAACCAAGTAAACGTTTTGATAACCATAAATTATGTACGTAACCATAATTTATGTAGATGGCTATCGGGCATGCAGATAGCCACAATCATACTAGCAGCGATAGATCAACCAGATAGCCATCAGCCATAGGACATGTAGATACATAGATCATCTCAGTTTGCCTGTTCTGGTTTATTAGACACACATACACTGAAAAGTATCTAAACTATTTCCCCCCCCCCCCCCCATCCCCCCAAAACAACAACCCTGCTTTGATGGTATTCTGTGTTTTAAAGATCTCAATGTTTAGAGATCCCTGTGATTTACATCGACTTTCAAAGATTTCTGTTTCCGGAACTCGAACGGATCGAATTATGTTCTAAAGATCACAATGTCCACGTAGCTCTTAAAGTTTTGCTTTTTAATTCTCTTTGTTGTGCTCAATTTTGTTTTTCAGGATAACTTGAAGGTTTATTACAACCTCCGCAACTCACCAAACATCGCACATGTCGTCTTGTAGAGTGATTGCTGTTCAGAGTTCAGTCTCTAGCATCCAATACTGGAGACAGTACGCTCTGGAGACAGAATGTAACAGTGACACAGCAGTACAAAGTTCAGTCTCTAGCATCCAATACGTGAGCTCTGGAGACAGAATGTAACAGTGACACAGCAGTTCAAAGTTCAGTCTCTAGCATCCAATACTGGAGACAGAATGTAACAGTGACACAGCAGTTCAAAGTTCAGTCTCTAGCATCCAATACGTGAGCTCTGGAGACAGAATGTAACATTGACACAGCAGTTCAAAGTTCAGTCTATAGCATCCAATACTGGAGACAGAATGTAACACTGACACAGCAGTTCAAAGTTCAGTCTGTAGCATCCAATGCAGTGAGCTCCGGAGACAGAATGTAACAGTGACACAGTGAGAAAATGTCTAGGATGTTGCAATAGTTCAGACATTTCAACCTAAAACTATTTTTTTTAAATCTGCCGAAAATACATAGACCTAATTTTTTTAAAGGAATAAATTTGTGAGCGCTGTCTTCAACCTGCCATTGGAAATAAAGTTTATATCAGAACTGTGTTGAATAGAATAATTGCTCGTCTCTCCCTATGTTTTTGCTAATTATATTTATGCAAAAGAGACAAACCAGTTAAGTGACATTTAACATTGTAATTTGAAGGATAGAAATAGTGACCTCTTAGCCTCTGCCAATGTGATCTGTCTCAGCTGTATGTCCTTAATAATATGTTTAAACAGTAGCGCTCAGAACGGATTTAAAGATAAGTGAGTGGCGCTAAAGATACAGCGCACGTGATGAGGCATCACCTGTAATCCCGGCCAAGCTAGGTCAGTTTACGAGACATTTTTTTTTTACTTTGCTCGTGTTAATAGTGTGCCCCACCTTTTTTTCTGTTTTTTTAGTAACCTGGTCTTTAGGAGAGAGGAATATGGGGTCGTGGATGGCTAAAATATTGTTAACATCATTGTAGGCCCCGTATGGATTAAATGGCATTTTTGATTACAGACAAGGTGTTTCTGCGTGCTTGATGACCTTGGCTATCTCGTGTGAACTGGTGGCCTTGTTTGACTGTTCCCCATCTAGTTTGCTCCCCATCTAGTTAGACACGTACAGAGTCATGGTAGATCCTATGATCAGCTCTATTACAGCTGTAGGTCTCATTGTAGTATCTATGTGTTAAGTTATGTACAGATATTTAGTAGTTTTTATTTGCGGCTCATCAAATAATGTATATTTATATTTTATAGAGTTAATCTAATGACCGTCATTCGTATCATAAATTACTGTGTTTCAATGTATACTTCATTATTGTCTTTGCTAAAAAGAAATTCTTGAAGGTATTTAAAAGCGTCTGAAAAGTATATTCCGTTATGTTGAAGGATCTAATATTTCAGTAAATGCTTTACTCTATGTTTACTGCAATGGATTCCAAGAGAAACATTCCAGTTCCTGGTAAACAGTCAGTGTTGCAAGGCAAAGGTGTAAACCCAGTCAGTTTTAGTACACAAATGGCTTCCCTGTTTGTTGTCTTATCAGCGGGAGGTGCCATAACTAATGACTTCTCAATGTGTGGGGATAAATGGTGGCGTTAAACACTTAAGTCTTGGCTTTTGACAAGTTGAACTGATGCTCCAGATAGTTGAAGTTTATAGATATCTACTAGGTAGATGGTTTCTCCAGTGAAGTCTGAAGCGCCTGTTATAACTTACCTTCTCGGCTTTATGACCTCGGATTCTAAAGAGCTACCGTATTCATATATTGAAATAAAGTTTAAAAACACTCAAAATCTTGAGGCCCAAAAATTTTAGTTGTCTAAAATCTAATAGTATCTAATATCTAGTATCTAATACTTGATACAATAACACACATTCATGTTTGGATGGATTGATATGTGCTTTCATATTTAAAGATATCTGTCCATGGTAAGTAGATGGCTAAGTACTAATATTTCAAATATTGCTATGGACATTCCGAATCTACATAAAACGTAGACATGTTTCTGTATATCATAGATATTATCATCCTAGGTTGTTCCTATTTACAAACT
This sequence comes from Biomphalaria pfeifferi, assembly GCA_030265305.1. Classification (NCBI taxonomy): domain Eukaryota; kingdom Metazoa; phylum Mollusca; class Gastropoda; family Planorbidae; genus Biomphalaria; species Biomphalaria pfeifferi. The sequence continues at coordinate 476,520 of JASAOG010000170.1, read as the reverse complement.
GGAATTAATTGGAATTGTTTAGACTGAAACCTGTCATTTGTTAATCTCCTTTCCTTTCAAGTCAAATAGAATGTCATACGATTGATCCGATGTTTTCTGGAATATAAACATTATGACGTTATTAAGTTGTTGCTCCACAGCATATTTCCAATGTTTTCATTCACTTCATACATAATGTAATTTGCCCTTCAAATAGTTCTCTTTTGTCAATGCGGGCCTCAGTCCACTACCTCCATCGAAATTTAGGATTCTTTTTTTAACGTTCATTCACACTTGCGAGCACGTAGAGAAAGAGAGAGACAGACAGACAGACAAAATGTCTGTTAACAAAAGCAGCATGCAAGCTTTAAATCGGACATGTTTCAAAATTGAGACAAAGTTGAGACTTGTATGGAATGTTGCAATGTAAATCTTAAGTTATAATTCTGGTATTAGATGTGAGGCTGTCAAATGGCTGTGTGAAGCGTCTAGTGTGGTAGCTTGACTTGTTGCCACCGCTGGCTAGCATCTGTGAAAGGGGAGCAGTTTTGTAAGTCTCTCTTGCCAGTACATAGCCTCTCCACAGCAAGTCCTATGCAGTACCTCCTCGTGGTGGCAGATGGAAACTGAGGCTGCGAAGCCTCAGGATAAACTGCAAGGGTCTCGGAGGAGGTTTGGCCCCAAGATGTGAGGCAGGCATGGCCCGTCGGCGTGCGGACACGCCCTGTTGCCCACAAACCAAACCCCTAGCTATAGGTCAATAGCCGCACTGCCTTGTGTGTGTGTCCCTGTAAGGTCTAAGGCTAAGGGAGAAAACCCTAACAGAAAATCCGGTCCTGGAGCCCCGTAGGCGGGGGAACAGTAGTAAGACTACTGCTCTCTGGCAAACTCCTGCAGCCACCTGTCCCCAAATTGTGATGGCTCGTCATCCCTTTGGACCCGGTCAGTATGGAAGAGAGGCGCGTGCTGACGTGTGGGCAGCCCAGCACTCGCAAATTTACCGCCCAGGCTTTCCCCCAGCAATGGAGAGGTCACTCCATCTCTGACAGTAATGTCTTTGGAAAAACAAGGAGAGTGGTAGTTACCGGTGATAAGTTCCTAGCTGATTGGCGTAAGCTGGAACGCCAGGGACCACTCTTGACGGTAGGAGGGGCTTTTTAGCCTCACTGGATAGCTACTGCCTGCCTTAAGCCGAGCAGCCCTCGGACAGTAAAGTGCTATCCCGCCACAGCTTGCCGCACCACTGGGTGCTTGGTGCTAAGACAAAATAAAAAAGCAAGCTGCTCAACCGCACCTTAAATACAATCAAAAGAAAACCCTCAACATTAATGCGTTTAGCAAGCTGGAACATACGGACAATGTGTCCTGGCTTCAATACGGACCCTAAACTCGTCACCGACATGCGTCAAACAGCTATCATCGACAGAGAACTCAGCAGACTAAACATTGATGTGGCCTGCCTGCAAGAAACCAGACTGGCAGACAGCGGATCTCTTACAGAAAGCAACTATACATTCTACTGGCAAGGAAAACCAGAAAAAAGCCCTAGAATACATGGCGTCGGCTTCGCAATAAGAAACAGTCTTGTCCCCTGCATCGCGATGTTTCCCATTGGCATTGAAAGAGAAGCACACATGAAATTTACCTCACCGCAAGGCAAAGTATCTGTGCTTACTCACCAACCCTTGCTGCACCGGAAGAGGACAAAGACAGATTCTTTCAAGCTCTAGAGGAGGTTATTAAAAGTATTCCAAAATCCGAACACCTCTATATAAATGGAGACTTTAATGCCCGTGTTGGTGATGGAAATGATGCATGGCCACAATGCTTGGGACCTCATGGTGTTGGCAAAATCTATGACAATGGCCAAAGGCTACTCGAGTTCTGTAGCTCTCATGAACTGTGTGTAACAAATACATTCTTCTCTGGCAAGGAACGCCATAAAGTCTCTTGGCCGGACCCACGCTCAAAAAGGTGGCACCAGCTTGACCTCTGCATCACCCAAAGGTTGGATCTGAAAAGTGTCATCCACACCCGTTCATACCATAGTGCGGACTGCAACTCAGAACATTTACTAGTGCTAAGCAAAATCAAACTATTTCTCAAGAAGGCTTATACTTCCACTCAACCCAGAACTAGGCGAATTAACGTCAACCATGTAGGTGACCCAGAGAAGTGTGCACTCTTTGGCGAGCTCCTGAACAGTTCAATCCCCTCGTTAAGTGATGAAGAAGACATCTCTATCAGATGGGAGAAATTAAGAGATGTAATCTACAGTTCGGCAATCACCGCCTTTGGGCCTCAAAAACACAAAACTAGACTGGTTTGAGGCGAATCTAGCACATATGGAACCTTGCATCGAGAAAAAGCGATCTGCACACCTCGCTCACAAGACAAAGCCAAGTCCAAGATCTTTGGAGGCCTTCAAAAGTGCTAATAAAGAGGCGAAACAAATGGCTAGAAAATGTGCTAACAACTTTTGGAAGGATACCTGCAACAGAATCCAAGACAGTCTCCACTCATGAAATAGCAAAGCTCTATTTGATGGCATTAAAGCGGCCCTGGGTCCAACAGTGTCTAAGCCTGCCCCCCTTCTATCCAAATCAGGAAAAAAAATTACAGATCAAACCAAGCATCTAGAACGTTGGACAGAACACTACCTCGAAGTCTATGCCACACAAAACACAGTAGACGATGTCGCCCAGGCTTCTCTACCAGATCTTCCAGTACTGGAATGCCTAGATGATCTTCCGAGCCTCAGTGACCTTAAAAAAGCAATTAACTGCATAAAAAATAGAAAATCTCCTGGGAGTGATGGTATCCCAGTGGAAGAAGTAGTGAAAAACAACGAATCACTCCTGCTCCCTGAACTCTATATTCTCCTCTGCCACTGTTGGGAAACAGGTCATGTCCCACAGGACATGCGTGACGCAACTATAGTCACAATATACAAGAACAAAGGGGATCGGAGTGACTGCAACAATTACAGGGGTATCTCTCTCCTCAGTGTAGTGGGCAAGATCTTTGCTAGAGTGGCACTATCCAGGCTGCAAGTGATAGCTTCTAGAGTCTACCCAGAGTCTCAGTGTGGATTCAGGAGTGGTAGATCCACTGTAGACATGATATCTTCTCTACGACTACTGCAGGAGAAATTCAGAGAGAGAGACAGACCCCTTTACATCGTTTTTGTTGATCTGACTAAAGCTTTTGACATGGTCAGCAGAAGTGGCCTTTTCAAACTCCTTAGGAAAATAGGTTGCCCTCCCAAACTACTGCAGTTCATTGAGTGTTTTCACGAGGAAACTAAATGCACTGTCAAATTCAATGGAGCCCAATCAGCACCTTTTGAGGTTTGCAGTGGTGTCAAGCAGGGATGTGTGCTCGCACCTACTCTTTTTGGCATATTCTTCTCCTGTCTACTGCATTATGCGTACAACGACATAAACGAAGGTGTGTTTCTCCATACAAGATCCTCTGGAAAACTATTTAATGTATCAAGGCTGCGGGCAAAAACCAAGGTTAGGAAGCTACTCATCAGGGAACTCCTGTATGCTGATGATGCAGCTATTGTGGCTGATTCTGATATTCAGCTACAGTGCCTGGTTGACAAATTATCTGCTGCTTGCCAGAAGTTCGGCTTAAACATCAGTCAAAGCAAGACTAAGATACTTGTCCAAAACACAAACACTGCACCTCAAGTAAGCATTAATGGCCAACCACTAGAAATTGTTGATCACTTTTGTTACCTTGGCTCCATCATATCCAACAACACTCTACTGGATAAAGACATAAACAACAGGATAGCCAAGGCAATGGCCACCATGTCACGGCTGCAGAAATGAGTCTGGGACAACATATTGCTGACTAACAGTACTAAAGCCCTAGTCTACCGGTCCTGTGTGTTGAGCACCTTGCTGTACGGAAGTGAAACATGGTCAACCTACTCATGGCAGGAAAAAAAGCTGAATGTTTTCCACCTCCGATGCCTAAGGCGGATCTTTAAAATAAGGTGGCAAGATAAGATAACTAATGAGGAAGTGCTACAAAGAGCAGTGTGCCAGGACATCCGCTCTGTTATCAGCAGCAGACGCCTTGGCTGGCTTGGCCACGTTCGTAGAATGCCAGAAGGTCGACTTCCAGAGGACATCCTGTATGGCGATCTAATAGAAGGCAGGAGAGCCGCTGGTCGCCCACTTTTACGTTATACGGATGTATGCAAACGCGATATGAAGCTCTTCAAAATCGACACTGGCAACTGGGAAGAGGTGGCACTGGACAGATCCTCATGGAGAGAGAGCATAAAGGAAGGGTCAAAGATTGCAGATGTCATACACAACAGTAGCAGAAAGAAGGGTGAAAATGCAACGGCACCTGGTGAAGTTGCAAAGGGGAAAGATCGTCTCTCGAGACGTAAAATGCCACAGAGATGTGAGGCTAGAATGGTCAATGTCTTGTTTCTGAGATGAAACGTCTTGAAATGCTATTTCTTTCAATACACAATAGTCTTTACAGCTGACATTGATATCCAGACATTTATGTGGACTGAGTCAAGTCAAAGTCTAGTTTCCAGATGTTTAAAACAACAAAATGTGTAAGACTAACGTTACAAGTGACATGTCTCTAACCTTACATCCCTCAGTAATAGCTGAGTATGAAGTTAACAACTGAGAGTCAAAATATCAAGTGAATTTAGGTCACGTAGTCTTTTAGTAGCTCTACTCTGTCAGCCTTGATGGTTTTGAATGACAGGTTTAGAAATGGTCTTTTCTTCCCCACATGACGCTTTGTGAAGTCACATTTGTCTTCCAACTCTTTAACTGGGTACTTTTATTTCACTTTGCATGGGCTTGCACTGGGCTAAAATATGGCAGGTTGAATGGGTCTTTCATCTTTTGTTGTTGTTATAATGGTTTTTACTTCTGACACATTTGGAACACTATCATTTCTTCTTAGCGATATCTGATATCTTAGGAACTAGAACTCATCTGATAGTTGTTTGACTAGGTCTTATGAGAGTATTGTTTCCACTGCCTATTTCCCATACAAATTAGATCTCCTACTAGATCTAGGTCTCCTAGATTTACAATGAAACTTCTTTCGGCGTAATGTAAAATTTAAACAGGTCTAATAGTTAGTTGTGGCTTTGTAAAGATTAGAAGAACAAAAATGTTTGATAACTCTGTTTGACGGCTGTGAGACTGTTGTCTGCCCTTGTTTAACTTGTTTTTCTCGGCACGTGCATCAAGGGCCCTGTCCGATTGGCCGTGATTTAGTGGGTGCTAATGCGGTCTGGTAAATTATTGGTTGGTGTTTGTCACGTGATAAGACTCGCACTATTGCATATTTTAAAAGTAAAGACACGTACACGCACACACACACACACATACACTGCCAAAATAAAACGTCGATTTCCAAGCTTTTTTTTCTTCAGGCCAAGAAAAAACTCATCCAATAATTTCATTCTATGTTCCCGTTCTTCCATCTCTCTTTGCCCGTTCAATGATCGCCCTCAGCTACCCATTTGTTTACAACTTGCCGTGTGGTTTCAAGGCATCCATTTTGTTCCATCTAAAGGCACATTGAGTTTGGACAATCTATCTGCCCTTCTTTCTCGCCTTTATTCCTTTCTATTTGTATCTCGCTCTTTATCTTCATCGACATTTCTCTCACCCTACATTACACTTCTTCCTCTTATTACTACGATGCATTATTCTGTGAGTAACTGTGCAAGTATTAGTACTACTTTGTTTTGATAGGGGTGGGAGTAGGTCTAAGTGTCATGATATACGCACACATCCTTAAGTCTAGTTGACTCTTCTTAACAGAAAATGCAGGATGTGTGACCGAGAGGCTTAAAGCGCTTGGCTAACCATCAAAGGGGGCTCAAATTCGACTCGAGCAGTGTTCTGTTTGCAGAGCGCCTTAAGGCAGCACGGAAAACCTCCCAGATACCCCCTCCCCCTACTGGTCCATAAACAAGATTGGATCATAGCGTTCTGAGCATGTTATAAGCATGTATGTTGCGCTATATAAAAAGCTATTCAGATGACACTATTATTTTCTTCTTCTGAATGAAAAAAAAAAAAAAAGAAATGTTGAGCCTAATAAAGAAATAGCTCCTCTGATATACTGTGTATTAGTGATGTTAATAAAGAAATAGCTCCTCTGATATACTGTGTATTAGTGATGTTAATAAAGAAATAGCTCCTCTGATATACTGTGTATTAGTGATGTTAATAAAGAAATAGCTCCTCTGATATACTGTGTATTAGTGATGTTAATAAAGAAATAGCTCCTCTGATATACTGTGTATTAGTGATGTTAATAAAGAAATAGCTCCTCTGATATACTGTGTATTAGTGATGTTAATAAAGAAATAGCTCCTCTGATATACTGTGTATTAGTGATGTTAATAAAGAAATAGCTCCTCTGATATACTGTGTATTAGTGATGTTAATAAAGAAATAGCTCCTCTGATATACTGTGTATTAGTGATGTTAATAAAGAAATAGCTCCTCTGATATACTGTGTATTAGTGATGTTAATAAAGAAATAGCTCCTCTGATATACTGTGTATTAGTGATGTTAATAAAGAAATAGCTCCTCTGATATACTGTGTATTAGTGATGTTAATAAAGAAATAGCTCCTCTGATATACTGTGTATTAGTGATGTTAATAAAGAAATAGCTCCTCTGATATACTGTGTATTAGTGATGTTAATAAAGACATAGCTCCTCTGATATACTGTGTATTAGTGATGTTAATAAAGAAATAGCTCTTCTGATATACCGAGTATTAGTGATGTTAATTATCTTCCCCTTTGACCTAACAAACATGTGTAATCACTTCACGTATAATCACTCCACCAACTAGTGGATTACTAACAGGTTGACAAAATGCAACAAAGATACACTGCTCTGTAAAAGCGCATCTAGTAAGAGAAATTAAAAAGATCCTTTTTATTTCTCCAATAAAAATGTTAATAAAATTTCTTTGTCTACAAAATATGAAAACAACAACTACAAACAACAACAACAACAGCAGCAGTTTGATTGTCGTATTTCGATGGTCAAATAAAAGTCCATGATACATTATACATATCGTCTCCCTCCATTATTAGATAGGAAGGGGAGATAACAAAAAATTTGATTGGACAAATTGTTGATATGATGACGGAAGTGGCCTGGGATGAAGGACAGACAGAAAGAAAAAATCAATAAAGCAATAAAGATTTTGATATTACAGATGGGATGGTTTCACGAGTCCTTATCCTATAACCAGGGTCGTGGGAAGGAAAAGGAAAAGCGTTGGATGGAAAACATTGTGTAATGAGAAGCCACACACAAGATTCAGGCAAACTACTGACTGCATGAACTATGTACTTTATATTGAGAGAAATACATCTCATGTTATAGCAACCTCTGTTATTGTGGTCAGCTCTTACCGCTATTCCATGGCAGTGCAATTCATTTGGTTCAATTTTAGACAAAGATGGTTTCACATTTTCCTTTTAAAAACAATTACTTGTAAACAAAAAGGGAGTTGGGCGTGACTGCATGGATCAAGAAGTTGAAAGATTTTATTAATTTTATTTTACACTTTTCATAATTTTAAAATCATTTAATCATTGCCAGAATAAAGATCTAGACGCTATGCTAGAATAAAGATCTAGAAGCTTTGCTGGAATATCTCCTCTTTTGTCAGCTTTAGCTACGTGTGTTAAGTAATGGCCTAAAGCAGGGGTGGGCAACCTTTTTGTATCGAGGGCCGCATTGAAAAATTTTTGGGAATGGGGGGCCGCATATACGTATTCATGTATACGTACATACAACTTAGAAAAATACGCTAGCTAACTGTATAATGTCTATTAATTCATATTTATACTGTTTATACATTCACATTTCATTTTTTTCACACTCCCAATTGAGGAATTGCAACAAGAGTGTGCTATTTCTGAAACCATTTTTACGATTTAAAAAAAACAACATTTTGCTTTTGTCATCACAAATGTGCATTTGTTTTTAATTTGAAGTATTTAACTGTTTACACTCGTGCTTAATGTACGGAACTGTCGAGCTACCATACTAGTTGTTATCCTTGTCACTGCTGTCAAATTACAGCGGAATTATTGAATGGAACGTCTCTTTCAGGTCATAATTTCAAGGAGCTATGTATGTTGTCTGGAGCTGAATCAGCCTCTGCGCTAAATTGTGAGCTAATGGTATTGAAAACTGGATCTTGACGCCTTAAAATTTGCTTTTATAAATGCCACACTTACGAAATCTAAAAAAGTCTTGTACTATTAACCTTTTCACTACAAATAGTTTCAATTTTCAGCAAAGGAAAATGACAAAGCCTGTTTTCACATGATTGCTTGGAGAATTTGGAAAGCCTTATTTGAAAAGATTTAACATGCACTTACATTTCAGCCGTCCCGAGACATGACGTTAAACTGCGCTCCTCTTTCCTTAGCACTTTTGGAGCTCAAAAGTGCCCTACTTCTTTTCTATCATTGTGTCTGCCTCCTCTTTTCCTCAGTCTGCCTTCATTGATCATCACTCTGTCTCCTTATCTCTTAAATCTCACTACGTCCTAGACCAGTCCGTTTGCCGTGGACTGCGACGGGTAAAGGGGGATAAAGAGATCCTGAAGTTTGAGTGGTGGCTATCTGAGGATAAACCACCACAACACAATACTTTGGCTCCAAGTTCCCCTAGACCTGAGGCCCAGATGGCCCGCACTGGGTCAACCGGCTGGTCATGCCGAGCTACCAGCATAGGTCTTCGAGGGCGGTGGCTGGAGGGTCAATCAGGGAGCTGCTGTATCAGACACATGTCCGATGCAGTAGCTGACTGAGTATAGCACATGTGTAGCCCTGGCGGGCTCATTCTGGACTTCCGAATGGCCCGTCCCCTTGTTGGACTCGATGGCGGGTGGGGAGCACAGGTGCCGAACAAACAAGAATGTATATGGACAAAAAAAAACCAATTTAAGTCTGGGCAAGAGACGCGTATTGAGGCAAAAAAGGAGGATGCCACAAAAAGCTGTACTACCTGGCCATCATTTTTTGTGGTCAGTTGCACAGAGGAGGGGAAAAGCCTGACAAAGCTGAGCCCTTTCCTTATCTATAAGGGACTCAAGTCAGTAGTGGGAGAGCCCAAGAGTGTGTCTAAGCTACACAAATCAATGGAACTTCTTGTAGAAGTAGATGGCAAGACACACTGATAAGCTTTTAAGATGCAGAAGACTCTGTGATCTCCAAGTGAAAGTCATGCCACACAAGAGTCTGAACACCAGCAGAGGTGTAATCAGCTCTAGGGACCTACTGGAATGTTCCGAGAAGGAAATAGTGGAGGGCATTGAAGGAGTCACCCATGCCCGGCGCATTACCAGGCGCAGGGATGGTGAGGAGGTCCGAACCGCCACTATAATCCTCACATTCGGAACTAGGACACCGCCAGAGTATGTGAAGGCAGGATACCTACGAGTTCCAGTGAGGCCCTACATACCTAACCCCATGAGGTGCTTCAAGTGCCAGGGTTATGGACACGGCGCGGCAGTCTGCAAGAGAAACACTGTGTGTGCAAGATGTGCTGGAGAGGACAAGGGCTGCACAGCCCAGTTCAAATGCCCAAACTGTCACGCTGGCCACTCAGCCTACTCCAAGGACTGCCCTGTGTGGAAACAGGAGGTTGCCGTGCAGGAGTACAAGGCAAGAAATGGATGTACCTTCAGCCAGGCGAAATCGGCTGTATTGGCCCTACCCAAGGGCCAATTCGGCTTGACAAAGACCTACGCCCAGGCTTTTGTTAAGATAGGAAGATCCATAGCCACACAGACGGACATATTGATCCCACCACCTCCTCCAACTCAGAAGAAAACACCGCCAAAGAACACACCTCCGAAGAAACAAGAAAGCCCTGTTGTCATGCTAAAGAACAGGTTCTCTGTGCTCGTTGATGAGAGCATGGAGACTGAGCATCATGTTAAAACCAACACTCCGGGAGAACCCGGAGACATCATGTCTGACACACGTTGAGACGACCTCAGCTGTAGAAACTGAATAAGGCCGATTGGGAACAATTCCAAAAAAAGATGCTCCGAGGATATCACAGAAAATATCCTCGATGAACAGAACCCAGCTGATACCTTCGCTAGCAAGCTACTTAGTATAGCCAGGAAAGTTGTCCCCCTAACCTCCGCAAATCCAAAAGGGCCTAGCAAACCATGGTTTGATACAGCTTGCTAAAGTGCTATTGGCGTAAGGAAAAATGACTGGCTGCATTTATAAAGAAACCTTCCCAGGAAAACCTAAAGCTATTCAGGATAGCTAGAGCAAAGGCTAGACAAACCATACGGTCAGCCAAAAGAAATTCCTGGAGAAGTTTTGTCGGCAGTCTGGATGCCAAAACTTCTGCTAGAGCGGTTTGGAAGGCAGTAAGGCGAATCAAAGGGAAAGAATCAAATGCAATAGGGCTTATGAAAAACCAAGCTCGAACTGTCACGTCCCCCATAGAAATAGCTGACTGCCTTGCATCCTCAATGGCAGAAAAGTCATCCACTGCACACTACACGCCAGAGTTCCAAAAAGTCAAAACCAGGGAGGAAAGACACCCCATTGATTTCAGGTCAGAGAACAATGAAGACTACAACAAACCGTTCTCGCCTAAGGAACTGAGGGAATCGCTGGACAAGTCACATGACACAGCGTCTGGAGAAGATGAAATCCATTACCAGTTCCTCAAGCACCTTCCCGAACCCTCATTGGCAGTCCTGCTAGGGGTCTATAACTGTGTGTGGCAAACAGGCGCTTTCCCAAACAGCTGGAGGAAAGCCACAGTTATACCGATACTTAAACCGGGAAGAGACGGCTCTGACCCAGCTAACTATCGACCAATAGCACTAAAAAGCTGCATCTGCAAAACCATGGAAAGAATGATTAACAGTAGGCTGGTCTGGTACCAGGAGATGAATAAAGTGATCTCCAACTACCAGTGTGGATTCCGGCAGGGGCGGACAACAACTGACCACCTGGTAAGGCTGGAAGCTTATATTAGAAATGCATTACTCAGAAGAGAACATCTAGTAGCTGTATTCTTCGATATAAAAAAGGCACACAACCTGGAAACATGGCATTCTACGTGACCTGGAGCTTATGGGGCTTAAGGGACACCTTCCCCGTTTTGTGGCGGAATTCCTGAAAGACCGAAAATTTCAGGTTCGAGTGGGCAACTCCGCTTCTGACACTCATGACCAGGAAATGAGTGTACCCCAGGGCAGCATTCTGTCAGTTACCCTGTTCAACATTAAAATAAATAGCATCATAAATGCTCTGTCCCTTGGCATAAAGTGCTCTTTGTATGTTGATGACTTTGTCATTTTTACTTATGGGAAAAACATGAACACCTTAGAAAGAAAATTACAGTTATGTTTAAACAAAATTCAGGGTTAGGCAAACGATAATGGTTTTAAAATTTCGGACTCCAAAACAGTTAGTATGCATTTTTGTAATTTAAGGGGACTCCACCCAGACCCTGAACTATTTATACACATAAAGAAGATCCCTGTCGTGAAAACTACAAAATTTTTGAGGCCTCACCCTAGATTCCAAATTTAATTTTCTCCCCCACATTAAGGAACTTTACAAGAAATGCCAAAAGTCATTAAACATACTTAGAGTACTCAGCCATACGGACTGGGGAGCTGACAGAGATACCTTGCTGCTGCTATATCGGAGTCTAATTCGATCCAAGCTAGACTACGGATCCATAATATATGAAGCAGCAAGGAAGTCGTACCTAAAAATACTGGAACCAATACAAAATGCTGCCTTGCGTCTCTGTCTCGGCGCGTTTCGTACATCACCTATCCCAAGTCTCCATGTGGAGGCTGGAGAACTCCCCATGGATATAAGAATGAAAAAGCTTGCAATGCAGTATATAGTCAAGCTAAAATCCAACCCCACGAACCCTGCTTTCGACTACATATTTAACTCCACAGAGGTAGAATTATACAATCGAAGGCCTAACGTCATACGGCCGTTGGGCCTTCGAATGAGAGAACCCATCCAAAATTTAACCCCACCCATTGACCAAATCTCTAAAATAGAAACCCCTCAGAATCCTCCTTGGCTAATGAATAAACCCAATTAAATTTATCCCTCCTTAATTTCAAAAAAGAAAATACAGACCCAAGCATACTACAAGTCCACTTTAGGGAACTGCAAGAGAGCTACGGAGATTGTGGCACCATCTACACAGACGGATCCAAAATGGATGGAAAGGTCGCGTGTGCCTGCTCCTTTCGGAACAAAACAATCTCCCGTAGACTCCCCGATGGCTGCTCCATCTTTACGGCCGAATTGCATGCAATATCGCTTGCACTTATGGCCGTCAAAGCATCAGAAAGGAGGAAATTTATAATCTGCTCCGACTCCAAATCTGCATTGCAAGCTTTGGGGCGGATGAAGACTAACATTCCATTGGTACATAAGAGCCTGAAGCTGTTGGACCAAATAACAGCCGACCATGTGGGCATTGAGGGAAACGAAGCCGCAGACAGAAAAGCAAAGAGAGCCCTAAATCATGCGGTGTCAGGAACCCAAATTCCCTGCTCGGACCTGAGACAAAGTATTGCCTCTGCCACCTACCAAGAGTGGCAGGACCGATGGGAGGCTGAGACTCACAATAAACTCAGGCAGATTGTGGCGTTTGTCAGGTGGCGGTCCACATCTAAGGGTCTGACAAGGCGTGGTAGCACGACCATGTCCAGACTTAGGATTGGCCACACCTACATCACGCTCTTTTGTGCTGAAGAAAGAAGAGCCCCCACTTTGTGAGTATTGTGACTCTCGCCTCACCGTGGAACATATCCTCATCGACTGCACCAGATACCAGGATGTCAGGGAGAAATATTTTAGAGCCACTAATTTAAAAACACTATTCAATAATGTCGACCCAGGAAGGTACTGGGCTTTATCCGGGAAGTGGGGTTGTCTACGAAGATCTGATTTATGAATTTGTAAACATGTACTATTTACATTAGATTTTTACCAAATTATTAAATTTTTACTACCTCTACTATTTTAACTGTGAATAGACCTTGATTTTAATGGACTGTATGGAATTTGGCCTTTGTTGTGTGGAGGGAGAGTGGCCCTTGAGGGACTGCAGGCACGATGTGCCCAAAATCAAATCACTTACTTTTCATATGCAACATATCCAGTGCAATAGCTGCTATGAAAAACACTTTTCATTAGAAATATTAGTAACAAAGTCAAAGTCCTTCAAGGAACATAAAAATGTCTTTCTTGATATTTTATATTTTTCTCAGTACTTTGCCTATACTACGCCAGGGTATACATCGGAATATTTTGTTTCTAAATTTTCAAGTACTTTTCGAAACTGCCTGTGGTAAAAACAAACCCCTAGCTTTGATGACTTTGATCACTAAGGTATAAGTTACCCCATAAATTAATGTTATTTTATGCAGCTTTGTGCAAACTTTCCTGTTTAGAGTTTGTGGTTGGGATATTCTTTTAAAAAAAACAAAACCACCTGATTTTCTCAGTCAAAGATCGAGCTCCATCTGTTGTTACTCTTGCCCTCTTGTTCCAAGCATAACCAAGATTCAACACAGTTCTTTATAGCATTGAATACTGGTCTGAGATTTTGTCTTTAACTGAGTGTATTGAAGTATAGCCAATAAGAATAATCTTCGTTTACTTGAAAGGTTTTATGACACAGTTTCAATCATTTATAGAGATATTTAGAATTATTTTTAATATATTTGCATTTTTCTATGTATATACTGTGGACACACCTGATTTCTTTAGGTGTCCGCGGGACGCAGAAAACACTCAGGCATGTGGCCCGGGGTCCGTAATTTGCCCACTCCAGGCCTAAAGTAATGCTGTTTGAAGTATCTCTTGACAAAATTACTCCCAAACATTGCATTAGCTTTAATTACTCCACTTTGGAAGACGAGAGCTGGGCCGCATTATCCGATCAGGTGAAGTCAAAAGTTTTAAACTCCCGTGCCACGAAGAATTGTCTTTTCCTAGTAATAAATTATTTATTTAATTAGGATCTTATATTTCTGAGGCGTTACTCTAGAGACTTTGATAGGAATAGCTTGAATACGTATCGTATGTACTTTAAAGTGTGTCGGTCATCTACAACCCATGGAAACCTGTGTCTGGACCTGTTTGAACTACTTTTGTAACACTGTCTTATTGGAAATGGAATCTAAACACATGAGAACTAGAGCAACTCGAGTTTTTGTTGGCTTCTTGCTATGACATTTTAGTTCTGGTCAGTGGCGAAGTAATGCCAGATTTTAGAAAGTGAAAAAAGTCGAGAATAATGTAGAATGTAGCTCGTTGAAAGTTCTACATTGATTCATTTGTAGTACATCAAGGGCATCATTCATCTCTCAGAACTGCTCTGCATTGTTGATAATTCAGCTTTGTGGTGCGGGGTTGAAAGTTAATCGAAAGACTTGAGTAGAAACGAAACGAGACCAATAGAAGCAGGCCAAAAGTGAAGCACGTGGGGGAATAGAGGTGGGAGATGTCCGTTGCTGCTCACAATTCCACCAGCAGTGCAATGATCAACTTGAATGCGAAAACAAATTCTACTGAATAAGAAAAACAAAACAGATCCATAACTAAGCATTCTATTTATTACGGCGTGCCTGGATCATTAGCTTTCATTGAAAACACGAGAATCAGTGGGTCGGCTCAGGGAACTGTTCTTACCCCTAGGCTGGACTTACAGCAGACGGCGTTCCTCATAATGAGCTTATTTATTTGTATTCCTTTTTTTGTTCCCTGCGTTTCGTTTGTTTTTTCTTTGTACAAAAATTATGCCTCGAGTCAGTTTACAGAACTAGACCAAGATCGCGATATATTTGAATGCAAACACATCGTTACAACTTGTTTCAGGCACAATTGGTATTATCTCCATTCTAAGACCCTATCTATTGTGAACACAGACTTTTAAAAATGTAGCCCATATTTGTATCTACCATTATCTGTACTCACTGACCCCATTATCTTTACTATATGACCCCATGATATTTATTCAGACTCCGTCATCCTTCTGTAAGATCCCATCTTCTTTACCCTAAGACCCCATCCTTTTTATTCGAAGACCACCATCTAATGCGAACATTTTTTAGCAGAAAATTTTATTGTCTCTTTTAACACATTGCCATTTTATGCTAAAAACAAATCTTTGATAGATTTTCTTTTCTCCTCTCGTCGATCCATCAGCTTAACCTCCCCTTGTAGCCATCTGTCCCCATCTCTGTTGAAAGAGTGGAGAAATAAATAATTAAAACAGATATCAAGTTGAAAATAGAATTAAGGAGAGCCCCTTCTATGTCACTATCTATCAGCTCCTAAAACGGTTTGTACGACATCGAGTTTGTTATCAATGGGAAATAGTGTGTTGATGAATGTATCACTTGGTCAGTCTGGGACATACATCTACTTTAGTTACGCTCAGGTAGTGTCCTTATTTCAGTTTCCTCCTATCACCTTACACTCTCCGCATGGGAGGTAGGGCGGATTGGGAATTCCCGGACTGACAATTGTTGTAAAGCAACTACACGAAATTGAACAAGAAAAACAATGAAAATACTTTTTTGTTTGTTTTAAAACAAAGCTTATATTAAGTGTAGTTGTATCAATTAGTATGGATCAGCCATGTCATTAAATTAGTTATAGATCTAGACTAACAATAATTTAATACGATTAAAAACATTTTTACCACTTGTTTTTGTATAGCGCTATTCCATGCTTTTAGCTTTCTCAATACGCTATGATCCTATCACTTGTCTGGACCAGTTGCAGAGAGGGTTGGGTGGAGAAAGAAGGAAATATCTGGGGGATCGCTTTTTAAATGCATTAATAAAAAAAAAGGTTTAAAAATATTGGGACGCTTATTTATAACAAGAAAAGTTTCTACTATTCAGTTTAAAACCAGTAGTAGCTCTGTTAATACTGTCTACTTCGCATAACTTTGCACCGTGGAGCAATACAAGAAAACCTAGAGCACCATCAGCTTCATAAAGTTTCAACTGATTTAAAAACAGGGTTTATATTCCTTGTTCTCAGGTCATCTTCTGTTTCCTAAAGTCACAAAGAATATCTGAACATTTACTGGCAGTGCTTTGTTTTGATGTGGTCAAAAAGATAACTTATCCTAATGTAATTTTCTTATTACAATTAGTCGTACTTCAAAGTTAAACAAAAGTCCAGGTATGTTGTGATTTAAGTTCCCCTTTCAGACCATGCGATCTATAGGGCAGCGAATGTAAAAGTCATTAGTTTCTGTAGCCACGGTTAACGAGGGTGTTAAGTGGCAAGCACAACGCCTAACCGCTTTTACTTTTCCCCAACTAATGCCCGGTACCCATTAGAGCTGGGTGGTGCCCAAAGATCCTGATATTGAAAATCTCAGTCTTCGGCAGGATTCGAACCGGTTCGGTTCAGCCACCGCTCCTCCGCTAAGCATGTTGGCTGAAGGGTAAAGATTCTTGCTAAGTTTCTTGAGTTGGAATCAAAGGGCTGTTGTTTTGTTTAGCTTTGGAGGGTACGGGGCAAAGCTAAAGTGGTTGGACGTTTTGCTTGACTCTTTAACCGTTGACAAGATGTTGGACATCAACTCTCCTCAAGTTGTCCAATTGGAAAACTTAAAGCTAGTCTCCCTGGTAACAGATTTCCTTATGATCTTCAGTCTGACATATGTTCAGGTTTCTGACATCTTTTTCTCTGTTTGTTTGTTTCTTTGGCTGTGACATGTTATCTTGCTTGTAATACCTTTTTTCCCCCCTTCCTCGACTTCGACATTTTCTTTAGTTTGGTCACGTCATTATATCTCAAAATACCAGATCTGGACTAGTAGTGAAGTCTGCTGTCCAACAGATTCACTGGTCATCTTGTCCCTGGTGACTGGTCCGTGGCACTTGTCACACTTGTCAAGAATGAGATCTTTTCAGTCCTGGGATTTGACTATTTGCATAGTAAACTGTATTACTGGACTCAACGGCGCAGCTTGACCTTTTACTGTTCTAGTCACTAGCGACTTCTCTTTCTATAACTGGACTAGAAGTAGTTTTTTTTTTACTTGTCCCACTACATGGTCTCGGAGCCAGACAGAGGCCACTAGGCTGTTTAGGGTTTACATAAGTGGTTTTTTTTTGGACATTAAAAATAAATGGATTCTAGAGACCCAACTTATGTAAACTTTGTACTGGTAAAAAACAACAACATATATTGTTGTTAGCGATGTACTGTGTGTTAGCTGTGTAATTGTGAACATTATTTTGTTTTGCTTTTCAATATTCTTGTTTTTTTGTAAGAATTCAAATCAAATTTGAATACATTATTTAACAAGGTTATAAAGACAGTTTGTGTGAAGATACAAACTCAAAATCGGCCCCCGAAGTGATCCTCTCAGGCAGGTAAAAAGGCAGGTTTCAATATTTTCAGAAAGAATATCAGAAACTATGAACTACAAACTATCAACAACTCAATCTCGGTCGATTAAAAAAAAAAAGACTTGCTTGTGTCGAAAGTGTTGTCGATACTGTTGTATTGATAGTTCGACTAACAACTTGTTACCACAGGATACGGAGATTTATTAATGTTATTATTATTACATTGTTAATATTCATATGTATTCAATGAACTGATAGTGACGAAGGTATAGTTTAATGTGAACCTTGCCTGACTGATGTTATAGAATGATTATCTAATTGATTTAATTGTGTTGTAAAGGGACACTATCTCTCATTCAAAGCCTCGACAACGAAACTTTTCCCCCTTTAGTATAGTGTTCCAGTACTTCTGCCATAATTGAAACAGCTTATAATGAAGTAGAACTGTTCCAAATTCAAAGCTGCTATCTATACTGGTTACAGATTTATGACAAATTAATGACATGTATGAACACTTTTTTAAAAAAAGTATTTCTGACAATGTTTTTCTTGTTAGTATCTGTGTGTTAAAGCCCTGGTCATACTAAAGACGATTAAAGTACATTGTGTTCATGGGGATTAGGCAAGCTGACCTGTGTGGTCCTCGTCCACCTTATCAGCACTTGTTAGGTGTGGTCCAGCTGCTGTCAGTGTCTGGAATCAATACCATCGAGTGTCTAATCATGTTGAGCACTTCAAAGTAGACCTCTCCTGTCTGTTGATGTGTTCACCCAGCATACAACTGAACAGATGCATAGCTCCCTTGGACACATAGATATTTATTAAGAATGTAGTTTTTTTTTCTTAGCTTATATCAACTCACTTTGTTTGTCCGTCTGTCTGTCTGGTAAAAGTGTGTACACGTACCTCCCTACAATGGAGCATTGCTATAGGCATGAATGTTGCGTTGTTGCAATTGAATAAATAATTCCAAACGCAGAAGAGAACTGTATCTAATATAAGTCGAAGAAATTCATGGTTTAGGTCCAAAATAAATTGAACAGTGCTTCATGCAGTGGCGTACCTTCCGTGTTCATAGTGGGAATGTTAATTCCCAAAAGTCTCTAATAATGTATTTTTTTAACGGCTTTCGTAGTTTTGTGTCGTCTGTCTGTCGGTTTGTCACATTTAGATCGAAAAACTATTAGAGAGCTAATTTTTTCTTTCGAGAAAAATTATTAAATATTAGTCAAAAATCTCATTATCAATGATAGGTTGTTCAGTTAGTCTTAAAGTGAAAAACGCAAAATAATTTATATTTTATTTTATTAATATTTTATTACTAAGTTTGTGTGATAAAAGTATCTTTGTTATTTTGTTATATCATCAAATAACTATAAATAATTTAAAAGCTAACATAAAATTATCTTGTATTTTTATATACTAAATATTGAACAATAAAAATTGAATTCTCCATTATAATAATCAAGATAAAAAATGGGTCAAAGTCTTAAAAGCATTCAACTAAAAGGGTTATGCAAAGTCCCCCAAAAACACAACAACAACATACTAATGCTTGTAACAATTTCCCCCCCCCTCCTTTTTTTTTTCTTTATCATAAAGAGGTTCCTTTCCACTGACTATTTTTGACTTGTTACTTCCTAATATTTCTGGACACCAGAAAGCGTTAAAGGAAATGATATTGGATACAAATCTAAAAGCAATAACATGCCATAGATAGAGCCACATGTTGCATGTTCGATACAGGAGATGGATGTGCAGACAGAGCCGGAGGCAGTAATAAGAATGCCGGTCCACATTTGAATTACATGCTGTTATCTTCATGGAACTTCATTCGGTCACATTTACATTTAGAGATATTTTGTTACAAAGCTGAAGTCAACAAAACTGTACATTGAGAGATAATTTTACAAAGTTTATATCAAGTCACTCTGTCATATTGAATACGATTTTTCTCCCACTTCCCATTCTCGGATCAAGTTGAAACTTTGCACTGTTATTGTCCCTAGCAAAACACGAATAAAACAAAAATAACAAAATAGAAGTAATTAATTAATTTTGTTTGATATTGTAAAAGGGAAATACATATTACAATATTGAGAGATTTTAAAAAAAATATAAAAAAAATATTTTGCTTGTTTGCTCACGAATTTTGTACACTTTATTTCTCCGTATTCCCAATTCTCAGATTAGTTGAAACTTGACACCATTATTGATTTTTCCTAACAGAACAGGAATCAATCAATTGATTCATTAAATAGAGCTAATTAATTAAATTAGTTTGATAGCTTAAAAAATTACAATATTGAGAGTCGAGAGATATGTCTGTAATCTGGAGTTCTTCTCCTCAGCTAAGCTTTTTTAAAAAAAAAAATATTTTGCTTGTTTTCAGTCTTGTCTGTCGCCAACCTCCACCGGTAGTGTCACGAATGGTTTTTCCTAAGCATGAATATGATCTTAATGGCAAGAATTACATAATCGATTGATAGCTGATTAGGGCTTAGAAAAAGAGGGGTGGGGGATGAAATATTTTAAAACAAACTTCAGCTTTTTCTATTCGAAGACGTCTTTAGCAGTGAATCCAAGGCAACTCTCCCCCCGCTCCTCCTTCCTCATAGTTTCCACATTACTGGCCGTATAAATGTCATGTCATGTAGGGGGGGAATCTGTTCGCTCCCCACACCCCTTTCCATTTTGCACGCCCTATTTGAAATGATTCTGTTATTTTGTGTGTGTGTGTGTAAATGTCAAATGTGATAGCATTGCATCGCAAAACATTTTGATATAAATGATTGATTGGAAAGAAGAGAAACTATTAGCTTTGCTCTTTGATATAGGTGGGGTCGCGACACAAATGGATTGTGACTGTGTGTGTGTGTGTGTGGGGAATGAAAAAAAAAAGGGGGGGGGGGGTAGGGACATCAGTGGGTTAGGGAAAAAACAACAAAACTTAACAACTTTAGGCCGAGACCAGAGAAAAACTGTCCATATATTTTTGTCTTTTGGAGGAGGGTCGAGAGATACTCGTGGGACAAGTGCTGTAGATAATCAATTGATTTAATGTCACACCGCCTTGTTTCGTGTCTTGGGCATGCCAAGTTGTATGATTGCCATGTCTGTGCGCACGCGCGTGCCAAAGGTCACTGTGTAAAAAAAAAGAGAATAATAAGCAGTATATACAATACCAGTGGATATAATATTTAGGCAAGGCTATAGTCTGCCATACTAAGGTGTCATGTATCCATGTAGTGTCAGTTCATGGTGTGCCACTGTTCTCACTTCAGTGGCGTGTCCAAAGATGTATGAAACAAGGAGACCCATACACTTTACAAACTTATCTCGCTAGTTGGTATGCAGACAGTTACTGTGGGTCTACTGTTATGGCATAAGAAGTTACAATGTAAAATGTCAGAATCTCATAATGTGTCAATCAGTTGCTGTCTTTTACATTTTTTCTTTGTGTCAGGTGTTAATATCTTTACCCCGTGGCATTTGTTCAATTCATTATAGAGCTATCTTCCATTGGTTGCCTGTGAGTTAACGTCTCTCTCTCTCTCTCTCTCTCTCTCTGTGTCTCTCTGTGTTTCTCTCTGTCTCTCTCTCTCCGTCTGACACTCTATTCGTCTGTATTTCTGTCTATTCGACACTCACTCTGTACGTTCGTTTATCCATTCCTCGATCCGACCGTCCACCTACTTCATTGTCTGTCTGTCCGTTCATCCTTCACTAAGATCCATCTAACGGTTCTAACCTTTATGCAAACCTTCATTTCCCCCCTCCCCCGATCTATTTTCACATCATCCGTAGAAAAAACCCCACAAAAAAAAGACTAACAGAAAAAAAAAGGCACAACGCTTACAATTGTATCATTGTGTATAGCATTAGATCTACTTCATAACATCTACACTTGAACCACAGTCAATCTGTTGGAACAGCTCGAGTTTAAGGGTCTCATTACATCCGTAATACAATCTCCCACCTCCCCGTCCAAGCTTATTTTATAGCCATAATCTGGGCTTCAGATGGAAGGTCAGAGTCTTCAGCAACACGATGTCACTAATTGTGTGTCACACCGACTTCCTCAATCCTATTTGCTTTGGTCTTGTCTTTCAAGCGCGATCTTAAGGCTTAAGTTGCTGGTGCCGGAGATTTCATAATAATTTTATTCCTTTATAGCCCTGGGTGAAGTGCAGGACGGCTGGTGGGATTGGGACACTCGAGGAGGCGGGGGTCGAATCGAGGAGCAGAGCGTAATATCAAATCAGGAGAAGGAGAAATGAGGTGGAAAGAGATGGAAAGAAGAAATGATTGTTCTCTCTTTCTGATAAATGCCGACTGAGAGATTGAACAGTTTTCTTTGGTCAACTTTAGGATTCAAATTCTCTTAGTGAATGCTATAAGCTGTCCCGGACTAAAATCTAGAGATGTATGTGTCTTATAATTGGATCGGATTTGCTGTGTCTAAGTTTCAGCGCTCCAGTGAATGGCTGTGTGCGCTTGATTTGCTCGCTATGGGCTGGGAATGATTGATTGGATATGCGCAATTGATTGACATTCTCGAGATTGATTACGCATATCTTGTGGTCGATGGCGTATGTAAGTTCGACTACTGTTGACAGTGTTGGAGTCTGTGGATAAGCTAAAAGTACTTTGTTCAAATGTGGCACCGATCAATACTGTTAGTGAAATTGAAGGGTTGCACATGTAGCATTGTCATGCCGTAGTGATACAGTGAGTGCTTGTTGTTGAAAATGATAAGACAATGTCATCGATTACGTGTCAGTGGCATATAAGGGAGAGACCAAATGGATTGGAAACAATATGGGACGTTTATCTGTACTACAAATAGTCGAATAGAATGTACAGTGATGTTTCAATGTTGTTCAATAAATAGCCCACTAAGAAATGAAATCCTCCGACGGGAAAGTAAAACTCAAGGTATGAAGACTCGGTGCATCATGACACATTGGATTAGCTTCTTCATGACCTGGTGATTGGAGAAATAGCATGACCATCAGAGCCAGTCAACCGTTTCCAGCTAAGTTTCATTACTTGATGCCTGGGATTAAGATCAATACTGAGCGGTGATTGATGTGTGACGTAAACAAAAAGGGGGTGGGGGTGACTTGGGTACGTTCTGATTGGGGCCTACGTCATGTGGGTGTATTACGTAGACCTAGTAGACTGTGTTTACGTGTCACTGTCAATGTGGTCGTCTTCATTAAGTAGTGTCATGTGATTGACTGCTCACTCCTGGCACCTCATTCTCGCGAGGTGATGTACATTGTTTCGCTATGGAGGACTTTCTTCATCGGCTCTACATCGCCAATGACATTTGAAAGAAAGCGTGGGAATCACCAGATCAGACTGGCAGAGCCCTTTTTAATTTTATAATTTAGTTACCATTGACGACACTTTAACAATAAAAATTTCCCGAGCGTACACCAGATTTGGTTTGTTTCAACACACACACACACACTTCTGTATGACTGAATGTTTTGATCCCAACGCCAGAGCGGCTGTACATGAAAGACGTGGGTAACGTCTCATCTATTAGCGACTTCATCCTCCTACTTGAGCTCCTCCACGCCCCCCCCCCCCCCCAACTCTCAGCTATAATACGCTCTCCCATTCTTCCCATCCTCGACGTCCGCCTGGAGATAGATGTCATAAATATGTCGCCATAAGATATCCTCCTCCTCCCTTCCAAAAAAAAACAAAAAACACTATCCCCTTCCCATCGTACACAGAACATCAAGTGCTTATGAAAGGAAGACGCTTTGAAGTTCTAGGTGGTAACCATGGCAACCGCCCAGCATCAACATTATTTTTGGCTGCTGTGCTCATTTAAAAAAAACAAAACCGAAAAAACTTAAGTAAGCATAACAAGAGAGAGCACTGTGTCTAAATTTATTTCTGTTTGAAAATTCTAGTTATCTTCCCTTGTTCATTTCCTACAAGAGTGTAACAATTCATCACATAACCGATTGCACAGACCACTAGCGCTACTTCTTAACTAATAAATATAGATTTATATGTATTAATGAGTTTATGGTGTCCTGGACTAGGTTATTGTAGATTTATACGTAGCTGATGAAGTCCAGGAATAAAAATCTAGACCTTTTAACTTTGAATGCCCTTTCACTCTGTTCATTTCTTGCAGCATGGAACACTGCACGTGTACATCTCCTGTCTAGCCCTACATTGACTTTTCAATTATTCTCCTCCGTTTGCACATTGTTACTATGTTTGAATTAAGTTTGTAGAGTTTGTCTGCATAATCAAAAAATATTTGTAAAATACCCAATGAGGTGAAAATAATAAGTGTGTAGGTGTCACCAGTGATTTACCTTGCTTGTGAGTTGGAATAGCATTTTATTGAGCTTTAAAAAAATAGCATGCAGAAGTAGATTACATCTTTAATTGTAAGTAAAAATATATTTTTAAACTTAACAATTATCTACCTGTATTAATGCTAGCAACACCAATTATTTATTACCAGTAAAACATGATCTAATACAACTAATACAGTCAAACAGATATTCTCATGGGACTTCTAGTACAACAAATAATACGGAATGATTCTTTATAAAGCTACCCTACTCAGAATCGCTTAAAGCTACCCTACTCAGAACTAGCGATGTATGGGTGAGCATGACCATCTTTATGTTAGGTACCAGTCAGAACTGAGCGAACTCAGGGGTGACCTGAAAACCCCGAAGTTCAAAATAACTGTGATTCTTCACCGGGTGTTGAACACAAAACCCATTCATTAGGAAGCCAAGTTTTTTTACCACTTGGCCACCACGCCCCGTTTTATCACTTCATTACGAGCGCACTAAGCAGGCTGTAACAAGAACAACCGCACTAAGCATGCTCTAAGAAGAACCCAATAAAACAAGGCTATGAATCTCTGTAAGGTAAATCAGGAGAACGGAGGGGGTTGTTAGATTATAATTGGAATCCAACATGTGCATGGAATAATGTAATCACGATAACTTTGTAAAATCTTAAAGCGGCGTACAGATAAGAGGTTATGTTATGCTGTGATTAAGGACGCAACCAGATTTCCATCTTGAAATTGGCTAAGGCACGTGATCCATTGCTATCACCAGGCTTTGGCCATGAATTGATTTCTGTTGTCCTAGTTGTTCGTCTTTTCTTCTTTTAGCTCGACGTGTTATGACAGAAGGATAATTGATGTCTCTGGGAGCTAGCTGCTGGGAACTTAACAAATTACCTCAAACGTTCTCAGACCAGCTTCACAGATAACATACAACATGCATGGAGATTTATAACTCAGATTCGGGGGTCAGGTCTGGGTGCAGCTCTAGGCTTGTGGAGCATAGCTTGTATGTTGTTTTTGTTAAATCTGAAGATTAATATTTGATTTTTATTCATGAGAGATAAGTCAGAGTATTACCATTGATCCCAGGAGTAGCTGTCTGTATCTCTTCTATCAATCAGTCTGCATTTATAACTAGTCCAAGTCATGGCAATCCATTTTTTTAAACTTGTGTCTTTTTTGTAGTATTTGTTTTCTTGTTGTTTCATTGCTAAGCTGCATTCACCATAGATGTGTATCTAGAGTTAAGTGATGTGTTTTCCTAGTCTGCTCATAGAGAACTTTATCTACTAGTACAATCAGTATCGAATTTAATCTTGATAAAGCCGTTGGCTATTTGAGCAATGGTGCCATATACCTGGAACCATTTTTTTTCTGGGCCCCCAAGCAAGTATAGGCCCTAAACTACAGCCCTTGCTACCTGTAGGTAAATCCAGCTCTGATTAGAATAGATTTCATTGTAAGCAAAGATATATTCCCTTTAGAGAACCTCTCTGTTCGTTCATTGAGTTTATTTGATTGTAAACAATTTGTCAACAATACCTGCATGAATATGATGTCACTTCGGGACTTCTCGAAATTTCTTAAAATGTTTTTATGTCAACCCCAAAATTTGGCTCGATGGAATTTAGCGACGATGTTCCTCTTATGTATTTAAACTATTTGTCATACATCTCTACTATGAGCCTACTTTGACACTTTGTATAATGTTGCGCTAGTTCTAAATAGCATACTACATTTGTGATTCTGTTTCCTTTACCGCTTGGTGATGGTGTGTAGCCCGTTGACTACAGCGTTCAATACATTTCCTTTCATCCTTTGATTTCTACCCAACTATTGCCAATACTCTTTCATTTGACATGCCAGGGGTTTTTGTCTCAACTCTCAGGATTCCTTATACCCGAACCCTCGGTCGATACAAAATTGAGTTGCAGCTTAAGATATAAGTAGATTAAAAATATTCAACCTATTGACTCTCCCCCCTCTCCTAATTCTCTTTGACTCATTACAATTTCCGGAAGCATTTCTAACCCACTACCAAAAGCATACCCCTCGTTCTGTGCATAACGGACTTCCGTTGGTTCTAGTTTTAGCCAGTTTACAAATTCAAACTAGCTAGTTTAGGTGTACGTTCAATACGACTTCCGGGTGAACAGAACCCAGTAAACTTATAGAATGATGCCAATAGTAATTAGTTCTGAGAGAGATGAACCAAACCTATTGTTTTATGCCTAAGCTTTCCACATGTACGGTATCCTGACATTAATAGTAGATTTTATTTTACAGTTTGAATCTTCTATTCCAAATAAGAATATTTAATATTAACAAGAATATATATATTTTCTGCTTTGACCATCATATTATTACTTTTCGTTGAAGTGTATTCTTTCTCTCTGGCTTGTATTTTCTAGGAAACAGACATGAGAGCTAAACTAAGAAACGAAACACAAAAAAAAAAAACAACAACTGGGTATCACTCCGTATGTAAATCTACCATTATTGAGAAAAATAATTGCTGATCTTTCGCTGCACATCATCTAGACCACTTAAATACCGTACTCTAAAACAACAACAACAACAAAAATTACAAGGAGAGTTTGTGCGATAATACAAACTCAGAGGCGGCTCCCATCTGATATGCCAATGGGAAAGGATGGTTCTAGATCTATATTTATAATGACTAGTCAACTCTAGTCTAAGGCTAGAATATGTAGACTCTAGATCTAACAAAGAAGATTGATGAATACAGATAATTGTCTTTAACATTTTTAATTCAAATGATTAAATCCCCAAGATTACATTATGCGTTCACGTCCGATTTTTACTCATTAAGTCATAAGATCCTACCCGTAGATTTAAAGTTCATAAATCTGCACTCCAAAGCTGTCAGGATCTGAGCTATTACCTGAATAGTTTATAGATGCAAGTTTTTTTTTTGTTTTTTTTTTCAAATTATTAATTAACTTAGATTTAAATCTGAATCTGGGTTCTATTTATCTAGATTGTCATCAAGCGTATTAGGAGGATATGTCAAGATTGCGGTTACTAAAAATAGTCCCCCTTTTTTTTTTTTTTACAGACATACATTAAAAGCGAAGTTGTTATAAAAAGCCCCTTTTTTAAAAAAATTGAATGAGCATTTTATTCTATAAGTTAGTTAATAATTATAAAAGATATTTAATAGCTAGTCATTAATATTTTTCTGTCGTGACCTTGGACGCAATTGTTTTTGTACCAATGCGCGAATCTTTGAATGAAGCCAGAGTAACTAATGAAGAAGTATGTGAACTTTTTTTTTTAAACTTCCCTTCCCTTAAGTTTTCATTTAAAAGTGGTGTCTTTTAATGAAGAAAAAACAACAACTGCTTACATAGTTCATTTTAAAAACTAAACAGTTTGCTTCTAGAAAACAAAGAAGTAGCCGTTGCATCAGAACTTTGTAACATCTAAATAAATTATCATGATATCGGATTTTCAATATTTTTTTCTAATTTCTTAGATCTAAACGGGACGGACAGACGGACATAACTATTAGCGCGTTTTCCCCTCTCGAGGGCCGCTAAAAGAGGCAGTCCGGGTGTTTGACATCCGGATAAACGACCTTTTACTGTAGTTGGACTAGAATATTTGATTGATCTAATAGTTACTATTTACCAGCTACTGTATTATTTAATGTTAGACTAATTTAGTATTTTAAAAAAAATCATTTTATCAGATCTTTTGATAGATTAGTCTCGTTAGGAAGACATTTTTCAATACTCTTTGTCTCTTCCTCTCTCCGTGTCCATCACTGTCTTCCTCTGTAGATCACATCGAGTTTTTTTCCCCTTCTAGACCAATCGTGTGAATGTTGATGGTGTGCCCTTGGGGGGACGCAAGAGATGTAATTAGGGAGAGAGTGGTGTAACATTAATGTTATTCAGTAGAGGGCACATCCTAGAATGGCTGGACTGCTAACTTTATTCACTACACTGGTCGGAGGGGCAGATATAGATTAGTGAGTAATCATGTGCGCTTACAAGGGAGGAAGAGAGTAACAAAAAGAAAGAAAACGGCAAGGACTGAAAAGAAAAGGAAAGAAGAGAGACAGTGAAGTATTCCCTTGCCTTGGGAAACCAAATAGTGTTAAGAAAACAAATATTGTTTGGACTAGAGACTTGGGAATGTGCGGTGACACTTTTAAAGTAAACTGAAGGTGACAAATAGCATTTCGGAAACATTGGGTTCTTCAATCAGTACAACCAAGCGGGTTTCAATCAGTAGACCCTATATTGTAGCCCCTTTGTCGTATGTTTAATCCATATGTCGTAGCCCCTATATCGTATGTTTAATCCATATGTCGTAGCCCCTATATCGTATGTTTAATCCATATGTCGTAGCCCCTATATCGTATGTTTAATCCATATGTTGTAGCCCCTATGTCTTATGTTTAATCCATATGTCGTAGCCCCTATGTCGTATGTTTAATCCATATGTTGTAACCCCTATGTCGTATGTTTAATCCACATGTTGTAGCCCCTATATCGTATGTTTAAGACATATGTTGTAGCCCCTATATCGTATATTTAAGACATATGTTGTAGCCCCTATATCGTATGTTTAAGACATATTATAGCCCCTATGTCGTATGTTTAATGCATATGTTGTAGCCCCTATGTCATATGTTTAATCCATATGTTGTAGCCCCTATATCGTATATTTAATCCATATGTTGTAGCTCCTTTGTCGTATGTTCAATCCATATGTTGTAGCCCCTATATCGTATATTTAAGACATATGTTGTAGCCCCTATATCGTATGTTTAAGACATATGTTGTAGCTCCTTTGTCGTATGTTTAATCCATATGTTGTAGCCCCTATATCGTATGTTTAAGACATATTATAGCCCCTATGTCGTATGTTTAATCCATATGTTGTAGCCCCTATGTCGTATGTTTAATCCATTTATTATTTCCCCTATGTTGTATGTTTAATCCATGTTCCGTAGCACCTACACTGTAAGGTGTCGCCCCCTATGTGTGTGCATGTCACATGGTAATAATAGACGCGTAGAAAAATGAACTCATGAATGAGAAACAATACGAGGCTGGTGAAATGTTGATGTAACTAAAGAACAGACTGTGCAAGTGGTTCAAACAAAAGTACAATTAGAAATAATATGTCGTCCACTGGAATGTGAAACTAGCGGACACTTTATAGCTCTCTTTGTAAATACTGTTCAGTTCACAGTAATACAATTTTAATAGTAGCCCAATAGTCCACTAAATGTTTGTGTTGTACTGAGTTTGGTTGTAGGAGAACTGATGTTCGATATACATTCTATAAACGAATAGTGAACCCAGAGAATACACGTTGGAACACATTTCACGTTGTCCTATTCAGTACATGAACTTCACTTGTGCATTAATGATGGTTGGAGAGATACATGCCCACCTTTTCTCATCTTGGTGTAGGCGTACACTTCGAGGGCATTCTGCCGACGTTTGGTGTACTTGTAGGATTGATACAACCCTATAATTGTAAAAAGAAGCTCTGAATGTCTGTCGAGGTGGAAATAGAAGTGGTATACAGAAATAAAACTGATCTTGTCATGGGTTACCCTAGAGAATAAAACACAACAGGTTAAGATCTACTGGTGTAGATGAACTTATGAAGGATTACAAAGAACTGCGAGTGGTGGGAGTGTGAGCGTGCTACTCTGGCAGCAATTGGTTTCTTGCTGCTGCACCAAACTCTTGCAGTGACAGAAATGGGGGTAATGTGGACGTAAACAAAGATAAGGTGAACACGAGGATTTCTATATTGACAGAGTTAGACTTGAGTGTAAGCCTGTCTTTCGCTATTCCTAGCAGCCACAACAGCACTATTAATGTATAGTAATAATTTTGTCAGGTCTGAGTATGGGGAAGAGAGGAAAGGTTTCCTATGATCGGATATACCTGTATTTTATTTTCTCCTCTCTCTCTCTCTCTCTCCCTCTGTGTGTGTGTGTGTGTCTCTCTCGAGTAACTAACAGTCGTTCGAAGAAAGTAGATGTCTAAATACAGTCTACCGATGTAGTATCAGTTGAGCATTGAAAGTAGAAAAAGGTCTTATAGCATTCAGATCTGCAACTGTATTTGCAGCTACACATCAATATGTTGTCATCTTGTAGTTGCTATCTGCCATTAATTAACAAGTGTCCACATATCTTACTATGGTGTGACCTAGAGAGCCAGATGTGTTTTGACTTGCATGAAACCAGGAATCTTGTCGGTTGAAAATCAGTTACTACAACAATTTTCACATTAGACAGCTGCGAGTCATTACCATAACAGTCCTAACTCTTTATTTAATTCATGCTAACTTACTTCTTACAACGGTTACGAGGATTATTTCACAAAGTACAGCTTACACTTACACAGTTGTATTAGTTTACAAAAAAGCAGCTTACAGTTATACCGATATATCAGTTTTCACTTACACCTTACCCTGTCATGGATCTACGTTCAACGAACACGTGACACATCGGTCCCATCGCAGAGACACAAATTCGCGCCTTGTTTATGGATTGGATCACGTGATACGTCCGTAGACGTTCTGGACAAGTCTTTATAAGTTATCGACATAGTGTACGGAGGTCAAGAGGGATTGTATACGGAGGTAAAGCGTGATTGTGTACGGAGGTAAAGCTGGATTGTGTTTGGAGGTAAAGAGTGATTTTATACGGAGGTAAAGATTGATTGTGTACGGAGGTAAAGTGTGATTGTGTACGGAGGTAAAGAGGGATTGTGTACGGAGGTAAAGAGGGATTGTGTACGGAGGTAACGAGTGCTTGTGAGTTGATCCTAGCACCAGCCCAATACTGACCGCCCCCCCCCCCCCCCCGATCTAGTGAGCCAGAACCGCGTGTCTAAAGCGTCAGTTTGAGTGGGAGCACGTTCTGACGCGCTCACTGGCTGGTCATACACTTGTTGTTTTTTGTCTTCTGCTTTCTTTCACGTATCCCACTAGCCAGTGGGCAGCTCATCACAGGGTATTAACTGCACGTAGCCTGCTAGGCCGGGACCTAATTTTGTCATGTTGAGTTTTTGAATGAATCCCATTAGTCTGGTTACACCAACAGGATTTATCTCCAATGAAGGTAAGCTATTGATTTTCTCATGTTTACTTGAGCATATTGACCTACCGTCTTAGTGAACCAAATGGGACACGACTTTTATTTAAACAAATCACTTTTACACGAAATCATTTTGAACTGGACATACATCTGCATACAATTGTCTCCTTTAGAGAGACTGCACTGGGGGCACCGAGGGTGGGAGGGGCGGCCCTATTTATAAACTATACGTTAAACGTGCAGCAGGGAAGGGCTAGGGCGTCCCCATGGATATAACACACACACACACACACAAACCAAAAACCAACAACATAAAAAATACTTTTTTTTTTTTAGAAAACAAAGGTTATATTCAGTGAAATAAGTTAGTTTGGATCAGTCATGAAATATTGTGTACTATCCACCTAGATATATACATCTGTGCAATAGAAATATTTTTACTAATTGTTTTTGTTTAGCTTTTAGCTTTCTCGATGCGCTATTATCTTGCCTGGTCCATTTTTGAAAGGGGGATTGAAGAAGGGGGTATCTTTGTGAATGTTGACATGATCGTTTTTTAAGTACATAAAAATGTTTTACTCAGGGCTTAATATTCCTCAAGGGGACTAAGACGAAATCACATCTGTCAAGTATGATTTATTTCCCTTGTTCAAGATACCATACAAACTAATTAATTACCGATCGTTAATTAACTAATTGGTTAATTTTTTTTTGATTCCTATGTTGTCAGGTAAAAGAAATAATTTTAGCAAAATTTCAGCTTAATCTGAGATTGGGTGTGGGAGAAATAACGTGCACAAACTTTTTACTACACAGACCAACAGAGTGAATTGATATAAGCAATGTAAAAAGGCACACAACAAACTTGTTTGGCTACTACCTTTTGTTTTGAAACATAGTGATGACCGGCAAACTTTCGCCTCTGTGAAACGCAGTTTGTTTTTGGCGAGATTTCTGACAAGATCTTGGTAGCCATTCTTTGGATTGGTCGGACAGTGAAAGGGACGTTTTTATGTTAATTTTATCTAGTGAAGTGTCAGTCTAACTACGAGACAGAGTCATTCTATTCATGTCTTGTTTTCTCCTCCTTAGTCTGATCGCTCCAACGTAACCAACCAAAAAGCATCAATGTGAGCGTTCAATCACATTCTGATCAGCTCAAACTATGTGTGTACGGTGTCTTGCACCAAACATAAAGACATTCTTTTGTTGACTTTTTCGTATTAAAAGTTTTTTTGATGGCAGTTCCTTTGTAATGTTGTTATATTGTGTGTTGTTTTTATTTGAAGACAAGCAGTTATGGAACGAAACATCATTGCTCAATATCTCTATTTAGAATAGAAACACGTGTTGGATATTTATACATTTTGTTAGGCAGGTATGTGTTTTTAGCTGTAGGAGGGAGCGGTAGTGAGTAGAGTGCAAGTAATCCTTAGGAAATATTCTCATCTAGATGTTCGACATGTCAATTCTATTACTTTATTCCGATATCTATTTACAAACGCCTTTAAAAAACAAACAACTTTATAACATATCTTCAACGGGCTTCAACTAAAATGTCAAATTTTTCTGAATGTTTCCAGTGGTAGCGGAGTGACAAGCTAGCTCCGTATAGAGAACATTGGCAACTAAGATTCTCCTGCATGAGTGTCACAGTAACATTGTGAAGACATGACAACGTCTTCTTCCATTGTCTAGACCAGAAAACTCAACGAACTGTTTGTAAGAGTTACTTGAACTAGAGCACTCAAAGCGCTGATTCCATTAGCTGCCAACATTAACGCTGATGTACTCGTGGAACTCACGTCTTCAGAAATACAACAAAAAACTGACATTATTTTTTTCTCTGTTTCATTTGTCTTCAAACCAAGTTTTATTGATTTTATAGTTCAAGCCAATGTTGTTGTTTTCTTCTAGATGACACGAAATAAGTTGCAAAAAACAATGCCGTAAGACATGGCTAGAGGAAATATATTGTGGAGGTCTATTCGATTTTACCTATCCATTAGTCTGTTAAACCGTTGGTGCACCATAAATGATCTGTCCACCGTATTTCTCCAATTTCGGCTGCCCTTTGAATATAATTTCTTTCCATGACATGTCCGCCCATTCTTTAATGTTGTCCTTTCATCGCGTCATTTATCTGCCTCTTCTTCTTTACCTGGCACTGCTCCATGAAGGAAGGTCTTTAAGAGCCCTGAGGGTATTGTGATATGGCCATAAAGTTTCAGTTTCCGTTTTTTGACAGTGGCCAGCAGGTCATCGTGCGGCCCGATTGCCATTGTGATCCTGTTTCGAATCTTCTCATTTGGTATGCGGACTATGTAGAGAGCAGAGAGTGTGTATTTTTTTAAACCTGTTACTACCATTGTATAGCCTTCTAATTCTTCACTATTTTGTATTTTAACCTAACCTATCTTGGATTTAAAAGGGAAATATATGTTATAGTCATGCAACTAAGAAATTGTTTCTATTAAGCCATTGGACTGTTCTAATTGATTTGTTGCTTTAAGATAGAAATCGTCATTAAATAATTCACTTTCCCAACATTTATTTCATCCAAAAAATCAGCATTCAAATAATTTAAATAACAGAAATAGTAGAACTCTTGGGTGATGTCTGGAAAATGAATCTTGTAGACAATACAAAAAACAACACAAAGCAAAGAAAACCAACAGTATGTGATTTCTGTGACAGCCTGATGTATGACACGTCAGTTGAACTGTTTTTATGTTCTACGATTTTACTGACTAGTCTTTATTTGTTTAAGTTTAAGCCATTGCTTTTCATTTATCATTTAACACGCTATCCTTGTATACACATGAACTCTACAGGAGTCTTCTGGTTTGGAATGTCTAAGAGTTTTGATCATTTGAACACACATTACTAAGATTGATTTCTCCCATGGACTCGAATCAAATATTTCTTGGATTTTCATTCGAACCGTGTTCTAAGCAGATACATGTGGAGCACATTTTTTTCAAATTACTCATCTGCGTTCTTGTTTCGTACACTGTAGATCTGCGTCTTTTTCAATACCTAATCATTGGTGTAGCAATGTGAGGGGGGAGGTCTATCGTCATCCCAATATTCGCCTCCAAGACAGACAAGATTACACGGTAGCGAACAAACACCACAATGATCTGATGTAGAGAACTGTACTGCCATACATGAAACCAGAAGTAAAATTATTACTGAATTGAAAGTATACACTTTACATTTTCAAATGTGACTTTCCTCATGAATTCTTAATGAGAATTGATTGATAACAATACATTTAGAAACGTTCTCCGTGATAATGAATCATCAGAGTCTAAACTTGCTGAAATTTTATACAAGCTCGGTGAATAGGCAATAGTAACGTCTAAGTCAGTCTGATAAATGTCAGTGTTAGAAAACGCCACACAAAAAAAAACAACAAAAAAACAACAAAAACCAAACCATTAACACCAACATACAAAGTGTTTTTTGTTTAGAAAGTAAAGATTCTCGCGTTACGGAAAGCTTTCTTCACCACCTGCAGTCTACATGAGCAAGTGATCTAATTGAGACATTTACATTTGTATAAAACGTTGCACATGTATTGAACAAGTATCATGGCCTTTTTTTTTTCAATGTGGGATATTTGTTTTTGTAATGTTAGAAACTTTTAATCTACATTTAAAATCCAATATCGTTTTAGCTTTCAATATTTCAATGTTTACCTAAAACAAAATGTAAAGGTGAAGCCATTGAATTGGTTACAAATACAGGTGAAATATGACAGGAACGCGCGATACCTATTTCAACTGATATGTTGGTTCAGTCTACCTTCCATTTGGTTTTGTTCAATCTTAGTCATAATGGCGACTTTTAACTAGTTTGAATACCAGCTTTTTAATGACTAGTGTCTTTCCAAGGACTTTCTTATTCGCCACTCTCTTTTCTCGATAGTTCATTCTTCTATTGACTCCTGGTTTATCCAAAGTCTTGCGGACCTCATTGGCCCACTTAGTTTTCTATTGATTTCATGTCTACGTTGGTAGAATGTTTGCATGGCCAGAGAACATGTCCAATAGAAAATGTTCCCTTAAGGGCATGTTTACACAAGAATGCCGAACGCAAACTAGTTTAATTGCATATTAATTATACTTTAATCCTAGGCCAGAACTTGGGATTTCTACAGCATGTTAGCTGGGTGCATAGAAGGTTCCATTCCCATTGGCGTCATCTTGGTGACCATGTGCAACAGATGGACATATAAGAGGCCGAGAATCTTACACTGTCATGTTGCTTCAGACAATCACTATTTCATGTTATCTATTGCTGTAAACTAGGGGCTTTCAAAATAATAAATTCTATTCATTTGAGCGATATGTCTTTGTATAGAGATAACAGAGATGGCTGCCTGGTTTTGCTGTATGGTCAAGGGTTACTATCCTACCCGGTCATCCTCTGTCGTCCAGCGGGAGGTTTGGATTAGGAAGAAGATTATCTTCAACACCGAAGGAACATCCGAAACATATAAAACATATAGAAACTTGTTTACAGTAGAGATTAAAGCTGTCCCAGCTAGGCAAGGATGAGATGCTTACATTTGTCAAACAAGTTTAATTTGGCCTCTTACTATTGGAATATCTTGTGGTCTTGGTGTTTTATCAACTTATTTGTTATCGTGATAGAACCGGTGATAAAAAATGTCGTTAATTAATTACGCACGAACTTTGTCCATCAAAGTGTTACGACACTTCACATGGACCTATTTCCCAATTGAGACTTTCAAGGCAGTGGTGAGCGAAATGTTAGGGGAATATAACGGTTATGTTCTTAGATGTTTGGCCTACCGGCTTGTCGCTTCATAGACGTCCGATCAATTTGCATCTCAAGTGTGCTATAGTTTAGACGAAGAGGAAGGTGACTAGCTGTCTTTGTATTCCTAAATTGTTCACTTACTCCTCCTGGGTTTTAGCCTCGAATCTTTTTGTAAATTATGGAGCCTCGGTTCTTTTATTTTTTAGACACTGTCCGATGAAAAGTGTGTGCCTTCATTAAGTCTGGATTATGTAGAAGGGCGACAATCCCAACGGAGATCTGTGTTAATACAGGGTTGAAGGGAGATAAATGTGAATCTGTAAAGCTGCCCAATCGATAATAGAATGATAAATAATAATAGAGAATAGCCTCTACAGTTTGATTTGCAATGCTACAAAGTGAATCAAATGTTGATGGGGGGGGGGGGGGGGGGAATGGACTCTTCAAGGCTTTTGAATGCTTACATTGTGAAGCAAACTTTTTCTTATGTGCAGAGTTATAACTTGTCTTCGTACATCACTTTGTGTGTTCTGTGCGCATGTTAGAAGCTAGTAGCTTTAGGACTTCCATACTTCCTATTCTCGTAAGACACGTAATGTATAGATGGTGTGACTAGACAACTTTGTCTACCACTAAAAGTCATGGTGTCTTGGTGATATGATACCAGCACTCTGGGATAGTCTCGTGAGACCACTCACTCCCATAGAGTACGACTCACATCAGACTTGCAAAATAGCAATTATGTAACTGGGAAGCTCTGTCACCTACAAATGGGGTGTTTTGTTTTATTGAGTGTCACTGACGTCATCCTACTTAGTAAAAACTTAGTTCTACTTTCCCTTAGGGTGTAGACGTCATCTTATAAGATGTACATATTAGTAGGACAAAAGACAAAGTGATTTCAACTGCAGATAGATTGCAGGATAGTTCATAAATAAACTCATCAAAGCCTTCGATTCAAAGAACTATGAAATAAATGAAATGGCATTGCTTCACTTAACATGGCCATTCAAAGCTCACTGCTTATTTAATTTAACCAATGCTAAAGGTACAATGGAAATGCTTTCAAATCGCACACCGTTGCCATTTACATATCGCGCAGTAACATTTGAACAAAGATGTTATGATGTGCAGTGTTATAAGTCAGTTTTTGTTTGTTTACATTTTCATTGAATACATGGAAAGAAAGTGTTCAGCTAACATCAAGATTGATTGCTTGCAAGTTACTGATTTCTTTTGAGTTGTATTGGCAAGTGTCTTAGTTTGCTGACTTAATGTCTTATCATCATTATTCGTTACATTATAGATGTACATTATAGGATAGACCATAGAGTATCGTTTTCAGTTTCATACCCTATGCGTTGGAAGCCTGATGGGTTTGTGTGTGGGTTGAAAGGCTTCGTGTAGACTCCTAACAGGGCACCTGTCACATTTGTTTATCGTAGGGGACGAACCGTTATATTTTTTCCCCTTCAAATCTCCTGAAAATTGGGTCTCTGTTTTGATTGCGTCTACTCTGGTCTGTAAAGTGTGCTGTCCCCTCTCGCAATAGATCCCGCAGAGTTTCTTCTTTAAGTCCATACGCATGAAAGTTGATCTCCTGTCTAGATTGCGTCATCAAATATCCGGTTCTGTATGGAGCCTCCATTAAAGTATAGACATCTTTCTGTATAGTGGGGGACATTGCTATTTGTGAGAGAATTATTGACGTATTTTTTAATATTTTTTTTTTTACTTGTATGAAAGAGCAACTTATCAGAACACGTCGAATTCATACGTATGACATTTGAAATGTGCACAATTTCTACTGTGAACTAGAGTGCAGGAGACACTTTCATCGATTTCAGGTTTCGAGATGAAAGTGTTTCCGATAGTAAGTTCCATCAAGACTAGAACACAGTTTTTTGTTTTTTTTCACTACAAATGTTGAAGTTTCCTACAGAATACTCCATATGGGACTAGTTTGAAGAAGACGAGTGCATAGATTTGTAACTAGTGATAGATGTTGACAAGTCAGCCTCTAATGGTATGTGTAGTGTAAAAAGAAATTAGTTTCTGTGTTTAGTTCATCTCCTGATCTCGTCTTTTCGACATTATCATTTGGAGCTCGAGCGGCTCTTTTTTTTTCGTTTTGTTTTTCAGTTTTGTGTCTACTATTTATAGTATTCACATTTTTATGTTTATATTTATACTTCTAATTTGTCACCTATTTTAAAACTCTGATTTGTAAAAGTACTTGTTGCCTAAGAAGCCTAAAGAAGGAATAGCAAAAAGCATAGACAATATCCGGCATTCCAGAACAGAAAACATTATTTCCTGTGAGGATCTCTATTACTTGACCTAGTTAAATCGTTATTTAGCTCACACTAGAGCTTGAACCTTACTACGAGACCTCAAACGTCTCGTTGTCTGTTTTATGACATATAATCTGGCTAACACTATGTCTAGAGTGTCTCTTTCATAACATCTGGCTCACACTATTTCTAGAGTATCTTTCATAGACTCGATGTGTGTCTCATGACTTAATATCTGGCTCATACTATTTCTAGAGTATATCTTTCATAAACTCCATGTCTGTCTCATGACTTAATATCTGGCTCATACTATTTCTATAGTATCACTTTCATAAACTCCATGTTTGTCTCATGACTTAATGTCTGGCTCATACTATTTCTATAGTATCACTTTCATAGACTGTCTCATGACTTTATATCTGGTATACTCTATGTGTAGAATCTTTAAGTTACCAAGCTGTTATAAAAAAAAAGCCTTAAAGCCAACAGTCACGAGAGTGACACTAAGACTTCCTGTCTACTATTGTCTGCCGTGAGTCCAGTTGAACAGTCAGCATTGTTTACTTTCTGCAAAGGTCGAACACCTATCGGAAAACAATGCAAGCTCTTTGAAATTACGGATACATTAAGGAGTCAATAGTTCTAGCCATAACGTCACGTGTCACGTAATAAAGCATGTCAAGGTCACCCAATACAACAAGCTGTCTTGCTACACATTTATTCGCGACATCACAGCTACGAATAGAACTTAACATTGGTTCTGAAAACCTAGGGAAGATAAAGTAAAACAAACATTTCTAAGCTATTACTTCTGGTTCTTTCTCGACTATCGGAGGGTTATTTGAAAGGGTGTCAAGTGAAAAGTGTAGTAAATGTGTGTCTAATAGAGGTCTATGTCACATTGTGCTTTTGTTGTTGAATTAATATGTGTGCTGATTTATTATAGAGTTTCAGTTAGTGATAATGGAATATTCACTGTTCTAATTGGTTCTAATGTTATTGCTACTATTTCAAGACTCCTCGGCTACGCTTGGCGAGTGACTAGATTAACGCCTAGAACATTCTAACGAACACGTAATGCAATGCTTAAGACTTTTCTTTGTTAAATCTCTCCCTTCCCCCGCGCCAATCCTTCCCCAATCATGCTCTAGATCCCACGTCTACTCTTCACACACGCGCGCGCACACACACACACACACACATCTCGCACTCATACTTTTTTTTTCCAAAACAAATTCATATATATGTGCAAGATTTTGTATGTCATGCATTTATTTTTTGATAATTCTCAACTTACTTTGAGATATCTTGTGTACTTTTTGACGACTGTACTTTTCTTGTGTGATGAATGCTAGACGTCACCATACATATGAACTGAAGCTCTAACTAGATCGGGTTGAGCATTGCATCAATTCTCATGTGAGTGTGTGTCTGATTAGTTGTGTGTGTGAGAGAGAGTGCAGGCGTGTGTGCGTATGAATACAGTTCTGATCAGTTTTGATTGCCGGCTTCATGGAATGGGGGGAGACAGATATTTAAATATATTTTTGTAATCTCGTGTGGGCCGGACGGAAATGGACAGTGGTTGGGTGTATATAGGGTATGCAAATCTGGTGGGATTGTCTTGTCCAGCCACTGGTCATTTAAAACTCCTCTCTTCTAAAGACTTGTGCTGTAATTTTGGAAGCATTTGTTTCGATTGATGCCGAGCCGAATTTGATCTGCATATGTTTAGTGAGAGTCTAGGCAAGGGCATTGACTCCAATGAGATGGGAATGGTTTTACGGGTATTTCTGGATCCAATCTAGTTGGCACGGACGTTTGTGTGTGTTACATCGACAGACCTTCTTGTTTTATATTTGGGACTCTAGCTTCTTTGAGAAGGATGGGAGATGTAAGTTTATCTTGTAGGCCACTGAAGATCTAGACAGAATGGTAGAAACATGGTAACATTATAAAGAGAAGTCTAACTTGAACTTGTGTATAGTGTATAGCAGTTGGTGGCTGTGCTCAAAGAACAATGTCAGTATAAAGGAAAGAAAAAAAAGTGGATTATGCAATCAGTAAGTTGAGAATTGAGAATATTGTTCCTGTGTTCCTCTAAACTAAACTGTACTTTTTCTTTTTTCTATTTTGTGTGAATGTTTTCACCATGAACCAAAAATCTCAATTCAAGGATAATTAAGCCTACTACTTCACTGACCACGACAAATGCAAAGCTTTGTTTTAACTGAACTCATGGACGTGAAGTGTTCCAACTTTATTTGAGGCATTTTTTTCTCTAAACACATAATCTCTTATGTACTCTATGTTTGCTTATTGTGTTTTTTTTGTTTTTTTTAATAGAAATATTAGCATCAGTTGTTGGATAGTAGCCATGCTTCTCACTCCTATATATCTACAGCATATTGAACTGTGTGCAAGAGATACTATTTGTTATGCATACCTGAAAGATTAAAGTAATAAAAAGTTTCGCTACGTTTCTTTGCTTATAAATACACTATAGAAATATATTTTTTTTAAATTAATAAAGTATAAATATAAAGTTCCCTTCTCAGACTTTGCGATCTATAGAGCAGACTTTTAAAATGAATATAACAATAGCAAGAAAAATCAAATCTGAACTCAAATGTGCACTAAAGTGTTTAGGAAACTTAAGTTTGTAAAGGTCTATGTCCTGTTGAGCTCACCATCTTTGTGTAACAGAATATGAGGAGTTGATCAGCGGAGCTCTCGTAACTGATCTGATGTGGTCACTAAGTAGAGTTTGACCAAGTCATGAGTATTTCTCAGATAAATAAGAAACCTAACCGATTTCCTGAGTGTGACCCTCTTACCAGAGAAGCTACTTCATCTCTACTCGTGTTGACCAGTACTAGAATGGTTACTGCTGAAAGAGACATGGTCAGTTGTGTTCAGTCCTGGAGACTGTGTAGAAACACGGAGGGAACTATTTCAAGCCAACATTCGATGACAAAACGCAGCTGGAGAAATACTTTGAAGAAGACGACCAAGAGATTGGGGACTCCTTCATTGGTTTGGTTTCTGGGACATTAAGGAGACCCTACAGACAAACTTCATTCTGATCTAAAACTGCTATCACTATCCTCTCTCTTGACTTATCACCTGTTATAATAGTTAACGAATTGTTCTGAAATAATTGCTTATCAAAAGTAAACTGAACTCTGTTCTGGTATAAGTCAAACAAAACAGACTTTGGTCTGAAAACAAGCCAGATACGTAATGTACAGAAACCATTAACTAACTAAACTAATCATCTCGACTGGTCGATGGTACCTTCTGATGACGTCATCCAGCTCCTTTCTATATCCAATTACCAGACGAGGTGCAATGTGTACTTGTGAATATGTTTAGATGTGTGTGTGTGAGAGAGAGTTGGGGTTAGAGAGACTTCTGTAAATGCTAAATGGTTCTAAATAGTGGTCAGATCTATGTAGACTGTTTGGAAGGAGTGTATTTAAATATCACGTAGACTGTTGTATATTCATCAGATTAGTTTCTTTCATCCAATAAAAATATGACATCACAAACCAAAACATTGTGACAGAAAGTTTATTTGCATATTTAGAGAAGTCTTTAGATTACAGCAGACAACAAGCGTGAAGGCTCCAGTTCTTCCAACACATTTGTTCCTTCTGCCCAGATGATTTCAAATATTTGTGTCCAGGCTAACGTTTAAAACTCATGGGGTAGTGTGATTGAAACAGTGTGAGACAGTGTTCTCATTCTCGTTAATCTCATCTCTTACTAGTGCTATCTGTCACTCTTTCATCACTGAGTGTATCAGTCTTGTTAGTAGCCTCGGTAACAACTGGCTACGTTTACATTCATTTCTTGTTACGTTATTTGCAATTTCCGTCTACCATTGAGCTAACTTGTGAACATTTGTATATTATCACATATATTACTGTTCTAATGATCTGAACTATGACTTACATTTGTATTCCTTTAAAAGCAAAAAATCGAGTGCAAGCCATAAGTTGGTCGAAATGCTTGTTATAGTTGTGAGTCTAGACTATTAGTGAATCAAATAGTTTAGGATCATCTCCCAGACTCTGACACTTTAACACTTTGTTTAACTTTCTGTTGGTTACTTTCATTTAGTTGTCTAGAATCTTCTTATGTTAAAGCGGCCCGTGTTTTAATTTAATACATCTTGATAATGTCGACTAGAGATAAAATTATGGGAATTGAAGAAATGGTCACATATTCTTTTAGTAAGAAAAAGTCCTGGAAACACTGTTTTAGTGACGGGGAACTCTATCTCGCATTTGACTTGGCCTTGCCTTCCAGTATGAAGATATGTTCGAAATGTGTGCGTCCTTACGATAGTCTCGTCATATCAACTTATTAATTGTTTATACAACTTTGTATTTCTCAGGAGCATTAGGAATTAGCATGGAATGTTCTTGTCCATAAACCAGGGGACATTTTATTAGAACTCAAGATGTTTAGGTGTTTTTTTTTAACTCTCGGTTAAACATTAACATCTGCGCAATATGTCTGGTATCATCCTTACAAACTCCAGGCTTTAGTCTTTGTCTAAATTTATTGTCTCTAAATAGCGTTCTCTCTTTCTCTCTCTTTTTAATATTATCTCATTCTCTAGCACTTAGTATGATAGCATGCCAATAGATCAATCCAACAGTTCTATGACAGATCACATTCACCAGTTCTAAAACTAACCTTGAGTTTATCATCTGTCTATTTGTTTTATTGTGTGACTGAATGCTAGTTGTCATTCAATTCGGATGTACACCCCCTCCAATGACATTTGCTCACAGACAGTAACATCAACTCATGACATCAATGCCACTTTTTTGTATGCCATTAAAATTCTAACATCGTTTTTTGTTGTCGACAGAAGGAACTAAACAACAAGCTGAAAATCTGAGAAGAATATTAAAGAAAAAAAATAAAATTGGTTTTGTAGTTGTGATAGACACTTATGTATTAGCCACGTTCGTGATGTATGTGCCGTGTGTTTATGTTGTGTTTTTTAAGTCGTGATTGAGATTTATGTATTCATGAATTATTTTAAGCGTTTATGTTTGTCTTGTATTTTTTTTTGTGACGTATGTGTTATGCATTTATTATGTATGTGCCAAGTATTGGCGTTGTGCTGGTGATGCACAACAGAAGTGTTTTCCGATGAATGTGTTATTTATGTGTTCTTGTCATGTGTGTATAACCCATGTTATGTGCATGCGAAGTGTTGTGTGGATCTGTGATCCACAGGTGTCCATGTTATGTGCATGCGAAGTGTTGTGTGGATCTGTGATCCACGCGTGTTACATTCTGACACTACATTAGAAATACACGTGTCTAGTAGCCATGCTTCTCACTCCTATCTATCGACAGCCTATTTAACTGTGTGCAAGAGATACTATTTGTTATACAGCGCTACCTGGGTACACGAACGATTCTTTGCTTAAACTGTTCGGTGTTCGACCTAATAAACCTGAACAGATTTTCAGAACTCGAACCCCCATCATATTACATAAGCTCTTTAGTTAAACAAGATTACAAAGACAGTTTGTGTGGAAACACAAACTCAAAATCGGCCCCCGAAGTGGTCCACCCAGGCAGGTTT
This sequence comes from Biomphalaria pfeifferi, assembly GCA_030265305.1. Lineage (NCBI taxonomy): Eukaryota > Metazoa > Mollusca > Gastropoda > Planorbidae > Biomphalaria > Biomphalaria pfeifferi. The sequence goes on along the minus strand of JASAOG010000170.1, from coordinate 432,951 downwards.
CAATATTTTCAGAAAGAACATCCAAATGAAATTATATCAAAGACAAATGAGAGATAAGAATGGAGAAAGAAGGTTGACAGATCTTGTGTAGTGCCCCAACGGTACAGCAGATCAAAGGATAGGTGCAAGTGAGTGCATATTTAGATGTGAACCTGGCCTAACTAGTTTCCCTTTCAGACCTTGTGGTCTATAGGGCAGATGATGTAAAGTTCATCTGTTTTTGTGGCCTACGGTTAACGAGGTTGTCATGTAGCCAGCACAACGACCAACCGCCTTTACTTTTCCCCAACTAATATCAGGTACCCATTGGAGCTGGGTGGACTCAGAGGCGCCTAAGGATTCCGAAGTTGAAAATTTCAGTCTTCACCAGGATTCGAACCCGGTGCCACCGGTTCGGAAGCCAAGCGTTTTACCGCTCAGCTACCGCGCCTCTCCTGGCCTAATTGAAGTCTTATAATTGATGTAATTGTTTTGAAAAGGCTCAATCTCTTATTCGAATGCTCAAAAAAAAACAAAAAAAAAAAAACATTTTCGCATTAAAAAAAAAAAGTTTACGAAAATGAAGTTTGCAAGATTACTATTCGTTTGAATTTAGGTCTAACTTATAATGCATACTAATTAGCTTTTTCTCTTTAAAAAACTGCTTGCATAAATGGTTTTAAAAATGAGATTTTTCGCTTTCAGAAAAAAAAAGTAGCCGTTGCATCAGAACTTTGAATGGTCTAAATTATTGTGATGTCGGATTTTTAATATCTTTTCTAGTTTACGAGATCTAAACGGGACAGACGGACAGACATTTCGCACAAAACTAATAGCGTCTTTTCCCCTTTCGGGGCCGCTAAAAATAGTTTCGGTGTTTGAACAAAATCGGTTCTAAAGAAAATTCTGCCTTATGGTGGTGAAGCGAGATACCTCTGTCTATACTATTTGTGTTTGTACATGTTTACATCTAGTTTTGAGATGAGGAGGTGAAAATACAGTCAGAAAAAGCTATGCAACATTTATTTGTTGCTTACTTGACTGTTTTCTTTGTAGTCTTGTTGTAACAGTAACACATAAAAACAAGAGTGGTAGAGGACATAGACTTTGCTAGAAATGGTAGTCGGTATATAAAAAAAAGAAAGGGGCAGTAAGAATACAAAATTTGTAGTCCAAGAGATTAATAGGAAATGTCATCACCAGTAAGTGCATGGGCCATAACCCTTGGTAAATATTCTCCGGGTCGTTAATTCTTAACCAAGACGCTTGTCTCTTTGAAATTCATGGCATAATATTGATCGATAAAATGTTTTTGTAACTCTTTCAAACGAGTTGTCCACATCTTCCACATCAAATGTTGACCAACAAACAGTGTATTGTTGTGGTCGTTTGTCCTAAGTAGTTTGGTCTGTTGACACGTTGTTCTGAGGCTCGAATCCCGCTGGCCGTTATTCACTGCCACACATAGACTCAACACGAAGTTCGAGAGACAAAAATCAGAATCATTCTCTCTCTCTGTCTCTCTCTCTGTCTCTCTCTCTCTGTCTCTCTCTCTCTCTCTCTGTGTACATAATAGTTTTGAAGATTTATTTTAAGGACAATATCCGCCTTAGATAACACGCGACCACTTGGTGTATAAAGTCAACAAACCACTGGGCTATCTAGCCAGCCTAGAAGCACTTCTATACACAGCCATGGTTTGTATCTTAGGAAGAAGATGTTAAGCTGGCGCAGAAGATGACACATTTTGATAACATTTGTTGACCGTACTAGCGGCGTACAGAGGGACGCACTCGTTGTTCCTAGCTTATCTTCCTTTTTAAAAAAAAAGAAAAACCTTTGCTTTTAGCTCTTATTAGGTGTACATCTCTGTAAAATGCTTTGCATGTGCAAACTATTGATCTAAATGGAAGTCATTTTAGATTTGGTCACTTCATGTCCATGAAGGCAGATGTTTTAAAACCAAGTATTACCCTTCGATCCCTTGACAAGACCTTTGTCTAATTATAATTTTTTGTTTGTTTGCATTTCTTGGTCGACTTTATAATTTGTGTGGTTGGAAAACTCTCAACGTAGTTGGATATTTTGTAGGACATTGATTTCCGGCTATTTAACAGCGCTTGAATTTTATACTTGACACTTTGAAATCACCCAACAGTGACTAGTATAGAAGACTGGGTTGACCAGCGATCGTTTGACATGTGTCTCTGGCTTTGGTTTTAACTGGAAGAAGATGCAGGACGTTATTTAATATAGAAAGTCATTTCAAGTTTGTTGATTTCTGTATTTACTCTCCCCTGTTTGTATGTTTGTTTGTTTAAGTGTATTTACTCTCCCCTGTTTGTATGCTTGTTTCTGTATTTACTCTCCTCTGTTTGAATGCTTGTTCTGTATTTACTCTCCACTGTTTGTAAGTTCGCTTGTGAGATGTAGAACACAAGTTGCATACGTGTTTGTTAGTGTGATTGTTTGATATGTAGACAACTAGTTTCTAATAGTCTCTATATATTGTTTGTGTTTGTGAGATGTAGACTTACAATGTGTGTGTGTGTGCGCGTACGAAGCTGATATAAGAAATCGATACAGAACGTGACCGTTCATTTTGTCTAGCATTGAGTTGAGGGGCGAGATCCTGTAGTGTGGGACATTAATGCCGTCTTCTTTCTAATTAATTTTTCTTTTCACACTGATCACAGATGACATGTACAAAAAAAGTAAGTCTCTTAAGTGTATGTGTGTGTCTGTATGAGTGGTATAGGAGGGAGTGAAGAGGCAAAACGTTTGAAGTGAGGAGGGAAGAGGGGGGGGGGCTCCATAGCTGTCGTCATCGGCACAATCGGGTTTCTCCCTAGGCTCTAGAAATCGATAAGAGGAACTTTTTTTTATTTCGTTAGGATAATAGGTCAGTATACAAGGACCAACTGGTCATCTGTTTTCGGGGGAATTAATGGGAACGGTTCCCCCCCCCCCCCCCCCAACGCAATTAGGTCAACGTTTGGGGATGTGTCCGTTATGTCAAGCTGCACTAGTTGGGGGATCGATGGATCCATCAATATGTAAGAGTAAGGATGTGTGTGTACGTTATCGAACCTTATATCTGTGAGGCTGGGGTGCAGGAGGGTGCTGGAGAGGGGCGTTGATTCTGTGGAGAAGATATTTTTTTGTTCTTTCTTCGTCTTCTTTAACTTTGAACAGATCAATAGCATCTAGTTTGTTCAGTCAAGCCGTGATGAAATGCCAGGGTCAAGGACTCTGTGACAACTTGAAAATCTTGAGTTTTGTTGATCTTGCACTGAAGGTTGTCTTGATGTGTAGCAATACAGCTTTTAGTCGACACTTGTTTTATTCAGTTTTTTAACCTCTTTCTCTCTCTATCTATCTATCTATCTAGCTAGCTAGCTATCCATCCATCCATCCATATCGTAAGTCCGTCCGTCTGTCTCTCTGTCTCTTTTTTATTCTATTCTGACTGTCTCTGTTTGTTTGTCCGTCCGTCTGTTGGTCTGCAGTTATGCCATATCTGCCTAACTCTCTTGTCTGTTTCTCTGGATGTCTGTCTCTATAGTTTCTGTAATATCTGAAGGTTAGAGAACCAGTAACTGTAGAACCAGTACCAAGTCTCTCCAAGTCTAAGTGTTTTCCCCGAAGGCCATCTTCTCTTGTTATTTGCTGTTTAATTGGTTTCACCCCAGGCCATAAAACTATTGAATTTTTAGATAGGGATGTGATTTCTCTTCTAATTGACATTTAACTACCAAGTCCCTTACCTCCAACCTTGGCTTTCAATTAGAGTTCTGGGAGTGTACGCTAGCAATTAGTCAAATTGGTTTGAACTACTGTTGTTATTATACAACTTCAGGGTCCAGAAAACCAGAGAATCAACCAATCTAGAGAGAACATAGAAACACGTATCAGTGGGATGAGATTGATTTTAATCGGATGTTCCTTCAATAGATAATGGATGAAATGTGTACACATCATAACTATTTTGTTCAACAAGAGTTGACTTGCTTATTAAGTGTTCTCCAGTTTTATTATTTGACTGAAATACTGAATCGAATAGCAAGCTTAGTGTTAAACGTGTACTTTGTACATAATATAGTTGTTATTTTTTTTTTGTTTGTAAGTAAGAGTTACAGAGTGAGAGGGTTGTGGGCATAGGTAAAAGTTAGGCCAATTCCGGCTGTATGCCATTAATTGACATTTGCAGAAAGGAAGACTGATTTCAGGGGATTTAAAGTGCATTCTAAAGTAACCACTCATTCTATTTTTCTTTCACACAAAAAATCAACAATAAAAATAGTTCACTTCCTCCCCCCCCCCCCCCCCCCCCCCCCATAGAGCTTTGATAGTCACCACTGTGAAAAGTCTATCCCAATTTTATCCCGATCACAAGGATTAGAAACCTTTCGTCTGACAGTCTTAGAGCTAATTGACCGGAAAGCTTATCATAACGTTGTCAAGATTTATAGGAACCTTCAAGAACGAAGTTTTTAGTCCGTGTGTCATCACTGTAACGTACGAGTTCTCAATTGGGGAGGTCGAGATACCGAGGATAAGATGAGCGTGCTAAAGGTCAAAATTAAATCTTGAAATTTATTTAACTGGAACAAAAAAAACAACGAACAATTATAATATAAGAGTATTTCCTACTAACAACAGGACTTTAAATGACATGAGAATATCTCTTACTTTAAATGACATGAGAATATCTCTTACTTTAAATAACATGAGAATATCTCTTACTTTAAATAACATGAGAATATCTCTTACTTTAAATAACATGAGAATATCTCTTACTTTAAATGACATGAGAATATCTCTTACTTTAAATAACATGAGAATATCTCTTACTTTAAATGACACGAGAATATCTCTTAATTTAAATGACATGAGCGTATATCTTTCTAAAAATGTACTTTGCCCGATCAGAGAGTAGTTCTCTCTACCTCTGCACATCACTCTTACTGCTCGTGTGACCCTGAGCAGTAGCAGTCCTCTGAAGAAATCAAATCTAGATGTCGCAAACAACGTTAATATGACTATTCACACCAAGCACGCGCTTTGAAATACTAAGATACACAATTATACGCTTTGAAATTCTAAGATACACAATGATACGCTTTGAAATACTAAGATACACAATGATACGAGTTTTTATTGTTGATGGAGAGAGCCATTGTACAAGATAATCTTAGCAACTAGTTGAAAGGCTTTTGGGCTACTCCTCTGAATGTGTGGTTAGTCTTCTTTAAATCTGGGAGTCCGCTGTGCAGCAAAATAAAACAATGAAAATGACAAACGGAGCCACTGGGCTTATTATGTTGTTTTTTTTAAATTTAGTCTTTGGCACTTTTTTTGTTGTTGTTTGTAACTTGAGGCGTCCCGTGCATACATAAACAGACTCAGTCATCTGTGCATACTATAGTTGATTTTATCATTAGCACTAGTGAATGAGTTTCCCTCGGAGCAGTGTCTTGGAATTTCCATTGGTATAAGTCACAGTTCTTTATAGAACATTGACATTTTCTTGACTTTTTTTTGGTCAAAGTTACAGCAAAACTTTCTTTTCTGAAACAAAAAAAAACTTTTTAAAAAGTCAATTCCTTCTAGATCTATATACAATTTAAAGAACAATTATTTGGAAGTTACTAACTAAAGACTGTTAGATTTAAAAAAAAAAAAAAAGATTTTTTTTGTTTTACTTTTGTACAATCTCTTGGCTGTATAGAGTGTAGAGTGTTGATTCAGGCGGACTCCAACTAACCAAGAACTGAATCCAGGTGAAAGGCCAACAATGAAATGAGACAATCAAAAGTGTTACGATCAAAACATTTCATCACGCACTGAAGGAAATCTGTCTATGTCGCTAACCAAATTGTATTATAGACCATGTATTGACGTGTTATTTTCAAATAGATTTAAACACCAAAATAGTCAAAGCATGTAGAAAACTTTTGACTTTGTTTTAAAAGCGTGAACAGTTTTGGGTTTGTTTGGGTTAGTTTTGGAAGTTCAATTGTGACAACTAAGAGTCGCATTGAATTTGTAAACTTGTTCTTAACAAACAACAAAGAAAAGAAAACAAGGAAACATCTAATGCGATTCTTTCTTGGTTTCAAGCAAACAATGATCGTCTAGGAAGTGTTTAGGAACACAAGAAAAATAGTTGACAATGAAAGGAAAAAAATACATACTTTAAAAAAAAATGTTTCATGATTCCCTTCCAACACTTTTTGGGGGGGGGGGGGGCCTTAATTTCTACATGCATCGAGAGACGTAATGGACCAAACATCTCTACTAGCACTCACGTTGAGTAACTCAGTTCATAGGGACATCAAATGTAGACAGGTTCGAACCTGAGGAGAAATGAAGTTCAATTCGCTGGCTTGTTGTAGATTGGAGAAAGAATCTTGTCACTATGAAGAGAATTACAGTCTAGTTTTGTGGACAAATTCGAGCGTGTCTGTTACTTCGAATTCTTTTCTGAACTTTGCTCCATTTGTCTGTGCATAGAAAGGCGTTAACTTCAGCCCGCGGTGCATATCCGGCCTCTGTGTGCAGAGGCTTGGCTTCAAATTATAGGCGAGGTCCACTTTTGTTGCAAACAATACTGTCACAGCAAGTTGTAGGTTTTCCAAATAAATGAACATTTCTATTTGATCACCGCTAATTTATCTCGACTAATGGTTGCTGATGTTAACCTAGGCTTTTATTTTAGTCTTTGTATTGTTTTTTTTTTCAAAGTAGAGTTTGATAAGCAATGCACTTAGGATTGGGAAGGATTGTTGCAAAGTTAAAATACAACCAAGTTCCAGTAACCAGTGCCCTATCACCTTGGATTTGCTCATGTGATTATTGTCTCATCAATGTGACATCTGGAGTATATTTATGTTCATTACGTGAATGATATTGGGCCTCTGTATCTTTCTTATCACTTGATGTGTTGACACATGTGGATAGGGCTGAGTGCCGCTGTGCTAGCTTTTGACCAGATGTTTTAATGAACCTATTTTGTTTCGGTCTTTACAATGCATGGCACTGACCGATAAAACAAACTTTTCTTAGTTCCCCATTGTGTTCGTATTGAATGGTCCCTGTGGCGCTTAAATTATGGGCCCTGTCGCGATGAACCCCCTACGCGCCATGGTAGTTACGTCACTATATTAAAGCATCACATAAGTTTCACAGGACAGGCAGTCCTGTTATGGCTGTAGAGTAGTGTGTACAGTCTATGTTATGGCTGTAGAGTAGATGTGTGTACAGTCTATGTTATGGCTGTAGAGTAGATGTGTGTACAGTCTATGTTATGGCTGTAGAGTAGATGTGTGTACAGTCTATGTTATGGCTGTAGAGTAGATGTGTGTACAGTCTATGTTATGGCTGTAGAGTAGTGTGTATAGTCTATGTTATGGCTGTAGAGTAGATGTGTGTACAGTCTTTGTTATGGCTGTAGAGTAGATGTCTGTAAAGTCTATGTTATGGCTGTAGAGTAGTGTGTACAGTCTATGTTATGGCTGTAGAGTAGATGTGTGTACAGTCTATGTTATGGCTGTAGAGTAGATGTGTGTACAGTCTTTGTTATGGCTGTAGAGTAGATGTCTGTAAAGTCTATGTTATGGCTGTAGAGTAGTGTGTACAGTCTATGTTATGGCTGTAGAATAGTGTGTACAGTCTATGTTATGGCCGTAAAGTAGATGTGTGTGCAGTCTGTGTTATGGCTGTAGAGTAGATGTGTACAGTCTATGTTATGGTTGTAGAGTAGATGTGTGTACAGTCTATGTTATGGCTGTATAGATGTGTGTACAGTCTATGTTATGGCTGTATAGTAGATGTGTGTACGGTAAATGTTATAGCTGTATAGATGTCTGTTCAGCTAATTCTATGGCTGTAAAGTAGATGTGTGTACATCTATATCAAACAAGTCCTGCAATGAACAGGTCCATGACCTAGTTTAATGACAGATAAAAAGACTGTCCGTTCACGCGGTACTGTACTTGAAAATGTCATGTGTCATGAAGGCAAAATGTCATCTCTGTATCAGTTGAAGTACTGTGACCATACTATTGCATGTGTTTTGGTAGCTCATTAAGTTCAGTCCAGGTATTCAAGCTAAAATGCTGTGGCTCTGGCTGCTACTCCCAAGTTGCAGTTGTTGATTTAACCCAGCTGTTCAGACAGGTCAATCCTAAGGCCAAGCTAATGTTGGCCATCATGAGGACAAATAGGGCCAGATTGGCGTGTTAGTGTTGTGTCACAACGTGGTTGGTTTAAGTAGTTCTTTGAGACCGAAACACAGCGGACATCAAGGGGAGATCATTGGAATATAGCTCTCTAGTTTTCATAACTGTAGTAGTTGCGGACCTTGCTCTTTAGTCCACTAACGCCACAATGGAGGTAACTACGTGCGAAGAAGTGTACCCTGTCTACTACATAGCTAGATCAAATCGTTTTTTTTTCCTAGCGACGTTATTGGATTTGTTCTAAATGTTTGGTTTAGTGACTTACCATTTCGGGTAAAGAAAAGTATTTCACATCTCTTCATTACTATTTGACTTTGTGACCATGGCTGTCAATACTTTCGAATGTTCGGTTTCTTCATAGCCATAGCTGTTTCCTTTAAACTCGTACTATGAACTCACACCTGCGTCAAAGTCAATTAAAAAACAACGACGACGGAACTTGACTTATTTCGTACACAAACAAGTCTTGCAATGTTTGAACATTTACTTTATTCAACATTGAATGTATTATATACACATTTTGGCAGCTAATTATCTTTGAGAACTATGAATTATAATGTATTTTGTTATTATTGTTTATCAAGTACTATCTCTTTTGCATATTAATGTGAAAGTTGAAGCCAGTTATTACGTTGTTGTTGTGTGGCGCAAGGTGCCAATCATTTTTTTAACTCCCATTTCTTTTGGATTCTCACTTCTAGGATCAAATGTTTTTTTTGTTAGACATTCTTCTAATCGTATTGATCTCTCCTGTAAGTCTTAGATTTGTCTGTGCTATTAAACTGGGAGAGTTCTACAGACGTTGAATTGTCATGTTTGTATAGGTCATCTCACAAACTTCCTGTTGTCTGTTGAACTTCGCAGGACTTGAACAAATAAAAACACTTCAGGAGCGCAACTGTTTTAGAACCTTAAGTTAATACCATTTTGTACATTAGCTAGTTCAATGTCAGGCTAACTCATTAGAACTTCAGACAGACTGTGACATGACCTTCTTACATTTCATCATTAAAAAACAACAACACTGCTTTTACACAACAAAACAAATCTTAATTAGCTTTGATCATTTTTACAACAAAGAAGAAGTAGAATACATTTATTATCCCCAAATGAAAATTTGCATTGGCATTAGAAATAATTTCATGAAATGATTCTATTTCCTGACTTACGACGGTAAATACTCGTGCGTTTTTAAATGTTAATGTTGAATGCAAGGACTTTGTGTATGTTTGGACCTTCATTACCCTAATTCTGTGTACTACAAGGGAAGTAAACAAACAATTTTTTTTTTCTGCGTGCAAGTCAGGTTATCGTTCTTTTTTTTTTTTCGGTTTGGGGGGGGGGGGGGGGCTTGTTATAGTGAATCCCTTCTAGTAATTAGCGAGAGAATGGCTGGCTAACACTTACTTTTTATTTTATTTCATTTTTTTTTATTAAGAACTCAACACGTCTCCTGCTTTGACCAACACTGGCCACTGAGTATGCGATACATGTTTGACCTCTACATACTTTTGTAGTTTAGTTCAGTTTATGATTCAATAAAATTTAGAGTGCAACTTTTATCTTTTAAACCATTTTAGGAGCAGGCGGCCAAAGAGAAGTTGAAGTCTGCCACACCCCCGAGCGACGAGAGAGAAGATGACGTGGCCAGCACACCGCCACACATACCTCCCCCCATGAACAAGAGGACACGGAGAGGAGCCGTCTCTGCCGAGGTGTACAGAGAGGAGGATGCCGCCCAATACGTCAAAAAGGTGAGGACAGAGGAGGCCTAAGAAGAGTGTAACTCTCTCTATTGGGTTCTCAGTTCTATACTCTATGTTGCTCGTGTAGGGGTAGGATTCAATCAGTGAGGTGTAAGCGTAATAGATGAATGTTGCCTGTAGTTATCGTTTATAGCGATCTAGTTTAAACAATTGAGATACTACTAAGAAACACTGAGTTATAATATATGAAGACTTTATTTACAAGACTCTGATGTGCTATAAGAATCGTTCTCACTAATTAGCGTAATAGGTTTAAAATGTTCCAAAACACATCTTTAACTAGGTATCATACAATCTAGATCATAAGTAATTAGTCAATGAGAGCGCAAACATTACCCCGATACAATACATGAAAAATACATCCTCTTAAAAAAACATCATTCTGACCAAGACCAGTGCAGCACACCAACTGACTAGACTGACCGCTAGAAACCTTATTGTCTCCCCTTGAAAACACCATGCTAAAATAGTTCACCCACTCACAACTACTAAAATAAACAAGCACACACACAATCTTACATCTTACACACCCCCGCTCTTAACACAGAGCGCGGGGCCCTGGGCGAGCGTCATATGCTTGGCCCTGAGTCTATATATCCCGTGGGCTACCACATCACGCTAACAGGTTCGTCCGCCTCTAACGCTGTAGGCCTTATTTTTGCTACTAAACATAGTACCTAACGTAGGTACTGTACTATTGACCTTTCAATAACTACATACTGTAAAGTAATTATTCTGCATAAAAGATTTCGCATTTTAAGGTTAATAAACGGTAACTAATGATTCAAAAACGTTTTGCATGAAAAATTCACTATCTTGACACTAATTATTTCTGCTAAGCTGGAGTGGGAAAGTAACTATTAATTACAGAGCAGTGCCATAACACTTGCAATAACTAAATAGTTGCTTAGACGGTCACAGACAATTCAGTCACGGAACTTTTCTGGCTTGTCGCTTTGCAAATTGCACTAATAATAATAGTATGGATCTTCTCTTCCTATGCGTGGTCCGAAATCTACGGTCCGAACGTAGCTCCCTCGAAAGTCAAGAAAATATTATATTTCTTTATTAATTTTCATTTAAAATATTTTTTTTCAAAAGTTGCATTTTTGTTACAACAATATAAATGACCTATGACTCTTTCATGTAGAAATAACTACAGAACAGCAACTGGTTCAAACTTGAATCACTACGCGTTTTCCTATTCAAATCCGATTGGATGTCGTTTATTTACGAAATAAACGATGTTAATTGGTCGCTTCCGGCTACTTGTTTTTATTGGCTTTAAGGTGAATTGTTAAACAATGTTAGCCTCATAAGATGCGGTCTTTACCGAAACTGAAGGGTATTTCAAACCAAAATGTCCTATTAAGATTTTACATGGTAATTGGTATCATATAGATGCCGGGAAGTTTCCAAAATATTGATTAAGAAGTCCTAGTTAATAAGCATTGATCTGGATAGCGAAGCTGAAGGTGACAAGAAAATCTACGATCGCGGGGCCTGGGATGGTTGCCCTACTTGCTACCCTCTAGGGCCGCTACTGGGTGAGGACATAATGTTTGTACAGCAGCATCAGACTTAATCTTATGTACCAGCCAACATACAGGACAGTTAAGAGTCATCCAATACCACGAAGGAAACAGTAGTTGTTAGCGGCCCCCGAAAGGGGAAAAGATGCTATTAGTTTTGTTTGGCCTGTCTAGATCTAGACTTAGGTTTCTGGATCTAGGCTAAGATCTAGACTTAGGTTTCTAGATCTAGGCTTAGATCTAGTTCTAGACCTAGACTTAGATCTTGAATCTAGATTTAGATCTAAAACTAGGTCTAGATCTAGCTAGATCTATGTCTAGTTTGTATGACAAATGACAATGGAGATATTAATTTTTTATTTGCAAGGGGAAAGTCTTGTTGTCATTTGTACACAATTGTAGCTTAAAGTAGGTCAAGAATTGTTTTGTTCGTGTTGCTAATTTATTTAATTTTGTGAGAAGAATAAATCTTCTTTAGTTTCTCTTTATTTAATATGTGACATGTTATAATTAGTTATTATTTTAAAAAATATAAGTGTACTCTAAATGAATATATGGAGATGCTGTGGCTGAGGGGTAAAGCACTTGGAACTTGAAGTCCCGTGTTCGAATCCTGTCTTTGTAACCTTGTTGTTTTTAACTCCGTCATTGTAAGAAAATTAACGTTGATAGTGTGTCATTCTTCAGGGCCAGTTAATTAACAAGTAGTAGACATTCCCCCTAAAAATGAACAAGCTCTGGAATTCATTATCTTTGGTTTATATTTATTTTAAGACCACCCACACAAAAAAACAACAAAAAAACCCACCTTTTTTGCTTAAAACTTTCCAAGTAAAACCCCAGCCTGACATATTTCACATCCCATCTGACATTAATACTTTATACTTTATTGCTCACTTCACTGACATTCATAAACTGGACAACGAATCATTAGATATTTTTGTTTCCCAGTGTAACATGGATTTCTACGGTATGCCTCTATGAATCAGTCTTACTAATGCTATCAAAGGTTAACTTCACTGTAACATTCAACACAAATGTTTCGGGATCCGTCAAAGAGCCCTGCGCTCAATGCACTCAACGTTTCTAGTGGTGCTACGTTTCTCCCTCAAAAGCTACGGTCTGCGGGCTTTTTCAGTGCACGGACCAAAGGTTTGGAACTGACTCCCCATCGATCTCAGACAGACGACATGCTACACTACATTCAAGAAGAACATTAAGACATATCTGTTTAAAACATTCTTAGATTAGTTTTTCATTTTAGCTCTCCTGTTTATGTTTGTAAATTGTAATGTTATCACAGCGCTTAACCGTTTATCAGCGCTTTATAAATAAAATTATTATTATTATTTATTAGAGATGTCATTTCTTTTCAAGCTTTGTGATTGCAACACTACCTCAGACGCAGCAGCGTGGAGAATTGGTTTAGTTTTACTAGTCTCTCATTCATACACATAGTAACTTTAGAATTAGATTTTTGAAAACATCTAAACATTTAGATGAATTTAGAAGTATATGATAAGGGAAATAACCCCGATAAAGAAACACCAATACGTAATAAAGGAGTTAAGTACCTTGTTTGAGGGCAATTATTTTTTGTCTAACAATGTATGCTTATGGACGTCAAGTTTAATAAAAGAAAAACGCAATGGACGATAAAAAATAGTTGATTTGAATGTTGTACTTCTATTTGCACGTGTACACACAGCTGTGTTTGGTGCATGCACAGCTAGACGTTTTTCTGATCTATTTCACACAGAGCTGTGGTTGGTTCATTAAGGCATGCACAGCTAGACGTTTTTCTGATCTGTTTCACACAGAGCTATGGTTGGTTCGTTAAGGCATGCACAGCTAGACGTTTTTCTGATCTGTTTCACACAGAGCTGTGGTTGGTTCATTAAGGCATGCACAGCTAGACGTTTTTCTGATCTGTTTCACACAGAGCTGTGGTTGGTTCATTAAGCAATGCACAGCTAGACGTTTTTCTGATCTGTTTCACGCTCTGTTCACACGGTAAGGCCACAGTTGAGTGTTACTGGTGACATACATTGCATTATGAGTTCCCTAAAACCATTTCCTCTGCTCCATTCATCACTTGTGTTCTTGATTGCCCCAGATACCAGGATGTCAAGGAAAATTTTTTTAGAACAAACACCTTAAAAACACTATTCGACAATGTCGACCCTGGGAAGGTACTGGGCTCTGTCCGGGAAGTGGGGTTGTCTACGAAGATCTGATTTTTGAATTGTGAACATATAATATTTACATTTTTACCAAATTATTAAATTTTTACTACCTTTACTATTTTAAATAGACCTTGTTTTTAATGATTTAACTGTCTAGAATTTAGCCCTTGTTATGTTAAGGGAGAGTGATCCTTAAAGGATTACGGGCACGACATGGCCTAAATTGTGCCGATGTGCCTAAACTCAAACTTACTTGTGTTGTTGATACTGACAATGTGTGATGTAGTGCTACTAGTTCACTGCTCCACTTGACGTATCCCCCACCCACACACACACACACATACGACAGCGTGGTCGATATTGTAACGTCACGTCCTACACGGATATTCACTTTTGCTCACCGCTGGTCATGATGTAAACATATAACTTGAGTGGTGTATGATTTACCTTTTGATGGTTCCAGGTGTAGTATCAGTAACATATCCAGGAATGTTTGTAGTCTACATGTGATCATTATTTCGATGTGATACATTAGCGAAAATATTTAGCTTGTTAAAGATCTAGTCTTACCAAACTATGTTCTCGGCCGAGGACCACCCAGTTTTTGAATCCCAATAATGCTGAAGCTACAAAAACAATGTTGACTTGAGATGTGACTTATTGACTTTAAACACACATCCTCTCTTTCGTACGACTTCAAATCAGACAATCACTTCTGACAACGTTGTTGAGTTGTAGCTCCAGCAGACAGCTAGTAGGGGAACAAACTTCTTGGTAAACACAAATAAACGTCACTTTTTATTCACAAGCTTTGAACTTGAAGGTGTGTGGATGCACACGTTTAATCTAAAGATGTTGCATAATTGAAACCTAATCCAACTGACTTCAAGACTCGCCCATGTGTCTCCGCCGTGATCTCCCTTTCATCAGCTAGTGAGAACCTCGTCTTACCTACCAGCCACCTAAAGTAGTCTTACTCGTGGCAACATCAGCCAGTACACAAACAGCCTATAAGACTCTTCTATTATCATTTTACATTTGGGGACATTAGAAGATCCTTCTTTAGTGAGCTAATTTAAACAAGAGAAAACTCAAATGGTTTCTCATATTCCGCTTTACAGTTTATATCAGGGCCGGCCCTAACAATTGCTGGGCCCTATGCGAAACAGATAGCGCGGGGCCCAGTCTGGGTAGGAATAAGCATAATGTCAAAATTAATATTTTGATTTTGTGTTAGAAAATACATTCATCTTTGCAATAATTTTATTAATAAAAGGTGCTATTGCCGTTTTTATTTAATCATGCGTACCCCAAAATGACAATTTTGTCAATTTTTCAGGAGATTTCAATAATTTAAGGAGATTTCCAGGACTTTTTCGTATATTTTGCTAGTTCATTAGTTAGTAACGTAGGTCTGAATAGCCCTTACAAAAAAGTTAACGACCTCATAAAGGGGAAATCTTTTTTTTTAAAGTTATTTGTTTTTGTTTTTTAAACACTGAGTACATTGTAGCAATGTTGCCCTCGATATTGATTCTATTGTATATCATTGAATTTAGTATTAAAAGTCTTTCTTAAAAGAGCGGACATGTATAATGCGGGCTTTTAAAAAACCGCTAGGTTCTGTTTTCCACCGGACCACGCTGTCAAACGTTTGGGCCCAGCAGTTGAAGAAATATCCAGATTTGATGACTTTCCACTTCCTGTCTCAGCCTCTCGCTTCCCCACACATCCGGGGATCTGGAAATAATGAGCCTGTCAATCTGGGTATAAAATCTAAGGCGAGTGCGAGAACGAGATTCTGAGTTCTGCTTGCTGTTTTATTTCATCACTTACTTCCCTTGTTGAAATGGCTGAAGTCATGACTAGAGAGGTAATGACTTGAGAGAATTGTAGCTAACTACAAAATCACCAAAGTACTAAAGAAATGTTGTAGTGACATTTAGTTTTTTTTTTCTTGGTTTGCGACATAATATATCATTGACGACATAATATATCGTTGACATCCTGTTTGCGACATTGTCACCAGCCTTCACATGTAATTGATCTGTAATTGTATTTATTATGACCTTTTCAACATAAACTATTAACAAATCACTTTGTCTTCTGTGCAGGTTGTTCCCAAGGATTACAAAACAATGGCGGCTCTGTCCAAGGCCATCTCCAAGAATGTTTTGTTCTCTCACTTGGACGACAACGAAAGAAGGTAAGACACTCGTTTGGGACATTTGGACTGCCAGTAGTTTTACTGGGTCAACATAGGGCCACTGTTGTATTGGAACATTTGGACTGCAAGTAGTTTTACTGGGTCAACATAGGGCAACTGTTGTATTGAAACATTTGGACTGCCAGAAGTTTTACTGGGTAAACATAGGGCCACTGTTGTAGTGGGACATTAGGACTGCCAGAAGTTTTACTTGAGTCAACATAGGGCCACTGTTGTATTGGAACATTTGGACTGCCAGAAGTTTTACTGGGTCAACATAGGGCCACTGTTGTATTGGGACATTAGGACTGCCAGAAGTTTTACTTGAGTCAACATAGGGCCACTGTTGTATTGGAACATTTGGACTGCCAGAAGTTTTACTGGGTAAACATAGGGCCACTGTTGTATTGGGACATTAGGACTGCCAGAAGTTTTACTTGAGTCAACATAGGGCCACTGTTGTATTGGAACATTTGGACTGCCAGAAGTTTTACTGGGTCAACATAGGGCCACTGTTGTATTGGAACATTTGGACTGCAAGTAGTTTTACTGGGTAAACATAGGGCCACTGTTGTATTGGGACATTAGGACTGCCAGAAGTTTTACTTGAGTCAACATAGGGCCACTGTTGTATTGGAACATTTGGACTGCCAGAAGTTTTACTGGGTCAACATAGGGCCACTGTTGTATTGGAACATTTGGACTGCAAGTAGTTTTACTGGGTAAACATAGGGCCACTGTTGTATTGGGACATTAGGACTGCCAGAAGTTTTACTTGAGTCAACATAGGGCCACTGTTGTATTGGAACATTTGGACTGCCAGAAGTTTTACTGGGTCAACATAGGGCCACTTTTGTATTGGAACATTGGAGTAACTAGACATGTTGATCCTTCAAACTGACACTTAATTTGATGATACACGTTTTGTTTCCCCCACCCACCCGCTTCCCTAAAGAATTTTGTTATCTTTCTCAATACAGATAGAACCTGGAGACATTGGGATTTCTAACGGGAGGCTCAAATTTCATCTCAGGTGACAGGCTTACTTACGGGAAAACACAACAGCGAAATGTGAAATAAACAGAGAAGCTAGAGAAGTCAAACTTGAACGTGGTCTTAGGGAAAGTGAAAAGCAAAAGATCCTAGAACGTTAGTAGGTTATAGACGAGATCTATCCAGATTTGACACTGTTGTAGCAGTTGAAGACGAATGACAAGAGAAATGAGTTTCTCACTAGCTGTCTAGAATTAGCCTTCGTGAAAATCTTTCTCAAAGAACTTGTTAACATTAGGATTGACCGGGAAAATAGAGTGAGCCTATCTTCTTGGGCATTGCACACATTAGTATTGACCGGGCAAATAGATTGAGCCTATCTTCTTGGGCATTGCCCACAATACTGAAACTAGTCGAGTTTAGTTTTTACGTCACATCTGCCTCATTGCTGCATACTTCCCACAGCGTGCCCCTGTACAGACGAGGACGAGATGATTGTTGACATCTTTATAACTCAATGTGGGTCAAACTTACAGAAAACTGCTACACTGCAACGAACGATTAGTCCATTGTGGATGAGGTTGTTCTAGGTTGTAGCGCCAGACAGCTTGTCTTAATACAACTTGGACTTCATCTCCTTTGTATCGACTCATCTAAAGGTTACATCAGAAATCCTCAGCCAACACGCACACACACACACTCTCTATAATACACAGGCATGTTCGTTCGTGTTTTGCTGGGTCAAAGTGTTTCACAAACACAAGACTTTATAAAGTTAGAAAAGAAACATAATACACGGCATGGCTCAAAAGGAGGGAAAAAAAGACCAAAACCACTTTATTCAGATCATTTCATTTTTATGTTTATCAAAAGGGTATTAAACACAAAGCTTTTTTAAATTGAGAAAATGATGTCCGTTGGAAAAATAGCGTTGACTTTTTGAATGATTTGTATGTCTTCTAAAAGTCGCAAAAACATTCTGGACATTTTGATGAGGTTTTAACCAAATTTCGTCTGGTAGATCATTTTGTGCAACGACAGGAACTTTTCATTCGAAAGATAAAGTTTTAAATAATTTTAATACAAGAAACTCAAGTTCATAAAACGCAGCTTTGGATATCATGAGTTAAAGCTAATAACTGTATTTGTTTAATTGCAATATAGGAATGGATTTAGTTATAAACTTGTCCACAGTATCAACAAAACACCAACATAACTAGAAAGTAACTCTTGCAATGCTAGATATCAAAGCATTAACAGAACACCAACATAACTAGAAAGTAACTCTTGCAATGCTAGATATCAAAGTATCAACAGAACACCAACATAACTAGAAAGTAACTCTTGCACTACATGAATGTCTGACTGTGTAGCTCTAAACCGCTAAGCTACCAACACGAGCTGAGTTTGATGAACGCCTCTACTACAGTACGGACACGTTCCCTCCCCACACAACCAGAGCTGATTAAGCATGCTTAGAATACACTTAGGGCATGGGAGATGTGGATATACAATAACAGTTTTAACAAATGTACAGAAGGAAACCTCGATGCTAGCCCAGCTATTACCTATTTATAGACATGTCTCAACCTTTATCTGTGACACAACCTTTGTGTCTTGGAGCGGGCTTGTTTTCTTTACGCTAAAGACTTGATCAGATCGTAGGAGAAATGTTTGTGACGTAAGACTGACTCTAGAATGGCGCGGACAAGACGTAATGAAATATTTTCTTCAACACAACGTTAGGCATCGAGAGTTACAGAAAGCTATCGCAAAACATTCTTTAAGGTCCTATGTACAACATGAAACAATGTCACTTTTAGTCACTTTCATTTTTTTAAACATTATTAATTATTTGGTAATTTACTTTAATTTTTATTAAATATTAGTAATGATGTCAAAAAACTGTTACACGTGTAATTTGTTGTTTATTTTGACCGGGACTTATCCTCTAATGGTGTGCACCCTCCCGCCCCCAACACCCATTCCCCAAACAATATTTTATTTGGCACGTGAATTCTAGCTGAAAAAAAATACATATAACAAAATTGAACCAAAGTGACAGAATTATTGTTGAGTTCGTTACATCATCACAACACTTCGAAATGTCCAACTTAAAACTTTGGCAAGTGTTCTGTTGAATTGTCTTTCTTTATTATCTTCTTGTTTGATTGGTGTTAGTGGTTGAATCCAGGCTATTGAATAGTAAACTCGCCATTTTGTCTGTAACTCCCCATTTCTTAACAATCTCAAGTCCTGAATGCCAGGTCCTAGATGTATGTCGGAAACGATCAATTGTTCCTCGGTAATCCTGGATTTGTGTGTCTGTCTCTCAGTTTGAAGGTCTGTCTGGAACTCGTGGAACTTGAGTCTCGACTTTAGACATGGGGGGTGAGGGGGGCACGACACACTGTGACATGTAGGATAGACTAGTTCTGTAGTAGACTTCAAGTAAGCAATGAATGAATCTCTCTCTCTCTCTCTCTCTCTCTTTATCTCTCTTTATATATCTCTCAGACTGTTTTTAACTCTGTCTGTATGCCTGCCTGAGTGCATTCCTGTTAATCTTTTATGTTATAAAGATAGCTCTACCCTTCCCCCTATTGAAAGAGAGAGAGAGAGAAAGGTGTATTATATAATATACTAATTAGACTCTACGGACACTGTGTAGAGAGCTGGGGTTTAAAAATGCATGAGTTCAATCCCTCAGAATGTGATGTAAAATGACTAGTTGCAGACCAAGACTTAGGACGTGTACTACGTGTGACACCGCAAGTGACTAAAGAAGTCTCGCATTTTAGTCAAATGATGCAAGAAGTGCTTAGGGCTTTTATTGGATGTATTCCTTAAAAGTAAGTGTGAAAGGAAAACAAAAAACCCACACTGACTGACTTGACTAAAGCCTTGCTGTCGAGCGGTAAAAATGAACTCAGTTCATGAGCTGTACTACCCATTTAGCACGGGACAAAGTGGGAATTTCGACCCGCGTCTTTTAGTGATGTATTTTCTGATCTGACTTGCAGGCCTTATTTATTTAGTTATAATGTTTGTGGTGGAGACAGTACGAGATGTTGCATACAGTTGAATGGCCAACACTTTTAAATACATCGGATCAAAGAATGGAGGACCAATAAAAGAGATAAAAACCTCGCTTAAGCTTTGCATCCGCTGCACTGAGCAAACTGTGGACAATCTGGAAGAGTAACATCAGCTTCCAATGAAATTTAAAGCTGTATTTTCTTCGCTTTGGTCTCCGTACTCCTATATAGTTGTGAAAGTTGGACACTGAACACTGAGACTGAAAGAATTCAAACCTCTGAGAGTAAATGCTACAGAAAAATGTTGGGTATCCGATACCAGGAAAAGAAGACAAATGACTTCGTATTGTTACACGTCAACACTCTGGCTGGCAATACCGAGACAACAGCTGAGCTGGTTTAGGCTGGTAAGACATGATCCACTTTCTAAGTCATTCTTTAAGGTACAGTGGAGGGAGCACGAAGAAAGGTCATCCGAAACAAAACATCTGTCTGGAGGACAACGTAAAACAAGGGACCAACGTCTCTCTCTTGATATCCTTCTTAAAACAGCTGATGGAAAATGGAGGGAGTTGTTTACTCGAATTGTCACACAGCACCCCGTATAACGAAAGTCAGGGGACAGATGAAGATGACGATGAATGGCATGTAAGCTTCACGGTTTGATTGTACGTTTCAACCTCCACCAATGGTGTTAGGTACGAGACACATTCTCAGGGTGGTTCCCCTCAACAAAGAATTTCTGCAGTTAAAATCGGTTGGCGTCCGGCTCAATGCATCGGACCTAAAGGAAGACCTGCGCTTCTTCCAGACCTTTTAGCTGTTAGGACGAAGCTCTCTATAGTCTCTCTCTCTCTCTCTTTTATTAGTACTGGGGCCTATATTGTCTATCTACACAGGGTTCCAACAGTGTATGTCCGGCACACAACTAAAGTACACGGTACAACAACAAATACAATGTAAATATAGCATCACAAAATGGGGGGGGGGGGGGAGTAAATACAGTCAATAGTTGGTACACTGGTACGGAAGTTAAACAATTTTTTTTATAGCTCTCAAGATTTTGAAAGGATCGTTTCTCTTTTTCAGCGATATTTTTGATGCGATGTTCCCCGTACACCGGCATGCAGGGGAGGTTATAATTCAGCAAGGTAAGTTACCAGTGTTGTAGCCCTTGGTAAAGTTCTGTACTACTATTTAATGTCATGTCTAAGGATGAACCAGGTGTTATACATTAAAGAAGAAGCAAGATTTTTTTTAAACTTTACATTCATATAATGTAAACATAGTTTCAGTTTGAAACATTCTCTGTCTTTCACTTTGAGACTTGCTTTGGTTTGAAATATCACTATCATATAGTATCTTTTATCCAATTCTTATCGCAGTGAAACTTATGATTTTCCAATTAGATACATATTTTCAACCATTTCTTTTGTAGGTGATGAGGGAGATAACTTTTATGTGATTGATCAAGGAGAAGTGGATGTAAGTGAGAAGACATCAAACATTTCAGACAGTCTACTTTGAACAAACAAACATCAAACATTTCTGACAGTCTACTTTGAACAAACAAACATCAAACATTTCAGACAGTCTACTTTGAACAAACAAACATTTCTGACAGTCTACTTTGAACAAACAAACATCAAACATTTCTGACAGTCTACTTTGAACAAACAAACATCAAACATTTCAGACAGTCTACTTTGAACAAACAAACATCAAACATTTCAGACAGTCTACTTTGAACAAACAAACATCAAACATTTCTGACAGTCTACTTTGAACAAACAAACATCAAACATTTCAGACAGTCTACTATGAACAAACAAACATCAAACATTTCAGACAGTCTACTTTGAACAAACAAACATCAAACATTTCAGACAGTCTACTTTGAACAAACAAACATTTCTGACAGTCTACTTTGAACAAACAAACATCAAACATTTCTGACAGTCTACTTTGAACAAACAAACATCAAACATTTCTGACAGTCTACTTTGAACAAACAAACATCAAACATTTCAGACAGTCTACTTTGAACAAACAAACATCAAACATTTCAGACAGTCTACTTTCAACAAACGAACATCAAACATTTCTGACAGTCTACTTTGAACAAACGAACATCAAACATTTCTGACAGTCTACTTTGAGCAAACAAACATAAAACATTTCTGACAGTCTACTTTGAACAAACAAACATAAAACATTTCTGACAGTCTACTTTGAACAAACAAACATCAAACATTTCAGACAGTCTACTTTCAACAAACGAACATCAAACATTTCTGACAGTCTACTTTCAACAAACAAACAACAAAAAAAAACCTTGTCAAATTGTCCATCATCAGTAGCTCATGCATTAATTACAAAAAGTGTCACACTTCTCAGTATTTAATGTGTTACTTAGGTCTCAGATTTTAAGTGTCTATCTTCTGTCTTATTTATTTAATGTTTCAAGTGTATATCTTCTGTCTTATTTATTTAATGTTTCAAGTGTATATCTTCTGTCTTATTTATTTAATGTTTCAAGGGTCTAGCTTCTGTCTTATTTATTTAATGTTTCAAGGGTCTAGCTTCTGTCTTATTTATTTAATGTTTCAAGGGTCTAGCTTCTGTCTTACATATTCCATGTATTACTTCTATCTCAGGTGTATGTGAATGGTGTACATGTCACCAGTATTGGTGAAGGTGGAAGTTTTGGTGAACTAGCTCTCATCTATGGCACACCTAGAGCTGCCACAGTCAAGGTCAGTTCTCATTTACATATTTTGGGTGTGTGTTTTGTTAATAACTAGTTCGTTACATATTCATTCCACCTATCACTTTCACTTTTTTAAAAATCTGTAGCACATAAGCTTTCAGAGAACAAATTGTAAATTCATATTCTGGGGCACTAGCTACACAATAGCCTGGTACTCTGAGCATTAGAGAGATTTCTATTGCATTAAAAACATTCTAAAACTAAGTTGAAACCAAAAGTTTTAATTTCAATCAACACATCAAATGTTTGTATTACTGCTACTACTTGACCACACAAGGTAATGTCCCTTAATTCCCATTAGCTTGTTGACAAGAAAGCTTGTTCTAGTTCTTGTATTCCACATTCTGTTTGCTATCCATCTGTGTCTTGTGGAATACAGATAAAATAGCTTGGGGTCTGGAGATGAAACCAAAAATTGGTGAGATTAAAATGGATTGAAAGTTGAGAGTTTGGATGATTGAAATTTGGGAGCTCATTAAAGACTCAGGGAAGTTTTTTTTTTTTTTACTGCTGTTTGTTGTTTTTTTCTTTCAAAGAAATCTTTCAGGTTTGAAACAAAAATTTGTTTGTTTTTTTACTGTGTCTAGAAAAATGTTTAAAGAAAGTTTTAGTTTGTTCAAGTTTAAAAACTGTGAGTTGACAGTCTCTGAAGTTTGATCGAAATGATTTGTTTTCAGTATGACCAGATTTCTAACCCACAAACTCCAGACAGTAGTGTGATCTTGTGTTGTACTCTCATCCCCATGCATGTGTTTTTGAATTGATTTGTGTCTTAAACATAATTGATAGGTCTATAAGAAGTTTTACATAAATGGACCTAGGTATTATTCCATTGATCCAATTTAATGAAACTTAGATCCTTCCATGGCAAGTTGTATCTACACAAACGGGGTGATGCCTTTTCTCATCTGGTGTCCACAAGGGTATGATGACATGCTAACAGACAGATTTGGTGCTGTTTTGTTTTTCGTGTTTTGGACTCCATGTTAAGCTTGAGAGAATCACAGCAGAGTGATGGGTCCTGACAGAGTGATGGGTCCTGACAGAGTACAGATTGATGGGTCCTGACAGAGTCATGGGTCCTGATGGAGTCACAGAGTGATGGGTCCTGACAGAGTCTCTGAGTGATTTGTCCTGAGATTTACAGCAGTGATGGGACATGACTGAGTCACATATCACTAATATGAATTTTTTTTTGCTAAATTGGGCTCTCATCCCCTTAAGAAAGTTGTGACAGAAAGCTTTATGAGGTTTGTGGGACATGTCTTAACACAATAGCTCCTATTTCCCATTGTATAAACAACACCAATAACAAGGAGATTAGTAAACTCAACAAACTATTTGATATATTAATTACTAACAGTAGAACCTAATGTTCCAGGGGCGGACTGGCTATATGGGCATTTGGGCAAATGCCCGTTGGGCCGGTACCCAAATGGGCTGGTAGGGCCACCGAAATGCCTGATCAACATATCAAGTTGTTAAAGGTTTTATAATATCCTTATTATGTTATTATTATTATTATAAAAGGCCCTCTGAACGTCGTGTTTAAACAAAAAGTCTTTCACAGACATTACAGTGTAATACTCTTTTAATCAAACACATTTTCCGAAAATAAAATGTAGAATGTAGACAGTGCTACTAGTAGGCTTCATCTTTTTAGAGCCTACATAATTGCTGATTTTAAAAGACGCTATATTGCTTATTAAGATATAGAGTTCACTGTATACATGCATATCGATACATTATCAAACTTAACAATGATTTTTAAGGACCGATACACCCAGACATGGAGGCCCATCAAATGATAGAGAATTTGTGGGCTGAAATTTATAGAAATGCCCGGGCCGATTTTGACACCCAGTCCGTCTCTGTAATGTTCTATAGAAGAAATATATCCAATAAAGAATTCTTTCTCACATATCCAACAAGTAACTTAATGAAGATCTATCTAAGCTATTTTCTGTACAAAGAACACAGTAGACTAAGGAGAATGTCTGCACTCACATGGATGTAGGTTTCAATCTAGTTTCTTATCTCTGCTGTTTGATTAGTTCAAGCTGACATTATTGGTTGGAATTGAAGAAAACTTTTTCCCCATTTTGAGATTAAACTCAGGATATACAGGGCATTTCTTTATTACCTTGATCTGCCTGTTGGTCTCTTGACATCCACTGTGTAGCTGCTGATGTAGAAATGTGATTTCCCAAAAGTAATCACCATATTGCTACTTCTCCCAAGCTGATCCAAACAAGTTGTTGTAGCTCATGGGATTGAGTCACAGAGTCTGTCACATGAGACTTCAATTATTTACAACATCAATCAAATGTCATTTGCCACTTTCCCCTCAGACAGAAAAACAAAATTATTTTTATTTGAAGCAAAGTGTCTAATCATCTCAGTGAAAAGAGGGAAAACTTTTCTTGTAGAGTCTAGAATGTAAGCAACTCAAATCACTAGCCAGACTTGTTCAAGTTTTGTAGCTGTCACGCGCCGCTGGGAAAGGCTTCCATTGTCATGGCGTTCTGGGATGTGTGTTTAATTAAACACGATAAATATTGAAAATAATTTAGTTTTGGAGACGTTAGGTCTAAGGGTTTCTAATGCCACCATAGACAAGCATGCGGGGAGCGTTACAGATCGGAAACAGAACACATAGGTAGCATACAATTGATAAAAGAATCCCTTTTTGTCAACAAGATAAAATAGTTTAATGTGATTAAAATGAAAGGGGAAGGGATTACAAAAATTGAGGAGTATAATCGTAAAACCTAAAATAATATACAAGTAAGTATAGATAAATGAAATGGTAAACTCATCATATTGACTACTGACTTGATAAATGTGTGAATGCCCTATTTAGCTCTTAGGTTCCTTGGATCGGTTGTGGTCTCAGAAGCTTATCCCTCTGCCTAAGTGCTGTAGACCCTTTTAGTCTGCTAGCATGAGCATCAGCTTGGGAGGTGCCAGCTCCAGCTGAAATACTGTAGTTGGATTGAGAGTAGCCCGGCCACTGTTAGGTGTCCTCAAAATGGGAGTGACACGGCGGGATGGGGCAAAATCAATCATGATCAGGCAGGCTGTTGAGAATTGACTTCGGATATGGAGCTTAGTACTCAGTGTTTGCTGATGCTACAGTTCCTTCCTCCAGCCTCGGAGTTAAGGGTGGGTTTAACAGGAACAGGAGTTCTGGAAGATTCTGCAACAGTCAAGAATTCCACGTAACAGGAAGTGTGGGGATTCTGCGGCAGGCAGAAATTCCATGTAGCAGGAACCAGTTGATGTCTCCAGTTGCAATCAAGCTGAAATACAACACCGAGCTAAATATATTCAAAATATAAAAGGGCATCGTGTTCTCTTCGGGCATAAGCCGTCAATTAGAGAATCACTTAGTTCAATTAACACTTGCAAACAATGCAGGTCAATCAGAGAATCACTTAGTTCAATTAACACTTACATACAATGGGGAAGGTCAATCAGAGAATCACTTAGTTCAATTAACACTTACAAACAATGGGGAAGGTCAATGAGATCAGATCAATACAAGAGGATGGATCATAATACAAATGGTGGGGGGGGGGGGGTTTAAACATAAACAAGAATAATAGATAGTGGTCAGCAATCATGATGTTGGCCACAAACAATGGAATGTACAGTGTCAGTTCAAGGGACACAACTGTTGACTAAGTAAAATGAACAAGGGAATTAACTTATCTTTCCTAAACGCAGTCTCGATGTGTTCGGAAGATCATCAAGGAAATTAGACTAGATAAAAGAAATAAAATAAGGTGTACAAATATATACAAAGTTGCGTCAATGATCAATTGAGCAACGTAGCAATAATATGGTGGACATAGATTAGTGCAATATATAAATATGTACATATGAAATGGCTATCCTTCTTACTTACATTCACATTACTAGAGTTCAGTAGTGAACATAATTCTACAATGTTACTATTGCCTGCGTAACAAGAGTAAGGAAGCACAATGAATGGGATCTGTGAATGAACACCCCTCAACGCTGTAAATAAATTGTGGCGACTGCTCGCGATTGGAGGAGTTTAAGCCTTATATGCCGCTTGGTCGGAAATAGGGATAGGGATGGACAGCATGTGATAGATTACGTGATAAGTCCATATAGACATTGTGACATCCGGTCAAGATTAGTCTTCCCACTCATTAGCCACCTGGCAACAGGTCAAGCGTGATGTGCACTCAGGCTCTAGACAAAAGAGGAAGGGACAGTCTGGCTGCCTCGCAAGATGAAAGAAGCTTAGATCGTCTCGCGCTAGTGATAAAGTCAACAAGGTGACAGACTTGACACAAGACTAGAATAATGGAGGCTTGACCAGATGGGCAAACTGGTGAGTCGCAAATGTGGTTTGACATTTGGGCTAAAATATAAGGAGAGGTGGGGAAAATAGTTTGGATACAAACCTTTCCACGGGGTTTAATATGGCAAAAATAAAATAAATAATTTCTGCATGAGGTCAATTGTTTTTTCTCAGCAGTCAGACCATCACAGTAGCCACTCTATAAATCACTTGCCAGACTTGAACAAGTTTTGTAGCCACTCTTCAAATCACAATGAAAGTTTTTGTTTCTTTCATTGAACATCATTAAAATTTTGGCTCGTATTAAAAATGTAAAAAAAATTATTTTTCTTTGAAAGAATTTCTAATACTTTCAATTCAGTATCTGTTTTTGGCGGCCTCTGAAAGGGGAAAGACGCTATTAGTTTTGTGTGGAATGTCTGTCCATCCATTCGTCCGTCTGTCCCATTTAGATCTCGTAAACTAGAAAAAAATAGTGAAAATCCGATATAATAATATTTAAGAGTATTCAAAGATCTGATGCAACGTCTACGGTTTTCTTTTCTGAAATCGAAAAATCTAATTTTTTAAATCACTTATACAAGCAATTTTTTCATAAAAATTTACCGCTATTCACTATTAAAAGTAACAAACACAGGAGGCTCTCTAGTAGGGGAGATAACTATTTACCATATTTTTAACACATTTATGCAAATGGTTTTAGATTTTTTGTCAAAAAAAAATTTTTTGTTTACATTTGTATTGCAAAGTTAAGTCAGTTCTTTTGTATAACTACTACATTTACACACAAAAAATGTTTACTTTTTTATAGAGAAAAAATCTATTTAGTATACATTTAATTTGGACATAATTTAAAACAACAATTAATAAGTAGTTTTTCATATTATGTTATGACCTGCTGCGCGGCACCACAACAATAGAACACACAACTAAAAGCCTTTTTTTTTTCTTGAGGATTTGAATAAGAGATTGACCCTTTACAAAACAAATAGATCAATTAGATATTCATTATAAGATATAAGTTAGGACAGGTTCACATCTAACTTCACATTCACTTTCACCTATCCTTTGGTCTGCTGGACCGCTGGGGCACCACACAAGATCTGTCAAACTTATTTCTCCATTCTTCTCTGTCATTTGTCTTTGATAGTATTTCATTCTGATGTTCTTTCTGAAAATATTGAAACCTGCCTTTTTACCTGCCTTGGTGGACCACTTCAGGGGCCAATTTTGAGTTTGTGTTTCCACATGGTTCAGATATTTTATCTGGAGCTGAAAGACTTTTTCTTGATTACTTGCAGGCCAAGAATGATGTGAAGTTGTGGGGTATAGACAGGGATAGTTACAGGCGCATTTTGATGGTCAGTATAAATGTATAGTTTAATAATGGTCACCATACAGGTGCCCACAGTATACAGTTCTTTGCTTCATGCTACTAAGACTGTCCTAAATCTTTTTTTTTTCCATTTTAGGGCAGCACCATTAGGAAGAGAAAGATTTATGAAGACTTCTTGAGTAAAGTGTCTATATTAGGTCAGTTGGTATCTCCCTAATGGAGGACCTAGTTTTTCCTAAGTTTATATATACAGATGCAGTAAAGTAGTATCAATGCTAAAGTGCTAATAATTTGTTTGGTTGTTTGTAGAAAACTTGGACAAATGGGAGCGACTAACTGTGGCTGATGCCCTGGAACCTGTTCAGTTTGATGACAAGGAGGAAATTGTAAGGCAAGGAGAACCTGGCGAGGATTTCTTTATTATCTTAGAGGTGAGTGGAAAGGTCAATTCACTGGACGGGAGTGTATTTGACTGGACTGAACTGACAATAGGACTCTGCTGAACTGGGGATTGGACTATTTAGTTGCCCATTTTACTGTAATTAATGGCCATTTGACTCTGTTTAAATTGCTATTTGGACTTTTACAAATCAAACAAGAACATAAAACTAACATTTTATTTAACCTTGGTTAGGCCAAAATTAGAATATGCATCCTCTGTTTGGGACCCCTCAAGTCAAGAAAATATAAAGAAACTAGAGCAGATGCAAAATAGAGTGTGAGATTTATACCATATGAATATTCACATTTGATTAGAACAACACCTTTGGTAAAGTAACTGAATTTAGAGACCCTTTAGGATAGAAGATTAAAAAAAAAGTAAAATAGCAATAACACATAAAACACTGAACCCTAACCCTAACCCTAACCCTAACCCTAACCTACAAATATTCAAAGAAAACCTAATAAAATACTCTGAAAGACACAAAGATAAAGGCACTTTTCTTATTCCATATGCTAGGACAAATTTGTACAAATGCTCCTTCTTCTCTAGTACTATTAGAGCATGGAATGGGTTGCCTGAATCAGCCAGGAAAACCAACAACTTGGCAGAGGTTAAGTCACTGATTAAGATGTACGAGATGTAGATTGACACAGGGATTTACATAGGGTGTAATCATCTTTTTTTTTTTTTGAAGTAACGACTATAATATATAAGATAATATACGACTAAACTGTCACATGTGTATCATGCCACATTTAACAGCACACAATTAGCTGACCATCAGGAAGTCAACTATCCTTATTATTTAGGTCACATCACATGTGCGTAGCAAAATAAGACTCTTTCAGATAGCCTTGATTTGCATAAACATGAGGTGAGGCCATGGTAGAAGCTGAGAGAATCCACTTATCAATAACATCCAGAGAGATTGAGATATGCTACTATATAAATGTGAAACTAGGGGTCAGTCATAAGTCAGCCACTGTTCACAGTCAGTCACTAGTTATCAGTCATTGTTCCATGTGGGTTATTTAGTGTGCTTATTCCTAACTGGATTACTATTTGTTGGCTTGTATCTTTCCTGTGTTTTAAGTCTTCTATTCAAGTTTTATACTGTGATTATTTATTTGGTTCACATATTTGTATATATTTGTAGGCACCTCCAAATCTGCATATTATAAAATTGTGGAGTGGATACAAAGCATCTCTCCAAACAGCATCATAACACAAACAATAATTCTCAACTGTAGTTTTGTTGATGACTGGTTGACTGCACTATTGTGTCTACATTTGTCAAGAAGTTGATTTAAACTCTAGCCAAGTGTCTACATGTAATGCTATAAATCTTTGAGCCTATAAAAGTATTTCTCATTTTTCTTCTGACAGGGCTCTGCAGCTGTACTTCAACGTAGGGTAGAGAATGAAGAGCCAGTGGAAGTTGGACGCCTTGGTCCATCAGATTACTTTGGTTAGTATTCTCACTCTCATAATTAATGTAGAGATCAGTTTATTTGTGTAACTTTATTAATGCCATCTTTTAAAGTATCTATTGCACACACACACAAAATAAAAATATAAAAATAATAATTTTTTAGTGCTTTAGTAGCAATATTGCTTTTTTGTCCATTAGTAAAAAAAAGGAATGATTTAATAGGAATTTTCTGTACACTCTTGGAGAGCAGTATCTCTAATGTTTGACTCTGGCAATTGATAGAACATTGTGTTCAAGGATTTTTAAATCAAAATGTTAATTTTTTAAATCAGGCGCTTATTTGTATTCAAACCATTTGGTATTCAAATTTCAAATAGATCATTATCAATACTTTCTTGTTTTTGTTCGCAGGTGAAATAGCTTTACTTTTAGACAGACCCAGGGCTGCTACAGTTGTGGCAAGGGGTCCCCTCAAGTGTGTTAAGCTGGACAGGGCCCGATTTGAACGTGTTCTAGGACCCTGCTCTGACATCCTCAAGCGCAATATTTCCCAGTACAATAGTTTTGTCTCTCTCTCTGTGTAAACAACTGAGTCGGCTAACAAAATATTTTGTCAATGACAAACTTGTTTAGAGTTTTCCCCCCAAACCTGTACTAGGCAGACTTAACTAGCAGTGTCTTGTCCTTACCCCCCCCAAACCTGTACTAGGCAGACTTAACTAGCAGTGTCTTGTCCTTACCCCCAAACCTGTACTAAGCAGACTTAACTAGCAGTGTCTTGTCCTTACCCCAGAGACTCCACTGCTTCTTTAGACAACAAGCAATTCATTGAAACCACTTTTTGTTTTTTATTTTCTTTAGTATATTGGATTCTCTTCTGGGATAGACTCAATGTGTTCAAAAAAGATTCAGGTATTTTCTCTGTCTCATATTCTCTCACTTTCTCTCCATCTCAAATTAATAAATAAAAAAACTAGATCAGGGACTAGGGCAACTCAAAGTCAGTGATCACATGGCTAGTTTACTTTCCAGACCAGCAAAATTTTCCAGCAAGTAGCTTTAAGTTACTGTCACTATCTCTTCTTCTGCATGTAATCCCAGGGTTAGATCTCACAAGCCATGTGGCTATTTGTATCTCTCAACTGTACCTCTAGTCAGAGAAGAAGTCTCTGTGATACATGGAGAATGGTCAATTTGTACCTAATGGTGATTTCAATTTGTTACTTTATTATCATTTTTTTAATCCAGGTTCAAGTTTATATTTATATAGGATGTAATTTTTTTTACAGAAATAATTCTCCATTTTTTTTAATGTCATATATTTGATTCAGCCGCAATACTTCCATTTAATGATCTGGGTGATTTTTTTTTAAATGTGTGGTAGTTGTCTCCCATTGTTTGCCTAATGTTTGATAATTGTGTGGTTGTCGATTGCATTCAATTAATTCACTGTGTAGTTAGACCAAGTTGCTGTATTAGATTTGTAGTCTCAACCAATTGACTTGATACTTTTTTGTCAATGATTGTTGTCCAGTAGTGTCTGCTTTGGTTCTATTCAGTGAATTGATCAACTTCTAATATCACTAACCAATACATATATTTATTTATCTATATTTATACTGTACATGCTCATTTTGTTTGATACAGTCAAGTGCATTGAAAGTTTACGTTTTAATTGACTGCATGTTTCAATAACTGCTGACCACTTTGTTCATTAGATCTGTGTCTGTACATTGAAGAGTGGCCAGTGAGTCTTTAATGTTGTGGTCAAGTCTGTTCAAACTTATTACGTACTTGGTAATAATCATATACAACTTTCTTTTTTCTCTGCAGTGGGGACATGTCTGTGATTTAATTGTCTTTCGACAAAAAAAAATTCATTCTTTTAACTTTTTTGCGTACGTTTGTATTTAGGAAACAATCTTCCTAAAGGAAACTATTTGTTGTTAACAAAATTTACAGTTTTATTGTAACTTGTACTGGCTGTAGGTCACTTTCATGGGCTATTATTTTATTCACATTTGGTGGAGCCATGGCTGTGTGAGCCAGTTGGCAGCCAAATGTGAAGATCTGCTTGTAATATAAAAACTAACATGAAAGATCTTTCACCAAGTGTGTGTCTGTATGTGTATGTGATCTATAGAACAACCATATTTAATAATGTTAATGACTAATTTATAAATAAAGTAATAATTGTATGAAAAACACAATGTGTGTCATTTATTTAGTACATTATCCCCCTCCCCTCAACTGGTTCACCATCAAACAAGAAACATAAAATATTTTGAACACCAGTAAGGGGGAGGCTGAGCAAAAATCACACACAGTCACACCCAGACAAACAAGCAATCTCTTGACACACCATAAGTTTATTACAATAAGCGTAACTTCAACACCCATGTTGAACTATTCAAGATGACGAACACTTATACATAAGATAAATGACTGGTAAATGAAAAACGTAAGCGCCATGAGAAATGACTACCAGACTATGAAGAGTCTACGAGCAATTAGACTTGAAAGAAGAGAGACAACAAGAAACAACGGGGATGCGACGTTCAGAAGAAGATTGTATTAGACACTGGTTCCCAACCCCCAGACAATGACCTGCACTACCACTCCGCGTAGCTAGCAATGTGCGGGGCATCAAACTGAGAACAAACTTTCTTTGACCAGCTTGAATCAAATTTTACCAGATTTGTTTACAACACAACACTGTTAGAGTCTGGCTTCGCACTCAGCGGCCAAGCAGTAGCCAAACGGTTTTAGCCTCTCAGCGACACATCACTTGATTGGAGGGAACTTGAAGTTTTCCTGTTACTAGGCAACAATAATGACAGCAATAATAAGCAAGAGGGGAAACTGTGGAGAGATTATCTGTAGAGAACATTGGACATCATGCGTGTTCTCTTTAAGCAGAATCTGGTACTCCGTGGGCATTGCAAACGAGCTGAAGAAGAATTGGCAGTTCAAAATCAAAGAAATACCCCGGAGAGAAATTACTATCCAAGTACGATCCATTTCTGAGAGACCGAATACATCGAGGCCGACATGGCCGAACATAACAAACACGAAGTTATAGTAATAAAAATGTTCAAAACAAAAATCACACAAAAGCGAAAATTTCTCGATTATTTTCCACAGTAAACCTAACATCTAAATTCTGGATCAAAATTCTATACTACATTGTCATGCAGAGCCTCAAAGATGTATTTGGCCACAAGAAAAAATTGCAGGCGAAAAAGATGAAGAAAGATTTTCTATCAACGCACAGAAAAGAGGTACTGATGGAAATACCTTCCTTGGACTGTAGTGTTTATGAAATAATAATCCCATAAGAACAACGTCATGATAAATTTTACTCGCCTTTATTGAATCCTCACTCCTATAGTTTAATCCACGAAAGTGGAGTGAGGCAGGAGACCTTTTTTGTAACCACTAGTTTAGAGCCCACAGATTTTAATGGCTCTAGGGCTGTGGCTGATAGTTCAGCACAAGCTATAGACCCCGACAGGCACAGGCAGTCTCTACATCAGACGAGCGTGCAGGGGCTATGTCAATCAGAGCTTAGCATTTTCCCCAAAACTCACCAGCAGAACTCTGCATCAGGAGAGCGTGAGTCTGCAAGGAAACTTGGAGCTTCGCAACGTTAGCCCTTTTCGGAACACCCCGAGAGCAAGGAGGTAAACTTACTCCAGTTACCAGAGGACACCACGAGGAGGTTGGTGGGCACCGATGATAATTGAATCCTCAAATGGAAATCAATCTCGGTGGTTCTCCAAACGAATTTTGTCTGGGGGCTTCAGGTAATGGTCGCAGTTTCTCCAGAAGTCTCCGAACTTCCAAAACAAAAATCTATTGAGCTTTAGAGTTTTATAAAAAAAAATGTCAGTCCCCGAATATTGTCATCTTGATTCGCATATTTTTATTTTTCTATTGTGGTAAGTGGGGCTACATGGAAAGCATGTGAGATTCACTGGTATTATCTTTTTGTAAAATCGATTCTTTGCGACCTAGCCAGACGTAACTAATGACTTACACATTATTTCAAAATTAGATTTTTTGTTCTGTTTTAAAACTTTTTGGGGGTGGGGGGCATCATGAGGAACTGCCGCACAGGGCATCAAATACCCTAGAAACGCCACTGACTCAAGGCAATCCCTATATAGAGACTGTAGTGGTCTCTTTTATATTAATATAAGCTGTGCTTTTTATAAAAGAATATTTTTAATTTTGCTTGTTTTTAATTTTGTTTTGTTAGAACTTTTTAATTTCACTAAATACCCACCCAAAAAACAAAAACAAATCCAAAATGTTATCTGGTGAAAAACAAGATTACAAAGAGAGTTTGTGTTGCCACACAAACTCAGAGGCGGCCTCGGTGGGAAACGGATCCCTGTCGGATCCGCATATTTGCAAGGAATATTCAAGTGATTTTGTTTTGATTGTTAAAAGTAATAATGTTTCAAAGATTTATTTGGCGTTGTAAAAAAAAAAATTAAACGTAAAATCTCCGGCTGGACGACGGAGGATGGCATCGAGCAGGGTATGAAACCGAGACCGTAGAGATAATCAGTTCTGCGCGATAACCGCACGACCAGGCATTGCTCTTAACCTAATGACAAACTGGTTACAAACTAATAGCTTATTATTGATAATATACCTACACATTACGGAATGACAACTACCGGATAAGTACAATATGTCAGAAGAGTGAGTTTAGATAATCTTTTGGTATTGAGCATTTTCATTTAAATGGAACTAGAATGAGGATGTAGATCTACCTAAATTAAACTTCTAATTTAGCACTCTCAATATCAGGGCCGCCGCAACGATTGTGGTCGCCTGTGTGCGAAATAAAAAATGCTGCTGCCCCCCCCCCCCCCCTTTTTTTTTCTAGATAAAAAAATTACAAAATTAATTTAAGACTGAGCTTGAAACTGTTCCAAAAGTTCCCTTTGGTTAAAATTCATTTTTTTTTTTTTTAGACCATTCCATTTTTTTTCTTTCATATTCGCTCAGTTGTTGTATCCCTCAAGGCCTCGAGTATAACTATGAATGATTGACTAGGAACAATTACGGAGATACGTGCTTTCTTTGTGATCAACATTCAAAATTGATTTCATTCTCGCTTATGCGGCAGTCTGTGTAAACATAAATTCATATTCTTCGGCCATCAAAGAGTCCATTCATGGATCCATCCATCTGTCGCGTAGTTATCCTAACTCTGTTTTTTTTTTATTTCCTCTACTCGTAGTACATGTACGGGGCGAGAGTGCCTTGTATTTTTTGTTTTGAATTGTTTTTGCTACGTCACACAGTCCGGTGACATCTATTGGTCATTCTTTGTCATGAGGCAAGTTCACCCTCTGAATTTGGTTGAAACGGACGGTGTGTTTGTCCGTAAAAGGTTATTAGTCTGTACTAGTTTCTCGGACTTATTATTCAGTAGGATTTTTGGACCCCTGTTTAGGGGTGACAGTGTTGGAGTTGGATATACTAAGCTCGAATCTATGCTAGTGTGGGCGTCGCTTGCCGTCTCAGAAATATATACTACAGTTATCAGTGTCATTGTCAAATTGGCGATCATCTGAGGTCTAACTTTACTATTACCGAGGTTGGCAGCTTTATGACGCCAGTCGGTCAGAATCTGGTGGACTATGACAAGTTGATAGCAGAAGCAAAGGTGCTTAAATTAATTATTGAATAAAATCTGTATATATATATATTATATATATATCTAATATATATATTGTCTATTTATCATCCTCATTGTACATACACATATATCAGTTTTATACAATTAAATTCCTTTTTTTTGTTATTTAAACTATTTACATAGTTGGTTACTCTATGTACGACTGTGTGTGAGTGATGTTCTTGTCAGGGTGAACCAAGGGACCTTAATTGTGTACAGCTAGTTAACACAAATAATTCCTAAACCTGACACCATCCATGGTTCCATAACAATGAACAGTGTAAATGATCATGATCTATATACAATTTCTCAATAACCAGGACTGCTCCACAGTGTTATATAGGTCTGGACGTGATTGTTCACTTGCTTGTTATTGTACGTTCAAGCATAATCCGAATAAAGAAGCTCGATATGCTCAAAGATATTGACAATGAAACTTTTTCAACGTTCCATACACTTTCATAAAAATTATCACGTTTGTAATTTGGAGAAATGTGCATCCACAATCATCTGATATACACGGTTTCAGAGTTGCCTACACATTTATCCAACAAATGAAGCAACTCAGCGCTGAATATTTTTCTTGAGTTTAATACAAAGTAAATAATCCAAAGTAAAAGTCATTTATACAATGACTTGAAAAAAAACATAGCAAGGCAGTGTTTTTCACATTCCCGGGAAGCGACTCCCTAGATAACAAAATTTTCGTTCGAGCCCCCTATAGAAGCTGAAGCCAAGAAGAGCAATGTAGGCCTCCACAATGAGGTCCGTGAGGTTTTTTTTTAAAGAATGTAATAAAAAAGAAAAGAAACTTAGTCACAACTTTTAGGTTTTATTTTCATTTACATTAATTTAACACTGTGTAAAGATTCCAAAGCTACGTCACGAAAGTGCATTAAAACTTTGTTGTTTTTTCGGAAATTGCATTGTCTACATAATTTTTAAGTATTAAAAAGTTCTTCCTTGAGATAGAATTTAAGATGCGGTAGTTTTCCGTTCAAGTCGGCAAGGGGTCTGAACATTATTTTTGCCGCCCCCCGCACCCTGTTGTTTGTCAATTGTTGGCTTGTAGCTCCAGACAGCTAGTATAACTAAACCGATGAAGGCGGTATATATATATTTTTTAAATAAATAAACTTTAAATAACATGAACAAACTTCTTTGTGGACAAAAACTCAATAGGGCCTATAACTGTTATTATTCACGATTTAATTTGAGATGAGATATAGATCTAATAGTAATGAAATAAACTGATATTTAAACAAAATCTAGCTCATAACAACAATAAAGTCTTTACTCGTCGATGTCTTCAGATCGTCTCACTTTTGCAGTACGTTAATTTCATCATTGTCACTGCATAACCATCGATCAATCGCTTAATTCAAGGCTAGAAATGAGTAGGCGCTTAAGGAAAAACCCGTGGGAATCCATCACACGCTGCTCTATTTTTTGTTCTAGTTTCCAAAATAATTTCTTATGTACGAATATCATTTTATTTTCAAAGGATAATGTAATAATTAAAATTTATTTAAAATATTGAAGTATTTTTTTTATTTAATTTTTTTTTTTTTAAAGTAACCTTGGAATAATGATTTGGCCGCCCCCTAAAGTCGGCCGCCTGCGTGCAATGTACACATTGCACAGTAGGTAGCGGCGGCCCTGCTCATTATCTATATCTACTAGATCTAGATCTAAAATATATATTTGGGATAATGTAGATGTAATTTAGATAAGATTTATGTAAAAAAAACACTAGATAATTAATTAATAGACTAATTGCAATATTGAATTTTAAAATAGTAGATTAGTTTTAGTATTTTATAACATTGCACCCATTAAACCACTGTTACATAAGATCTGAAAGAAGTGGACGTCCCCTTTCCATTAGAACTAAAACAGAAAGATTTAAAAACTTCTTTATCTCACTTTCTTTCAGAGTGTTACAAGATCAGCTGTCGTCATCGAGAAGTAGGCCTACATAGAAGTCATATTCATGAAACGCTGGTTGTGAATGTGTATGTGTTTCGTGTGTGAATGTTGTTCGAATTCTTAATCAATATTATTTTTGTACAGTAGTTTCGCTGAGCTTGTCAATTGTAGTCAAACTGAATTTCCATTAGATCGGATCAATAAAAATTATCTTATCTATTGACATATTAACAATCTAGACTTTAGAAATAAAAAATCTCTAAATTAAAGTTATAGATCTTGATCTTGTCTAAATCATGGCTGTCTGGTAGTGCAGTTTGCGCGACGGACTGTCGTTTGGATTCATCGATGGTCCCAGGTTCAAACCCTGCCCACTCCCATCCCCCGTAGTCCTACGGGAGGTTTGGATTACAACTCTGAAGGAACATCCGAAACATGTAAAACAACAAACACTCTAAACTAGACCAAGAAATTCTAGATCTAGATTCTACAATGATTTTAATTAGAACTTAAATCTAAACCTAGTTTAAAAAATCTAGCTCTAGTGTAAAAAAAAATAATCTAGATCTAGTGTAAAAAATCTAGATTAGATCTAAATCTAGCTATTATGTCTTTTTAAAATGCGAGTCACATTACGAGGTTTAATAAACATTACTATACCGAGTTGCTTTAGCATTTCATTTAAAGATTTAACTACATATGACGTTAAAGGAAAAAAATTCCATTACGTCACACGTCCTAGTTAGACTAAAAAATGTCTTCTATACGAGCAGCTTCTCGACGGTTCATAGACATTGGTGCACCGAGTGAGTTCTTTTAGCATTTCATTTGATGGGCTAGTTAGACTAAATATGTGTGTGTGTATATATATATATATATATATATATATATATATTTATATATTTATAGTGAGAGAAAATAAGAAATCCAGATTAATCAAATACCGTTAATTAAATTTGTGGGATGGTCTGTTATGAAAATTAGATGTACCATAGCCTTATGGAGAGATTTTCAAACCATACTTTGGTGTTAGGCCCAGGAGACAAAGACATATTACTTGAACTAAGTAGACAACATAGAAGATATAGTAGTACAAGAAAATGGAATTCAAAAACTATTAGCCAACAGTTCAAAATACTCTTTCAGGCTTCACTTAACCAGGGCAGAGTACCTGGAAAGAAGCTAATGTCACCTCCCTATTTAAAAAAGGAGAAAAATCTGACCCAGGAAACTACAGACCAGTATCACTTACCAGCATCACATGTAAAATCCTAGAACACATAATATGTAGCAATATCATAAACCACTTAGACAAACAAAATGTCCTCACACCATACCAACATGGCTTTAGGAAATATAAATCATGTGAAACACAACTAATAGGACTAATTGATGATTTTTCTAAAGGTTTAGATAATAGTGAACAAATAGATGCTATCTTACTAGATTTTTCTAAGGCTTTTGACAAAGTTCACCACCATAGTTTGCTTAAAAAATTAAAATATTTTGGCATTAATGGTCCACTGCATCAGTGGATATAAGATTTTCTGATAGGGAGAGAACAAACTGTAATAATAAAATGGCTCTAAATCAACACCGATAACAGTAAACTCAGGTGTACCTCAAGGAACAGTCTTGGGTCCACTACTATTTTTAATTTACATAAATGATTTATCAAATTTCATTACTTCAGGAACAAAAGTCAGATTATTTGCAGACGATTGCATAATATATAGAACAATAAAAACAACACAAGACACATATATTTTACAATGAGAATTAGATGAATTATAGAAATGGGAATCAAATTGGAGCATGTCTTTCCACCCAGAAAAATGTCAGTTGTTAAGAGTAACAAAAAAACTAAAACAAATTAATTCCACTTATCTTATTCATGGCAAACCAGTAACACAGACTAAAAACGCAAAATACCTAGGTGTTATAATAAATGAAAAACTGTCATGGAATCCACATATTGATGAAACTATAAAAAAATCAAACAAAGCATTAGGATTTATTATAAGAAATTTCTATAAATCAAATAAGAACATAAAACTAAAATGTTATTTAACCTTGGTTAGGCCAATAATAGAATATGCATCCTCCGTTTGGGACCCCTCAACTCAAGAAAACATTAAGAAACTGGAACAGTCACAAAATAGAGCAGTTAGATTCATAACAAATGAATATTCACATTTGACTAGAGTAACACCTATAGTAAAATCACTAAATTTAGAAAGCCTTCAGGACAGAAGACTCAAAAGTAAAGTAGCAATTATACATAAAACACTGAACCATGATCTTCAAATACAAAAACAAAATTTAATAAAATACTCTGAAAGACACAAAGATAAAGGCACATTCCTGGTCCCATATGCTAGGACAAATTTGTACAAATACTCCTTCTTCCCTAGTGCTATTAGAGCATGGAATGGGTTGCCTGAGCTAGCCAGGAAAACCAGTGACTTGGCAGAATTTAAGTCATTGGTTAATATTGCATGATTAAATGCATGACGCGTAGGACGTAATCATCTTCTTTTTTGAAGTAACGTCTGTTTTATTTAAGATAAGAAGATAAGGAAGTTGTTTTCCTTAAAAATCGGAATATAATATAAACGATAATTAGATTTTCTAACGTTTTAGCTAGAAAGTTAAATGTAGTGTAAGAGAGAAGTGCGATTTTACATAAATAGAGTTAAAATATTTTTCATATAAAATCCGGAACAACCAATTTTCGTAAATGAGAAATTGGTGGTTTGGGTGTGTAATTTTTTAAATGACATACAATGTTTTTCATTATAATTTCTCCCACTTCTCTTTCTCAAATCTGGAGTTGAAACTTAGCACAAGTCTTCCATCTCCCTAAATATGCCGGAAGAATCGTCATAATGATGTTCAGGAAATCTAGATAATAAACATCAAGAACAAAAACTAGTTGACACTATTTGAACAAATTAATGCATTTTATTTCAACAGTATACCTGAAATATAAATGTATTGAAATACCCGAGCAACAATAAATCCTTGTACAATGTAAAGATATTGTACTCAATAATTGTCTCCCCTCTATTTGTCTAGCTCAGAAAACTCACGACATTATGCTTTCTTATTGCAACACCATTACAATTGGAACAAAATGTTCTCTTCAATCAATTCAAAGTGAAACATTGTTCATGAACACAAATAGAATCAAAAGTCATGGCATTAAAATAAAACACTCCAGTAGAAACAAACTAGAGACATAATGTACTATTTCAAAATAGGGGACAAATAAACCTACTTTTGAAACACTCTGAGAACAGGTTTCACTAGAATTGAATTTGTAGGAGAAACATTTATTGATCTCTGAATTGCATTCAAACTAAGATTAATATATTGAAATTAAAATTTGATTGTAGACATAAATGAAATCATCATCTAAGTTTGTCATGAGCAGATGAGAGTCTTAATCCTAAATGGCAGATGAGAGTCTTAATCCTAAATGGCAGATGAGAGTCTTAATCCTAAATGGCAGATGAGAGTCTTAATCCTAAATGGCAGATGTACTACCTAGGTCAGTGTGTAGTGTGAATGTAGAATGGTCAGAATGGTGTTGAAGAAGAAAGATGTTAGAAAACACAGGGAGTAATGACATTGAGGCTATTAATGACATTGAGGGCTATTAATGACATTGAGGGCTATTAATGACATTGAGGGCTATTAATGACATTGAGGGCTATTAATGACATTGAGGCTATTAATGACATTGAGGGCTATTAATGACATTGAGGCTATTAATGACATTTAGGCTATTAATGACATTGAGGCTATTAATGACATTGAGGCTATTAATGACATTTAGGCTATTAATGACATTTAGGCTATTAATGACATTGAGGCTATTAATGACATTGAGGCTATTAATGACATTGAGGCTATTAATGACATTGAGGGCTATTAATGACATTGAGGGCTATTAATGACATTGAGGCTATTAATGACATTGAGGCTATTAATGACATTGAGGGCTATTAATGACATTGAGGCTATTAATGACATTGAGGGCTATTAATGACATTGAGGCTATTAATGACATTGAGGGCTATTAATGACATTGAGCCTATTAATGACATTGAGGGCTATTAATGACATTGAAGCTATTAATGACATTTTATTATTATTCGTTGAATCAAATTAAAAGTTCTTGTAAATTATTATTTGGGGGCGAGGTGGTGGAATGGTTAAGCGCTTGGCTTTGAACCTGAGGTCTTAAGTTCGAATCTCTGTGAAGATTGGAATTTTGAATTTCAGGATTTTTAGGGCGCCCCTGAGTATGCCCAACTCTAATGGGTACCTGACTTTAGTTAGGGAAGTAAAGGTGGTTGGTCACTGTGCTGGCCACAACATCCTGCTCATTAACCATGGGCCATAGAAAAAGATGACCTTAACAACATCTGCCCCATAGATCGAAAGGCCTGAAATTTTATTATTATTATTATTTATTATTTATGGTTCTGTTTTGGTTTAGGATTAAGAGTCTCATCTGCTCGTAACAATTTCCTTCCTGAGGAGTTAAATGAATGGTCCTGAACACAAAGGTGAAATCTGTAGCTTGTCATCAAATGAAGGCCAGTCCAGATACTCTCGGCAGCACTGCCATAAACACATAGTAGATCAAGAAGATGATTATTGCATTGACCAGATAGAAAAAAAACATGGACTGCTGATGACCCTTGACTCGGCCTAACTTTCTGTAATAGGCCACCACACCAGTGAGGTCATTTTGAATTGTAGGGATGTAACCAAGTTCCTGAGTCGCTTTCTGTATACTGAAGTAGTGAGTGGTCCCTGTCTTGTAGACCTGCACATGAGACAGACGTGTTGGAGATAGGAATAAGAGATGGATACAAATGCATTGAAAAACTTTAGTTGGTATCTTTATTTTCACTTGGACTACTAGCTAACAAACTAATAACCTCTGACCTCTGTTCTTGTCAACATTGGTTGGAAATTATAGACAGGGCTGATGACAGCATGGAGTATTTCTGTCAGCCAGGCTGAATCAAGACAAGATATTGCTACAGTCATAAAATAATGCAAGATATCTGCTACAGTGAAATAATAATGCAAAATATTTGCTACTATGAAATGTGCTACATTGTAATTCTATTTAATTATTTCTTCCATGCTGTAGAAGCTTGCATTCAAATACAGAACAATACAAACTGAATAGAAAGATTGTCATTGCAATGGTAAAAGGTTTGTAGACCCAGGGCTGGATCTAAGGGAGGGGCAGCTCTACCAGAAATTAGAAAAATCTATCCAAATTTCAATGGGTAAGAAACTTTGAAAAAAAAAATTTCTAACATTTTTTTTCACATTTTTACGGCTGACAAAAATGTTGAGATTTAGAAGTGTACACTTGTAGCATCCTCGGGATAAGTAAATACAGCAGTGCATCTACCAAGGGCCTTATCCTCCACAACCTAAAAAATGTACACTTTTTAAAACTACAATATGCATTTTAAATATGTTTTAAAAGAAGAAGAAAGATTAAATTTATAAGAACTCTATCTTATAAATATTTTCATTTATTCATTTAATCCTTAAAGCTTTCAAAACATTGTAAGTGCCTCCACAAAAATCCTGCCCTGGGCCATGACTTGACCTAACTAGGCCTGACTAGAGTCAGCAATTTAAGGTTCATTGACCTTGAAGTGGCCTAACAATGTGATCAAATAATATAAAAACTCAAAACTAGGAAAGTCGCTGTTTTAAATCCTGACACAAAGAAGAAAGAAATTTTCTGAACTTACCAAAGTAGAAAACAATTGTCATAGGAACTTTCACTTTGGGGTAGGAATAACCCAATCCTTCAAACTGAAACAGAAAGTAGAACAACAATAGTGGAATAAGGTAAAAACCCCCCACTAAAATAGAGATAATTGGACAAGAATATTGGAGTATTGTATACAAGCTGGAGAATCTTAGATTTGTATATAACTTTTTTTTTTGTGGTAAT
Organism: Biomphalaria pfeifferi; assembly: GCA_030265305.1. Classification (NCBI taxonomy): domain Eukaryota; kingdom Metazoa; phylum Mollusca; class Gastropoda; family Planorbidae; genus Biomphalaria; species Biomphalaria pfeifferi. Next base: position 389,061 of record JASAOG010000170.1, on the reverse strand, counting down.
TTTTGGGATTTGAGTTCAAGTGCAAAGCTTGTCCCTTCAGACATTCATTGGAACTTTTCCTATCTGGTAACCTTGATTTTAATTGCTTCTAAATTCTTAGTGAAATTGTGTATATATATACACACACACACACACAACTACATACCAGAGGACGAAAAAATTCAAAGTTGTTCACCGGACTGTTGTCACTTATAAAGTAAGCCTTGCCAGCCTGTAACCAAGGAAACAAAAATATCGTGTCAGTAGTTTTTTTCTGGTTGGCTGTGGTGTCTCTTCTTGTTCTAAAGGGGGCTAATAATAATCATTTTTTTACAATAATTTTAGTGCATTGCCTCCCTTAGAACAGTTCTTGAACATGTAGTGTTTACATCAATAAATTATAAGCGAATGGGCTAAAATAACAAAGAAACAAAGAGTTTCGCGCCCAAACACCAAAACAAACACACAAAGAATATTAACAAAAACAAGAAAAACATAAAGGAATACACATTACGAAATAAACAAAACTTATATTGAAGTGTATTTGTATCAATTACTTTAGATAGTCATGTGATAAAATTTGTGATAGATCTAGACTCACAATAATAAATCTGTGCAATTTGAAATGTTTTTACCAATTATATTGTTTTTGATTAGCGCAATTTCATGCTTTTAGCTTTCAAAGCCACTACGATCCTATATCACTGTCTGGACACCAGGGGGTGGGGTGTGGGAAAAGAAGGGAGGGGGGTATCTGAGTTAATTTTACCATCATTGCCTTTTAAATACATAAAAAAAAAAAACTAATTTACTCAGGGCTCAAGCCTTTTCTATACCACCACTTCTGTCAAGTACGATTTCTTTTCCTTGTTCGGATCCAAACAAAATAATGAATTATCTGTAGTTAGCTAACTAAGTGGTCATATTTTTAAAATTGATTCTTATTTAGTCAGGTACAAGAAATACATGTGCAAAATTTCCAACTTGATCCACGATTGGGTTTGGGAGAAATAATGTGTACAAACTTTTAACCAGACAGACAGACATATAGAGTGAGTTGATATAAGATTTGTAAAAAGTGAGTAGACGGTTTTCACAAACAAAAGACACTTAACGATGTCTGCCTGGTCATGCTGTATGCATGCTGGGCTATCGTCTCATTGATCCAGGGCTCAAACCCTGCCTGATGCCATCCCCTGTTGACTTGCCAGAGGTTGTGACAAGGAATTATCTTAAACTCTGAAGGAACAGTCAAAACATTTGTACAAACGATGACCATGAAGTGATACGAAGTTACACTAAAACTGATGTCTGTTTCCAAATGAGTTCTACATAAACATGAAATCAATTTTCAATTTTGTTTTGATGTGTTTATACTTTATACAGATATGCATGCACTATTTCTTTTTAATGGGCGTCATTTCGGAAGTCAACAAGCACACATGAAAATCTATTTCACATATTTAAAACATGTCAAATACAAAACCAAGGCTATACAGTAGTATAGTAGAAAGAAAATTAACCATTAAGTAATTAACCTATATATCTTTACCAAGACATATTGAAATTTGTAGACAAAAAAATATTCTAAAGCCACTAGAATTTTTTCTATTGCTACACAACAGAATTGTTTCTATTAGTACTTAAGAAATTGTTGAGACAGAAACAGATTTTCCTTAGAACTAAATATGACAGATGTAGGTCTAAAGTGAGGAAAATTTTTTTTTTAATCTGAAAAAAAATAGGCCTACATGACACACAAAATACAAATACACAACACAAAATACAAATACACAACACAAAATACAAATACACAACACAAAATACAAATACACAACACAAAATATACAACTACAACACAAATAAAGTCCTGCAGACTCAACACTTATTACAACTTAGAACAAGCTACAAAGAACATACAAAAACAAGCTAAATATGCCCTGTAGCTAGCTACATATAACTAGAACAAGCTACATATAACTAGAACAAGCTACATATAACTAGAACATACAAAAACAAGCTAGATATGCCCTGTAGCTAGCTACATATAACTAGAACAAGCTACATATAACTAGAACAAGCTACATATAACTAGAACAAGCTACATATAACTAGAACAAGCTACATATAACTAGAACAAGCTACATATAACTAGTACAAGCTACATATAACTAGAACAAGCTACATATAACTAGAACAAGCTACATATAACTAGAACAAGCTACATATAACTAGAACAAGCTACATATAACTAGAACAAGCTACATATAACTAGAACAAGCTACATATAACTAGAACAAGCTACATATAACCTACAGCAATATAATTCTTGTGTTCTCTCAAAGCCTCTGCTGCCAGTATATGTGCCTGGACAAGATTGTCTACATGGAGAAAGTCAACAAGTGAGGAGTCTGCACCATAGGTCACTTTGATCAGACCTTGTTCCAGGTAGGACTAGAAGAAACAAGATGACAACTGAAGTGTTAGTCAACAACAAAGTCGTGAAATAAACAACACAGTTGTGAAATAAACAACACAGTCGTGAAATAAACAACACAGTCGTGAAATAAACAACACAGTCGTGAAATAAACAACACAGTCGTGAAATAAACAACACAGTCGTGAAATAAACAACACAGTCGTGAAATAAACATTTTGCAACGTCACCTAGAGAGAAAGAAACAAAATTAAACATTCACAAAGTCACGCTAGGAACAGGTCAGGTATTACATTGCTAAGATCAGGTCAGGGATAACATTGCTAGGATCAGATCGTGTATTACATTAAAACAGGTCAAGTATTACAGTTTTCTTGAGTCCAGGATAAACATGGCTACACAATGAAGTTAAAATGTTAAAAACTTAACGAAACAAACAATGAGATTTATTTATTTACAAAGTATGGTAAGGACTTGGTCATACAAAAGTAATTTAGACAAAAAGATGGCTGCTTGGTCGTGGTGTATGTGCGATGGACTGTAATTCGGTTGTCTCAATGGTCCAGGGTCCATAGCCTGCCCGCTGCCATCCCCCGTCGTCCTGCATGAGGTTTGAATTCCAAAACATAAAAAACAAACTTACTCATAAACAAGCTATTTTAGACAATACAGTTGCCTACTCTAAGTAATACCGTAGCCTACTCTAGGTAATACCGTAGCCTACTCTAGGTAAAACAGTAGCCTACTCTAGGTAATACAGTAGCCTACTCTAGGTAATACAGTAGCCTACTCTAGGTAAAACAGTAGCCTACTCTAGGTAATACAGTAGCCTACTCTAGGTAAAAACACAAAGCTTTGTCATTTCGGCCTACTACGAACTTTGAAATCTAACTTTCTGTACATTTGACCAAATCTTTATGGATTTACATTACAAAGTAGCGGACTTAAACTCTTTAAACTTAGTCAGGTATGTCCAATGAGATCTCATAGGCGAACGTGAGTATCGATTTGTGCACGGATACTTTAATCCAGTATCGAATAAATGAGCACAACGTTGATACTTCAGTGTCATGTCAAAATGACGTGACGGCGAGCTGCAACATAAAATTCTCCACATCAATTATACAAAGCAATCATTGGATCAGTTCTGGAGCTGGGACACGCCGAGTTTTTGTATTGCCTTCAACAAGTGACTTTACACACGAACTACAGCAAATAGATCTATAGCTGACCAACTCCTTCAAAACGCAGTCCATGAATAGATCACGAATTGTGTTGATAACATCTTACGCTGTTGATATTACAAAGTTGTTCAGTAAAGCATGAGCAAAATGCTTTTCAAACATCGCGGAATAGTCCCAAGTGCCAGACATGCCATTAGGGCCACAACTGCGGGATACAGCGTCTTGGATTTATCCCATAAAGTATCATCCAAAAGTCATAAGCTTGGGATAAACTTTTCAAAAACAAAACAACTCTTCGCTGTGACTAGCTCTAAAACATTGAGGACAAGTTAGTCCACAAACTTAGAAGGCTTTTAGTGGTACTCACGACTATCCGAGGGATGTGCCTCTGTTCACCTGGTCCATACACTCCAGCCAGTCTCAGTGCACAGCATCTTAAGATTTGACCGTTGGATGTCAGCTGACCGTTGGCTGCCAGGACCTTCTTCTCTGCAAACATTTTGGTCTTGGAGTAATAGTCAGTGAACTGGGGAACAAGAAATAAAACTTGAAACAGCAACCAGAGCACGAAGTGGGACAAGCGTAATGACAAACAGACAACAAAGAAACAACCCTAACATTATAACACTAATAACAGAATAATATTGTTTAAGTTGTATGTTGAACTTGATACGTAATGCCCTACTCCGTTTACTTATTTCTAAATGCCTCTCTATAAAGAACTCGGTTAAATAAAAACAGCTGAAAAAAAGGCATCGAAAAAATAGCATCACTAATGAGAAGACTAAACTAACAAGAATTAGGCTGAACTGATTTTTACAAAGCTTATATCAACTCATTGTGTCTGGAATCTTGTACATCTTGTTTTTCCACTTTTCATTCTCGGATGAAATTGAAACTTTGAACAATTATTTAGTGTCGAGTACAAATCATTAAATAAAAAAATTAACCAATTAGTTAATCAATAAGTCGTAATTAATAAAATTTTATTTTCTATAGAAATTCACTGAGCTAAGGGGAGATAAACCGTGTGTAGAGAATTATGTCGTTAACTAAAAATATTACATTACAGTTTTTTGTAGACTATAAAACATTCTATTTTTTAAACTACTTCTATAGTTGAGTGGCTAGCTCGTCGGCCTTCTATCATGGAGGCTCCAGACCCCAAGTTCGAATTCAGATTTGAGCAACGTTATTTTTACTATCTATTGACAAGACAGCACCGAAACCTTCTCCCAGATACCTCCTCCTTCCCCTCCCCCCACTGGTTAAAAATAAAAAGTGAAAGCGCACTGAGCATGTTATAAGCATGAACACTGCGTTTAAAAAACACAAAATTAATTTAAAAAATTCCAATCACTCACATTTTACTATTGTTAGTCTAGGTCTAATAAAAATTACATGACTGATTTCAAATAATTAATGCAATTTCACAAAATTTTAGCTTTGTTTAAAAAAAATATTTGTTATATTTTACTTGTTATCATAAAACATTTTTCACACTGTCACAATTCTCTTGTGAAAATGTCAAACTGAACATTTTCTAAATGTCTTTTCCCGAACCATGTGTGTGTGTGTGTGTAATTACTTTGTCTTCACTCAAGTAGGGACAGCTCTCATCACCATTGTGAATCTCCTGACCTCCATAGACCACATTGTAAGTGCTGGTGTAGACCAGTCTGGTCACGTCATTCTTCAGACAGGCTGAAAGCATAAATACAAACAAGGTACACACACATACGTTTAATTTGCAACACTGCAGAAATAAATAGATGATTCCCAGTTCCAGTGTGCTCTGATAATGTCCACTTGTGGACATTCATCGTCACCTTTTGAACCTTATTGAGTAGTAGCACGAAGATGTAGCGTATTAGCACCTAACTACGCCATGGGACAACACTGGTTATGTCATGTAATTATATTTAATAAGTGGTTCTCAAACTGTGGTCCGAGGGCTCCAAGACTAGCGCATGGGGTCCACAGAAAGGTAAAAATTGTATACAATTAAAAGATTTTTAACTCGCCCCTCCCTACTGTTTAATAGGTCTATTACGTATTATTCTATGACGACTTAAACCAACGATTTCAAGACATTCTTCACTTGGATATTCCCGACAGGGTATTAAAATATTTTGTGGATGGACAAACTCTGATCCCAATCATAAATGAATCCATACCAATGCAGGAGCAGCTTATATAAATATCCACAAACGAGGACCTTAAACCAGTGTGTGAAAAAATATACCACAAATTCTGGTTACAGAAACAGATTTCAATTTTATATCCTGCATTATAGACCATTGTACTGAGTTGTACTGAGTTGTTGACTGCTTCAACGTCTTTTGATCTATTAGAACTTGGACTCAGTGCCGAAATGAAGCTCATAAGGATTCAGTGCCGATATGAAGCTCATAAGGATTCAGTGCCGATATGAAGCTCATAAGGATTCAGTGCCGATATGAAGCTCATAAGGATTCAGTGCCGATATGAAGCTCATAAGGATTCAGTGCCGATATGAAGCTCATAAGGATTCAGTGCCGATATGAAGCTCATAAGGATTCAGTGCCGATATGAAGCTCATCACAAATAAAACAGACCGACTAGAAATTTGTGTTCGTGGAGCTATGCGGTTGTTATTTACAAACATTAAGCCGGACATCAATATTTTCATAAAAATATCATCCACATCATCGAAGTCATTATTTTTTTTTTGTACAATTTTTTTAAAAACAAAAAATGAGATGAAACTCCTTGAACTTAATGTTTTTTACATTTGTATTTTTTGTTCTTTTTCACTAAGGGTCCCTGGGCAAGTTTTGACTGTTTAAAGGGGTCCCCCGGTCAAAACAAGTTTGAGAACTTCTGCACTAAACCATAACTGGAGATTTTGCACCCCCCCCCCCCCCACCCTCTTGTGATAGAACTTATGAATATTTGTATTTGAACACTCATGTCAGTTCTAGTCTGTGCTGAACAAAGGCACGTTGTGAGTACACAGTACAAACCTGAACTTGGAGCAGCCAAAAGGGCTCGTTGAACGCAGGTTTTAGGAGAGAAACGCCTTGGACATTTTCTTGTTCTCTTCGAATTAAATAAAACAGGAAAATAAATTTAATTCCCAACCAAACACTCTGCGACTAACACACACACACACTCCCAACCAAACATATACACACTCTCTCCCGAACACACAGCACATAAAAATGGTTTCACAAAAGTAGAGAAAGTTATTTCTAGACACAATCTTAACTAATCCCAATGTTCAATGTGTTTGACCAAACGTGGTTTCGTGTGGTCCTGTTTCTTTCGTAGCGTAAACTCGTAAGAAAACAAAAGGATGCAAACAGGTTTCAAGAAAAGGTTTTAGTGTCATTATGTTGAATGTAGCAGTCAAGTCAAACAGGTTTCAAGAAAAGGTTTTAGCGTCATTATGTTGAATGTAGCAGTCAAGTCAAAGAGGTTTTTTAATTTACACCTAATCTTTAGTCAATTGTTTTACCATGTTAACTTTTAACTGAGTCGAAGATTCAAAAGTCCAAATAAATAAGTTGGAAGTAACACAAGTTTAAGTAACAATAAAAGACTTTGTATTCAGGAAATAAAAGACAAAAATGATGATACAGTAAATATCAACCACATATCTGCCTTGTCGTTTGGTATGCGCTCTCGATGGTCCCAGGTTCAAATCCTGAACGCCTATATTGCCGTCCACTAGAATTTTGAACTAGGGTGTAAATACGTTACTTTCTGAAGAAACATCCGAAACAAAAAACATTACACCCAATACAAAAGCGAAACATCCAATACAAAGTCAGTCAAAACATCCAATACAAAAGCGAAACATCCAATACAAAGTCAGTCAAAACATCCAATACAAAAGCGAAACATCCAATACAAAGTCAGTCAAAACACCCAATACAAAAGCGAAACATCCAATACAAAGTCAGTCAAAACACCCAATACAAAAGCGAAACATCCAATACAAAGTCAGTCAAAACATCCAATACAAAAGCGAAACATCCAATACAAAGTCAGTCAAAACATCCTATACAAAAGCGAAACATCCAATACAAAGTCAGTCAAAACATCCAATACAAATGCGAAACATCCAATACAAAGTCAGTCAAAACATCCAATACAAAAGCGAAACATCCAATACAAAGTCAGTCAAAACATCCTATACAAAAGCGAAACATCCAATACAAAAGCGAAACATCCAATACAAAGTCAGTCAAAACATCCAATACAAAAGCGAAACATCCAATACAAAGTCAGTCAAAACATCCTATACAAAATCAGTCAAAACATCCAATACAAAGTCAGTCAAAACATCCAATACAAAAGCGAAACATCCAATACAAAGTCAGTCAAAACATCCAATACAAAAGCGAAACATCCAATACAAAGTCAGTCAAAACATCCTATACAAAATAAAAACATCCAATACAAAGTCAAAACATCCAATACAAAAGCAAAACATCCAATACAAAAGCAAAACATCCAATACAAAAGCAAAACATCCAATACAAAAGTAAAACATCCAATACAAAAGCAAAGCATCCAATTCAAAAGCAAAACATCCAATACAAAAGCGAAACATCCAATACAAAAGCAAAACATCCAATTCAAAAGCGAAACATCCAATACAAAAGCAAAACAACCAAGATACAGACATTTTACATTATTATATGTATACTAGCCTGACATTACCCGCGGCCTGCGGGTCTAAGTTTGTGTTTACTAATCTAGTGGATTGGATTTCGATGTATGTTAAACTTAGCTAATGATCCTTTTAAGTTTTTTCTCTTTCGCTACGAAAATAAAATTAGGTTTGCGAAAATGGGTTTACCCGAAGCCGATACATTCATATCTATTAAAAACGAAAAGAGCGATAGCTTTGTTAAATGAATGGGATTATAAAGTGAACAATTAAACGAAATAATTTTTTGTACAGATTCATGAATGAATATAGATCTAGGCCTATCTCAACTCGGCTTCGCAGCTTTCGTAAACGAATGTAGTCTCTTAAAAATGCTTTAGAAAACCAAATTTGAATGTTTATTTGATCAAAATATGAAATGAATGGACTATAATTAGGATGTTCATGTGTTAAAGTATAAAACTATCTGTGCGAAGAGAAGTTTTATCATCTTAGAGTTGAATTAGAGTTTTAGATCTAGGGATGGGATTATAAAGTAAACAATTAAACGAATTAATTTTTAGTACGCGATTCATTACGGTATCGTCTAATGAAAGAATGTTCGCCAGGAAATCTGTAGTCACAGATATCAGGAACTAATTTATGTAAAAAATGCTTTTGAAACACAAAATTGAAGGTTAATTTTATTATATAATGAAATCAATGGATCTTCTTTTGTATTTTCATGTGTCAAAGTAAAAAACTATGTGCGCAAAGTGTATTTCTTAAAATTAGATCTAGGTCTAAATCCTTTCGATCTTTTCTCATGTCAACATTGTTAACCATGGCATAGATCCATATATACTATAGCTTTAATAGAGTCGGACAACTTTTTTTTTTTTTGAGGGTCTTAAGTCTGTTTTAGGGCTACAATACATACACTACGGTCTAAGTTAGTACCCAAGGAACGTTCCTGCCTAGTTTTATTGAGATTGGTCAAGCGGTTTTGATGTCTATAAGTCACATACATACATACACCTTACTTTCTACTTTATAGTATAGATGTGTGTTTATCTCATGTGGATGTGTTGATACTGTTGTGTATTATTTTCAAAGATATAATGCTGTTATCTTCGTTTTATCGATACACTGTTGATATTATCATCTGGAAATCAATTTCTGGTCAGAAGCTGTCAAGAGAGAGTGAGAAAGAGAGGGAGGAGAGAGAGAGAGAGGGTAGAAAGAGAGTAGATAGAGATAGAAGAAAAAGAAAAGAGATTGTGAGAGAAAGGCCATTTCCTTTATCCTTCTCTCTTTCTGTCTTTCTATCCTCCAGTGAACAAATTGACCGCGTTTATTCTCTTCTCCCTAACAAAGCTGACATCTCATAATGGGGAAGTATTAAAAAAAGGTTTTGATTTATTATCATCAATTTGGAGTTATTATCTCATTAGCCTCCCATTACAGCCGTGTCCCAGATCTCTGCATTGGTTATGGGCGCTCAGGGAATAGAGGGAGGGCACAGGAGGTGAGGGAAAACTGACAAAAGTTGGAGCAAGGGAAGTGGGGGGGGGGGGGGGAGGGGACATACTATTACACAGCCTGAATATAAGGCCAGCAACTCTGGCACCAGAGAAAAACAATGCATTTTAAAGGATTTTGGTTTTGTCTCAATACCTCTTCATATAGCACGTAATGTAGCCATCTACTAACACGTGATGTAGCCACCACACACTACACGCAATATAACCACCACACACTACACGCGATATAGTCACCACACTACACGTGATGTAGCCACCACACACTACATGCGATGTAACCACCACACACTACACGTGATGTAGCCAACACACATAACATGTGATGTAGCCACCACACTACACTTGATGATTTCATCACACACTACACGTGATGTAGCCACCACACTACACTTGATGTAGTCACCACACACTACACGTGATGTAGCCACCACACTACACTTGATGTAGTCACCACACACTACACGTGATGTAGCCACCACACACTACACGTGATGTAACCACCACACACTAAACGCGATGTAACCACCACACTGCATGTGATGTAGCCACCACACACTACACGTAATATAGCCTCCCCACACTACACGTGATGTAGCTACCCCACGCTACACTAAGCATACCACACTACACGTAATGTAGCCTCCAAAAACCTCTCTTGTAAATTATGCTTCACTTCAGACTCAAACTTTTCCTTTTTCAACTCATTCACTTTTGACGCTCCACACTCCCACAACTCTGTAGCAGGCGACATAAACAAGGTGAGTTCTAAACTAACTAGTGGCCTGTTTGTAAGCACTGAGTCAGAGATTTTATTGTCTGGTATATAGACCACACAAATAACTGGTCAACCACAGAAGACTAGTGGTCAAGTCAGACTACATCTATAAGAAGTGAAATCAAAATAAAAAAAAGAAATGCTTGCGTCTGTGTCAAGAGAAGAGCCAGTCAGTCCTCTCAGCAAGATGAATCAAGCAAAAAGATAAAGTCATTTCCGGTAAAAACATGTGACAGGTTCCTCAACTCTGGCTGTGTATATTAATTTCTCTGTCATTCTTCTTTTCTCTCAAGCTGTCAGAGAGAGAGAGAGAGAGAGAGCGAGAGGAGAAAGAGAAAGAGAGAGACAGAAAGAAAGAGAGAGAGAGAGAGAAAGAGAGAATGTGAATAAAAAGGGAGCTAGGATTGTCTTAAAAAAAGATTTGTTCAAAATGAACTATTAGATCCGCTGAAACTAAAGTAAACAGTTTTTAAACAAGTAAATACAAAGTCATTTAGAATGAAAGGAAATGCTCATAATCCTGATGGAAATATTTGAATGACATTTGTCATTGACATTTGTAATTTTACACAAGATTCGGACATTTTCAAAACAAACTACAAGGAGACATAGTTGTCATTATGAACCAAAAGTAAACTTACACAACTGAAGAGCGACTTTTTTTTTTCTTTGATAAAAGGTCAAGTTAAACTGACTAAATATGAATCTACTTTCGATTGAACCATCTAAGACGTACGTTACATACTCTCAAACAAACGCTTTAGAGCGCGCAGAGATACATACACACAAACACACACACAAATGTATATATATACACGCATATAATTTCAACTATAATTCTTGTGTCTTTAGTTGATGCAGTCTAATCACACTCTGTAGTGAATCTCTGAAGTGAGAATGTGTAGTAAACCAGTGAAGTGAAATTATTTAGTTAATTAGTGACATGAAGCTGCGAAAGGAAACTGAAATGAAACTATAGATATGAAACCATGAAGTGAAACAAAGGAGTTAAAATTGAGAAATGAAACTGTGAAATAAAACTTGCGAAGTAAAACTATGTAGAAAAACTGTGAAATGAAACTGAAATAAAACTGAAATAAAACTTTGGATTAAACTGAAAAGTGAAACTGAAATGTAACTGTGAAATGAAACTGAAATAAAACTTTGGATAAAACTGAAAAGTGAAACTGAAATATAACTGTGAAGTGAAACGACGTAAAGAAATTGTGAAATAAAACTCCGAAGTGAAACTACATAGTGAAACTGTAGTGGAACAATATAGTGAAACTGTGTAGGGTTAGGTGTCATACCACCCATTGACATCTCAAACTTGGTTCAGTCATCAGTTTGATATTCCAATGTTATAGTTAAGCTACTGACACTAGCTCTAACCTCTAGCAGGTATGAACAGAATCTAGCTGAGTTGTGACTGTTGGCTCACTAAAAAAAGTTTGTAGACATAACAACAACTTTCTTCAGACACACGAGTTCACTCAACACACACACGGCGGAAAAAAATAATAATACACGCTTGTAAATTATTAAAAACCATATTTCTGCGACAAAAGTGACTTTTTTTTTTTGAAAGCCAGGACATCAATTTTTTGATGACGATACACTAGACCAAGTTTTCATAAAAGGAGAAGTACGCTTGAAAATTCTCCCCAAGAAAAGATGACGGCCATTTTGAATTCCCCCAGTGAATGACTTGATCGCAGGAGAGCAGTAGGACAACCGCCGCCGTTGCTAGAGTTCTTTCCCCTGCCAGTGACCTCCATTTTTTTTTATTGCTTTAAGCCGCGCGGCTCGTGGTCAATAATTTACGTTCCTTCCCTAGCAACCGCTCCGCGTCCTAGGAGACTCATTCGGCTTGATTTAGATTGTAAATTGTGACAGCGGCAAAAGGCTTTGAGCCATATTTTAATGACTTAAAATGATACACAAATAAAAGAAAATTCAGATTATAGCTGAAAATTTTTTTAGAAGACTATCTTTATGGGACAAGCTTTTTGTTTTCACTGAAATGTGTATAAAACACCCAACTCTGTAGAACTCCATTACTTTATGAAACAGACCTAATGACCTCGTTATTGTATTTAGTCTGTCCCTCGACCACCCTTAAAAGGCAATTTTTTGGCTAACGTGACTGAAAGACAAAAAGTTAGCGTCAAGAGCTGATGGCTATAAAATAGTAGCCTATTGGTTGCAGGTTAAAGACTGAACACAGAACGTTAAGTAGAACATTTCGATGTAGAGTAAGGCGCCCTCACATAAATTGATTTGAAATCATTTTCTTTAAAAAGCTTCTATCAACTCACTCTGTCTGGTCAAAAGTTTGTACACTTTATTTCTCCCACACCCAATCTCGGATCAAGTTGAAACGTTTGCACAATAGTTTTCTTTTAGCTGACAACACACAAAAAATCAATAAAAAAAATTAACAAACTAGTTTATTAACTATTAGTAATTAATCATTTTGTTTGGTATCTCCAAAAAGGGAAAGAAATTGTATTTGACCAAAGTAGTGGTTTAAGCTGAATTAGTCCCCTTTATATGTCGCCGGCTGAGTCTTAGTGAACGCAAACATGAAATACGACGAGACTAGAGAAACACATGAATATACAATCTTCTATGTTCATAAGAACTTCACTAGCGAGTGGTTACAGTGTCGGCTTGAGCCATGAGTTTGAATTCAGGTCATTACGCCGCCCCCCCCCCCCCTCCCATTTTTAAATTAAAAAAAACAACTAAATGCTTATTTATTGTTAGTCTAGATCTATTACAAAACTGACCCAAACTAACTGATACAACTACACTTAATATAAGCTCTTTTTTTTCTTGTTATTAGGTTGCTTTTGACCAAAACGCTTCTGGCTTTCACTAGAAATTAAATATTTTAAAACACTGGATGGCAGAAAAAAATGCTTATTGGCTGGGAGAGTAAAAAATAAAGAGAATGTCAACATATGAAATAACATACAACTCTCTCCAAGTAAACATAGAGTGTCCAGTGTCATCAAGTGTACACATACTCAACTATTTTAATCCAGTTAAAAATCTATTTCATGTCTGTAAATAATTAGATGTAATACGAAACTCAGACAATTCCCAATTAGAAATTATTTATTTTTTACTACATTATTATTAGAAAAGAGAAAAAAAAAGGTTTCTGTTCCAAAACAAACAGCCACACACACACACACACATGTAACATTGAAGACCTAGACAAATACCAAACAGTATATTAAACGTATTCCAGCTATTCACAACGAAATATCCCATCACATGCTAGTTGATGAACTCCAGAACTAATTGTCAAGAAAACAAATATATCGGCCCCACATAGTAGTCATTTCATCAAATTTGTAATAAATCTAGACTAACAATAATAAATGTGTGCAATGCGCTATGATCCTGTCACTTGTTTGGACCAATGGGGAAGAGGGGTTAGGGAAGAAGAGGGTATCTTGTTAAATGTTACAGTGATCGCTTTTCGAATGCATTTTAAAAAAAGTAGTACGACATGAATTCGAATTCAGGGCTCAAGCCTCCTCAAGGGAACTAATTCAGCTAATACCACCACATCTGGAGAATACAATACCTTTTCTTGCTTGATGCCAAACAAAATAATTAATTGCCAATCTAATTGGTTATTTTTTTTATTCTTGTTATGTCGGGTACAATAAATAAGTTTGCAAAATTTCAACTTGATCCGAGATTGGGTGTAGGAGAAATAACGTGTATAGATTTTTGGCCAGACATAAAGGCTGAGAGAATGAGTTGGTATAAGATTTGTTAAAAAAAAAAGAAATATAATTTAGCAACAATTAGAAGTCTAATGACTAATTTGGTGACACTAAGAATAAGCAGTCTGGTAGTATTAGGAAAAAATTATGTCAAATGAGTAGTTTCATGACATGAAGTACTTATGTGACTGACTTCTTTGGTGACTTTAAATACTTCAGTGACTGACTAGTTTAATGATATTTTCCTTCTGCAGTTATCTTGTATATTTGCCTACACAGACCGAAGTTCTTACCTTTAAGAACCGCCTCTGTGCCTCCGAGATTGATTTTCTCTATCAAGTCTTTGTTAAGCTGAAATAGTATATGTTGTATGGCTTGTGAGTGATTTCAAAACATTTCAAGAAATATAAGTCAACAAACATGGTTTTATAAGTGGTCAAAATAAGTTTGAATTCTAAAAATAATCTATTTAGACGATGTTATCAGACATTTGACAGGATGACAACTTCATGTAAGGAAAAATAGATCAGACAGTTGACACGATGACAACTTCATTATATAGGTCTTGATCGTTTTTCTGTGGACGAGATGAAAGTAATTAGTTGTTTATAGGAATATTAGTCGAATATTTCAGAACGAATCTTGTTCATTCTCGACACTAGATAACACACATATCTTTGACACCATACTTATTACAAGGCTTATATCAACTCACTGTGTCTGTCTGTCTGATAAAAAGTTTGCACACCTTATTTCTCCCATACTCATTCATGGATCAAGCTAAAACTTAGCACAATTATTCACTGAGATTGGAAAATTAATACTTTGGTATTCACAGATATGGCTAAATGTGTTGGGTTAAATAATCGTTAACGCTATTGCTCCCTCACGCATTCTCCGATCAAGTTGATTCTTTAAATAATTATTTATTGTACCTAACCAAACACGAATCAATAAACAAAAATACTCAATTAGTAAATTAATTATTGGTAATTCATTATTTGTTTGATATTGAATAAGGAAATAACTTGTACATGATTGGTAAATATAGTTTAAAGTACGGAGTTCTTCCCCTTTACGTAAGCTTTGTTTTGTGTTTATTTTTAAAGGCTTTTTTGATTATTCTTGTTTTAAATAACAGAATTATATTTGAAATCTTATTTTAAATAACACACAAATATTTGAGACTGAAAGAGATTCAATTAAAATACTGTAAGAAATGAAGATGGAGGTCACAGTTGTCACTGGGACAGGTTCTGGTGGAAGTTGGGATCATTTTGTAGAAGTAGATAATAATCGAATCTGTTGACTTGAATTTATACACGATTTTAGAGTCTTTGTGTTTCTGTACAAGCTGGACGAGCTGAATACAGACCATCAAATGTAACAGAGACGGACAATAAGTGAAAGAGACTCATAGGTTACGTGTGAGTCACAGAGTAAAAGAGAGAAAACGTGTGAGAAAGAAATTGAAAGAGAAACAGAATAAATTAATATATATATCAACAGATAAATAAATAAAAACGGAGAGAAGAGACAGAGACAAAGAAAGATTTTGTGAGTGGTTGCTCAGTGTGTCATAGGGAGTTGTAAAAATAGGTGGTGTAAAAAAAAAAAAAGAAAAGGATTTTAAACAGGTTTACTATTTCTTGAATTTTTTTCTTTCAAGGATCTGAACAGAAAGATAAAACTAGAAGGCAACGAAACTTGACAACCGAAAGAGAAGAAATCCCATCAATCACTGGGATTTAAATCTCTCTTTTGATGACATCAGACATTAACAGTTGTGAGTCAATAACATGTGTAACGTATTGTCAGTGACTTACACATTACTCACACAATCTATCGAATCTGACAAAAACACATAACTCAATCACATGAATCAACTCTGACAATCATTTGATTCGCATATGGCAATAATTTGATTCAACTCTGACAATCGCATAACTGAACTCTGACAATCACATGATTCAACTCTGACAATCATTTGATTCAACTCTGACAATCATTTGATTCAACTCTGACAATCATTTGATTCAACTCTGACAATCATTTGATTCAACTCTGACAATCATTTGATTCGACTCTGACAATCATTTGATTCAACTCTGACAATCATTTGATTCAACTCTGACAATCATTTGATTCGACTCTGACAATCATTTGATTCAACTCTGACAATCATTTGATTCAACTCTGACAATCATTTGATTCAACTCTGACAATCACATGATTCAACTCTGACAATCATTTGATTCAACTCTGACAATCATTTGATTCAACTCTGACAATCACATGACTCAAATACGACAAAGAACAAAAAAAGATATGGCTTACAAAAACAAAATGTGCCTTATGTGTCAACAAGGGAACATTTTAGTTTGTTTAGATGACATTGAACCCTAACCCTGTTTACTTAGCTACAGAACTAGCACGAGCCTCGTCTACACACATCTTCATCAGCTCTGATTTCATTGAAAATTGCGGCTCTTCCTTGGAACAGGCACATCCACGAAGTGGGGGTCTTCTGGTGACATCTTCTATTTCACTGCTTAGCTGGGTGTAGAGTTACCTGCCCTGAAGCTAGACCTTGCCAGATTTTATTTTAAATTATTATTTTTCTCTTATTCCCAACAAATTAATGTTTTAGAGATACAAAGAAAAACATTCCAGTGTATTCGACATTTTCTTTCATCGATCGGTCCCTCATTTCGACACTTTTAAAGTTAAATATTGTGTATGAAGAAAAAAAAAGACAATTACTTTATTTTTTTTAGATGTAAAAAATGACTAAATCAAAGGCTAACATATTGATTGCATAAGTTGAAAGGTGGGTTTGATCATTCAATGGTAGGATTTGTTTTTCAACATTTGCGTCTAGGTATATTTAGGTCATTTAGCTAGTTTGATTTATTTATTTTTTAGCTGGTCGATTTAGGTCTTACAGCTGGTTCGCTTAGATAAATTAGTTGTTTGATTTATATCTTTCAGCTGGTTGAGTTTTTGCTGGTTTTCAAGCTTTTTCAGCTAATGGATTAGGCTCTTTCAGATGGTTTCTTTTGAACATTTAACTGGTTTAGATCATTCAGATGGGTGATTTAGATCATTCAGCTGGTTGAATTAGGTCATTTAGCTGGTTGATTTCTATATTTAAGCTGGTTGAATCAACAACAGCTACTGATGTCTCTTGTTACTTCTGCTATTTCTTTTCTTTAGTATTCCTTACCAAAAGTTCGTTCTATCCTGGTCTTCTTTTTCCCTTTCCATTATTGAAGTGTCTTTTGTTTATTCTAGACTTCTTTTTATTTTCTAATAAGTTACATTCTTTTACGCTGACACTATTTGGTTAAATTATAAGTTGGGTTGAGTGGTTTACTTATCAACACAGGCCGAACTTTAAAAACTAAAGTCAATTTAATTTTTTATGCCAGAGTTCGTCCTCAAATACAATAGTTAATATAGTGTTTCGCACAAAGTTGTCAGATTTTCTATTAATCCATTTGAGAATATATCTTAAACACGGTAATCTGACCTCTGATTTCATTTTGCTCTTTAAGGGAGATAATGAAATCAATAGACACACTAAACAATGTTAAAGACGCTGTGTGAAAGATTATTGTTGTCAACAAAATATTAAAAAGTACTTTGTTTTCAAACAAAAGAGTTTAGAAGATTAATCTTATACTGCTAAAATGTTTTAAAAAAGAATCGTCTTTCTTTCGAAATACATAATTATCAGCACGCACGATCTTCTGTACACCAGATACACCAAAAAAGCAAGCTATTTATAGTTATCCACTATTGATGGGGATCTCCAGTAAACTTTGTCAGTTTTGAAATGTTCAATGTCGAATCGAAAGCTATCGCTACAAGTAAATCTACTTCCTGCATGACTTATCAAAACTGGCTTGTAGATCGCTAAAAGTAGATCTACTTCCTGCATGACTTATCAAAACTGGCTTGTAGATCGCTACAAGTAGATCTACTTCCTGCATGACTTATCAAAACTGGCTTGTAGATCGCCACAAGTAGATCTACTTCCTGCATGACTTATCAAAACTGGCTTGTAGATCGCCACAAGTAGATCTACTTCCTGCATGACTTATCAAAACTGGCTTGTAGATCAACACAAGTAGATCTACTTCCTGCATGACTTATCAAAACTGGCTTGTGAAAGTTTGTTCTCCAACTTGCTCACAACCTGCGACTACCTACAGAGGCGGTGCAGGGGGCGAGTGTCAGGGCCACGAATATTTGTACGATGGGCTGACGGTGACAAAAGATTCTCTTTATCTCAGGGCCCCCCTATGTCGCGGGGTTGGGGTAGTTGTCCCACACGCAACCTGACGCCGCCCTTGCTATCTAGTCATAAAAGACAGCAATTTATAGAGGCGATTTCCATCTTAAACCCATATACTATGAGCATGTTCCTATAAGACATACAAGCAACATGCATGGATACAACGTCATTACTAAAGTAGCTCATCATTAGAAAATAAATTGCAACTATTTAATGACCCGACTAGATAATAGCTTCGAATCTGTAATCTTCACCAGTGGTGTCAGATTTATATTGAAAAAGTACTAAGCTAACGGGAGATTAACCTTGCAGTAATAAGAGATATATTAGCGAATGGAAGTCTTGTCAGCAGGAATGACACAAGACGTGTAAAGAAGCAAAACCAGAAGAGTAACTTGCGCATTTGTGTACATTAATTGATTGCTTCAAAATAATCGATGCAATTTCATTGAATATATTCGATACTTGCCAAAAAAATTGTTTTAATAATCATAGATTTTTAAATACATGTTATAACTAATGATAAAATGTCATAAACAACGTAATAAAAAAAAAGAATCAATCATTTTTTTTCCCAATTTGTAACAATCAATGTTGTAACAATCAATGTTGTAACAATCAATGTTGTAATTGCTCTCTCTTTAGAATATTTCAATTAAAAAAATATATCGAAAGTTTTTAATTAGGAAATTTTAGGGTGAAAGTTGTAGGGGGATAGGGCTGATATCCTGATCTAACCGCACCGGATGACACCGACCCTAGTGACGCCACTGATCTTCAGGATACAATGATATGACGCAAGTTTAAGATATCCCAAATATTGAGCGTTATTACAATGAAATGCACGCATACACACACATATTCACACACACGAAACCCAATTGAACGTAAATGAACCAGTGGGAGGTGAGCTGCTCTCTTCAATGGCCAGATAAGCAGAAGAGAGACCTCTGATTTAAAGAAGACCAAGTGAAGTGGATAGCTTTAAAGTTTATCTTGGATTTGGCGGGAACATGCACGCAGGTCAAGGGAGTTAACTTTGTTGTCCGTGCGGTGCCTCCTTATCACCCTTAAGACAAAAGCGTCACGTGATGCAAGAGAAAAAAAAAAGAAAGTTTAAAAAAAAAAAGGAATAAAAAAGAAAGATTCCAAAGACATGTTTGAATGAATGCATGTATTGATCCATTAAAAGATAAACAAGATACAGAACAAGTGAAAACAACTTAGATGTCAGTCAATGGCCAAATGACGTGTTCCCGTCAGTCGTTTCCCAGGCTGTAAATCCTGGAGTGATGTCAACATCTACACAATATCCCAAAAAGGATTAAACTGCCTCCCATTGGGTTTTCCAGAATTAGACGAAGCCAGAGGGCCGAGGAAAATAGGGCGGGGGAGAGCTCTCCGAGCAGAAGTCTCCTCGACTTAGTCAACATTTCCTATTCACAGTGTCAACAACATGCCAAAACTCAGGGTCACGTGGGTGTCTGAGTGTGTTACTCACGCCAGGCCCTGAGACGTCGACACATA
This sequence comes from Biomphalaria pfeifferi, assembly GCA_030265305.1. NCBI lineage: Eukaryota > Metazoa > Mollusca > Gastropoda > Planorbidae > Biomphalaria > Biomphalaria pfeifferi. Next base: position 368,930 of record JASAOG010000170.1, on the reverse strand, counting down.
AATAGAGACAACGTCCAGCACAATGAAGAGATGTCCAAGAAATAAACTACAAAATATTGACACGGCTAATGTTGTAATGCAGGGAAGTCAATAGGATGACGTCAGGGGTGAAAGCCCCCTCCCCAGCATGTTTATACAATAGCATAAACGTAATATTTATAGTGTGTGTGTGTGTGTCTGGAGGGAAGGGGGAACGAGGCGAGAGATTCTTGGCTCATTTGTATGACTCGTACTGGAGGGGTTTGAGAAAAACAATCTGGAGGATAGTGTAATCTTAAATGAAACACACACACACAACAAACACACAGAAGTGACCGGTAGAATGACGTTCACACTAAAGACATGACCTTCAAGTCCAAATATTGGCATTTTCGCCATGTTGACTTCAAGGCAAAGAAATATAATTTAAACCCTTGTTTGAAATAATTTGAATACACACAAATTCATATTATGAAAGCCATATTACAAGCAAAAGTACTCACATCATAATACAAGAAGTTACAACGTAGTGCAAGTACTTTGATTATATAACATCTTTTTAGAAGTGCAAGTACTTTGAAAGGTAGCACGGACATTTTCTCCCAGATACACCCCTCCCACTGATTCCCATAAAAAAATTGGACCATAGAGCGATGAGTATGCTATTAGCGTACAAATACAAGTTTTGCTATTAGCATACAAGTTTTCACTATACAAAAAAAAAGGAAAGTCTAGATTGACCTCCGCGTAACTAAATCAGCTTCTCCCAAAACAGATTTGAGCTTCTTATTGCAGAATGTAAAAACAAAAAAAGTAGTGAAACATTTTATTTACATAAAGAGCATCAATAAAACATTAGGCGAGTCTCTTCCCTTGCAATTATTCGCTGTGACTTTTTTGTTTGTGTCTTAAGACACTGACACGAGGTTCTAATCAAGTTCTTTGAATCTAAAAATGTTTCAAGGCCGCACGCCATTTGAAATATGTAAAGTCCTCGAAACAGGACATAGACAATACAATCTGCTCACTCAAACACATCACGTGTCTTGTACAAATTAGGTGCCACGTCAGAGAGGTCAAGGAAAGATCTTTCCAAGGCGCCCTTAGAGCCAAGAATCAAGTTATTCCAAGAAAATGTTTTGTAATAACACCATGACCTGTTTTCTAAAAGCTGAAATGGCCTTGACACTAGCCTCACTACATGTGACTAGACTTAATATCCTAGATGTTAATAGAATGAATCTGTTTTCAGTATTACATGTATTAGCAACCAAGGAATGGAAGAATCGTTCCAACAGATTCAGTCTAAGAGTGACCTAACCTGGAGCCGTGCTTACAGCAGCAATTGCACCTAGAACGATGCCAAACGCACGGCCTCGCAACGATGAGAAGTGGAAAAGCTTGAAAGATCACATCCTGTCTGTCGAAATATCGAGGATAGACCTAGTCGTAAGTACTGTCGAGGTTGATTTGATTTGGTTCCTTCAATACAGTCTCTTGTTTAATTTATACATTAGTTTCGCTTCACATTTTTTTTCACGTGGATTCAACATTGTTATTGAAACAGAAAAGTATTTTCTTGTTGGAGTCATGTCATTAAAGTGATTTATTTCAATGTGTTAAGGCTTCCGCGCGGTGTTGATTCTTGGAAATATATCTAGTGTAGATCTACGTCTGACTAGAAGTAACACTGAACTCGAACTACTTCAGTAACACCGGCGAAAGGCCGAAACAATCAAAATATGTAGTCGACGCTGATGTTGTTCTACAAATATATTTAATAATCAAGAAGGGAATCGTCCGATGTTAGCTATGTCCGTAAATCCGTATATCTATTGTACTGCTCTACAAGAAGCGTCTTCTTTCTAGCGTCACTTAGAGCGTTCTTGTTTTTCAAAGATCTGTCACGTCATTTGTCGCTAAGTAAAACTTTTCCCTTATTCGTGAAACAAATACTAACGTCTAATCATGTCATAACAAATGCAAGGAATTGTTTTTGTGTTTTACTCGGGGCTTGGTAAGAGTTGAATCAGCCAGGAAAACCAATAACTAAGCAGTGTTTAAGTTTCTAATTAACATCCACGACTATTACTATTAATACATTTATTATAAATATATCTAGATATGGGCTCTATTTATTCTCATTTAGACTGACAAATGTAGGCCCCTATAATGAGGATATGTCAAAACTGCGCGCTATAAAGGTAGTTCGTTATTTTTGAAACTTATAACTAAAATGAAGTCGTATCAAAATTCTTTTTAAAAACAACATTTTACCATTGTGACCTTAGATGCAAATTTTTAGTACCAATGTGCAAATCTATGAATGAAGCTTAGGTTATTAATGAAGATTCCATGACCTTGAGATAACAAGTTACCTACCCTGAAGTTTTTTTATTGAAAAGTGGTGTAATTTTTGGAAAAATCTGCTTGCAAGTATAATTTTAAAAATTAGATGGTTCACTTTTGGAAAAGAAAAAAGTAGCCGTTGCATCAGAACTTTGAATGATCTAAAATATCATGATATCCGATTTTCATTTTCTCTTCTAGTTTCTGAGATCTAAACAAGACGGACAGACAGGCCACACAAAACTAGTACTTTTCCCCTTTCGGGAGTTGCTAAAAAAATTTTTTTAAATAAAAAAAAACAAGCAATAATAAAGCTTATCTAAAGGGGAAGAACTCCGCCCTTAAAACTATAATTAATTAATTATCTAATTGGTTATAGTTTCAAAACTGATGTCTAGTCTATGCAGATGTATATTTGTGCGAAGTTTCAACTTTACTCAAGATTGGGTGTGGTGAGAAATAACGTGCACACACTTTTGACCAGACAGACACAAGAGTGAGTTCATATAAGCTTTGTAAAAAGGTGTTGAATTAGAGTTAATTAGAGTAGAAATAAGACCCCGATTAGTCTATCAATGCAACTAGGAAAATACACAATCTACAAAAACAAAAGGTAAGAATTGAAAAAAAAAATTTTAGGCGCCGCCGAGCTGTGTCTGTTGCAGATAAAACTAAACGGTGATAACACTCAAATAACCAAATCCAATAACAAATGCGAAAGGCCAACAATGCAGAAAATACTCGAGGCTGATAAACGATGTCGAGCATGGCGTTTAATGCGTAATGAAAGGGACCGTCGAATGTCGATAAGCTGAATATCTATTCCAGAAACTAAAGCCAACCTTTTTGTAAAGCTGCCAAGAGTATTCTGTGTTTACTTTCATTACAATTTAATCACCTAAGTCTTATTTTTAATAGTCGCGTCACTGTCGCTAAGTCAAAACTTTACCCTTTGGATGAATCAACTGTTCGCGCCTACGTCCTAATAATTAATCACATATAAATTGTCTGTAAAATATTATTCACATTAATGAAATAATGAATAGGAGAAGGCGCTTTGGCTGAGCGGTAAAGCGCTTGGGTCCCGAACCAGGGTTCCGGGTTCAAATCCTGGTGAAGACTGGGATTTTTAACTTCCGGAACCTCTGAATCCACCCAGCTCTAATGGTTACCTGATATTAGTCGGGAAAAAGTAAAGGCGGTTTGTCATTGTGCTGACCACATGACACCCTTGTTAACCATGGGCCACAAAAACAGATGACCTTTACATCATCAGCCCCATAGATGTAAAGGTCTGAAAGAGAAACTTTACTATTTTTTTATTGTCTCTATTGATTGAACACCAAATAATCTAAAGTACTAAAACACTACTATCTCACGTGGTAATTTTTTAAACATCAATATCTCCTGGAGTACCCCACAATGCAATATCACGATATCAGTTCGCGGACCAGATTCCCCAAAAGTTGAGTTCTAAACACAAGTCCTGACCATGTCTACTAAATGAAGACCATTTATAAAATTGTTCAGAAGTGTGATGATGAAGTATTAAGCAAAAAAAAGTGGCGAGCGGCAAATAGACAAGTTTCTTTGTTCCATTCTGTGGTCAATATGTCGTCTGGTCAATACAGGCTAAGATCAAAGGCCTATACAATTATGAATCAATATGGAAAATGGTAGAGAGAACGGGGGAATGGATAAAGAGCTTAGCGGCCTAACTACTAACCACACACACACAAACATCAAGTTAATTAAACATCCAGCCTAGTGTCTTGTTGCTGTCAAGAGTTCGAACCATAACTACCACTGGTGCATGGCCAACTTATACATATTCAAAACTTGATTTTGGCCGGCAGATTGCACTTTAGACTTTGATCCTATTGGCCATCAGACACTCCAAACATTGTGTGTGTGTGTGTGTGTTTTATTGTTCTAGCTGAGTGACGCACTGTACAAAGTACTAGTCATGGCTCAAGTCAAGGACTGAAATATTTTTTTGACTATTGTTTTACGGTGCATCTGTGTCAGCACAAGAGTAGTTTACTGGCAGACAAAAATTAAGCATCATTAATATGAACTTGGCCTCTAGAGTTACTTATGCAAATAGCTACTTGTGTATGAACATTAGATTTTTAGTTCAGTGTATAGCTCATTAATTTAAAATCCCATTTATGATCAAGCAAAATAAAAACAAGGTTACAAAGACAGTTTGTGTGGAAACACAAACTCAAAAATCGGCCCCCGCAGTGGTCCACCAGGGCAGGAAAAAAGGCAGGTTTCAATATTTTTAGAAGAGTATCGGTCTTAAATTCTATCAGAAGTGGTCCACCCGGACAGGTAAAAAGGCAGGTATCAATATTTTAAGAAAGAATAATAAAATTCTATCAATGGCAAATGACAGAAAAGAATGGAGAAAGAAGGTTGACAGATCCTGAGTGGTGCTCAAGAGATCCAGGAGACCAAGGGATAGGTGAAAGTGAATGTGAAATTAGATGTGAACCTGGGCCTAACTGATGTCTTATAATAAGTATCTAATTGATCTTATTGCTTTGTAAAGGGTCGGTCTCTTTCTTATTCAAAGCCTCAAGAATAGGATATCTTGTAAAAAAAAATAAAAAATTCCTGTAGTTTTGTATCCAGCTGTGGTATCTGTAATTTGCGGTTTTTGAGATAATATGAAAAACTACTTATTAATTGTTTTTTTTATATTATGTCCAACTTGTTTGCATAGTAAATAGATTTTTTTCTATTTAAAAAAAAAAGTTCAAATTTTTTTGTAAAAGTGGTATTTAGTATGACAGAATCTACATAACTTAGCAATAGAATTGTAAAAAAAATAATAATTTGTGACCTAAAATCTATAACTATTTGCATAAATGTGTTTAAAAATAGTAAACAATAATCTTCCTTACTAAAAAGCCTCCAGTCTTTGTTACTAGTAATATTGAATATTTGTAAAAATGGTGTATTTTTATGAAAAAAAAACAGCTTGAATAACTGATTTAAAAAATTAGATTTTTCGCTTTCGGAAAAGAAAAAAGTAGCCAATGCATCAGAACTTTGAATGGTCTAAAATATCAAGATGTTCGATTTTCATTTTATCTCTAGTTTCTGAGATCTAAACGGACGGACGGACGGAAAGACAGGCCACACAAAACTAATAGCGTCTTTTCCCCTTTCGGGGGCCGCTAAAAATCCTTTTTTTAAACCAACAAAGCTTATCTAAAGCGGAGAACCAATAATGTGCAAGTTATTTCCATTATCCAAACAAAATAATTAATTACCAATAATTAATTGACTAATTGAGTTTTTTTTTATTGATTCGTGTTATTTTAGGAAGATAAATAATTATTTTAAGAATCAACTTGATCGGAGAATGCGTGAGGGAGAAATAGGGTTAACAATTATTTAAGGGGACTAAACCCAACAAATTTAGCAATATCTGTAGGTACTGAAGCATTAGTTTCCATTGTTGGTATTAAAAAAAATAATAAATTACAAGTAATTAATTGTCTAATTGGTTTTTAATTCATGTCTTGTCTATGTCAATGAATAATTTTGCGAAGTTTCAACTTGATTCGAGAATAGGTGTGGGAGAAATAACATGTATAAACTTTTTATCAGACAGAAAGAATGAGTTCATATAAACTATGTAAAAAAATACCTTCCATCAATTGGTATTAAGCAAACAAACAGTATAGACAAAAGTTTAATTTTTTAAAATAAATCCTCCTTTCTACACCAGACGGTGGCCTATCAATCCTCCTTTCTACATCAGACGGTGGCCTATCAATCCTCCTTTCTACATCATACACTGGCCTATCAATTCTCCTTTCTACATCAGACACTGGCCTATCAATTCTCCTTTCTACATCAGACACTGGCTTATCAATTCTCCTTTCTACATCGGACACTGGCCTATCAATTCTCTAATTTATTTCTTGTAGTGCAGCATTAGTAGATGAAGTTTGATGAACAGCCCAGATAATGATTTCTACATCAGACGGTGCGCAAAATGTCAAAAGCGTCTATTTTTTTTTGTATTTTTTGAGCTGAGTGCGGTGATTCCCGCTGAAGCCAAATTTAATTAGAAGATGATTCTTTTTGGAAAATTATGATAGCCAAAGATTTTTCAATGTGGCCAATTTTGGTAGTTACTCCCTCCCCCCCCAAAAAAATAGTCATTAAATGTCAAATTGTAAATCATTAGAGCCATTTTCGCAATATCTGTTCACTACCTTTTTGATCCCATGAAGAGTAAGAAAGCTATTTAGGAGAAAAAGCACAAAACAGATGTTTCATTGAAGCAAATAAAGAACTTTTTTTTCAATTTACTGAAAAAAAATAAATATATGAAGCAACGGTTTGCTCTATGGCGTCATGTAGCCAGCAAAACGACCAACTAATTTCTCAGTGTATGTCAGGAATTAAGACTAAATTCAGTCAGAAGTTTGAAATCCCAGTGTTCACAGAGATTGAACTCAGACCTCTAAGTTAGGAAGCCAAGCGTTTTACCACTCGGCCAACACGTCTTTCTGAAATTATAAAATGAACGCCCTCTGGTGGTGTTCTCATTTCAACTTTTATAAAACGAACGCCCTGGTGTTGTTGTCATTTCAACTTTTACAAAATGAACGCCCTGGTGTTGTTCTCATTTCGTTTGATCGACATAAGAACTTCTAGGAGAAACTGTCCAGGAAGAGCAGAAGTATAGCCATAATCTGTTCATTACTCCCCATAAACAATGGTTAGTACCCGGTTATAAGTACAGATACTAACTGGCCCAGACAACTTCTAAAATGCCGTAAACTGGGAGACCAGAAGACACAGGAAATTGGCAAGTCTGGGGCTATTAGCCCCCAAAACTGGCCTTTGATTTGTTTACCGGGCAACTGTGTGCGACCTGGCCATGGAGAGATTCCGTCGCTAATATTGATTAACGAATTGGATTGATTGAGGGAAAGAAAAATAAAAGGCGGCAGAGGAAAAGATGGCACAAGTTGAGGACTGGAAGAAAACTGTGGTTAGGATATTGAAGAGGCATTATTTGATACTATGCATCCCAGATATGGAATAGGTCTATTACCTACAGGGGATTCTATTCACGATGATCTTTGGGCTGAGTAAGTTTTATTGTGTGATTTCTGGAACATGATTTCTGTTTTCCAAGGTTAATAGTTTAACAAAAAGAAGCGGCTACGTACGCCACTTCTTGATCTCAAGCTGGATATTATGTTCCGTATGCGGAAGTAGGGTCTAGAGTAGCTGTTATGAGTTAGGACCATTTGCTTTATCTTGGTATGAGACAGTAGACGTCGAAAAGTGGACACATTGCTGTCTAAACAAAAGCTGACGTAGATGCCTTCGTACTATAGCTGCCTAATTGGACCCAGAATTATACCAAAGAAGATAGAGAACAGAGTAGTGGCAAGTACACAGCCCTGCTTCACGCTAGTTTCTATGGGGAAGTGAACAGATAGGACACCATTGTGTCTAATCTGGCCTTTTGTCCCATATAAGGCTGCTTGAGAACATTTTTTAGAAGTTAATACTTGAAAATAAAATTGCTTAATTTAGAATATGGTTTAGTTATTTTTATTGAAACAAATAGGCAAAAATTCAACCTAAAAAATAGGCAGTCTTGAACTAAATGCTCTGAATGTACGAATTTTTCCTTTTCCTTTATGGAAAAAAGTTGGGAAAACTCTGCCCTAATTAAGTCTCCCCTGACTTTTACAATGTTTAGAGAATAGTTATAATTGGGTATTTTTTAAATAAAATTAATTGCTTGCTGAGTTCATTTTGAAAATTAAATTTTTCACTTTTGGAAAAGAAAAAATATCATGAGATCGAATTTTCAATATATTTTCTAGTTTTTGAGATCTAAACGGGACGGGCAGACAGACAGACCACACAAATCTAACAGCGGCTATTCCCCTTTCAAGGGCCACGAAAAACAAACACAGGATTCTAAATGCAGGGCCTAGTGAAATATAAGAAAACTAAAAAAAAAAAATACAAAGTATTATGGTGTGTATGTGCATATGTCATTCTATGATGACGGTGAGAAAAAGTCTGCGATTGGTTGGTGACAATGCAGTGTGAATGATGCAAGATAGGCGGCACTGCATTAAGACGACTACAGAAGACCTGAGTGAAAAGACGTGTTTTTGTAGTAAGGTATTGTTCAGAATACAATTACAAAAGTGTACAACATTTATTTATTTCATTAAGTTAAAATGTGTCTCTATTATAATCAAAGTTCTATGTAGAACTGTTCACAAAAAAGTTACTCAAGTTATTTCAAGTTTTAAACGTTAAGATCTAATACAGTTGTCACTTAGCCAGGAGCGAACTCAAAGAACCTCAAAGCACAAGTTTAATAATAGAAAAACAGTAGTTCGATAACAAATATTCAACTAGAGTAATCAGTAGTAACAACACTTCTTTTTTAGCGGTCCCCAAAAGGGGAAAAGACGCTATTCATCATCATCATCATCAAACTCCATTAGAGTGAGGGCTTGAGAGGCTCAAATCCTCTCTTGCAAAAGCCCTGGACAGAAACCCTGCTGTCCCGCGTAGTACATAAATGTCGCCATACAGGTCGAGAATTTTGGGTTTCCCAGACCTGTCGAGACGAAGATCAGCAAATCTGGGGCAGTCAAAAGAATATGAGGAACGGTTTCCTCTTCTTCCCCGCAGCGGAGGCACTGTGAATCAAAATTTGGCCATAGCCGCGAGAAATATGAGCCAACAGGAAAGTGGCCTGTCCTGTACTGTGCTATAATAGCTTGCTCAGGCCTGGACAGCCTCCACCACAGGGAAGTGCGGTCAGGGCGCCTCATGCGCTCCCAGACTCCACGGGCTTTATGGGACTTGTCCCAGCACTCAAATCACTTTTCCATTTCTGTTTTTTTGTATTATAGCCAGGGCTTGATGAAAGCTTACAGCCTCATCAGTGGGTGGAATTTTCCCTCCCTGGTGGACCAAAGAGTCTGCAATTGTGTTGCCAGTCACACCTATGTGACTCGGTACCAAATGCATAATTACAGGGGTGCCATAGCGTTGTTTAATGTTATGTGAAGACATGATGACAGTGTTGATATTGGGGGGGGGGGGGGCATGGTCCGGGGTTTTGCAAAGCCTGTAGTACAGATTTTGAGTCAGTGACCACAACAATCTGTGTTGCTCTCAAATGTCCCTCGCCGAGTTGAGAGTCAATGACTTTTAAGGCTTCATAGACTGCCATGGTCTCCGCATCAAAACTGCAAACCGCACATGGTCCAAAGATTTAGACTGTGTAAGAGCCAAGAAAGTCGATGTAGGCTCCATATCCTGCTCTTCCAGAATCTATTAATGCCGACCCATCAGTGTATGCAAAAATAGCACTGGGCTTGAAGGTATTAATGGTCTCCAGAGCTAGGATTTGAAGGTCGTTAGATGAACGGCTTTGCTTAGTGGCATTAGGGTCTACTAATTTCAAGCGTATGTCTGGGGTCGTTGGGCGACACCAAGGGGGAAGGGGATGAAAGCGTTGAATGTTTTGTCGGTTGGTGGAGAGGCCAGCTTCATCAGATAGTCTAGTGGCATGATGCATAAAAGACTGCATCTAGATACGTCTTCTGCATCTCCAACCATCCACTAGTTTTCTAGCTGGAAGGTATTCATCCAGCCTTTTATACCGCTCATAGCAGGTCAGTACTGACCTTTCCCTCCTAAGGTTTAGTAGACCTATATTAGCCATTATTTCAGCTGCATTTACTGGACTTGTCCTAAAGGTTTCACAGACAAATCTTACTGCCTGGGACTGTATTTTATCAAGTTGTTCAAGAGCAGTCCTAGAGCCATAAATTTGCACAGGTAGGCTGTAGTCTATCTGTGATCGGACTGCTCCTAAATACAGGGATCGGAGCATGTCTGCTCGGGCTCCCCACTTCGTGGATGCCAGCTTCCGCACAATGCAAAGTTTCCCTGAGGCCTTTCTTACAACATCCTGGATGTGCTCACACATTTTTAGTTTGCGATCTAAAGTTACACCAAGACGCTATTAATTTTTTGTGAACTGTCTGTTCGTCCCGTTCAGATCTCGTAAACTAGAAAAGATAGTGAAAATTCGACATCATAATATTTTAGTCTATTCAAAGTTCTGATGCAACGGCTACTTTTTTCTTTTCTAAAAGCGAAAAAGTCTAATTTTTGAATCACTTATGCAAGTAGTTTTTACATAAAAATACTCTATTTTTACAACTATTCACTATTAATAATAGTAACAAACACAGGAGGCTCTTTAGTAGGGGAGATGACTATTGCTACGTTATGTAAGTTCTGTCCTACTGACTACTACATTTACCCAAAAATAATGTTTGCTTTTTTTTTTTAAAGAAAATAATCTATTTAGTAAGTATATAAGTTGGACATAATATGAAACAACAATTAATAAGTAGGTTTTCATATTATCGCGTGAACTGCAGTGCTATACTGCAGACATGGAACAATTAACTAAAAGATTATTTTTTTTAACGGAAATGTTTTTTTTTCTTTTTTCAAGTATTTGAATAAGACTTCACCCTTTGCAAAACAATTAGATCAATTAGATTATTCATTATAAGACATCAGTTAGGCCAGCTTCGCATTAAACTTCACTTTCACTTTTCTTTGGTTTGGATCGCTGGGGCACCACACAGGATCTGTCATCCTTCTTTCTCCATTCTTTTCTGATATAATTTCATTCTGATGTTTTTTTCTGAAAATATTTATACCTGCTTTTTACTTGCCTGAGCGGACCACTTCGGGGGCCGATTTTGAGTTTGTGTTTCCACAAAAACTGTATTTGTAACCTTTTTTTTTTTTCGCTGATAATTTTCTGTCTATTTTCTGTATAACAGTTTTAGTAACTGTTGTGTATGTGTTCAAGATCACACCAAGACTGACTAGACTACATATTGTGTTGACATGTTTCATTGAAAGCAGACGTAACCTAGTCCTGGAGAATATATCGTATTATTTATTCAGTAGAGTCCATAATTTGGGAGGTCAGTGTGCTTCCGCTGACTCTCCAAACTTCTCGAGCTGCCCAGAGAACGCAAATTGAATACGTGTCAAGCCTCGCGAGCAGTCATCACGAGATCATTTCCTTCCCATCAACCCTCCGTGACAGGAAGTCCACGAGTGCCCATGAATAGGAGCTCTTCAGCTTTTCCCGGCCGCCATCTTCAACGCTCGAGGAATTTTCCCTTTTTTGCCTCAGCGTTTTTTTTTTTCCAATTCGCCCTCTTACCTTTTTTTTTAATGGTAGCGACAAAGAAGAAATTTGGTAAAGAAAAAAAAAAGGGGGGGGGGGGGGAAATCCGTTTAAAATCAAATCAAATTATGGAAGACAAAAATATTTTGTGTTTGTCTTAACGTCACAACAAACATTGTGCGGAGGTGGGGGGGGGGGGGGGGGGCTGGCGGACCTAAATACTGGACAGAGACAAACAGCAATCTGTCTTTTTGAAGAGTATTTTGAAGCCATGGTTCTAGATGGTAAGTTTCAATAAACATCTCCTGTACGAGACAACAGTACAAACACAGATCTTACATTCAACACTTAGATCTTGGTTTTTAATACACGCTATAATTGGTAAATTCTCTTATTAACATTCACTGATAATAAAGAGAAAAACATTATCTTTTAAAAATAAACAAGTTAGCATCGTATCTTGAAAAAAACATCAACCATATACAGTACTGTATATATCAACAGCGACATCACACAACAACATTACACAGCGATAACATCACAACAGCAATAACAACACAACAGCAATAACATCACCAACAGCAACAACATTACAACAACAACATTACACAGCAATAACATTACAACAGCAATAACATCACAAAACATACAAAAAAAACACAACACGCCTTCAACGCATCATAAAAAAACAACAAAAAACAACAGAGCCTAAATACAAATGTCTAAATCAGTTTCGTGAGCCCCGCCTTCACACAAAAAACAAAACATGGCTGTACAAGATTCCTGAAGTCCACAAAGACAAGAAAATGTTCTCAAATATTTGATCATGAGAAAAGAATCAAGTTGGTGCACGCAACGCACAGCTGACAACACTGGCAGCCAGAAGAACTCAACAGAAGATTCTACAACATTCTAATAGAAACAATTCTTTTCTTTTTATTTCTCTCCCCCCCCCCCCCCCCCCCCTCTGTTTTCAAATTCAGTTTCATTTTTTCCTTGTAGTTTTATTTTCTATCGCCAACTTGTTGGTTTTCAAATGTGTTTCTAAAGCATCGGGTCTCGGTGAGACATTGTTTTAAGTTTAACGTAGATTAGCGAATGATTTCTGAAAATAAAATAAAAATGTGCATATGCTTATAATTTTTAAGACTGTAAATACTAAAGAATAGTTTTATAAAGTAGCTATTTTTAAATTACTTACGTTCTAGCTGATCGCTCTGCTCTTGTAGGACTATACTCAGTGCATGGAAGGCAGAGGGAACAGGGAGGTTCGAACCACTAGCGAATCCAGAACTTCGGAGTGGGGGGGGGGGGGCGATTTTTTTCAAACCCTAATCCTAGCGCCCAGTAAACCCTAACCCTATGCATAAACATGCGTACAGCATATATATATATATATATATATATATATATATATGAATTTTTTTTTTAAAGCGGTGTTTCTCAACCTTTGGCGAAAAAAAAAAAAACAGTCATGTTGAGGCCTTTCTCTTGCAAACTTGGGGGTCTGGGGGAACGCTGTATGGTTCTCCAGTGAGGTTCGGAGCGAAGCCCCGCCGCCAAAATCCTTTTCTTGCATTCTTCACTGAAGAAAAGTATTCTCCTGACATTACAGCACATTATTATTCAATGGAGTTTGGGGCGAAGCCCAGACTCCAAAAGCATTTTAGTGCAATCTTCACTGCAGAAACGCATTCTCCTGACATCTACAGCTCATTAATCATCAGTGGAGTTCGGGGCGAAGCCCCGACGCCAAAAGTGTTTTCTTGCATTCTTCACTGAAGAAAAGTATTCTTCTGACATCTACAGCTCAATATTAATCAATGGAGTTCGGGGCGACGCTCCGACGCCAAAAGCGTTTTCTTGCAATCTTCACTGCAGAAACGCATTCTCCTGACATCTACAGCTCATTATTCATCAGTGGAGTTCGGGGCGAAGCCCCGACGACATAAGTGTTTTCTTGCATTCTTCACTGCAGAAATGCATTCTCCTGACCTAAAGCTCCCTATTAAAAAAGAGCCTTTTGAATAGTGTTGTAAACTATTATATTATGAATTTATAGGCCCTTAATAAATTGCAAATAAAACCGATTTGTTCCTTGAAAAGATAAGATACCCCACATATTTAGATTAAAGCTTTGAGGATCGCCGGAGAAGAAAAAATTATTCGATAAATAATATTCAATATAATTCAAGCGTAAATTGTGAGTTATAGTCCCAAATTTATGTAACTAGAAGATATCAGATTGAGCAAAGGTTGGAAAAGACGACTAGGAAACAACTATTTCGGTTTAGAACTCATCTCAATCGTGACTCTTGTACTGAAAAATTTCGTTTGAATTCTAACTTTTCCAAAGCAAAGTCTTTCTTAAAAAAATTATGATAAATTCATGTAAAATTACATAAACTCTGTCTGGAAAGGGGAGGGGCGATTGATGAAAACGATTAATCCTCGCTCCTTTTTATAATTTCTGCTAATGATTGCATTTGGCATTAAAGAATATGGGTGGGGCGACTCGATATAAGAATTAAATTTATAGCATATATAAATTATATAAGCGACAGATTTTTTAAATTTTGTAATTTCTTAACTATAATACAAAAAGAACAAGTATTTGTTTGTCGACTGGAGGGAAGGCGATTGCATGTATCGCCCCTCCCACCTGGTACAACCCTTTTTCAGTTTATAATTAATAATCATAAAATTTGAGCTTAGAGTGTGGTGCGACATAATATACAATGGATTCACATATCAATACGTAGTTTATACTATATAGATATTCAACTAATTGTGTTCACAAACTATGACTTCTCCATAAAAATAGGACCGCCCCCCCCACTAAGAGGGTTAGAGTGGGGAGGGCAGTACAGGCAATCGCATACCCCCCTACCCCACCGAATCGGCCAAAATACCAGAAGGGGAGCGACATAATATAAAATTTATATATTAATTCAACTAATTTTGTTCACATACTATGATTTGTTCATAAAAGTAGGACCGCCCCCCCACTCAAAGGGTTAAGGTGGGAAGGGCAGTAGAGGTATTCGCCCCCCCCCCCCAATCGGTCAACAAAACGACATAATATAAAGATCGGTTAAAATATCAATAACAAGTTTTAATCATATAGATAATTAATTGATTCTATTAGCAAGCTGTGATTTCTACAAATAAATTGGACCGCCCCCCTCACTCAAAAGTTTATTGGGGGGGGGGGGGGCGGATTGATGTCATCGTACCCACCAAATCGGCCAACATACTAGAGGGGGGCGAAATAATTTAAAAATGTTTAAAATATAAATAATCAGTATATATTATTAACAAAAGTAATAAATTCATATACAAATTGTGTGAATTCTAATCTAAAATTCGTCCCCCCCCGGTTCCGCCAGTGGCTCGAACCCCAGCCCCCTTGATAGTTAGTTCAACATGTTAGGACGGAGAGTCCATAGTTTTATAATTATCTTTTTTTTTTTTGAAACGAAAGATATGCGACCTGATTTAGGGTTGAATAAGTGAAAGTTGGATTTAGAATTGTATAAGTGAAAGTTGGATTTAAAGTTGAATAAGTGATGGTTAGTGCAACAATGTGTTTGGAATAGTGATGTTGGAATTCAGTTCTGTGATATTTGCAAATGAAAAGTCTGATTACTTAAACAAACGTGGTAATGAGGAGATACTAATTTAAAGTATAAACCCCAAAAATAAAAATTTTGTTATAATTAATACAAAACATTTTTTCAAGAACTTGGAATTACTATGATAATAAACTCACTTTATAAATAAACAATACAATTTCATTTCAAAAAATTTACAACAGACATTGAAGCCATGGGCGTAGCCGGGGAGGGGGGGGGGGGGTTCAACCGGAATTCAGTAATTGATTTTTTGCTTTGATTTTCTTTATTTTGGGTGACATTTTAATACTATACCATCACTTGCCCCAGCGCAGCCAAGGGGTTTTGAGTTTAAAACCCCCTACCTGGGGGTTTTGAGTTTAAAATCCTCTACCAGGGGGGTTGAGTTTAAAACTCCCTACCAGGGATTTTGGCAGTTAAATCCCTCTCTTCTAAAAAAAAAAAAAAAAGCAAACGACCATCTCCAAATTCCAAGAGAACAGTGTCAGGAAGATTTTGATTTGATAACTCCCTAGTCAATATATAAAAAAAGTAACTTATGCACTTAAAATGTTATGAGCGTAGGTAAATGGGTTTCGACTAAGTTTTGAGTTTGAACCCCTTTCAGCGGGTTTTGAAGGTAAAAAATACCTCTTTAATATTAAAAACAAAGCAAATTATACACTCAAAATTCTATGAGTGTAGTCAAAGGTGTTTTGAGTTTAAACTCTCATCCAGTGGAATTTGAAGCTAATAAAATAACTCTTCAATATAAAAAAAAGCAAATTACGCACTCAAAATGCTATGAGAGTTGCCAAAAGTTTTGATGCTTAAAAAATACCTCTTTAATATAAAAAAAGTAAATTACACACTAAAATTATTTGAGCGTAGCCAAGCCAATTGGGGGTTTTGAGTTTAAACCCCTCTACTCCAGATGGTTTTGAGTTTAAAATCCCCCTACAGAGCGTTTTGAGGTGGAAAACTTCTATCCTCAATATTATTCTAAAGCAAACTACAGTTACCAAATTCTATGACCGTAGCTAAATGGGGTTTTGAATTAAAAAACAAAAACAACTCCTGAGATTTTTTAGTTTAAAACCCACAACAGATGATTCTGACGATTAAACTTCCCTTTTCGATATAAAATCTAAAGCAAACAACAGTCACCTAATTCCAAGAGCGTATTCAAGAGAGGTTACACATTTCTACCAGTGGCGGGGCTCCATTAATAAAGTGCAGTGAATAGTCATCTGCCGATATTGAAAAACATTAAATGTGGCTCAACAAAGATGGCTAAGACAGATTTTAGAAGTCAGTTATAGAGATCAGGTCTAAATCAAGGAAATCCTACGCCGAACTGGGAGTCGACGCCTTAGTAAGGTTGTGACAGAGCGTCGCATGAGGTTTTTCCACTAACTCCAGGAAGAAACATTCTAGGGCATAATAAACGTCTTCCGAAAGAATGAAGGGTCAGAATGTAATAAAGATAATGTACACATACACACACATACATACTATTAAATTTTTGTTTTGCGGGGGTAGGGAGGAGAAAAAAAATCCTGGCTACGCCCATGATTGAAGCCCAGAAACAGTTAATGCATTTTCTTATATAGTCTCTACAGTCTATGTCTTTCTTTCTTGCTCGAATTATCTAAGCTATTTATAACAGGTATGGAAACTTCTTAATGTCGTCTTAGTATTAAACTAACTTTGATAAAACAATGGTCAACTAGGACATTGACCTTGCTAAGCAATTATTCTGTGTTCTAGAAATACAACCAGTGAAAACTAAATTTTTTTTCAAACTTTGACCCTAAAGCCCTTGCGTTATGTCACAGATTTAAGGTTGGATAAGTCAAAGTTACATTAAGGGTTTGTAGATGTATCGTGAGTGTGATTGAGTTAAACAGCATTTCTATGCAGTAATTTATTTATTTTTACGAAAGATATCCAGTAGTCATTGTTTCAAATCAAAATGAAAGAAATGTATTTGTAATATTTTAAAATGTAAACAACATTTATTTCTATTGCTCGGTGAAATTAAAGAGCCACTATTTTGTATTATTGTAATGCTTTTTTTTTTTCAATGTTCATGAATATTTTAATACTAGAAAGCATGTGTTACCACAAACTTACAAACATTGATAGTCTCCCAAACAAAATGGAGGACAAGCAAGAGGAAACTACCGGTCTGGACACGTTTTCATTTTCAGCTTTGAGGATATTCAAGATGATCCTATCAAATTCCCGTAACTCATCCTCGTCGCAAAAAAAAATAAAAATCAATTGAATTATGCCCCCTGCTATGGCCATCATCGCCTAAAATATCTACATATTGATCTCTAGGGAGTATAACTACGGAGATGGAAAAAGACTCTTATCGTCAAAACATTTACAGTTGAACCCAAACTATTGAGACCTAGACAAGTTCTCCAACATTTCCCTTGCTGGCTCCTATTAGTCTCTCCTTCATTCAGTAAGAGCCGATACCACGATACTCACTAACTTTGACGAATCGATACGTAATGCATAAGAAATAATATTTCTTAAAGCTCTAAATCCTCCACAGTGGTATCGATGCCGCATAACGCTGTACATATAGCCGGACCCACGTAGCCGAGTGTCCGGTGACCACTGGACCAACTTGACAATGTCCACAGCTCGATGAGAGGACGTGATCCCAGTCAAAAGAGCATTCCATCGGGCCAGTGTCTGTCTGGAAGGCCTGGCAGGTGGCCGAGATAATAAGGGCCACCAATTTTAGAGCGAAGCTATACTTAATATGAAACGCTTGATACAGATTTTTTTTTACATAGCATTTGATGAAAAAAGCTGTACCAGTAGATCTCTACTAGGAGTACACACCGGCTACGCTCGCTGATTGTTTCCATGGCCGGAACCTCCCCCCCTTTTTTCTTTTTGAAATTTTAATTGACGGGCCAAATGTTAACGACTCCCCCCCCCCCCCCCCCCCCCCCCCCAAACGTACATTCTGTCCCGTGAATGAGTGTATCTGTTGACATTTAACGTCCCGTTCTCATTCCCTCTCTCTCTCGGACCCAATTTTTTTGTTAATTTTTTAAAAACTGCGCATCGTAATTTCTCCAACATAGACTTTTGACTTGATTAAAGAAAGATCCGCTTTATAACGCCCCTCCTGACCAATACATGCTTTTAGCTCGCGACTTCTAGTAGGGCCAATCAATTTTACTTATCGCCCCCACCCCCCTTTTTTTAAGTACCTTCCGTCCAGAACAATGAGGGTTATACTTACATACATCACTAAAAAGATGTAGGCGTATTATATTTTTAAGTGTTGGATTTGAAATAGCTTGCAAAAACTTCTTTTATGAACAAGAACTGAATATAGTTTTTATGAACAATATACACAAATCCAGTTTGAGGTGAGATTTAGATCTAGTAATAATAATAAGAAATAATATTTGAAACAAAACTAACTCCATACAAAACACGTCCAGACTCTCTGGCGTCTAAACCAACACCCAAGGGACTTATTAACATAAATTATTAACATAAATTATGACAGACATTACTGTGGTTTCATCATTCGACACCAGCCAAAACTAATGCTCCCTTTCCTTACATTTGAAAACAGACTGCGTAACACGGAGGTAAATTGCCCTCTTCAGTCTCATATTAATACTAGTCTCATCAATTCTATTGCATTCAATAGCGAAAAAAAAAGTGAAAATGGTAATTAGGCGGCATAGCGAATCAAGAATAGAAACGTACGTTTGTGTAGTGCAAGAAACAAATGAAAAAGGGGAGACAAGTCATCTTAGATTCAAAGAAAGTAGAAGAAACCACGCATAACTTCTGCATCCTCAGAATAGAAAAGTTCACAAACGTATTTTAAAGATGAACTAATTATGAGCTCGCAGTCAATTAGTACCACATACGTTGTTCATCACACTGCCTGCCCATTCAGCCTCTCCTGGAGAATCGACTATCAAATTGCTGTGTACATGACATAGCGCTATATCTATAACAACACAATTCCCATTTCTATAGTCGACAAAGTAAACTACAATAAAATACAACTTTTTTTTTCTTTTTATCTTTAATTGAAATTTCAATGTATTGACTAGCTGGGCTATGGACGAATGTTTTCAGAAATGTCAAGGGAGCTCACTACGCCGGTCTTTGCCATGTGTGCGCGGAAGAGATCGTCCAATATTTGTAGGGCATGCTGGGAAAATATGGCGGACCTCTTCTGCATCGAAGACTTTCATAATTTTACCGGAAACTCGATTTGTTTAGCGGGCTCAGAGAGCAAACTGGAAACCTTAGTCCAGGACGGGAAGTGGATCACAAGAAAAGAAAATTGTCCGGACATCACGTAGTTAGTCAAGAAAAAATAAATACAACGTCACCATTGCAGTACTAGATAGGGCCAGGGTGTAATGGGTTAACCTAGGCACTATGGGAGACGATCAAGACTGGCTGTCTGCAGTACTAGATAGGGCCAGGGTGTAATGGGTTAACCTAGGCACTATGGGAGACGATCAAGACTGGCTGTCTACTGTACTAGATAGGGCCAGGGTGTAAAGGGTTAACCTAGGCACTATGGGAGACGATCAAGACTGGCTGTCTTCTGTACTTCATAGGGCTAGGATGTAAAGGGTTAACCTAGGCACTTAGGGAGACGATCAAGACTGGCTGTCTTCTGTACTTTAGAGAGCTAGGATGTAATGGGTTAACCTAGGCACTATGGGAGACGATCAAGACTGGCTGCCTACTGTACTAGATAGGGCCAGGGTGTAATGGGTTAACCTAGGCACTATGGGAGACGATCAGTACGTAGTTGTAAGTAGAATTACTGAAACTTGCTCTTTAACTCTTTCACATTGGTAGAATAAACGTATGAATTGGTCAAAAATTGACCTAAACTGTCTGCCTACCTGTCTGCCTGCCTACCTGTCTGTCTGTCTGTCTGTCTGTCTGTCTGTCTGTCTACCTACCTACCTACCTACCTACCTACCTACCTACCTACCTACCTACCTACCTACCTACCTACCTACTTACCTACTTACCTACCTACCTACCTACCTACCTACCTACCTACCTATCTATCTATCTATCTATCTATCTATCTATCTATCTATCTATCTATCTATCTATCTATCTATCTATCTATCTATCTATCTATCTATCTATCTATCTATCTATCTATCTATCTATCTATCTATCTATCTATCTATCTATCTATCTATCTATCTATCTATCTATCTATCTATCTATCTATCTATCTATCTATCTATCTATCTATCTATCTATCTATCTATCTATCTATCTATCTATCTATCTATCTATCTATCTATCTATCTATCTATCTATCTATCTATCTATCTATCTATCTATCTATCTATCTATCTATCTATCTATCTATCTATCTATCTATCTATCTATCTATCTATCTATCTATCTATCTATCTATCTATCTATCTATCTATCTATCTATCTATCTATCTATCTATCTATCTATCTATCTATCTATCTATCTATCTATCTATCTATCTATCTATCTATCTATCTATCTATCTATCTATCTATCTATCTATCTATCTATCTATCTATCTATCTATCTATCTATCTATCTATCTATCTATCTATCTATCTATGACTGTTAGTCTTCTAACTAATCATGTCCAGTCTGTTTGTCGACTGTGTCTCTAACGTTTGATTGCCCTCTCCCAGTAAAAAAAATTAAAGTTAATAAGTGTTAACAACAGCCTAGTTATACATAACGTCTTGTGTCTGTGTTAGTCCATGAAGGATAGTGCTTGTGTGAGGGGTAGTGAGTGTATACAGGCTCGTGTGTTTGTGTGTGTGTGATGGTGTGTTTGTGGTCCAGTGTGTGCTTCTAAGTGTAGAACGAACGATAAATCATTTTATATCAAAATAAAAAGATGAATAAATATCTCCGGAAAACTTTAGTTATTAGCTGGTGGATCACAGGTCCAACTATCGATCCAGTCTTACAGACAACATAAACATAGCGTCAGGGGCGTTGATGTCGTGGGTAGTGAACACAATCTTGAGGTGCATTTGGTACCAACAATAATAAAGCTGTTGTTGTTAATAGGCAAACTTCAATTCGGAGTGAGTCATTCTTGACGTCATGCTTTACAGTCTAGATTTTCTAGTGGGAAGCTACGTCATCATTGTGTTTAAAGTAGAGTTGAGATTTCAACAGTACACAAAGTGAAATGTTTGAAAATGTTCGTTTGTGGTTTCTATTCTAGAAGTCAAATGTTTATTTCAGAACCAAAAGTAAAAGTTGAAAGACTAACACGTTTAAATGCCATTTCTTCTTCTTGTATTATAATACGTCTGCTAGTATATGATTTACTTAGATTATTATAAAGTAAGATCAAAGAACCTTGATTATAAGACATTTCACTGAATAGTAAACAACTTTGGCATTGAATAGCATTATATAGTAGACTAGACATAAATTACCCGCGGCCCGTGGGTTTTTTGTTTGCGTATCACTGTCGATGAGTTACTAGGAGTGGTTGGTAAACAATTAAATGAAATAATAATGTTATAAGTAAAGCGAATGCGTGAATATAAAAATAGTTTGAATGATGCTATCAAAATAGCTAATCGACTTAAATCCATTTTTTCAAATAAAAACATTTGCTTGTAGCCCTACATATATTTGATTAAAATTTGAAATGAATAGACTTAATTTTGTATGTTCATGTTGTCACGTATTACAAATTGAATTCTACTTTTAAATGGCTTGCCTAGGGGAACGTGACAATAGAAAAAGGTAGTTGTGTCACTTATCTTAAGTCTGAATTTAATCAGAGACTTACAATGAATAACAAAAAAAAAATGACACAAGAAATCGGAAGGTAAAATATCAACTTAATGTTTAATCATAATATAACTCAATACAAAATGGAAGGGTTGACCAAAACCCTCTTTTACAAAAATGGTATGTAAAAATATTACAATACAAGAGTTTGAAAATATAATTACAAATACAAGCAAGGCCTTGTAAAAAAGAAAAAATCTTAACTTACACGATCAATTGGTATACCACGCACGGGTCACGCAATGTCTCCGCTATTCTGTCTCACGGCTGTCTCCGTATGTCTGTCTGTCAACGTTACGCGAGCGGTCTTTATATAATCTACCGCGCGTCGATATCTGGTAATTTCTAGAACAGAAAGTCATCAACACCCAGATCTAGAACGCTCTTCAAAGAGACAGAAGCAAAGAAAAAAAAAACACCCTCCTTTCAACCAGAGGTACACACATAGGTCAAGGACCGGTCACTGTCTGTGTGGCTTGACTCTTGAAGAATAAAATAAAAAAAAAACTTATTACACAAAGGGGCAGACAACCTACAGGTCAAGAAAAAAAAAACAATAGTATCTAGGCATTGTTACCTAGATACGTAACACCTCCCTCCTAAAAATAAAAAGTTTACATTTCCACGAAATGGAAATCTTTTTAGAATAATTACAAAAATGATATTTACATTACAGAATGTATTTATCATGATATATAAAAAAAATATATACATCAAAATACTTTTTACAATCTAGATAAGGCATCGGCGATAACATTTTCGCTGCCTTTTATGTGTTTAAGATCTAGGTTGTACTCTTGTAAAAATAAACTCCACCTGAGAAGTCGTTGATTCTTGCCAGACATTTTGTGGATAAATGTAAGGGGATTGTGGTCAGTAAATACAACCAGTGGCCATCTGGACCCACTGATATAAAAATCAAAGTGCTGTATAGAAAGAATCAACCCAAGACATTCTTTTTCCACAGTAGAATAATTTCTTTGATGTCTATTAAATTTCTTGGAAAAGAAACAAATAGGGTGCTCTACTTGGAAATTATCTTCTTGGTAAAGGACTGACCCAACACCTGTGTCACTGGCGTCAATAGCTAACCTAAAAGGTTTTCCGAAGTCAGGAGCCATCAAAATGGGGGAGCTAGATAATATCTGCTTGATTTGGTTAAAGGCTTTCTGACATTCATCCGTCCAAGTAAATCGGACGTTCTTTCTCAGGAAGTTTGTTAAAGGACTGGCAATGACAGAAAAATTTTCGCAAAATTTTCTATAATATCCAGACATTCCCAAAAATCTTCGGAGTTGTTTCCGATCAGCAGGAATAGGGAAAGCTTGGATAGCTTCTACTTTGGCCATTACAGGTTTCACCTGGCCTTGTCCTACAATATGGCCTAAGTATTGGATGGAAGCCTGGCAAAAATCACTCTTACTCAGGTTTACAGTAATTTTTGCATGTAAAAGTTTAGTAAAAAGACAATGCAGTTGTTTACAATGGCTAGAAAAATCTTGGCTAAAAATTACTACATCGTCTATGTATGCGTGGCAATTCTCCATGTCAGCAAGCAGGGCATTTATCATTCTCTGGAAAGTGGCAGGAGCATTCTTCATGCCAAATGGCATCACTTTGTATTGGTACAGACCATCAGGGGTGACAAAGGCGGAGATTTCCTTTGCCCTATCAGTCAGGGGAACCTGCCAATAACCTGAAAGTAGGTCTATTTTGGTGATGTACTTAGCGTCACCAATACGATCTATGAGATCGTCTATCCTAGGGATAGGAAACGAATCGGTCTTTGTTACAGCATTTACCTTACGGTAGTCTGTACAAAAACGATAAGTCTTGTCCTGTTTAGGTATCAAGACACATGGGGAGCTCCAGCTACTGGAACTTGGTTCAATGAGGTCATTTTCAAGCATATACTTGATTTCTGACCTAAGTATGGCAAGTTTTTCAGGGTTGACCCTGTAAGGATGCTGCTTGACTGGAGTAGCCTCGCCAACATCTACATCATGCATTATAACATTAGTCTGTTTTGGTACATCAGAAAAAATGTCATTAAATTCATTAATGAGTTTCATGATAACTGGCCTTTCTGTCGAAGACAGATGAGACAGTTTTACATCCAAATTCTGTAATACAAAAGAATTAGGTATTTTGTATTGTCCAAATTTCTCCTTTACAATATCATCATCAATAGGAGAAACATGGCTATTTGAACAACTTTTGACTGTATTTAAAACACAATTACTCTTCTCTGAGTGATCTGGCCGAGATACATAAGGCTTCAGCATGTTTATGTGACATAGCTGAGTCTTTTTCCTACGGTCAGGGGTTTTGATTGTGTAATTGAGGTCACTAATTTTGGTCTCAATTTCATAGGGACCAAAGTATCTGGCTTGCAAGGGTTGACCTGGTATGGGCAAAAATACAAGCACCTTATCCCCGGGAGAAAATTCTCTAACACGGGCCTTTCTATCATACCAGCGTTTCATGCTGGATTGGGTGTTTTGTAAGTTATTTTTGGCCAGAACACAAGCATCATAAAGTCTAGTTTTAAACTTACTTACATAGTCTAAAAGTCCTTCAGTGGCTGTTGGTGACAACAAAGTCTCTTTTATACATTTCAAGGGACCGCGCACCGAATGGCCAAAGACTAAGTCAAAAGGGCTGAATCCCAACGATTCCTGGACGGATTCACGGGTTGCAAACAGCAGCATGTGGATTCCTTCGTCCCAGTCTTTTTCGTGCTCAAAGCAATAGGTTCGGATCATGTTCTTGAGAGTCTGATGGAATCGCTCAAGAGCGCCTTGCGACTCGGCATGATACGCACTCGACATGCAGTGTTTGATGCCCAACTGAGTCATGACTTGCTTGAAAAGATTGGCCGTGAAATTCGTTCCTTGGTCCGATTGGATGGACTTTGGTAGACCAAATAGAGTAAAGAACTTGATTAAGGCCTTTACAATGTTTGATGCTTTTATGTTCCTTAGAGGAATAGCCTCAGGAAAACGAGTTGAAGCACACATAATGGTCAACAGGTATTGGTTGCCAGCTTTTGTCCTTGGGAGAGGACCAACACAGTCAATAAGTACTCTGCTGAAAGGTTCTTCAAAGGCTGGAATCGGCTTCAGAGGAGCAACAGGGATCTTTTGATTTGGCTTGCCAACCATCTGACAGGCATGACAAGATCGGCAGTACTGGATGACATCTTTCTTCAAACGTGGCCAGAAGAAGTGTGACATAATCTTGTGGTATGTCTTGTGGATGCCGAGATGACCTGACATTGGTGTGTCATGAGCCAGATTCATGATGTACGCTCGGTATCTTTCTGGTAACACGATTTGATGGCATATTCTCCATTCTTCTTCGTTGGATGCGTCTGGAGGTTTCCATTTCCTGAAGAGCATATCATCTTGGATGTAGTAGCACGTTGATGCTAGCTCTGCCTCTTGTGATGTCATTGCGGTTTCTCGGAGTTTGGCGAGCTCTGGATCCTTCTTTTGGTCCTCAATCAACTGTTTTCGAGTTGATGCCGGCTTTTCAGAATTTGGCGTTGGTTCTTCTTCAAGAGAAGCAAAGAATGTGGTGCTCAAGTCCACATCATCGTGGTTACTGTTGGCTTTGATGACGTTCTCTTCTTGAGATGCTTTCAACCTCATTGCCCTTGTTACTGCACACGCTGGATATAACTCTAGGTCTTCCTCGGGTGTGGCAGATAAGTCGGGTGTTTGAGTGACGATGGGTTCGGCTATCACCTTTCCACCTGCTAAGTCATTGCCTAACAGCAATGAGATGCCTTCCAATGGTAATGTTGGTCGGACACCTACAACAACCGGTCCAGTAATGAGATTTGACTTTATGTCGATTAGATGTAGAGGCACATCTATACATCCAAGCTCTACGCCTCGTAACAGGATGCTCTTCCCAGTCGATGATGATTTTGACAAGGGCAAGATACCCTCTAAAAGTAGCGATTGTGAGGCACCTGCGTCTCTCAAAATGGTGATAGGTCGTAGACTTGTAGAATCACCGGGTAGTGATACGAATCCTTCCGAAATGAAAGGCTTAAAATCCTCTAATAAAACATCAATTTTAGTTGATGCAGACTGGACTTGGGTCGAACTCTCGCTGGAGTCATTGACATCTCTAGGAGACGCAGTGGAGAAACTCTTTCTTGAGTCAGTAGAACATCTTTTGGATGTATTTGGAGAACTCTTGATGGAGTCATTAGAACATCGGGGTGATGTCTTATGGGAACTCTTGATAGAGTCATGGGAACATCGGGATGATGTATTATGGGAACTCTGGATAGAGTCATTGAAACATCGGGATGATGTATTATGGGAACTCTGGATAGAGTCATTGGAACATCGGGGTGATGTATTATGGGAACTCTGGATAGAGTCATTGGAACATCGGGGTGATGTATTTGAAAAACTCTTGTTTGAGTCATTAGAACATCGGCTTGATGTATTTGAAAAACTCTTGTTTGAGTCATTAGAACATCGGCTTGATGTATTTGAAAAACTCTTGTTTGAGTCATTGGAACATCGGCTTGATGTATTTGAAAAACTCTTGTTTGAGTCATTAGAACATCGTAAAGATGAATTTGAAGAACTCACTGTTGAGTCATTTGAACATCGTGGAGACATTTTCGGAGAGTCTTGTACAGTCAATACATTTGAAACAGGTGGTGTCGGGGTATTCTTGATATGACTTGATGATGAGGGAGTAAACCTCGACGACCACTGTACTGTGCAAGCGCTGACTTTTGAAGGAGCTTTTTCGTTTCTCTTCCTCAATTTCCAGCAATCGTCAATTTTATGGCCTTCTCGTTTGCAGTAGGAACAAGTAGCTTTACTTGTAGTAGGTTTTCTGTCATTTGTACTGCTGTTCTTGATGGAGTTGCTAGCAATGGACTCAGGCTGGTTTTGGCTTGACATCCGTCGTATACTTGGCAAATTGATGTGATATTATATAATCGTCTGCCAACACTGCAGCCTTGTGCACATCTTCCTCGCCACGATCAGCTATATGCGTACGGACGTCCAGCCGCACACAACTCTTGAACTCTTCCATCAGCATTAGGTTCTTGAATTTTGCAAAGTCGGTGCCGATTTCCCTGGAAGTGAGCCATTTCTCAAAGCGTCGCTCCTTTTCCCGCAGGAATTCTACATGGGTTTGGCCATCCGATTTGCGACAATCCCTGAACTGCTTTCGGTAAGCTTCCGGAACAAGTTCATATGCCTTAAGAATTAAGGCCTTAACAACATTATAATCTTTTTGTTGTTCAATGGTCAAAGAACAAAATACCTCTGCAGCTCTACCAGTCAAAACTGTTTGCAGCAAAGTGGGCCACAAAGTTTCAGGTACATTAAAATTTTTCACAGCAAGTTCAAATTGTGGAAAATAATTGTCAATTGTGGCTTCATTAAAGCGTGGAATTATTTTCAAAAATTTTGTTGCTTCAGCAGTATGACTGGCAGGGGAAGAATCTGGTCTTACATTAGCAGCTAACTCTAATTTTTTTAACTCTATTTGTAATTTCATTTCCATTTCTTTCTGCTCTCTAGCCGCTGCAAGCTCTAATTCTTTTTGTTTAATTTCTTGCTCTCTAGCCGCTGCAAGCTCTAATTCTTTTTGTTTAATTTCTTTCTGCTCTCTAGCCGCTGCAAGCTCTAATTCTTTTTGTTTAATTTCTTTCTGGGCTTCTATTTCCATCTGTTTTAATTTTATCTGAAGTTCTAAATCTGATTTACCCTCATCGGGTCTAAGGGTTTCTAAAAGGTCTTCAGAAAACACTTCCTCGTCTACATAATGGATTACAATGTTATCTCTGATTTCTTGTTTAAGGGCATTTGATTTTATTTTTAACCCTAACTGTTTAGAAATAAGGACCAGTTCCTTCCTAGTACAAGCATCAAGCTCTTCCACAGAGGGATTTGCAAGAAAAACCTGAATATCCATGACTAACTAACAACTATTACAAACAAAAAAATATGTATACAATGTAAATATACAGTACAAAATCAGTACAACAAAAAAAACCTTAAGAGAGTTTGGTCAATACTATTGATACTTTACTTCCGACTCTTTGACACAAAAAAAAAATTTTTTTGTTAAAGTCAACTTCGCCTTTACAAAATTACTCAAGTAAGACGAAAATAGGTTCAGAAAAATATCCGGGACGAAAGCCCTCAAACTTCTTTTGTCACGTATTACAAATTGAATTCTACTTTTAAATGGCTTGCCTAGGGGAACGTGACAATAGAAAAAGGTAGTTGTGTCACTTATCTTAAGTCTGAATTTAATCAGAGACTTACAATGAATAACAAAAAAAAAATGACACAAGAAATCGGAAGGTAAAATATCAACTTAATGTTTAATCATAATATAACTCAATACAAAATGGAAGGGTTGACCAAAACCCTCTTTTACAAAAATGGTATGTAAAAATATTACAATACAAGAGTTTGAAAATATAATTACAAATACAAGCAAGGCCTTGAAAAAAAGAAAAAATCTTAACTTACACGATCAATTGGTATACCACGCACGGGTCACGCAATGTCTCCGCTATTCTGTCTCACGGCTGTCTCCGTATGTCTGTCTGTCAACGTTACGCGAGCGGTCTTTATATAATCTACCGCGCGTCGATATCTGGTAATTTCTAGAACAGAAAGTCATCAACACCCAGATCTAGAACGCTCTTCAAAGAGACAGAAGCAAAGAAAAAAAAAACACCCTCCTTTCAACCAGAGGTACACACATAGGTCAAGGACCGGTCACTGTCTGTGTGGCTTGACTCTTGAAGAATAAAATAAAAAAAAAACTTATTACACAAAGGGGCAGACAACCTACAGGTCAAGAAAAAAAAAACAATAGTATCTAGGCATTGTTACCTAGATACGTAACAATGTGTTAAAGAATAAAGTAGATCATGATTTAGACATAGATCTATTCTAGATCTAGAGTAATCTGGAGTTAAATATTGGCTTGGAATCCTTGGATAGAGTTCATTGTGCGCATGCGTGACCTTTTAATTTAGATGTACGCGAACGAATGAAACAATTAGAATATATCTTAATACGGCTTCGCAGCTTAAGCGAACGAATGCATGAAAAATGCTTTAGAAAAACATATTTGAATGTTAATTTGATTAAAATATGAAATGAATGGACTCTAATTAGTATGTTCATGTGTTAAAGTATAAAACTATCTTTGAGAAGAGAAGCTCTATCATCCTATAGTTGAATTAGAGTTTTAGACCTAGGAATAGAAAGATGTGTAACATTACGATATTGTCTAATCTTATCTTATATAATACAGACGTTACTTCAAAAAAGAAGATGATTACGTCCTACGCGTCATGCATTCAGTCATGCATATTAACCAATGACTTAAATTCTGCCAAGTCACTGGTTTTCCTGGCTAGCTCAGGCAACCCATTCCATGCTCTAATAGCACTAGGGAAGAAGGAGTATTTGTACAAATGTTTCCTAGCATATGGGACCAGGAATGTGTGCCTTTACCTTTGTGTCTTTCAGAGTATTTTATTAAATTTTGTTTTTGTATTTGAAGTTCAGTGTTTTATGTATAATTGCTGCTTTACTTTTGAGTCTTCTGTCCTGAAGGCTTTCTAAATTTAGTGATTTTACTATAGGTGTTACTCTAGTCAAATGTAAATATTCATTTGTTATGAAACTCACTGCTCTATGTTGTGTCTGTTACAGTTTCTTAATGTTTTCTTGAGCTGAAGGGTCCCAAATAGAGGATGCATATTCTATTATTGGCCTATTAGTTTTATGTAATGAAAGAATGTTCATCAGGACGTCTAAATTCACAGATATAAGGAACGAATTTATGTAAAAATGCTTTTGAAAGACAAATTTGAAGGTTAATTTTATTAAATCATGAAATCAATGGACTCTATTTTGTAGTTTTCATGTGTCAAAGTAAAAAACTATCTGCGCAAGATCTAGTTCTTAAAATTAGATGTAGATCCTTTAGATCTTTTCTCATGTAAACATGGCATAGTTCGATGAAGTTATAATGCTTTCATAGAGCTGGTCAACTTTTTTTTTTGAGGGTCTTAAGTTTGTTTTAGGGCTACAATACATACACTACGGTCTAAGTTGGTACCCAAGGAACATTTATGCCAAGTTTTATCAAGATCGGTCAAACTGTTTTGATTTCTATACCGGGACATACATACATACATACATACGCCTTACTTTCAACTTTATAGTATAGATAATAGGAATAAAACTAAAATTCTTTCTCTACAGACATAACGATGGAGATGTTTATGATACTTTATTATTACGGAATATTTTTTTAAAATAGTGCATTACATAACAAAATGTCACAACGATATAAACAAATTGAGCCAACATCCAACAGTTGTATTGAAACAGTACACGTAAAGTTTACATCAAAAAATCGAAATTAAATCCATAATTTAATTGGCAGGAGAACAAAGAGTTTTTGACCCAGTTTTTGTGTTAAGTGTTAAGTAGTGACTTCTCTGGGATTAAAAAAAAAGAGTGCATTATTTCTACAGGATACACAGGTTTTCTTTTTGCAGCTTTCAGCGAAATCTTTCTTTTTGATCTTTAACAAGTGTCCCGGGACTTTGGGACAAATCTCTTTTTCTTTTCGGAAGTCAGTTGCTACCGCGTTGAGGGGTTTCTGACTAGAGGTAATGGGTTAAATGTTTCCGGGGGACACCACAATAAGGTCAGCATGTGCTCGCCAAAGTCTGTCTTTGATACAGGGTCGTTGTCCATATCTATTGTAGAGAACAGTAAATAAGAAGCTTTGCTGTCTTGGGTGAGCTCGAATCTTGGCCAAAAAACATCTCTTTTGTTTTATTTCTCTATTTATCCAAGTACTTTATTGTTACTTTAAAAAATTAAGCTAACGACTTAATTATCTAAGCAAAGCTTAGCTTAGTAGACCCCATTTTCTCTCTATAAAAAATATTAATTACGGCTAATTGTTATTATTATTATAGCTTTTATATAGCGCTACTTTCATGCTTATAGCATGCTCAGAGCGCTTTGGTCCAATCTCATTTGTGGACCAGTGGGGGGGGGGGGGGGAGGGGTATCTAGGAGTTGGTTTTCCGTGCTGCCTTTAGGCGCTCAGTAAACACAACACTGCCCGAGTCGGGTTTCGAACCTCGAGCCCCCTTCTAGGTAGCCAAGACAAGCCAAGTTCAAGCGAACTTAGCCTCTCGACCACGCTTCCAATACAATAGATAATTGTATAAGGTTTCAGCTTGTTCAGAGAATGGAAAATGGGAGAAAAAAGGTGTACAAGATTCCATCAAGACAGACAGAGAAAGTTGATATCAACTTTGTAAAAAGATGGAATGGGAGAGACTAGGCTCGAAAAGAAATGTGGGTCGGGCGAATCAGAGATGTAGTTGTCATGGGAAAACACGATCTAAGTTTATTTGACCACTGGACGCTACAACTGGTGACTAAAGACAATACCAGGCCAAGTGATGAGCACTTCAAGCATGGACACTCCACTAGAGCACGATAAAAAATTAATTATACTGTGTCTAAAATTTTGACCAAATAACAGCCGACCATAGGGATGTCACCTTCATCTGGGTCTTCTCCCATGTTGGCATTGAGGGAAACGAAGCCGCAGACAGAGAAGCAAAGAAAGCCCTAAATCATGCGGTGTCAGGAACCCAAATTCCCTGCTAGCACCTGAGACAAAGTATTGCCTCTGCCACCTATCGAGAGTGGCAAGACCGATGGGAGGCTGAGACTCACAATAAACTCAGGCAGATTGTGGCGGATGTCAGGTGGCGGCCCACATCTAAGGGTCTGACAAGGCGTGGTAGCACGACCATATCAAGACTTAGGATTGGCCACACCTACATCACGCACTCCTTTGTGCTGAATAGAGATGAGCCCCCACTTTGTGAGTACTGTGACTCTCGCCTCACCGTGGAACATATCCTCGTTGATTGCCCCAGATACCAGGATGTCAGGGAGAAATATTTTAGAGCCACTAACTTAAAAACACTATTCGACAATGTCGACCCTGGGAAGGTACTGGGCTTTATCCGGGAAGTGGGGTTGTCTACGAAGATCTGATTTATAAATTTGTGAACATGTACTATTTACATTAGATTTTTACCAAATTATTAATTTTTTTACAACCTTTACTATTTTAACTGTGAATAGACCTTGATTTTAATGATTTAACTGTATAGAATTTAGCCCTTGTTATGTAGAGAGAGAGAGAGAGAGTAGTTCTTAAGGGAATGCAGGTACGACATGGCCTAAATTGTGCCGATGTGCCTAAACTCAAAATCAAATCAAATCTAAAATTTTGAATGAGAACTTTGTGTATTTTATTCACCACACAATTATTGATGACGTGATTCAATGGGATGCCAAGGAGATTTAATGAGGTTGAAAACAGTAGACTCTAGGACACGACAGAAAAAGAGTTCTTTAGTCGTCAGAGGGAAAAAAAACTTCACTCAATAATAAATATGAGCTCAGGTTTTATTTAATTGTGTGTCTGTCGGTAAGATTTTATGAACATTTTACAACGCAAGCAGAAACAAAAAAAAAAACCTTTTCAAAATACGTTTTAAACAAAGATAATTACTACATTAAACAACTTAAAATATAATTTAAAAAAACAATAAATATTTTTTAAAAAAATGTTTGGAGGGTATCGAACCCGTGAATTTGACAAAATGTCCTATGTTTAAACAAAATTACCCACTCGGCCAGAGGGAGATTAAAAAAACCGTGTACAATTATTCAATAATACTTTCATTATATGGACATCTAGAACTAGAGCTAGACTTATGATTTGGAACTTTTCAGATCTAGTATAGTAAATGTCTAGATCTAGAATATAGATGTTATGTATATTACATTTACGTAAAAATATAAGCAAAGCTTAGATAATCTATCAATTAACTTAAGGCAACTTTAAATTTATTAAACAATTCAGTTATCGGTACATTACGGATGACTATGCTTTTTTTTTAATTGACTAATTCCAACGATAGGCCTTTAAATCTAGACTTAGACGATGCGTAAAATTGTCCTGTACATAAATTTATTAAACTTATCAATAACCAATAATGCCTTACATTCGGAAATGCTTTCGATAATCCTTTTAAGAACGCGATAGTCCTGTCAAAACCTATGTTTGCTCTATATCTAAATCTAGTTTTCAAGCCAAATTTACATTCAAATGTACATGTATTTATTTTTTTACTTTGAAAAATTATAATGTTCAAACTAGAGTTTTCCCCATGCGGTCAACGAGCTAGTCATTCTTTTCTCAACGATATACATCAACTGTTAAATTTATAGGAAAATCGTTAGAGCCGTATAAGAGATCAGCGTTCCAGGTTCCTGGTTCAATAAAAATCAAACTTGAATAGAGGAATTCTAAACATAATGCAGTGGGTCATTCTATATTTAGCCAGTATCTATTCTCTGTCATAGGAAACACACATAAACATGTTAAGTTAAATGACATGTTCGGTGGTAACTCAACCAATCCTTGACTCTTGTGTGTAGCACTGATCCAGTGAGACTTTAACACGCCCTGGAGCCGGGTGGAAAGGGGCGAGACCTCAAGAGAATTCAACAGTTGGTGAAAATTTAAAAAGAATCTCTCGGGCTCGGAGATCTCATCAAGGGGCGATCAGAGGCTGTTGATTTAATTGAATAGAATGAAGGGGGCTCAGGACACACGGCCCCTGGAAGCTGAGCGAGGCTTAATGTTACAGGGAAAGAGAAGCTTCTTTATTTTTTGGGGGGCTCCCTTTCAAGGGACAGTAGGTAAAGGTTGGCTTCTGATGGATTCTGCATTTCCTAGTTGTTTTTTTTCGTTAGGGGAATAGAAGGTTAGGAAGAAAACAAAAGAAAGGGGAGAGGGATTGAGAGAGGAGACTAAGGGAGAGGGATTTGAGAGTGTAAAGATAGGAAAGAGTAGAGACAGGGGGGAGGTGGAAAACGAAGGAAAGAAGGAATAGATAGATAGATAGACAGACAGATAGATAGATAGATAGATAATAGATAGATATAAATATAGATAGATAGATAGATAAAGAGACAATGAGAGAAAGAGAGAGCGCGAGAGAAAGAAATCAGAAGAGAGCGAACATTTCTATGGAGATTAAAGGATTAGGGACACAATAGATACGATTTTAATTAAAGAGAGAAAAAAAAACAACATGTAGAGTCCCACACAAGGGAGAGAAAGAAAGAAAGATAAATGAAAGTAGAAATAAATAAATAGAAAAATATAGACTAAATGATAGAAAAAAAAAAGAAATGTCAGAGAGAGAAAGAGAGAGAGAGAAAACGAGAAAGAAAGAAAGAGAGCGAGAAGAGTGCGAGAGAGAAAGAGAGGGAGCCAGTGTTTTCTCCAAACCTAAATGTTGATGACCAAGAAAATCCAAGTTTAGGATGTCAAATGACACATCGACCGTTGATATCCCCCCTCCTCTTTCCTATCAATAAATTCAGGGTTGAGACCAATCTAATTAAGTTGGTTCCCTTGTCCTTTGTTAAGTGCCTCTGCGACGTGTCTTGTACAGATAAGTCTAAACGGAGGTAACACTCAAATGACCAAAATCCAATAACACAGGCAAAAAGGCAAACAATGCAGAAAATACTCAACGCTGATAAGCGATGTCGAATAAGGCGTTTAATGCGTAATGAAGAGAACCGTCGATAAGCTAAATATCTATTCCAGAAACTAAAGCCGACCTCCCTCTAAAGCTGCCAAGAGTATTCTGTTACACGTTACATCCTGGTCTTGTTTTAAAATAGTCGCTTTCATTGTCTCTAAGCCAAATAACCCTTTTCATGAAACAAATAACGTTTCGCGCCAAATTCCTAATCATGCCCTAAGACCTGACTTTCATTCTTCCAACACCACCAAGAGTATATATGTCTACACTACCAAGAGTATATGTGTCTACACTACCAAGAGTATATATGTCCACACTACCAAGAGTATATATGTCTACACTACCAAGAGTATATATGTCTACACTACCAAGACTACTAGGCAACACTACCATGAGTATATATGTCCACACTACCAAGAGTATATATGTCCACACTACCAAGAGTATATATGTCTACACTACCAAGACTACTAGGCAACACTACCATGAGTATATATGTCCACACTACCAAGAGTATAAATGTCCACACTACCAAGACTACTAGGCAACACTACCATGAGTATATATGTCCACACTACCAAGAGTATAAATGTCCACACTACCAAGACTACTAGGCAACACTACCAAGAGTATAAATGTCCACACTACCAAGACTACTAGGCAACACTACCAAGAGTATAAATGTCCACACTACCAAGACTACTAGGCACTACCAAGAGTATATAAGAGAATATGACAACACTACCAACAGTATATATACCCTCTAACAAATATACATCGAACTTCACTACCAAGAGTATATGACCACAATGACAATTGCGGGGCTCTATGCGAAACGGATTGCGTGGGGGCCCAGTCTGGGCAGGGATAGCATGATGTCAAAATTATGATTTTTTATTAGAAAATATATTCGTCTTTGAAATATTTTTTAGCAAATGAAAGTTGACAATGACGTTCTTATTTATTGGCACCCCAAATTTAACTTTTTTTTCAGTAGATTTTAATTTTTCATGAGATTTCCAGGAGGCGCTGGAAAATAAGGAGGCTGCGGAAACACCGTTAATATATATAAGTTATAATGGTTTAATGTAACAATGTACACCTAGAATTAGCGCGGGCTCTATGAAAGTGCGGGGTCCAATGCGACCGCAAAGGTTGTCGTGGCCTAAGGCCGGCACTGACCACACTACCAAGAGTAGAGAGAGCTACTGAACTAGACCTGTATACATTAATAATGAGCACTTTAGTCCATTTTGAGTGCCTGCAAAGAAGACCTTTAAAAAATGTGACTATCTAATGTGTCTCTACTTATCTTCTAACGTCCACTATTAAGATGTATAGTGTCAATACGTTGACGATGAATTAAACATAAGAGGCCGACATGTTCTATTTATCTACATACATTGAAACAGATAAGTTTGAAGACAACGGGGAAACAGCCGAAGGCAACATGTAGATTCTATTAAATCTCTCGCTACGCGTGTTTCCGCTGGGGAATTGGAGACTGTATTAGAGGGAAATCGTTTAATGAATAATTGATGCCAGTGTGATAATGCAAACAACTCAATATTAAACCAGACACTTTGTCATTGTTATCAAACTTGAGAGAGACAGTATTGCTGCACTATCTAGACGTAATGCAGCATTCAAGATCAATCAGTGAGGCATATTTTACCATGTTTGATTATGATAGTTAAGATAAATTGTACAAGTATTTAAATCATCTTGGATATCTTGTAACTGTATTTTGTGCTTTCAAAAAATGAATCTCTCTGCCTTTCTAAGTGATCTTCAACTGTCTCGTTCTGAAGCCGCCTGCAACCTGGTACTCTCTTCTCTGTTAGTTAAAGCAAGGTAGCTCCAAAGCTGGTCAAAGCGCGTTCATGGAGTACCTTTGTTAGGCCTACCACCATCAAGCTGACCCTCTGTTAGGCCTACCACCATCAAGCTGACCCTCTGTTAGGCCTACCACCATCAAGCTGACCCTCTGTTAGGCCTACCACCATCAAGCTGACCCCCTGTTAGGCCTACCACCATCAAGCTGACCCTCTGTTAGGCCTACCACCATCAAGCTGACCCTCTGTTAGGCCTACCTCCATCAAACTGACCACAAAAAGACTGCCTTTGGATTATGTTCGTCCCCAATACGGAATACTTGCCCTGCTCAGCGTAACTGTCGGACTATAAGAACTAAGAAGTCAAAGACATAGACGGCGAAAAGAGAATGTAAATCAACCAACGGCGGACAATAGTTATGCTTGCGCTGGATGGAGCAAAAATTTAGGTTGCAGCTGGGGCTGCGTTGCGACGTGAAATACTGCAGACCTCATTAATCTTCGAACTCAAATGGAAACTGATAAAGGGATTACGATGAATTGTGTTTCCCTTTAACGAAACTCGACCCTGGCTTCGACAAAGAATAAATACTCGCTCTTTTATAATAATAATAAAGCTTATATAAGTGAAATAAACACAAAATCACTGCCATATATCCCTATATAAAACAAAATTGATTAATTTCCACCAATTGATTAAAATTATAGGGTTGAAAAAACAACAACTTTACTTCTTTTAAATACTTTACAAAACAACGCCTTGATCCAAGTTTCTACAAAATGTTCACGATCGATCAGTCGCGGAATAGAATTTATTTCCGGTTTCCAGTCTAGTAGTATATATAAGTCTATGTTTAGCTATATAAATAGATCTTGTGTTGAGAGTTTAGAAGTACTTGGATCCATGTGTGTTTGTGTGTATAGGTATATGTGATACAGTGGTGTAAATCTCTCTCTCAATATATATATATATATATATATATATATGTATATATATATACATATATACACATGGGCGTAGCCAGGATTTGGGGGGGTTGGGGGGATTTTTTTATTTTGAAGATTTATTTTTTAGCTTCAAACCCCGCTGGCAGGGGGTTTAAACAAAAAACCCTTTGGCTATGCTCATAGCATTTTGAGTGCGTAATTTGCTTTTTTTTATATTGAAGAGGTATTTTTAGCTTCAAACCCAGCTGAAGAGGGAATTAAACTCAAAACCCCTTTGGCTACGCTCATACAATTTTGAGAGTGTAATTTGCTTTTGTATATTGAAGAGGGGTTATCGTAAATTTTGGAGAGGGGATTAAAATCAAAATCTTTCTTAGATGTGCTCTTGGAATTTTGGGATTGTCGTTTGCATTTTTTTTGTTTTATAGAAAGGGGGGGGGGGATTTAAATGCAAAACCACTGGTATGGGGTTTCAAACTCAAAACCCTCTGGTAGGGGGGTTTCCAACTCAAAACCCCCTTGGCTGTGCTAGGGCAAGTGATGGTTTAGTATTAAAATTTCACGTAAAATAAACAAAATTAAAGCAAAAGATCAGTAACTAAACTCCGACCCCCCCCCCTCCCCGGCAAGGGGGGGGGGGGATTTCATTTCGGGGGGAGGGGTTGAACCCTAACCCCCCGGCTACGCCCATGTATATATATATCTACTGTCTAATATCTAGTTTATGTGAAGTTTGTCTTTAATTATACTGCTTATATATTCTACTTTAGAAATGACTTCATGTAATATGTGCCACACAGCTGTGCAGTAAATAAATGTGAAATTAATGATTGAACTGAATGCAATATAAAGGCATCTATATCTAGTTATCTATATAATTGAATAGAATAATTGAGGTTATGTTTACTGTCATAAAAAATATTATGAACAGTTTTCTAATTGTCTGTGTTTTTCAGGATGTGTTTTTCTCAATGTGTATGCTCTATCTCAGCAAGCCATTATATCACTTTATTATTTGTTTTGAACATTTTTGACATTACGTAACAACTGAAAACATACACTTACTAATCTCTCCAACCTAAAAAAACAACAAACAAACAACAACAGCAAAAAATAAACAACAAAACGTGGAGACTAGTGGACTTAAAGAGCAAGACTAAATCGACAGGAAAAGACGTTCATTCTGAATCCTGTCTACAACATGGCACCACTCACAGCCCAGGGCGTTGTCCTACAGGGTGGGGGAGCAGCGGTGACGTATGAGTCCGGCAGATCCTATTAAACAGGCAAGGTTAAGCACCTTTTGGTGATCAGGCTAATGGCGGACAGGCAAGAAGGCGACCGGAAGCGTGAATAATTCATGGGTAGAATTAAGGGAGGTAACACAGGCACATTTTATTCCTCGATACGTGTGAGTGGATTTTACCCAATGTCTGTGAGTGGGTCAGAGGCGGTCTTAGCCGTGCGCGGGGCCCTGGGCGAGTGTCATACGCGGGGCCCTGAGCCGTAAGGGTATATACCATACTCCATAACTTTAGTTAAACTTTTACTAACTATTTTGACCTTTTTTAAGGACGAAACAGCCAAATATGAAAAATATAAAGCACAACCAATCTCTAGCAAAATGTAATAAACATTTATTTGAGCACATGAAAAAAGATTTTAATGTCTTTATGGGATAGATGTAGAGCTTAACAGAATCACTAGAATGGAATGATACTATTATAGAAAGAAATTAGAAGTAATTGTCCAAGTTCTAATATAAGTTACCTTTAGAAGTAATGATAAAACTGCATGTTGACTCTCTAACTCTAGATTCTAGAATATTCTGGATCTAATATCTTCTACAAACGAAATGATCAGAAATATAATCTGAATTTAGAATTAGATCTAGCTACTAGATCCAGATCAAAGAATTAATATTTTAATCTAAAAATAATCTAAGAAATACTAGTTACTACTACTACTACTACTAGATCTAAAAGAGTCTAGTAGATATCTTAGTAACTCTAGATCTAGAGATTTTAGATTATTATAATTATGATTATAACTAGATATGGGTATTTAGATCTATATACTCGAGTAGATAATACTACATCTACATCTAATAGATCTAGAGTAGATATAAGTATAATTATAATAGAAGTAGATGTAGATCTAGTCTAGATTTAGTTAATTTAGTATTAGATCTAGTATAGTGACGACTATTATTAGTATTATAGTCATTATAGATCTATCATCTATGCATCTTAGGTCTTAGTATAATAAGTAATCAGATCTAATCTAGACTCTAATTCAGGACAGAAGACTCAAAAGTAAAGTAGCAATTATACATAAAACACTGAACCATAATCTTCAAATACAAAAACAAAATTTAATAAAATATTCTGAAAGACACAAAAAGAAAGGCACATTCCTCGTCCCATATGATAGGACAAATTTGTACAAATACTCCTTCTTTCCTAGTGCTATTAGAACATGGAATGGGTTGCCTGAGCTAGCCAGAAAAACCAGTGACTTGGCAGAATTTAAGTCATTGGTTAATATGCATGACTAAATGCATGACGCGTAGGACGTAATCATCTTCTTTTTTGAAGTAACGTCTGTATTATATAAGATAAGATAAGAATAGTAGAATCTCTAAACTAATACATCTAGACTAGTCTAATAATGTAAAGTAGCCTAATATAGATTTCAATTAATAGATCTTTATTATTGACTTATAATTTTAAATTTACATCTAGATCTAAGACTAAGACTACTAAGAGTTAGACTCTACTTAAGACTAAGAGACTAAAATAATTAAATATAGACTATTATGTCAATAGATCTAATAGTAGTAATAGACTAATACTAATAGACTAGACATCACTAGACTCTAACTCTAGATCTATCTAGTAAAAAGTTTTAAAATAAAAAGAGTCAACATTTCTTTTAGATCTATTGTAAAGAAAATTCTTTGCCTGCAGCTATACTGGAACACACTGGTGTTTAATAAAAAGCAGCAAAATGTAGATCTATAGAAGCAAGGAATTAATCAGAATTTATCAAGCAGCGAAACTTGCTAGAAATATAATTAACGCGTTTATTTTCTCGCCTTTCAAATAGGCCTACCTTGAATTGGCGGGAATAGTAACCATTATAGGGTAAAGGTCAAAAGGCTTCCTAGTGACCTGTGCACCCTCTAGTTTATTCTCCTCTCTATTATTCATTATATATATTCTCCAAAGTACATAGATCTAAATATTTATTGGTATGTATGTTAAAAAAGTTTGTAAAATTTGTAATTAAACTTTTTAGTTTGTAACTAAAAAAAAATAATTTAACTAGGATTTCAACTAAGCTTTTTTTTTTAAATTAAACTTTGGCCTTAACTAATTTTTTTTAGTTAAACTAAAAGTTAGCAACTTTTTAGTTAACTTTTGCCCATCACTAACCCCATCACGCTAACGGGTTCGTCCTCCATTACGCTTTGTTTTTTTACAAGCATATTACCTTAGGTTGGCCGTTTGACTACATTACAGACTGTATTGTAATTGTTCTGCACGAAAGATTTGGCCTCTAAGGTTATTGAACGTATCTAATGATTCAGAAACTAGTGTATGATGAGAAATCACCAAGCTAGATACTAATAATTCCTTCCGAACCTGCTGGAGTTGGGAAGTACCTATTAATGAGAAAGGAGAACCCTAACACTTGCAATAACACTTTGACCAAGTTTTAAAAATTCTAGTTTATGAGAACTGATCTGCTTTTCGAAGCAGACGAAGATAGGGAATCTCCAATCGCGGGGCCCCTCTCAGACGCGGGGCCTGGGGCGGCTTTCCCACCTGCCACCCACTAAGACCGCTACTGGAGTGGGCAGTTCATACTGGGTGTTCGCAATGAATGTAAACAGGTAATGCCTATGCGTGGGGCGAAAATCTCGTCATCTCAATGTTGCATAACTTTGGTCTTAGGGTCATAGATATTTACGCCATGTTTCTAATTGGCCGCATCACTAGAAAAAGTCGTCGATCCTGGGGTGAGGGTGGGGGTAAACTTAAAAGTGCTAAAAAAATAAGAGAGAAATTTTCTATACCAAGTAAGAATTACATTAAAAGTAAAGATAGTCTGTGATTTAACATTAGAAATAAAATTCCAAATCACAAAAAAAGTATAATTGCTGGTTAAAACATATGCAAATATGCAAGAACATAACCTAGTTCACATTTCAAGACGTATGGAGTTCAGTCGAACAGTTTCAGCAGTGTATCTGCAGTGATATTTACATACAAAGTCTACTAATCAAATACATTGAGTTTAATTTGATTCCAATGATCGCTAATGACATTTCCCTTCAACAGTAGTAAAATGAATACACACTTAATGCGACGATATTCGGTAGAAATATTTGACAAACAAACAGTATATTTAGTAATCAAAAGCACGATATAGAATACTTATTGATAATAATATCTAGTTCACCGTTCAATCATTCAAGTAATTCCATTACATATTTTATTTTCCTAGTATTAACAATCGATAATCACCCTACTTGACAAAATGGTGAATTAACTATATTTTTAGTACAGTGTTGTGATGGTAAATGATATTGTTTTGTCAGGCCCGTCTCGTTATTGTAACCCAGTAACCCACATGGCTGATTTGTCGAAAGAATGCGCTAATTTAGAGAGAAGAGGGATAATTAAATTCCTATTAGGCCTAGCTATGACTAAAGTGAGCATTTACACAGACAAGAAAGTGTTTGTTAGTGTCTACTTGTCTACTATTACAGTGTTAAGAGTAGTATAATGTAAACTGACATTGAATGTAGTCTGTAACGAAGTGTCAATACAGAGCAAGAAAACACTAATGAGGCTTCAAACAAAAGATTTACCAATACGCTATAGTGTCGAGAGCATTCTCGCATGGGAAATCTACTGACTGTTAAGTGTTTTGATAATGGAATAGAAAATATTACCAGGAAAACATGGCGCCGCGATTTGGAAGCAGATGTCAAGCAGATGGGCAAGACGTGGGGACAGCTGGAGAGACTCGCTCAGAACCAAGTCGCCTGGAGGAAGCTGGTTGGTGGCCTATGCCTCAGAATGGACCACAGGCAGAGATGAGATGAATATTATATCTAAATTTAAAAAAAATATTACGAGTATATTATAGCATTATCAAAGTTATAAAACACATTCCAATGGACTGTTCATTACACTTGTTGTTAGATTTGGAAGACACACATGGTAAACGATACATCTTATTTAAGGAGCAATCAAAGCGCCTTTCTAGTTGAGGAAACCATTTTATGTTGAAGAGTATAATACATTTAGTGGTGGATGTTACAAGTTTTCTTTTTCGCATCCTTATCAAATTTGAT
Source organism: Biomphalaria pfeifferi (assembly GCA_030265305.1). Classification (NCBI taxonomy): domain Eukaryota; kingdom Metazoa; phylum Mollusca; class Gastropoda; family Planorbidae; genus Biomphalaria; species Biomphalaria pfeifferi. The sequence continues at coordinate 326,061 of JASAOG010000170.1, read as the reverse complement.
GAGAATGAAATATTACTTGAGTTTAGAGTTTTATTTGCTGAAATTTGATTCATTAAAACGCAAAGAATAACCTACGCATAATTTATTTTATAGGAAAGAAATAACTAGGAATCGGTGGATCTAATATACATTTCTTGTGTCAATAATTCTACTATAGATCCATAACGTGGTCCCATCGCCGTGATTGACTAGATGATGACTAGAGAAAGATGAAAGGAAGAGATTAATAATGACCTGACTGGACAACAACAAGTCATTAAGTTAATGAATGTATCAAGTCAACACAAGGCCAAGCCTGTAGCTAAACAATCCTCCTTTCATGTGGTCTTAGATAAAGAAAAAAAACTCGGTATTAAAACACAAACCTAGAAAAAAAAGAAGTTTGTTTTTTCTAGGTGTTTACTAGTGCACAAGACAGCAGTGCCGGTTTCAGTAAGTAGAGGCCCTGTGCAAGATTTTGTCAGAGTTCCTTACCATCTTCAAGCATCAATATAAAAGCACTTAAAGATATTAATAAATCTGAAATTATGTCTTTTAAGTGAAGAAAGAAATAGCGTGTGGTATTGTGCGAGATGGTAGTGCTGTACTTTAGCAGTGCCGTGAGATCGTATATAATAGAGAAGTTAGTTCAAAAAAGATGATTACTTCTTAAGCGTCATGCATTTAGTCATGCATGTTAACCTATGACTTACATTCTGCCAAGTCATTGGTTTTTCTGGCTGGCTCAGGCAACCCATTTCTTGATCTAATAGTTCTAGGGAAGAAGGAGCATTTGTATAAATTTATCCTTGCATATGAAACGAGGAATGTGCCTTTATCTTTGTGTCTTTGATACTGAACTGTAGCGGTGCCGTGCAGATCTTTTGTACTGTAATGTAGGAGTGATGTGACAAACTTAGTCTTGCAGTGTAACAGTGCTACAGCGAATCTCTCTACTGCTTGTGCTTCCATATTCTTTATAAGTTAAGATAGTAGCTATCATACTTAAGCGGATTACAATACCTTACATTTTAAGCTGTTACATAAAAAAAAAATATTCTGCCATAATAGCGTCTACACAAGTAGCTACAACAACCAATATTTGTGTAAAGCCTAGACGCATGCATGACAAAAAAACACTTGAACTTAAAGTGAAACTCTTTGACCGACGACTCAAACATTAACCCTAGGAGGACGACTCAAACACTAACCCTAGGAGGACGACTCAAACACTAACCCTTGGAGGACCAAAAGCAAGAATAAAATGTCAATGAATAAAATAAAAAGTCTTAGGTCAGTGTATAAAGTAAAGTTTCTATCGGGGTCACTTGGAGGCCCCCCAAAAAAACGACCAGAAAAGGGAAAAAAACCGAAGCCAAGGACCAAGAGATCAAGTGCAGATTTTTTTTATTAGCGGTAGAGATCAATAACAGGATGGCCCCAATCAATTCTTGACCGCCTGGACACTGGTCAGATAATGCCACACACAGTCGACAAACTTCGCGGGAGCTCAAAGAGAAGAAGAGAAAGACTCTCCTCTGGCTTGTTATTACACTCCATTAATAGAGGAGCTGCAAGAAGGCGAACAGACTCCCTCACACACACACTGATAAATGTTCAGACCACACACTTACACAGATCAAGTCACACACATACATCAAGCCAACACACATACTCGCTGGCACACTGACATATAAAGGAGCACAAAAAGTGAGTAGAACGAAAGTCCAATCTGTGCGAGTGAGTTAATAGGTAGTCATGTGACTAGCCGCCCCCATTATTCAGCCCCCACCTAAGACTTGCGTCATTTAGTCTGTTGCGGATGTGAGTTCTTAAGCAGCTTTGTTGTCACGCACTTATTTAATTCCTTGACCAGGGAGGACAATTACACACAAACTTTTTTTTAATGTCGCTGAAACACTTTCACATAGAACATTGACATTAAGAGTTTTCACAGAGAACATTGACATTAAGAGTTTTCACAGAGAACATTGACATTAAGAGTTTTCACAGAGAACATTGACATTAAAAGTTTCAAATAGAACATTGACATTAAGAGTTTCAAATAGAACATTGACATTAAGAGTTTCACATAGAACATTGACATTAAAAGTTTCAAATAGAACATTGACATTAAGAGTTTCAAATAGAACATTGACATTAAGAGTTTCACATAGAACATTGACATTAAGAGTTTTCACAGAGAACATTGACATTAAGAGTTTTCACAGAGAACATTGACATTAAGAGATAGAACATAGCTACATATTACATTATATATATCATTTTTTAAATAAGGAAATTGGGATATCGTAAAGCTTTTAGATTTGATCACAGAGGTCTGTAGTTTATTTACCAACAAAGGAAGTAGAAATATTTTTGGAACACTATTCCACACCCTAGGTTTACAGCTTTGCAGCTTTGATGCGGAGACATGGCATTCTGTAAAGCCTTAAAGGTCATTGACTCAACTCGGCGAGGGACATTTGAGGGTAAAATAACTGTTGTCATCACTGACTCCAAATCTATACTACAGGCTTTTTCAAGCCCTGGACCATGGCCCCCCAATATCGAAACTGTCATCATGGTTTCACACAACATAAAGCAGCGCTATGGCACTCCTGTAATAATGCAGTGGGTACCGAGTCACATAGGTTTGACTGGCAACACTATTGCAGACTCCTTGGCCCACCAGGAATGGCTAATTCCATCCACTGAACAGGCTGTAAGTTTTTCATCATGCTCTGGCTATAATAAAAAAAAAACAGAAATGGAAAAGTGGTTTGAGTGCTGGGACAAGTTCCAAAAATCCTGTGGAGTCTGGGAGCTACGGAGAAGAAGAGGAAACCGTGCCTCATATTCTGTTTGACTGCCCCAAACTTGCTGATCTCCGTCTAGACAGGTCTGGGAAACCCCAAATTCTCGACCTGTATGGCGACATTTTTTTTATGCACTACGCAAGACAGCAGGGTTTTCTGTGCAGGGCTTTTTTGCAAGAGAGGATTTGAGCCTCTTAAGCCCTCACTCAAATGGAGTTTGATGATGATGATGATGAGGTTTACATGAAACAAAACACTATTACAGATTTAATCATTTCAAAATGCACATTGCATGACGCGTATGAAGTAATCATATTCTATTTTGAAGTAACGTCTGTATTAAATAAGATAAGATAAGATATAGTGCAAAACAAATCAGTAAGATGAAAGCTAAAACCCCATTTCTACATTGAAGTGCCGACAATGATCTCAATCGGAATGACTTGCCTGATATTTGTTTGTCAGACCTCACTCACTATCCTAAAGCCACATTGCATATATTAAAAATTTTGATACAATTGAAACAGCTGAAAACACAGTTTTGACAAGACTGTTGGCTCGCGGGAGGATGAAAGAGTGTGTGTTAGCTCCGGGAGGATGAAAGAGTGTGTGACTAGTAGAGGTTAGGTAGAATGAAGAAGGGAGTGACCGGAAGTGTATCAGAGAGGGCAGTTGACAGTGTGCAATGCCACAAAGTGAGAATTTCTTTTGGGGATTTCATCAAGTCACAGCTGGCCCCAAGAAATTCAGTGGCGAAAGAGTCTACATAGTCTCCACGGTAGATTGAGAAGGGTTGAAGTCATTCTATAGTGATCCTTTCTGACAGTTTTGAAGGAATAATTCTAAATCCATTCTTACAGTACTTTGAGTTTCTAAGAAAGCTGAATAAAAAAAAAAATTAAAATGTGTATTGCCGATTCTTAATTCGATTTAGTCCGTAGAAGACTACATAAACATGATTGATATCCTTTTCGATGCCTCGTTCGTAGTATTCATAATCTTTATTGCAAGAGGTTATAACTTACAACATAATTAATCTAAGATTTTCATTTAAATGTAACATGTATTACAAATGTAGTCAAGAAAAGATAATAATATATATATATATATATATATATATATATATATGTACGTATGATTATTATCTAACAAGCCTAAAGTTTATCAAGGATATTTATTTTACAAATAACCATAGCAGCAAACTCGATCAATTTTTTTCTTAATATCGGATGCACCAGAGAGGACCAAGACTTCTCCACTCCTATCTTTTCTCTCTCTTTTTAACTCTCTTTTTGAATTCTCCTTTTTTTTTCTTCTTTCAGATTTCTCTTAATTCCAACCTCTATTCCCCAAGGAGGCTATGGTTTCCTGAGAATGAATTGAGTCTTCTCCCCTTGGCCCTTCATGTCATCACGTCCTGATAAAGGAATTATGGGCCATAAAGAAATGAACGAACCACAATGGCTCTGGCTGCTTCTGTTAGGGGCCAAAACATGCACAAATATAATGTCCCAATGTAACTTCTAGCATAAAACCTTTCACTTGGCTTTTTTTTTCAATCGAGATGAAAATTAACAATTTTTTAAGGTCTATAAAGTTTTTCTTTGTTCATGAGAAGTGGAAGGCTGGAGAGATGGACAGGATTATTATGGAGTATGTATGACATGTGTCAGTGACACATCAAGAAAGTCATTGACAATAATGTCAGTACATCTTTACTGACATTGACAATTCTGAACATAATCTCAAATGTTCAAAATATTAACGTTTTCACAGAATCAACACTTCCAAGTTTATTTCCAGGGAGAACAATTTCCTAGGAAGTATAACGACACCGTTCATTTTGAGAATACAATGAGCGACTAGTTCTGTGAACCTCTAGATGTACATGCAACGTTTTCAAAGACTGTGTTAAGTAGCTTAGATATGAAGGTCAACACAATATTGTGCACAGAATGTTTATTCTGTAGAACAGTGCCGCTTAAGTTTCTATTGCTGATTCCCAGGAACGTACCAGGAGACAAGCCTTTCCTGCATTATGAGATTCTGAAATAGGCCAGTGGTGTCCACCATCCGGAGAAATAGGCCAGGGATGTCCACCATCCGGAGAAATAGGCTAGTGATATCCACCATCCGGAGAAATAGGCTAGTGATATCCACCATCCGGAGAAATAGACCATTGATATCCACCATCCGGAGAAATAGGCCATTGATGTCCACCATCCGGAGAAATAGGCCAGTGATGTCCACCATCCGGAGAAATAGGCCAGTGATGTCCACCATCAAGAGAAATAGGCCAGTGATGTCCACCATCCGGAGAAATAGGCTAGTGATGTCCACCATCCGGCCCGTGGGTTATAAGCAGCCAGTCAGGCGATGCTCTCTGACCCCTCAACACTACTGTCCACTATGCAGTAAATGGGCATGAGAATTAAAGGGTTGTGAAACTGCCCATGAGAGTCGTATCGGAAGTTTGTAACTGTAGGACTATCCATCAACATCATGTTGAGTTCTTTAGCAGCTTCCATGTCACGCGTTCACTACAGCTACTAGAGATCTATTACTTTTCTTTAAAAAAAAAGTGTTTTAAAACTTTACAATTTATAAACTGAAGTTCAAAATATAACTACAAACAAGTTAATGCTTTTTTTTTACAAGATAAATATTTTTCAGAACAACAGAAGATTCATTTTGAGAATTAGTTGTCCTTCACATTGACATGAAAAACTTTTTAAAAAAACATACGTCTCCATCTCATTAACAGACAAGAAAGACCAGTGACAACATCAAGCCATAACAACAACAACAAAAAAACAATCTAATATTTAAAAACTGCACGAACATCATTTTAACAACTAACAATAAATCCATAAATTAATCAATTCTAGGAACCAAACATCTTTCAATTTCTTAACATGCTTCAACACTTTGAAGAATAACTTTCTGCGAAGTTACAGTTCCCTGAGCAAACCTTCCCATTCTTCAAAGATGTAAATGACAACATTCTATCGCATAATCCTAACCCAACTTTCCAGCATATGACACCGTGTCATGATATACACAGATCATACCAAAAAAAAAACACGACATCACGTGACAGAGACAGCGATTATGTCCAAGAAAAAAAAATCTAATTTAGCTGTCAACCTTTATCTGGAGACGTTACTATGACAACGCTTGCTAGGAAAAAAATATGTTGGTCTCTTGAACAATAGATGTGACTGAAACTCAGGGACTGACCAATGGGCTGGCTGACTACTGGCTTTACAAGTGACCAAACGGAACAATACTCGAGCGGGGCAAAGTGGGATTTACTTCAATTATTTAGCTCACCCCTTAGACCAGCGTTTTTTTTTTTTTAAACATTTTTTTTTACTTTAACAAACATGAGTTACAAACATGAGTTACAAACATGAGTTACAAACATGAGTTACAAACATGAGTTACAAACATGAGTTACAAACATGAGTTACAAACATGAGTTACAAACATGAGTTACAAACATGAGTTACAAACATGAGTTACAAACATGAGCTACAAACATGAGTTACAAACATGAGTTACAAACATGAGTTACAAACATGAGTTACAAACATGAGTTACAAACATGAGTTACAAACATGAGTTACAAACATGAGTTACAAACATGAGTTACAAACATGAGTTACATGTATGTTTATGTGAAAAAGGGAGGGTGTGAGAGTAAAAGCTTTTTTTTTGTTTTTGATCCTTGTAAATAATGTTCAATGGTGTAATGTTGAAGAATGCGAATGTCGTGGAATGCTGGGTTCTTGCTTCCTGGAGTACTCTTAACACGTGACAATTATATATACCACAAACTGACTTAAGTCCGTTTCAGCAGATAAATATATAGTTTATTTTACAACATAATAATACTGCACTCCTTGTTAGTGCTACAAGTCAAGAAATAATAAACAATCCTATCCGCATAACAGCGGCATCAAATATATTCAATACGTTAAACTCTCCAGAGTGCATTACAGAGTATATTACAAATCACGTCCGCATCTCAGCGGGTAACACTGTACAAAATAATCCAGAATAATAATACGTGTTTCAAAAGACCACTGGCAACAACTGCCTACAAGATACTTCCTAACTGTAAATACTGCTCGATTTTCTAAGTCGTTACTGTCCGTTCCGGACCAAAATATACTTGACCACCCGGTCTTAAGGATGCCACTTGACTTACTGACTTGACTGAACTCAAAGTCAATTTTATTCATTCTACTTCCTGTTTTCTACATCAGGAATTCCACGTGTCTTTTAAACTCTTAACATGACGTGAACTTTAAATCATGCAATGTCAACTGAGACTGTGACAATCCTCTACTTGTGAATTTCAAATGAAGGGGTGATGAGCAGTGACTGGAGGGGGGTTTCTTCATCCATTGCAACGATCACACACAGGAAATGGCTTGGTACTGACCAACATGCACTAGCCTACATGTACTGACCAACATGTACTAGCCCACATGTACTGACCAACATGTACTAGCCTACATGTACTGACCAACATGTACTAGCCTACATGTACTGACCAACATGTACTAGCGCACATGTACTGACCAACATGTAGCCAACATGTACTGACCAACATGTACAAGCCCTCATGTACTGACCAACATGTACTAGCCCACATGTACTGACCAACATGTACAAGCATACCTCTACGTGGTCAACTTGCAACTCCTCTGTCTATTCAAAACAAATGTTTCTAAAAATTCCTACACTATTTGTACCTCAAAAATAAAAGAGTGCTATTAATAATATTTATACAGCAATGATTTAAAAAATGAAATTTCAGATAAAATCTTAAATACCGGGATAGTACTAAGGTCGTCTTCATGTTACGTAAAACAAAAAAGTCCCCTATCAGAAGCAGAGAGAGAGAGAGAGAGAGAGAGAGAGAGAGAGTGAGAGGAGGTCCAAAAGTCTTTTCTAAAGTAAAAAAGTCATGTAAACAAGTCAAGTTCCCCTTTCAGACAGTAAGATTTATAGGGCAGATGATGTAAGGATTATCAGTTTCTATAGCCGACGGTTAATGAGGGTGTTCCTATCGTCAGAGGCTTCCTAAAAACTTCCGAAACTCAAAGCCCAGTCTTCATCGAGATTCGAACCCATGATCCCTCGGTTTGGAAGTCAGCTTCTGATTAAGACTTGAGTGTTACGGATTTTAAAACATGTTAGAGAACTCATTTTCAACGATTAGGAGTAGCATGAACCAGATAGTCATCTAAAAGTAGCATGAACAAGATAGTCATCTAGATGAAGCATGAACCAGATAGTCATCTAGAAGTAGCATGAACAAGATAGTCATCTAGATGTAGCATGAACCAGATAGTCATCTAGAAGTAGCATGAACAAGATAGTCATCTAGAAGTAGCATGAACCAGATAGTCATCTAGAAGTAGCATGAACCAGATAGTCATCTAGCAGTAGCATGAACCAGATAGTCATCTAGAAGTAGCATGAACCAGATAGTCATCTAGAAGTGAAGTCGCATGAACCAGATGGTCATCTAGTAGTAGCATGAACCAGACAGTCACCTAGAATTAACATGAAGTTCTAGGGAACTAATTAAGCCTGCATTTTGTTATAACTGTTCCAAGTTAGAGCCGACATAACACTGGCAGTTAAGGGGAGGTAACTGACAGGAACACAATGGCTGGGGAGGGGGGGGGGTGCAGTAACATGTTACATGCAAGAGAACCATTATCTCCCTTTTCGTCCTTTCAAACCTTTTTTTTTTCTTTGTACCATTTTGTTTCTTTACAAATGAACTCAATCCTAGCCCTTACTTTTCTTTCTCTCTAAATCACTCTCAAAGTCTCTCTCTTTCCGTCTCTCTCTCTCTCTCTTTCTCGATGCACTCAGAGGGCAGTCTCATTGTTGTCCTCTGTCTAAACAAGGTATTGTGTTACAAACAGCGAGCTGCCCGCTGGTCAGCAAGACACGTGACACCTGCAAAACTACCTGAACACATAACGAGCTCACGTCTGGCTCTGTCATTACAGATGACACATCTCTGACATCATAGGATCTCCGCGGAGTTGACATCTTCGTCTAATGACAGTCTTGTTTCTCTCCTCGCCGTTACGTTTTGTTTATTACTTGTTGGGTTGAAAAAAAGTGTGTGAGTGTGTGGTGTATATGGATGAAAGTATGAAAGAGGGAAAAAATGTGTGGAGGTGTGTGAGCTTGTGCGTGAATGTGTGAAAGAGTTTGTGTGTGAATGTGTAAAGAAGTGTGCGCGAGTGTATGTGTGGATAAGTGAGTGTACAAGAGTGAGTATGTGTGCGAATTCGTGTGACAGTGTGTATGTGTTTGTGATCGTGTGTAGGTCAACTTGAATGATTTACTTCCTCATTGAAGAAAACAGAAGTAAATAGAACTAGAAACATGTTGATGAGCTAGCCCTCCCCCCTCCCCACCCTCACTATATACTTTAAAGACATTTGCTGACCAAGAATCTGTTACAGCTTTCTGTCATAAGTAAAAACAACACATTATTTCAGTCAATAGGTACTATACGTCAATTTGTGTTATATACCTGTGACGCAATGCAACAATTGGCATATAAATCAAATCAATCATCAACACGTCTTTACAAAACAATCATCAGGTCTTTACAAAACAATCACGATTCATTTAGTCTTTACAAGACAATCACAAATCAACAAATATAACTAAAGCGCTTTACTACAATTTTTATTTACATTAACTTTTGGCACCATTCTCAGGATTCGTCATTTCCTACATAAAAATGTCTTGTACATCTGGGAACCAGAGAAACAAAGAAAAGTCAGCAGTTACCTAAACAAAGACGTAACAAGGGTCTGCATGAACCAATCGTCTGCAAGAACCGAGTGTCTGCAAGAACCGAATGTCTGCAAGAACTGAGTGTCTGCAAGAACCGAGTGTCTGAGAGAGCCGAAAGACTGCAAGAGCCAAAAGTCTGCAAGAGCAGAGAGTCTGCATAAACCGATAGTCTGCATGAGCCAATAAGCTGTAAAAACAGAGGCTTTGTGTAAATCAAAACTATATCAGAATCTATGCGAACCGAGGATCTTTACAGCCCGAGAGTCAATGTGAACGGAGTGCATGTATGGACCGAGCAATAATAACTTCCAAACGTCTTTCTACAAAACACGTAGAACAGAAATAGAAAGCGTAAAGTATCGAAACTGCCCTAGGAATAAGGCGACTGCAATCACTAGTACCATAACTAACACTACTTGATATCGACCTCCAACTCTATATTCTTGACTTCAAACATATTTTAATATCATCTCGTTCAAATCTATTTGTACATTTTTTTTAGCTTGACAATTCTTAATCGAGTCAAAAAAAAATCTGGGTGGACACGGATATCGAAAACGGCTCTAACAACTAACGATTTTCCTAGAAATACATACATACGTCAACGGGTAGTCCTGCGTGCATTCATTAAAGAGTTAAAGAAATAAATACATTTTGCGCATCGTCTTGCAAGTTTGGATCTATAGACCTATCAATAAAATTGTATATACTTTAAGTCTATGTGGCTCCTTCTGTCTCGGAGTCTCGGAAGACAATGATGCGCCCAGATGAGTCACTGGCTTTGGTTACGTCTTGAGACGGGGCAGAATCTGGAGTGGCTGATCAAGCCAATTCTGGATCGGCAGAGTTTGCCACAGTTTGAGCAGTTATATGTATCTGTCCTAGGGCTCACTGAGAGGGCAGTTTTCTTTTTCTTTCTCTTGACCGATGCAGGCTTCGTTTCTTTTGCACTCGGCAAAGTTCGTACCAGCACGTCCAGTCTGTCTCCATGCTGTCCAGTCTGTCTCCATGCTGTCCAGTCTGTCTCCATGCTGTCCAGTCTGTCTCCATGCTGTCCAGTCTGTGTCCATGCTGTCCAGTCTGTCTCCATGATGTCCAGACTGTCTCCATGCTGTCCAGTCTGTCTCCATGATGTCCAGTCTGTCTCCATGCTGTCCAGTCTGTCTCCATGCTGTCCAGTCTGTCTCCATGATGTCCAGTCTGTGTCCATGCTGTCCAGTCTGTCTCCATGCTGTCCAGTCTGTCTCCATGCTGTCCGGTCTGTCTCCATGCTGTCCAGTCTGTCTCCATGCTGTCCAGTCTGTCTCCATGATGTCCAGTCTGTCTCCATGATGTCCGGTCTGTCTCCATGCTGTCCAGTCTGTCTCCATGCTGTCCAGTCTGTCTCCATGATGTCCAGTCTGTCTCCATGCTGTCCAGTCTGTCTCCATGATGTCCAGTCTGTCTCCATGATGTCCAGTCTGTCTCCATGCTGTCCGGTCTGTCTCCATGCTGTCCGGTCTGTCTCCATGCTGTCCAGTCTGTCTCCATGCTGTCCGGTCTGTCTCCATGCTGTCCAGTCTGTCTCCATGCTGTCCAGTCTGTCTCCATGCTGTCCAGTCTGTCTCCATGCTGTCCAGTCTGTCTCCATGCTGTCCAGTCTGTCTCCATGCTGTCCGGTCTGTCTCCATGCTGTCCAGTCTGTCTCCATGCTGTCCGGTCTGTCTCCATGCTGTCCAGTCTGTCTCCATGCTGTCCAGTCTGTCTCCATGATGTCCAGTCTGTCTCCATGCTGTCCAGTCTGTCTCCATGCTGTCCGGTCTGTCTCCATGCTGTCCAGTCTGTCTCCATGCTGTCCAGTCTGTCTCCATGCTGTCCGGTCTGTCTCCATGCTGTCCAGTCTGTCTCCATGCTGTCCAGTCTGTCTCCATGCTGTCCAGTCTGTCTCCATGATGTCCAGTCTGTCTCCATGCTGTCCAGTCTGTCTCCATGCTGTCCAGTCTGTCTCCATGCTGTCCAGTCTGTCTCCATGCTGTCCGGTCTGTCTCCATGCTGTCCAGTCTGTCTCCATGCTGTCCGGTCTTGGGCGGAGATACTTTGAGTAGATTTAGTTATACATGTGCTTAAACAGGAATGTTTTCAGAGGGGGGGGGGGGGACTCGGAGAGGGATCAAAATGTTTAAATTTTTTTTAAAAATCAGTCATTCATAAGTTATTAAGAGCAAAGTAATCGATCCTAGATAAGTAATCAGTGTCACTGAAGGAAGGATTGTCTTTACAATCACCAACACCTTTTTCTGTTACTTCTTGAGAGTGAGATATAGTCTTGCACAATTTCGTAGCAGACGTGAAGAGAACCTGTTCACATGCACTTTTAGATCATTCAGTAAACTGGAACATCGTGTTGAAAGCTTTCATCCGGCTAAATGTTGGAATGTGGTTTCATCCACTGCAGAGAATTTCTAATAGCTATTTACATCTGCATATCAAACACGAAGCTCTAGACGTTTTGAAAAGAAAGTAATTCATAATTTAAGCCAATTTTAACCAAAAGAAAAGCACATCTAAATTGATTATATACATATAATATATGTGGTTCAAACACAAGTGAGAGTGTGTATCTAGAAATATGAATCAGAGTTTGTATAGACATCGTGACTTGTCTCCCCTCGTAAACACAATCATAAGAAGATTCTCTCCCTTGACAACCGTTATCTTCCTCTTGCAAATGTCTATGCGGCTAATTCAAATTGATCGAGTCCATTTTAAAACAATACAACAACGTTCGTAAAAGGAGTGGTCGATGATGGCATTGTGTCTAGGGTTATCGCCGCCACAGTCTGACGTGTTGAGAAGACATTGCAGGCTGAACGCAAAACTTTAAAAAAAATTTTTTAAACCAGGTCATGATTGGCTTGAATGTAAATGTGACCTTGACAAACTGAATAATGAAATATTACTGCTGGCACTATTTCGTAAATCTAGAGTGGCTAGGGGAGGGTATATCAGCGGGGGGGGGGGGGGGGGGCATGTAGTTAATTACTATTTTGTCTTGAGGGCTTATGTTAATCAATGCCTCGGTCACTGCACTGACAAAAGTAGGAACATGAAACCTTTGTTCCCTCCCAATTGATGCGATGACTATTTTTGGCGATTTTTTTAAAAGCGGTTTGGGGGGGGGGGGGAGAGTATAGACAGCACAAGGTGGGGGGGGGGGGAGTATAGACAGCACAAGGTTTGGGGGGGGGAGTATAGACAGCACAAGGTTGGGGGGGGAGTATAGACAGCACAAGGTGGGGGGGGGGGGAGTATAGACAGCACAAGGTTTGGGGGGGGGGGGGGGAGTATAGACAGCACAAGGTTGGGGGGGAGTATAGACAGCACAAGGTTGGGGGGGGGGGGAGTATAGACAGCACAAGGTTGGGGGGCGAGTATAGACAGCACAAGGGGGGGGGGGGGGAGTATAGACAGCACAAGGTTTAAAAAAATAATTTTACTTCATTTTTACCTCGTCAGAGACCGAGACAATGTAGCGTGTACATCTCCTGGAGCATAATATGACGTCATGAAATATTGCGCTCCAGAATTTGCGAGAGTAGAACTAGACCGGAAGCTTCTAGTACTTTCTAGTCATGACTTATGTCGTAAGTATTAGGGTTTACACATATTATGAAATGGACCCAAACTAGAAGATGTCAGTTCACGGTGCGCACTAGCGCATTATTCAACACGGTGCACGGACGGACTGTTAAAAGAGAGAGTTTGTTCCGTCCAAGGTCTACAGGTATGTTGATTCGAGATCAATCGTTACAGAATACCCGAACACTGACTGTCGTGACGTCGGACCTGTGACATGGCAACACGGTATTGGTCTCGGCTGAATTAAGTTGTTCTTCAAATTTGAAATCAATACGTCATTATAACTAGTACCAAATGAAACTAATGAAACACTGAGAGAGACTCTCTATGCGCTGGTCTGCTGTGTATCAAACAACATTTTTATATCCACAACTTTTGTTTTATGTTTTATATTAATCGTGGAGCATCCTCGGAGGTTTGACCATTTATTGTGCTGGATAATCTATAGATACAGATAAGGCCCAGAACATTCTGGAGACGTCAAGGCTTTGTAACTTAAGTAGGTCAAGACATGCGTTAAATTAGGGCGCACCTGTCTCCGGTAATGGCGTGAAAAAATCTATCAGCGATGTGGTTGATGAAGATGACACTAATTCCAAAATCAATGAAGTCTGAATGATCGAAGGTGAAATCAATGAAGTAGAACCTATAATCTGTGCAAGTAATTGACGTCAGGGCAGTAACAATCACACAAAGCAATCATGAAACAAGGGGGCAGAACAAAAAACAAGGGAGAGATACAAGCCAACGCAAATGTGGCCATAAACAGGACCAAGGCCATAAACAGGACCAAGGACATAAACAGGACCAAGGACATAAACAGGACAATCGAGCTAACACAACTATAGCTACAGATAAGAGCTAGGACATTCTGCAATCGTCAAATGACATAGATAGGACAAAGGACAATCACGACACGAGAAGGCCCTAAGCTATGTGCGATATTAGAGCTCTTTATAAGTGCAGATATTATATGTCAGTGCTAAATATTTATTTAGGGGCCCTCTGATAGAGCCTGTGTTGCCAAGAAGTAAATCCGGTATTGACGACAGAAGAAGGAGCAATATGACCCAAGACAATCAAAACACTGTTTCCAGAGTCCATTATACATAATAGGAAAATCTCCTACACAAGATTAACGATATTTTTGTGAGTGACTACAGTTTACACACTATTAGGCAACTCCGCGCTGCGTCTTGTGTAGATATAGGTCAAAATGGAGGTAACACTTAAGGAACCGAGAACACAGGCGAAATGCCAACAACAGAAAGATATTTGACGCCGATGAAAGGTGACCAACAAGAAGTTGAATACGTAATGAAGGTAACCGTCGAATGTCGTATTATCTGAATATCCACACCAGAAACTAAAGCCGACCTCTCTAAAGTTGCGAAGAGTATTCTGTGTTTATTTTCGTCACACTTTAAATCCTAGCCTTGTTTTTAATGATCACGTCACTGCCTCTAAGTCAAAACTTAGCCCTTTATATGAAATAAATCACTTTTCGCGCCAATTTCCTAATATGGTCACAACAATACATTTGATTAGTAAGTAGCAAAAAAAGGAGCCCTATCAGATCTTACGATATATGGGGCAGAAATGTAAAGATCATCTGTTTCGACAGAGTCACTTGGCCAACAGAAAAATTTTACCAACAGTGTCAGAGACTCATTAGAGTTGGTTGGTCTCATGAAAGTACTAAAATCTTAAAATTTAAAATCCGGGATTCGAACCCGAAACGCCGCAGGTCAACGTTGATGAGGAATTTATTACACAGCCAGTACACTCTGTTCCTCTGTTAAATTAATAAGAGAAAAAAAATCTTAGCCAAAGTGGAAAGTCAACGGTATGGACTTTTGTATTTATAAGCAACATTTGTCAAGTCTTTGGTGTTTGAAAGTATAACACAAACACACACACACAGATCCCCTCCACACACACACACATGCAGTTTAAATAGAAGAAGCGGGAAAAAATCTGTTCCTTAGTAAGAACAAGAGAAACATAATGATAATGGGTGACAACTCACTTCCGTACAAGATTTCTAAAAAACAGTAAAGTCCTTTAGAGTTTGCCTGTCAAGTTTTTCCCCCCGTCATGATGCCTAGTCAATACAAGATGGAGGAACATGGTTTGACATCTATTTGATAGTAACACAGCTTTTCCATTTCCATGATATTGCTTGCCTCCCCTATCTGTCCCTGTCCACCCCCCCCCTCACCCAACCAACGTTCTCTCCCCTGGGCCCCCAATTTCTGGCCCTTAGATCCAGCGCTTCTTTGACCAAACGTAGATAGGGCCAACAAATCAGGCCAGTCATTGAAAGACTTGGAGTTAGCGTAAACTACGATAGCCCTGGTCAAAGGTCCATACAGACGATCATTGTGGTCATCTGGAAGCACAGTGGGTGGGGTGGGGTGAGGGTGGGTGGTTGAGAATAGAAAAAAAAGTGATTGGGTACTTGTAGAAGGGGAATACATTATTGGAAGTATGGCAGAGTGAGAGAGAGAGAGAGGGAGGGAGGGAGTGAGAGAGAGGAAAAGAGGGAGAAAGAGAGGGAATGAGAGAGGAAAAGAGAGAGGGAGAAATGGAGAGAAAGGGAGAGAGAGGGAGAGAAAAAGAAAGAGAGAGAGAGAGACAGAGGGAGAGAGAGAGCGAGAGCGAGAGAGAGAAAGAGATAACTACAACTAATTCATCGACGCAGCCACAAATGTTCTTTAGACAATTATTGAATTATTATTTTTTCTTAAGTTACAGTTTCAAATAACTTAATATACATATCTGTATTCCATGACATTTGACATTTGCAATGTCACTTTTGATGGTAAATCAAAGTGATCTATGTCATGGGCTGAGACGACTGGGGCAGGGAGAACAGATTAAACGTAGCGTTTAGTTGGAACAATTCAGTTCCGCAGTAAATAATTTCAAATCAATTATGTCTGTCTCTGTGTGTGTCTACTAACTTATCAAAAAACAACAAAAAACAATCCCTAAAAAACAAATAACGTTGAATGCATCGACTTCGAAATGTTTGTCATCTTTTACTAAATGAATATCAAAGAAATAGGAGTCAGAAAAAGACGTGTACATATCAAGTATCTCTTCTCCAATCTCCGATGAGGAAACAGCTTTACTTGAGATCTAAAATCTAATACAAACACAAAGAACATGTTTCAGCGTGATGTTTTCAACTTCAAGTCAGTTTTAGTTTTAAAGCCAATATTTATTTGTGCTAAGAAATTGGATCTCCTAGTTCAGCGGTTCTCAAACTGTGAAGCTTTCAATGTATCTTTCAATGGATTAAAAATAAAAGTATTTCCATTGCAGTCCATGTTTGAATATTACTCGAATCGAGATGACATTGTTACCAAAGTTTAAAAAGATTAAAAATAATTTTACTAACAGACGTCAATGAAGAAAGTACATTTAGAATGAGTACCGCTTTCGCGACAGGCGCGTGCAACACTAGGGACTCAATGATTGTTAAAGACAAACACACAACGTTGCAATACGTCTAGCGCGAGATTCTTATAGACTTTAAAACAATAAACTGTCTCACATTTCTGGCTGTTGTACATCGCTCTGATGAATTCTTTTGCCTGGACAAAAAGGTCTCCGATAAGATGTCTTAGCTCAATACGACTTACTTAATACGACGTCTTATTCGAAACGAAGTCTCACTCGATATTATGTCTTAACTCGTTACGTCTTACTCAATACGTCTTACTCGATACGTCTTACTGGATATGATGTCTTAACTCAATACGTCTTACGGGATATCATGTCTTAACTCGATACTATGCCCTTTACAACGACCGCGCCCATTACAGCCGTACATGCACTTTATGATACCTTGAATGTTCCTCGCATTGACCAGTGCTGACTCATTCTTTATTCGGCTGAACTGCGCTCTAGACAAGGTGAAAGTAGTTCTTTAGCTTAAGATGCAAGAAAATGTTCCCTATTGGCCGGCCCCGTCTCTTTATTTCCCCTGCGCTCTTTAATGAGAACAAATTTGTTGCAGACGCAGGGGGAGAATACATTTCTGAAGCTCACGTTAGAGGGAAACGCCAGGGCCGAGACTCCATTGGAGGAGCTCAGGGCCGCCGCTGTCTATTGTGCAATGTGTGCATTGGACGCAGGCGACCGAATGTAAAGGGCGACCCAATCATTATTCCAAGAATCATTTTTCTTTAAATTTTGGTTTAATAAAAAACAAATACTTAAATATTTTATTTAAATTCTACTGATTCCATTATCCTTTGAAAACTTGGGAAGGGAAGGGGGGTAGACGATATTTGTACCATAAGAAGTTATTTTGGAAACTTAAGAATAAGAAAAAAAAGCGGCGCGCGAGTGATTCCCACGGGATTTTTTCATAAGCGCCGACTATTTCCTGATCTTGAATTTTCGTGGGTTGTTTGTAATATTTGTTTCGATTTGAATAGCCCGCCCTGTAAGTAGATCAAGAAATTAGAAATTTTAAAACATTGTCACATTGTACATCGAATCGAGGTGGGAGGCGCAACTTCCTGACAAAAAGGGGTGATATAGAGTGTGTGTGTTTCTTATGCGAATGTAAGAAGAGGTTAAACGATTGATTCGTGGTTAGGCATTGAAGATGATGAAATTAGCATAGTGCAAATGTAAAATGTCAGACAATCTTGAGACCTGAAAGAATATAGACGTTATTTTGTGGTGAGCTAGATTTCGTTTAAATATCAGTAAATTTCATGAATATTGGATCTCCATCTCAAATTAAATCTGTGAAAATTGTAATAACAGTTATATTGTTTTTTTTTTTCGCATAAGAAGTTTGTTCAAGTTATTTAAAGCTTATTTAGTAAAAATATAAAACGCCTTCATTGGTTCACTTGAACTAGCTGTTTGTAGCGACAAGTCAACGACCAACTAACAACAATGAGAGGTTAGGGTTTTATTTTCAGTGTAATTTATTTGTATATTAGTATAATTACATGTTCAAAAATTAAATTATCTAAAGTAGAAGACGGTGTTTTATCTTCTAATAAGACATTTTTAAATGTGGACCGCTTTTTGCGAGGCGCGTGTGCAACAATATTGGTCAAAACGTTTTCAAGAAAATATTTCAGTATGGTTCTTCTGGATTTTTTATTTTTTTTGTCTCAGAATAGCCAAATTTCTTCCGCCTATTGCACTTTATAATGGTGACGACTTTTGTGTGACAAAAAATCTCCGCGCCAAGACGTCTTACTTAACACGAAGAATATTTTTAAAAAGATCACGCCCATTACAGACGTACGTGCGCAACATATTGGACTACCTAGAATGTGCCTCGCATAATACTATTGGCCAGGGCTGCCTCTTTATTATTAGATTTAATATTGCCCTCTACTTTTTTATTAGGATGAATAGTGCGCTCTGAAAAAAAAAACACATCAATATTAGCCTTTTAAAAATTCTCTCTTCTTACTAAGAAAAAAAGGCCAGAAGACGCTTAACGCCGAGTCCCGCCCGGAATCAAACCCTTTGACGCATCTTCAATTCTCCATGAAGAAACTTTTACAACGCTTACAATTTATGTAGGCAACACTATTTCGGGAAACAAAAACTGACCATAGGCCTATTATAAATAGGTCAGTGAAACTGACTCATTTAAGTGAAATTTCATTACCTAAATTTGGATTTAATACATTGTGTTAAAAATATTAATGAAAAAGAAAACCTAAAAATTGTGTTATAATTAAGAAAGTTTCTTTTCTTTTTCATTTCATTCTTTAAAAAAATGCAAAGCTAAAATTGAAAATAAAACAACTTAGAGGGAATGGGGATTCGACAACGATGCGAATATGAAAAGGAATGGTACAAAAATGGATTTAAAATCAAAGAGCGCTTTAGGTACAGTGTCCAGCTCAGTCTTAATGAATTTTTTTTCTAAAAAAAAAAGGGGGGGGGGGGCGGCATTTTTTTTATTTCACACGCAGGCGGCCACAACCCTCGCGGCGGCCCTGGAGGAGCTAATAGCGTTTATCACCCCCCCCCCCCCCCCCCCCAAAAAAAAAAACCCTACTCTTGCTGACCTTGTCTGTCAGGGAGTGGGGTCAGAGGTAAACGTTTAAGAATACTTCAGTAGCTGGTGAGAGAATTGAAACACTCCATGTCGCCATTGAAAAGTATGCTCTCCACGCTCCTAGAAGAATTCCCTGACTGTTTGAAAAGTTTTAATAATTTTGTTTTGCTGTAATGACAAGTAATTAATACTAAATGTACCCCCCCCCCCCAAGTAAGGCTAATCGACTTCTTCTTAAAGGAAAAGAAAAATGAGATTGTTTCAGTAAATGGCAATCGCATTGAAACAGTCCAAACTTTTTAAGTACCTCGGTACTCTTAGACAATGAATTAAATTTCACTGTAACCAAATGGATAAATCATATTGTTAAGGCTGTGGATAACTGTTTTTTTTTTTTTTTGAGAAATGAATATGAATAATGAATGGGTCCTGCTATGGAGATGTGAATAAGTCGTAATAAAATGTATTGGAAGCATAAAAGAAAACAACAGGAACGCTCCATGGCTCGAAACAATAAAAGCAATACGCGAGTCACTCACGTGACCTTCTCTAATCATTTAAAAAAAACATAAAAAGTGAAACTAAGACAAACTCTAAAAAAAAACAAAAAAAACAATGTTACAAAGACAGTTTGTGTGGAGACACAAACTCATAATCAGCCCCGAAGTGGTCCACCCAGGCAGGTAAAAAGGCAGGTTTCAATATTTTCAGAAAGAACATCAGAATGAAATCAAAGACAAAGACAGAGAAGAATGGAGCAAGAAGGTTGGTAGATTTCGTGTGGTGCCCCAAAGATCCACAGACCAAAAGATAGGTGAAAGTGAAGTTAGATGTGAACCTTGCCTTACTAATGTCTTATAATGAAAAAAAAACAAAAAACAATGTTACAAAAGCAGTTTGTGTGGAGACACAAACTCATAATCAGCCCCGAAGTGGTCCACCCAGGCAGGTAAAAAGGCAGGTTTCAATATTTTCAGAAAGAACATCAGAATGAAATCAAAGACAATGGCTCTAATTGTTTCGTAAAGGGACAATCTCTTATTCCTCAAGAAAAAAACGTTTCGTAAAAATAAAAAATAAATCCTTTAGTTCGGAATTCACCGTTTATATTTCATATTGCAGTTCATGTCATTAATATGAAAAGTACTTATTAAATATTGTTTTAAATTATGTCCAACGTATATGCATACTAAATAGATTTTTTCTCTTAAAAAAATAAAACATTTTTGTGTGTAAATGTAGTAGTTAGTATATATAACAGAACTTACTTAACTTTGCAATACACATGTAAAAAAAAAATTGACAAAAATTTAAAACCGTTTGCATAAATGTGTTGAAAATATGGTAAATAGGTATCTCCCTTACTAAAGAGCCTCCCATGTTTGTTATTATTAATAGTGAATAGTTGTAAAAGCGGTGTATTTTTATGAAAAAAAAACTGCTTGATTAAGTGATTCACAATTGAAAAAAATAGCCGTTGCATCAGAACTTTGAATGATCTAAAATATAACGATGTCATATTTTCACTATCTTTTCTAGTTTACGAGATCTAAACGGGACGGAGAAACAGACATTCCACACAAAACTAAAAGCGTCTTTTCCCCTGTCGGGGGACGCTAAAAAACAATTGACTTCAAGACTGACAGATCGTGTGTGCAGTCAGGTGTGCAAACCAGTGTCGTCGGATAAATGGATTTAGAGCAGAAAGATTTTTTTTCTTTCAGTAGTACTCTCCAATACATTCTGTCTACTTCCGTCAAAGTACAAAACAAAAAACAATCGATTGACCTACTTTCACTCTTTCCAATTGTCTTTATTAAAATGTGTTACAAAACTGTGTTTTGCTTTCATCCAATTAGTCGACCAGACTTTCAATGTTTTGTTAGTCATCTTTACTCGATCTATTTACTTTAAGCACATGTTTGACCTGGACACCAATAGAGCTGTTTACTTTAAGCACATGTTTGACCTGGACACCAATAGAGCTGTTTACTTTAAGCACATGTTTGACCTGGACACCAATAGAGCTGTTTACTATAAGCACATGTTTGACCTGGACACCAATAGAGCTGTTTACTCGAGCGTTTTAACTAATAAGATTTTATTAGTCTTAGGTGCCCCCGTCAGGGGAAAAGCAATTTATTTATTTCTGATTTTTTTTTGGCGTTTTGTTCATCGGTTACCACAAACTGTCTTAAGGTCTGCAATTTCTAAATGAACTGCTACACAGTTATCATGCGTATGATGTCCACGTGAACTAATAACCTGCATATACTCATTACTCATATCGGTACGTGTACCATGACAACTTAGTGCTCTCATGACAACAGTACCATGACAACTTAGTGCTCTCATGACAACAGTACCATGACAACTTAGTGCTCTCATGACAACAGTACCATGACAACTTAGTGCTCTCATGACAACAGTACCATGACAACTTAGTGCTCTCATGACAACTTAGTGCTCTCATGACAACTTAGAGCTCTCATGACAACAGTAGCGTCATGACCAATGAGTAGATCACTGCACAGTCTAGACACGTAATTCCCAACCTTTTTTCTAACGGAACACTTCGCACATTCTGAGTATTTAGCGGAACACTTCGCACATTCTGAGTATTTAGCGGAACACTTCGCACATTCTGAGTATTTAGCGAACACTTTGCACTTTCTGAGTATTTAGCGGAACACTTTGCTTATTTTTTAGAGAGATTAATTCACGTGGTGGTCTACTAGTTAATTATTCCAGTGGTTCGTGGAACATCTCTTTAGGCCTTGCGGAACATTAGGGTTCCACGGAAGTTCTCACGGAACAAAGTTTGGGAAACACTTTCTAGAGAGAGAGAGAGAGAGAGAGCGATATTTCTTTTTCTCTCTGTGATAAAAAATGTTTGTTTGTGTTGACCACTGTGTGTACTGACAAAACTTAATTGTTTGGGCTGACCACTGTGTGAACATTGATTGTATGACGTAGTGAGTGGACAAAGTAACTCTAGATCTACAGAGACAGATTCAAGATCAAGTTCTTGTGTGTCATGTTTGCTTCGCTTTTTCACGTGACGATAATAGAAAGTCAAGTCAACATTTATCTTATCTAGAATGTACTTGGATCCATACATAGACACACACAAGCAATTATATAGTGTCTATCTGTGTCAGAGAGAAATAAATATAAATAAAATAAGTAAACAGTAGGGAACAATGGGTTGGGAACAGAAAAATGAGAGAGGAATGAGAGAGAGAGAGGGAGAGAGAGAGAGAGAGCGTATATATGCTAACACCAGATTACGAGCATCAAACATTCAAATGTCAATGACGCCCTGGCGCCTAGCCGCGCCACAGAGTGTGTATCAGCCGCCATAGTGGGGGGGGGGGGAGTTGGACTCCTACAAATGATCCAAACAGATACAATCTCTAGATCAGAGAGTTCAGAGGTCAAAGCCAGTAGCGATACATGTAGCAATCACCAACATTACAAATACTTCAATATTCTCTGCCACAGAAGAGTGGTGCACAAGTCTTTGATCTCTGCCACAGAAGACTGGTGCACAAGTCATTGTTTGATCACTGCCATAAAAGAGTGAAGTCGAAGCATAGACGTATATAAATATAGACTGGAAGTAGGAAAAATGATTTCTGTAGTGAGAGACACAATGTGTGTACGTACTCTCCTATCTCTGGTGTACACACACACACATTAACTATGCTCTTCACTCTTGAACAGTACGACATTGCCACTAGAGATGTCTATTTGCACAAGTCTTTGTTTGACCAAGATAGATTAGTGTAGCCACATTTTCCAATCCCTTCATTCCAATCACTTACAGAGATTGGTGCACAGCTTATTTCTGTAGTATTACACACCAAGACATGCAAATCACATAGGCACATGTTTCTTAAGCTATTATTAAATTGCTTTGTACATGTTTTTCTACAATTATATAGTAAAGTAATCAAGTTCCCCTTGCGATCTATACGGCAGATGATGTGAAGTTTTCTGTGGCCCACAGGGTGTCAAGTGGCCAGCACAACGACCAGCCGCCTTAATTTTTTTCCAACTTATGTCAGGTACCCAGAATGACTGTGGACTTAGGAGCCCTAAAAATCCCGAAATTAAAATCAAAGTCTTAACCAAGTTTCGAACACGGGACCCCTAGTTCGAAAAAGCCAAACGGTTTACCACTCAGCCAAATCGCCTCCATTTTATCTAGAAATGCAGATTCTTTTGTTTGTCTTCTCTTTCTGTTAAGTTTTCTTTTCTCCGGAAGAACGAAGGTCTCTGTGTTGATATTTTGATAATCTTATGTGTTAGCCGTAGTTCAACATACATTTTTAGCGGCCCCCGAAAGGGGAAAAGACGCTTTTAGTTTTGTGCGAAAAGTCTGTCCGTCTGTCCCGTTTAGATCTCGTAAACTAGAAAAGATATTGAAAATTCGACATCACAATATTTTAGACCATTCAAAGTTCTGATGCAACGGCTACTTTTTTTTTTTCTGAAAACGAAAAATCTAATTTTTAAAATCAGTTATGCAAGCAGTTTTTTAAAGAGAAAAAACTAATTAGTATGCATTATAAGTTAGACCTAATTTAAAACGAATAGTAATCTTGTAAAATTCATTTTCCTGTTCGTTTTTCCTGTATCTCGGACATTTTCGATAAGATGAAATATAAGACATCAGTTAGGCCAGAGGAGTCGCGGTGGCTGAGCAGAGCGCTTGGCTTCAGAACCGGGGTTCTGGGTTCGAATCCTAGTGAAGACTGGGATTTGGAATCTTTGGGAGCCTCTGAGTCTACTCAGCTCTAATGGGTACCTGACATTAGTTGGGGAAAAATAAAGGCGGTTGGTCGTTGTGCTGGCTACATGACACCCTCGTTAACCGTAGGCCACAAAAACATGAATTTTACATCATCTGCCACAAGGTCTAAAAGGGGAACTAGTTAGGCCAGGTTCACATCTAAATTTACATTCACTTTTACCTATTCTTTGATCCGCGGGACCGTTGGGGCACTATACAAGATCTGTTAACTTTCTTTCTCCATTCTTATCTCTCATTTGTCTTTGAAATAATTTAATTTGGATGTTCTTTCTGAAAATATTGAAGCCTGCCTGGGTGGACCACTTCGGGAGTTGATTTTTAGTCTCTGTTTCCACACAAACTGTCTTTTGTAACCTTGTTAATATTTATGTTAGCTTCTGATGGTGAGGTGTTAGTCTATGATCTCGAAGCATCTCAAGGCTTAAATACTTATAAATGTGTAGACAAACTAATTAATGACTATTTCCATACTTCCTAGAGGATATCTGACTTTTGTCGTGACATCGTTTGCTTATTTGTCCAGTCATCCGCTGAAGTTGACATCCACAAGTGTCAGAAGCTAACAGACATTAAGAAACTCATTAAAACCCAACTCATGACGACTACACCAAATGAATAAGTCACAACTGTATTGATTGAACAAAACAACAACAAAAACACGTGAACTAAATTGAAACACTCACACGCACAATTTTAAAAGGGAGCCCCCCCCCCCCACACACACACACGCACGGTGTAAAATAAATTGAGATCTGAATTGAAGTCTAAAACAAAGAACGCCATTGTCTCAAAATAGTATCGGATTTAAACATGGGGCCAATTCTTTTGAAACAGCGATTTTAACTGGAGCCAAAAATAAAGTTCGTTAACTCAGACATGAAAGCAACAAAACAAAACATTCTCTAGTCACTTATTTACAATCTGTAGGCTTCGAAAGAAAGACCAGTCCATGGCATCCTCCTGGACAGTTAATGGATAACTCGTTGCGCAATGTAAACGTTGGGCAGTTATTTCCCTTTTGTAACATTTCTGAAAGTCTAAAACCGACGAACATGTTTCGTTAACAATCTGAAGAAGCCAGTCACGGGGCAAACAATGGCTTCTCAGGGTGGAGGGGAGGAGAGGGCAGCAGTGCTATCCTCCAAGTCAAACACTCAGAAACAAAAGTTAAATCGTACTCTCATACATGAGACACAAGTTAGTATGAGAAGGTGAGCAGAGGTCAGGGTGTCAGATTGACCTCTGACGTCAGGGATTCTCAACTAGAGGCTATGTTTATATTCAGAATTACTCCAGGTCTCAGAAATGTTTATATCACTAACGTAGTGTGAAATAAATACTTCACGAATATCGTAAGACGCTTAGCACAATTTGAAAAAAAAAAAGCTAGATTGTAGCATATCATGAGAACATTTATCCTACTATGAAAACAGATGCTAGATTTGAGTGTACTGTGAAGGCACACTGATCAACTAAGGAAAGAGATGTTGACCTCACTGCACCTTGATATACCGTTAGCCACAGATTTGTACGCTAGTTATTTCTATTTAACAATGTATTTTAAAGATAGTTCAGCTCATTGTTAGTATCCAAGTGAAACTGAGCTTACAGGTGCTGAACTATCACGATACAGACTGGAAACAGTGGCGTAGCTAGGGATTTGCCATCATTTGGGGGCCCGGGCGGCTTGACCTCTTTAAGGACCCTGCATTTTGACATTCAACTTCATGACATTAGATAATGGCGTAATATTTAATATTTAATGAAAAAAAATATTCTAACACTCATTTGGGTGCCCCCTAGAGTGGGGGTCAAGGGTGCGTTTCAAATTCTCTCCACCATCACCCCAACCTAGGTACGCCACTGACTAGAAAATACTTCATTTTCAGCCTCAAGATTACCATTGATCGTGCTACATACTGTGTCCCTCGGGTATAAATTATAATGAGCAATTTAGAAGACAACGTTTACTATAGAAGGTAGCTGAGATATACATAAATACTAATTAATGAAATGAAGTCAAATTGTTAGAAAAGGTTTCCCACACATTGTGTCAACGTATTGACCTCCCGGACCCACCAAGGTCACGTAGCTATCCCAGCCACTCTCCCACTCGTACTTTTAGTTTTCAAACGTCCCCCCTCCCCATCCCACACCCCACTTCACCCTTAAAAATCGTTTTAGATAATCTCCAACCACCGTACCGGGCGATCACTCCAGGCTTTCCAATTTCAAAGTTCCAACTTTCAAATATTCATCCATCAAACCCGATGCTTTCCTGTTGAATAATTTAGCCGCCAAAGTAGAGGAGCAGCATGTCGTCTGGGGAATGGGATGGGCGAGAAGAGAAGAACGCACGATGATAGCCCGTACAATTGAAATATACATTGAGTCTGTTGACACTTTCAAGATTTGTAATTTTTTGTTGTTGTTGCTTTTGTGTGTGACGATCATTATTGAACGAATGCACCTACAACAGGTCAAATGTTATTGTATGATTTGAATGGATGTGTGTTTGTAAGGGTAAGGCACAAGAGAAAATAGATAATCCAGAAATAAAAGACAATTTAGGCCAAATATTTAGTTATTCTGAATATATGCTTTTTATGTGGGGTTGGGGATTAGGTCTTGACAACAAAAATGAAAAAGTTAGTCTTAAGATGTTAATGAACTGTGCTGACATTTATTTATTTTTATCCTCAAGTTGGAATTATTAAAAGATTGAACAACACTAAATATCAAGCAATAATACACATTATAATCCAAATTCAACGACAGACTTACAAAATTGGTCTTACGATGAAGCTTGAAACATACGAACTGACTCAACTGATTCGTGGTCCCCAATATGAGCGTGTCTCCCCTATTGATAGTTTTTCAAAACCAAATTGCTTGGTGCGCAAGTAAGATAATAACTTGTCTAACTCCCTGTATAGCTTTACTAGTGTGTATACAATCTCGAATCTTCACACACATCTTTTGAGACCTTGACGCATACACCACGTGAGTAATGTTTCGTGAATCACTTTGGTGACCAGATTCTAATTCTACATTGGGGCAGTTTTGGTTAAATAATGATTATAAATCAATGTCAATACGAACTGAGTTTAAGTTTTTTTCTTTTGTATTCTAAGCTAATGTAAAGATATTTTAATATATTGCCCTCAGTAACAATAAAATTCTTAAAATGTTTGCGGTGTAGACCAATAGTATTAGTCTCGAATACTACATCCATCTATATTTATCTTGGGATTTTTGTTTTTATGTCATGTGAAAGTGTAGAAATTTCCTTTTTTTTAAAAAGCAAAGTTAACGTGAAGATTATTGGCTGAGGAGTTTCTGATGAGTCTAGGATTTCAGTGAAATAAAGGTGTGATGGTTGAAGCGGAGACTAGACAGAGACATGAGACAGTAACTAGACAGAGACATGAGACAGTAACTAGACAGAGACATGAGGCAGTAACTAGACAGAGACATGAGACAGTAACTAGACAGAGGCATGAGACAGATAGATAGAGAGACGTCCTTGTCCGTTGATCCTCTATTTCTGTTCTTACTTTTTAATGATTCGTCACGTCACTGCAGAAAAACCCAAACTTTTACGCGTCTTTCTATTGTGTCATTACAGAATCTAAACATAAAGTCCGAAAAGTACGCTTTGATCGAACGATAACTTTTTTTTGGTTTGCAGCCAGGTTACACATAATGTTTTATTTAAGTCTGTTATTAGGTCACGACCATTCTGTTTGAGTGCGCCCCCCCCCCCGCACTGGAAGTTCTATGGACTTCTTTCACGTAACGGGCCTGCACTATGTATTCAATGTTTTGATCTGGACGTGTTCATGTAACTTGCTGGAAGAACTTATTGCCTAAAAAGTAGGAACTACAGAGTGGGTGGAATAAAATGTTAGAGACAGCTGTTAGTGGGAGGCTTAGATAGAATAACCGATCTTCTCAGCATGTTAATTATTGGTAATGTGGAACTAAGCTTTGACAAACAGTTTGTGCTTTAACCTTTGACATGCTAATAAAATTAACTTTAAATATAGTGGCTACAATAATGCTTTTAATCAATCTAACAACACAGAAAGGCTAACTCTCTATCACTTGGACAACACACTAATACTAAGTATCAACCACTCACGGAACACACATTAGCTAAATGTCAGATCCACCACTCAGATAACACATATATAGACTATATCTTAAACCTCAGAAACACATATAGACTATATTCTAAACCTCAGAAACACATATAGACTATATTCTAAGCCTCAGACAACACAGATAGACTATATCTTAAACCACAGACAACACAGATAGACAATATCTTAAACCCCAGACAACACAGACTTTATCCTATACCTCAGACAACACACACTGACTATATCCCACTTAGACAAAACACATAGACTAACCCTAAACCACCAAGACAAAATATATAGACTAAATATCCTTGAACACACAAATACACTTCTATTTTTTCACTTTGACTTATCCAAACAAAAGTTTTTCAAAATAGACCAAACAGATTCCGTTATGACGGTTAAGAGAGGTATTGTGATGAAGTCATAGGGTAGTCCCTGTGGAGACAAGGACAACAACCGAGTCCTCTCAAGTCTTAAGTTTCTATTAGTCTTAGTGACGAAACTTATGGTCTCCCCCTTCACTACAGTGAACCTAATGGGGAGCACAGACACACACTTTAAAAAAATATAGCTTTCAATTAAAATTAAAAAAAAACAGAGAATCCCCAAGGTGATCTTAAAACTCACAAATGATGTGACCTCAATTCACTCTCACGTGACTTAGCCGTTTAGTCCTGGTGACCTCTTCCCAGAAAGTCTCCAAGGACTTCCAGGGGGTAGGGGGTTAATCCCTGGCATCGTATTCCAGAGTACGATCCACGGTCAGACAAAGCTCCCGACAATATGTACAGAATCTGTCTTGCGCCACGGTGGCGTAAATGTGTATGTGTGTGTGCGCGCGCTGGTGTGGTTATTCGTCCATAAAAAGTCCTTTATACTTCTGACCCTGATGACAGAACTACGACTAGACCAGAAACAAATAAAATGGACTGTACTCAAATTTCTAAATTTCTGTGTCCAATAAATGAATTGCTCGTTTCCCTCAATGAATAGAGCGATCTAGGACTTCCATAATTCAATAGATAACCAAACCATAAACAACTCCAGTCTGACGCTTCTTTGATCAAAATAGCCTTTATAATAAATGTTTGTTCTAGTAACTATTGAAATGAAACTTTATGTCCCAACGACCGTAAATCTACAAACTTTATGACCAACAAAGAAAAATCTACAAAAACAAGATTACAAATATGGTTTGTGTAGACACACAAATTCAGAATCCACCCGCAAAGGGTCCAAAAAGACAGGTAAAAGGGCAGGTTTTAAATATTTTCAGCTTGAATATCAGAAACTATGAACTGAACAAATTAACTACCAAAGCCCTATCTCATTACAGCCCTATCTCACCACAACATTATCTCACCACAACCCTATCTCCACCCCAACCCGATCTCCACCACAAACCTATCTCACCCCAACCCTATCTCCACCACAACCCTATCTCACCACAACCCTATCTCCACCACAACCCTACCTCACCACAACCCTATCTCACTACAACCCTATCTCCACCACAACCCTGTCTCACAACAACTCTATCTCACCACAACCCTATCTTCACCACAACCCTATCTTCACCACAACCCTATCTCCACCACAACCCTACCTCACCACAACCCTATCTCACTACAACCCTATCTCCACCACAACCCTGTCTTACAACAACCCTATCTCACCACAACCCTATCTCCACCACAACCCTATCTCACTACAACCCTATCTCCACCACAACCCTGTCTCACCACAACCCTATCTCACTACAACCCTATCTCCACCACAACCCTATCTCACCACAGCCCTATCTCCAGCACAACCCTGTCTCACCACAACCCTATCTCACCACAACCCTATCTCCACCACAACCCTATCTCACCACAGCCCTATCTCCAGCACAACCCTATCTCCAGTACAACCCTATCTCCAGCACAACCCTATCTCACCACAACCCTATCTCCAGCACAACCCTATCTCCACCGCAACCCTATCTCCACCAACGCAAAAAGAAGACACGTACACATTTCGAGAATGAAGCCAATACATGGGCGTAGCCAGGATTGTTTTAGGTTGGGGGGGGGTGGAGGGTGTAAATAGCTTTTTTTATATTGTAGAGGTATTTTTTAGCTTCAACCTTGCTGAAGGGGGCTTAAACTCAAAACCCCATTGGCTACGCTCATGCAATTTGCTTCTTTTTTTAATTGAAGAGGTATTTTTTAGCTTTGAACCCCGCTGAATGGGGGTTTACACCCAAAACACCTTTGGCTACGCTCATAGAATTTTTAGAGTGTAATTTGCTTTTTTATATTGAAGAGGGATTTTATCGTAAATTTCGGATCGGGGGTTGGGGGGGTTAAATCAAAATCTTCCTTAGCTGTGCTCTTGAAATTTGGAGATTGTCGTTTGCATTTTTCCTTTGTTTTGTTTTATAAAAGAAGGGGATTTAACTGCAAAGCCCCCTAGTAGGGGTTTTAAACTCAAAACACCCTTGGCTGTTTTGGGGCAAGTGATGGTTTAGTATTAAGATCTCACCTAAAATAAACAAAATAAAAGCAAAATATCAGTCATTAAATTCCGACCCTCCCCCCCCCCCAGGAGGGGATATTGCATTTGGGGGGTGAGTGAACCCCCCCACCACCACCCCCGGCTACGCCAATGAGCCAATAGTATTGCATAGTTGGGCAAACTGCCGACATGATACTACAGGCTACGGAGATACCACATGATACGGAGATACCACATGATACGGAGATACCACATGATACGGAGATACCACATGATACGGAGATACCACATGATACGGAGATACCACATGATACGGAGATACCACATGATACGGAGATACCACATGATACGGAGATACCACATGATACGGAGATACCACATGATACGGAGATACCACATGATACGGAGATACCACATGATACGGAGATATCACATGATACGGAGATATCACATGATACGGAGATATCACATGATACGGAGATATCACATGATACGGAGATATCACATGATACGGAGATATCACATGATACGGAGATATCACATGATACGGAGATATCACATGATACGGAGATATCACATGATACGGAGATATCACATGATACGGAGATATCACATGATACGGAGATATCACATGATACGGAGATATCACATGATACGGAGATATCACATGATACGGAGATATCATATCATACGGAGATATCATATCATACGGAGATATCATATCATACGGAGATATCATATCATACGGAGATATCATATCATACGGAGATATCATATCATACGGAGATATCATATCATACGGAAGAGAATTATTACTGTTTTTATTATTATTATTACTTTGTTAATATTCAAATGTAGTCAATGAATTAATTAATGGTATGAAATGATTCAATGTGAACATGAACTAGATGATTTTAATAAATCATTATCTAGCCATTGATGCTAATCTCTCATTCAAGACCTCAAGGAAGGTACGTTTTCTTTGGTTAAACGTGTGAAAGGATAAAACTGTAAAAAAAAAAAAAAAAAGATTTATTTTTATGAAAAAAACTGATTGCAAAGTCAATTTAAAAAATCAAAAGTTTCGCTTTCAGAAAAAAAAAGCCACTGCACCTGAACTTTAAATGACCTAAAATATCATATCGGATTTTCAATATCATATCTAAACTTTTTCGATCTAAACGAGACGTACTGAGAGACCACAAAAAAACTAATAGCGACTATTTCCTTTTTTGGAGCCGCTACAAATATCAATTTGTCGACCCAACAACATCACGAGGATGGCCGTTTTAATATGTTCTACATTATTGAGAAAGA
Organism: Biomphalaria pfeifferi; assembly: GCA_030265305.1. Lineage (NCBI taxonomy): Eukaryota > Metazoa > Mollusca > Gastropoda > Planorbidae > Biomphalaria > Biomphalaria pfeifferi. The sequence continues at coordinate 293,967 of JASAOG010000170.1, read as the reverse complement.
TATGTTTTTTTTAAAAGTATTTTTTTTATTTCCATTTCTCTGCTGACTATGACTACAAGATTACAAAGAGGCGGCGCCAATCGAATTCACAAATGGACGAGAAATATATTCAAGCCACAGTCTTGTTTTGATTGTTTAAAGAAATTGTAAAAATTTGGCGTTATTCTTCACATAAAAGCAAACAGTGCAACACCTCGTCTTTGATAAGACTCTTCGGGAATAAGAAGAGTATAGTTAAGTGATCACCTAAGATCAGCATGGAAACCTCCAGATGCAGTGTCGCACCTAGTGGGGTAGCTCAGGGTGTCACCCCTCCCCATCAAGTTTCTTGAAATATGGTACAAAATACACTATTGCTAGCTAGTTCTTGTTGAACCAATACAGTGAGCTGATTACCTACTTTTATTGATTTTTAGTCGAATGTAAAATCCCAATGTTTATAACATTTATTCAAATGTTATTGCAAATTTTACAATAATATTTAATTAAAATTACAAACGGATTTAGCATCATATGAACAGGTTTCCTTTGTTATACTGTAAGACAGAAAAGATATAATATTGTGTTGTGTCATTTACACTTAAATTACCATCTAGATGTGTCTAGGCATATTCGGGCATATATCTAGAAATTTTATTATTATCTTTTCCCACGTGTCTGCTTTTACCAAGTTATAATTTTTCCAACTTGGTTGTCCCCTCCCCCCCCCCCCCCAATGATGTCGACCGGCGCGGACCGTACACCTCACACCCACCTCCCCCTAGTGACGCCACTGCCTCAAGATATATCTCGAAATTTTATTATTATCTTTTTCAATGTGTCTGCTTTTGCCAAAAATCATCAATTAGTCCTATTAGTTGTGTTTCACATGATCTATATTTCCTAAAGCCATGTTGGTATGGGGTGAGGACATTATGTTTGTGTAGGTGGTTTATGATGTTGCTACATATTATGTGTTCTAGGATTTTACATGTGATGCTGGTAAGTGATACTGGTCTGTAGTTTCCTGGATCAGATTTTTCTCCTTTTTTAAATAGGGGGGGGGGTGACATTAGCTTCTTTCCAGTCCTTTGGTACTTGCCCTGGTTAAGCGATGCCTGAAAGAGTATTTTGAACACTGGGGCTAGCTCATTGCTCAGTTCTTTGAGTAATCTAGCTGGAATACCATCAGGTCCAGACGCTTTATTTGGTTTGGTGTTGGCTAATAGTTTTTGAATTCCATTTTCTTGTACTACTAAATCTTCTATGTTGTCTACTTGGTTCAAATTAAGAAATATGTCTTTGTCTCCTGGGGCTGAGAAAGCTGATGCAAAGTATTTGTTTAGGATGTTTGCTTTAGTTTCATTATCATTATGTATTATGTTATGTTCATCTTTTAATGGCGCTATGCCTGTTGTTTCCATTTTCTTAGACTTAATGTATGACCATAGGTTTTTGTTGTTATCTTTAGATATTACATTGTGTATGTATTAACTCTGCAGCTATCTGCTTACTTTTTGGGTTAAGTGTTTAATTTTTATATACTTTTTGTAAACTCTTTCTGCCTTGGTTTCTTTAAATTTTCTATATAGGTTTTCCTTCTGTTTACAAAGCTTCTTTATTCTATTATTAAACCAGCATTTATTTATTTTGTTTGATATGTATTTAGTTGATATATGATTTTCTATAATGCTTTTAAGATGGTTTTTAATGAAATTCCAGAGGTCATCGACTGGTTGGTTAATGCCTTTTTCTAATAAGAATAATTGTTGAAAGTTTAATGCAGCTTGGTGTAGTTGTGTTAGGTTACATTTATTCCAGAGTAACATTTTTCTTTTGGGTTTTGTATTGGCTACTGCTTTTATCTGACTGTGTATTTTTATGATCTCATGGTCTGATAGACCAGGGATAATATCATAATCAACTACTAATCCAGGTCTGTTGGTTAAGAAGAGATTTAATGTGTTGTTTAATCTTTGGCTTTTTAATGATTTGATCTAAACTTAGGTTGTGTAAAGTTTCTATGAAAAGCTCATTTATGTCCTTAAGGTTTTGGTGTTTATCTATGGTTAGTGTTTTCCAATTTATATCAGGTAGGTTGAAATCACCCATAATCCAAAAAACTGCATTTTTATTTGTCTCTTTAAGTGTAGTAATCTGATTACATAGTTCCTGCATGTATTCTAAACTAGAATTTGGTGGTCTGTAAATGCTGACTATTATTAGGGATGTTGAGGTGGTATTAATTTTACAAAATGTAGATTCTATATTTTTTGAGTTAGGTAAGGTAATTTCTTCTGCTATAAGAGTGTTTTTTTATTGCTAAAAGAACTCCTCCATGATTATCAGCCCTATCTTTTCTAAAAATTTCATAATTACTATTGAAAATTTCTGCATTATAAATTTCTGGATGTAGCCAAGTTTCTGTTCCTGCAATTATGTCTGGTTTCTCACATTCTAATAAAATTTCTAAGTCTGCTGTTTTTGTTCCTAATGCTTTGAAAATTGATTACTAAGGTTTTAAGGTATTTTGGTATTACTTCTTTAGTAGGTTTGTTTAGTGAGGCTGTTGTATTAATTTTAGTAGATTTAGACTAGATCTAGACTAGTTCTAGATATAGTCTAGGTCTAGATCTACATCTAGGCTAGATCTCTAGACTAGTTCTTTATCCGGATCTAGACTTGATATAGATAAAAATAGAATTTCTAGAACTAAAATCTAGAACTAAAATTCAGACTAAAGCTAGAATTGTGATCTAGGCTAAAACTAGATTTCTAGACTAGTTCTATATCTAGATCTTAATCTGGATCTAGACTTTTGATTTAGATCTCGATTTAGAATCTAGACTAGGACTAGATTAAAACTTGGTGTAGATTTAGACTAAATAGACTCTAGACCAAGATCCAGAACTAAATATATAGCCAAATCTAGACTAGAATCTAGACGAGATCTAGAAATCTAGAAATAAAATGTAGATCTATTAGAGCTAGATATAAGTCAATATTATGATCAGGATTAGTAGGCCTAGTATTTGGGTTATAGTGCACTTATGCTGTTCCATATCAGATTAACATCTTGATGTGATACTACTGCTTATAAATAAATAAATCTGCACCCCTAAGCTATTAGAAGATTAACTATTTCCCTAATGGATAATAAATTATTTTTAAAAACAACATTTGAATCAATATTCTATTCCATGAGATAGTTAATAAATGGAAAATCTATTTTATAATGATCCATTGATACTTTTTCAGATGTGACCTAAGGTGTATTTTTTTTTGTACCAATGCGCGAATATGTGAATGAAGCTTGATTTATTAATGAAGAAGCCTGTGAACCTTTTAATAAGACTTACTTCCCCTGAGGTTTTTAAAAGTGGTGTAATTTTCTGAAAAATTTGCATGCATATATATTTTTTTTTAAATTAGATGGTTTGATTTCGGAAAAGAAAAAAGTAGCCGTTGCATCAGAACTTTGAATGATCTAAAATATCATGCTGTCCGTTTTTCATTTTCTCTTCTAGTTTCTGAGATCTAAACGGGACAGACGGACAGACAGGCCACACAAAACTAATAGCGTCTTTTCCCCTTTCAAGGCCGCTAAAAAAGCTTTAAACTCTGCGATATCAAATGTACATAATATACAAATAGGCTGGCTGACAAAGCACTTGCCCAATAGCTTCTTCATAATTAAATTTAGTATAGCATTAAAAAAAAAAAAAAGAAATAATCTAATTGAGACCATGAGGTGTGGTGTCCGTAAGTACTAATTCAATTTAGAAAGGAGTGAATAAAACAGTTGAAATACAATTTAGAATGGGAAATGTAAAACTGAATAAAAACATTTCGAATAAGAAGTAGAAACAAATGACAACAAACAATACAAACCTACAGAACGAAGTCTCGTGGAACTTTGGAATCTAATTGATAACGTGAATACAAAATAAAACAAGATTAATTCAATTTACAACACGATGTCCGACATTGTCTCAGACATGTTATCAATTCAACATTTTCCCTGACATGTTATCAATTCAACATTTTCCCTGACATGTTATCAATTCAACATTTTCCCTGACATGTTATCAATTCAACATTTTCCCTGACATGTTATCAATTCGACATTTTCCCTGACATGTTATCAATTCAACATTTTTCCCTGACATGTTATCAATTCGACATTTTCCCTGACATGTTATCAATTCGACATTTTCCTAAAAGTTCGATAATAAAATGTTGAATGTTTGCAGTCTCCAAAGAGAAACAAAACATCAAAGTAAATATCTAAAGTATTCATATCGTAGACCTGACAGGAAGTCAGTGCTGTAGTTTGATTTTGTTCCAAATCCGAGAACTCACTTGACACAATGTCAGGTTAACGCTTCAAGATTGTGACCTGGCCGTTTTGTTTCCACTACCCAATGGACCTCATGCACCAGTCGTAAACAAACAACATTTAGCCACGTGATTCTCTATCTCTTCTATACAAATTACGTAATCCATAAAGGCTGTCACGTGATACGTTTTTTTCATTGTTCTATCAATATTATCACGTGTCTAAATGTTTGTTTACGATTCGTGAATGGGGTCCATTTACCGGTGAACAAATATTCAGTGTCCTTTTTTATTTCCAGACAGGAGGTTGGATAACTTCAATGATATCAAGCAAATATATAAACACTTTGTGCAGTAATCTATTGTCTTCAGTTCTAAGCCTTAATTATCTTTTAACACTGAACTCTTATCTTATCTTATCATCTTTATTTCAGTCATTACTTCAAAAAATAAGATAATTACGTCTACGTATTTGATGTATCAATCTAGTCATGCATGTTAGTTAATGACTTAAACTCATGCATGTTAGTTAATGACTCAAACTCATGGATGTTAGTTAATGACTTAAACTCTGCTAAGTCGTTGGGTTTCCTGGTTGATTTCAGGCAACCCATTCCATTCTCTAATGGCACCAAGGAAGAAGGGGCACTTGTAAGAATTTGTTAAAGTGTATGGAAAAGAAATGTACCTCTATCTTAGTGTCTTTCTGATTATTTCATTAGGTTTTGTTTTTCTATTTGCAAGTTATGGTTTAGTGGTATATGTATTATAGCTGCTTTACTTATTATTCTTCAGTCCTAAAGTGTCTCTAGGTTTAGTGATTTTACTCATGGTGTAACTCCAATTTAAATAAATCATAAAGATCATCGATTAAGAAGTTTTTACTATAGGGTAGTGTAGATTACAGATAAAATTAAATAAATACAAACTCTGAGATATGAATTAAGAAACTTAGTGAAGCTTTTCGCTTGACTAAAAAGCTCATTCCGCAGTGACCAAAGTTGCAGCAAGATCTCTCTACTCTCTAGACATTTCTGACTTGATCTATTCCGAGTCACTCTGCTACCATTGGAAGTCGGATGTTAACGAAAGCCTTCAATGTCAATCATTTCTTTAATTAGTTTATAACTTTGTTCGTGCCAAAAGTATAAAACAAACGTTGACACGATGTCAATATGTCATGTGGATCAATCGGTCTATGACACCACCACACAGTACGTGTTCTTCTATCGGGAAGTGGTCTGACATGGTAAGCAGACGTGTCCACTCTTGCAGATATTATTGATTCAATCTCGAATAGGAGATGGGGAGGCCTGGTCACTTCCAAAACTTAAAAAGTAGTTTCATACGTTAGTCATCGTGGTCTAGACTTCATCAAGGGAACAGAATGGCCCAGTCACGCTCCCCAACACTCTGACAAGGCCCAAACACTGGCTCAAGGCTTCTTCACTGTACAATACCTCAATGACTATACAGAGCCCGATGGTTGCTAATGACGCCACGAGTGGCAGGAGGAAGTAGACAGGAGAAGATAATATTTATCCAATTGACAAGCAAAAGCCTGTCCCACCGCGGTAGTCTCCCCATTTACTTCTCTTATCTCTCTATTTCTCTCCCAGCACCCAGTGAAGTTAATAAGCCGGCCAGTCAGCATGTTGAACTGCAAGTGAGAAGCTGTATCAATTGAAGGTGACGTCATTTCATCTCTGGGATTCAGAATGTTCAAAGCAATGAGGCATCGCTATGACTGTAACATTTGCGTAGAGCCCATCATTGCATCTAAGTACAAATATGTGTACGCATTTGTGCAGTGAAATTTGGTAAATTCTTTGAGTCTCTTTAAATACTTATTAGTCTCTTTAAACAAAGTGGGGGCGGGGTGAGACAAATCTAAAAAGTCTACAAAAGCACTGAACAGAAACCTAGACAAATGTTTAGGGTACTCACCAACGTGAACAGAAACCTAAACAAATGTTTAGGGTACTCACCAACGTTTGTTGATTCTGTTTCGTTAACAACGACACTTTGGGTGCGTTGTTCCGAGACAAATGTGTAGGGTACTCACCAACGAGGTGGCTGAGTGGTAAAGCGCTTGGCTTCCAAACCAAGGGGTCTCAGGTACGAATCTAGGTAAGGGCTGGGATTTTTAATTTCGGGATTTTCAGGACGCCCATGAGGTCACTCTAATGGGTATCTGACATTAGTTGGGGAAAGTAAAGAGTGTTGGTCGTTGTGCACACCCTCTTTAACCGTCGGCCGTAGAAACAGATGACATTTACAGCATCTGCCCTATAGAGATCGCTAGGTCTGAAAATGGTACTTTACTTTTAATCACTAGCATTAGCAATAATTAGAGACAACGACAGATCTGTTATTTCGTCGAATGCTGACTTTGTGACGATATAGAGCTGTCATTTTCAAGGTATTTTTTTTAAATAGGAGGTAGGTGGGGTATATATTTGAGTTACAATTCCAACTTTCCAAGATGTTCAAGCTACGGCCCGTGGGGCATATCCAGACTAGTCACGAATTGTCCAATCTACGAGCCGTCGGATATATCCAGTCAGTCTCGTGTTGTCCAAGCTACGGCCCGTGGGACAAATCCAGCCAATTACCAGGTGTTATCTGGCCTCTTGAAACACTTACCAAAAGTGCATAATAAAATCGCCTTTGAACTCGACGATTTTTTGTTCGGTTATGCAGCCAGTGACATGCCAATGACTTATAGCCCACCAGCCCATTGAAGTATAAACCGCCAACAATAGATCTCCAAAATATCCTGTCCTTATCCTTCCCTAGAGGAAATTAATACGCCCACCTTCAGGGCCAGGAGAGGTAGTGTATCAATACTCTAAGCCCTAAGATTTACACATATGAAACAAATTACACATACATATCTATTTAAAAAATACCGTTTTGTCACACAGCTAAAGCCGGCTTTCCAAAATTCCAGGAACGCTTCAACGTACTCAGACATAGTTATTGCTATTATCGTCTGCTAGGCTGCTAGAGCTGGCGGCAACATTTGAAGTTTTTTTTTTCATTACGCGACCTCTGACCCTCTTCACTATCTCATTTTGTCACAGTCAACGGATCACATGAAGCGTAAAACAAGCTTTGATTGGATGGCCATTTTATTGGGTAATTAGACCTCGGCAGAAAAAAAAACAGGGCCACCGGAAACTATTGATGGCTCCGAAGAGGTCATGTGACTTCGTGCCCGGCCTCTATCATGTGTGAACAGAGGAGCCCAGATAGCTTCACTTTGATTGCTTGGGCCGGTTTGATTGTTTTCAATTATGGGAGAAGCCGGGAGAATTCAATTTGAAGGAGGAAGTCACGGCTGAACGTTATTTTTTTCCCGCCACAAACATGTACATTACGTGAGCCTGGCAGACGGGCACGGGAATGATGACGTCATTTGTCCGGACAATATATTTAAAAATATAAATTTCTGGGAGACCCACTGAAATAAATGTCTACAAGATGTAGATGTCTGGATAGAACGAATTCGAAAGAAAGATAGAAGTAACTTAAATAAATGTCTTCTAGATCTAGATGTCTGTATACAAGTTAGATATAAATGAATTTCTACTACATCTTGATGTCTACAGAGAATAGTCTCTATTATACCATGTAACTCGATAGAATTACGATAATAAAAATGTCTACTATACTTAAATGACAAAATGGAATAATAAAATAGCATTCGATGTAGATGTCAGCATAAGAAAGATTTTAAAAGTTATTCAAACACTTTCTGTCATGTTTGTATGTCATCAACAAGAGGGGCTCCACCAGAGGTCATCATCAAGCACAAGACAACCTATTTACAAAGAAATGACCACGCCAAACAAACTGGACAATATTTAATTGCGCCGCGGCAAGAGCAATCAACAATTCTCCAACCTAGAACAAAACACACACTTTTAAATTTTCTACTAAACAGAATAAAAGCCACACACCCATTCTTCTGTAGACACTGCGCCAACCATTACGAAACTGTCAGTTAAATCTTCTTTGAACTCCCCTATTACAAACACTTTATAAGGCAGAGCGTGGAGCATCTGAAAAAATAGCATTGCGAACTACTTTTCCTTGGCATATAGAGGAAGTAGTTTCAGAAAGTTCTATAACAAGTCAATGTGAAACTGTGTTTGTTCTACATGTGCGTGCGCGCGCGCGCGTGTGTGTTTGGGGTATTTTCTCGTCCTATTTGCTAAGTTCGCCGGCCCTTTTAATAGAAATAAAAGATACCTTGGTTGACAACTGAAAGTAATGTTTCAAATAAATTTTAAAAGTCAACAAAAAATTCATAAATTTGTCACCCACCCCCCCCCCCCCCCCCCCCAAAAAAAAACGCGTTCAAAACAGTATGTAAATAAACAGCTTCACATAAGAAAAAATTAATAAGGTACAAAAGTTATGACTTAAATAAGTATTTGGTATATTAACAATAAATCTAATTCAGCAATCCGATCGTTATAAAATCAAACACATACAAATTCTAACACAAAAAGATGAAATAAAACTTCTTTGTTTACACTATATTATTATTATTATAATTATATTTACATACGCAAACTCTCTCTCTCTCTTTGTCGCTTACGTGTCTCCTCTTTCTCTCTCTGTCTGTCTCTCTCTCTGTCTTTGTCACTTACTGTCTCCTCTTTCACTCCTTAACTAGCATAAAAAAGTTGACATTCATTAGGTCTTAGGACCCATCTAGCTCTTGAAGAGACCATCGCGTGAGCAGACAAAAAGTGAACAGGGCCTCACACACTGAGTCACATGGTTATGGATTAAAACATGGCAGTAAATAACCATTGACCATTGGTCAGTAAAGCAAGCGCTACGGGGGACAAGGGCAGCCCAGAAAACGATTGCAAGACCAGGCAGCAACTCTTTGACCTGATTTCTGACTGATGTTTTTATTTTTTCTAAAAAATTTGGATACTAATGGACTCAAGAGGTTATAATTTTAAAAAATAAAAAAGTAGGATACTAATATAGAAAACAAGCAAATAATACACATATATAATACACATGTTTAATACAAACAAACATACAACACCAAACATGGGACACGAACACAGAATATAACTGTTAATAGTGAATAATTGTAAAAGTGGTGTATTTTTATGAAATAAAACTGCTTACATAAGTGATTTAAAAATTAGATTTTTCGCTTTCAGAAAAGAAAAAAGTAGCCGTTGCATCAGAACTTTGAATGGACTAAAATATTATGATGTCAGATTTTCAATATCTTTTCTAGTTTACGAGCTCTAAACGGGACAGACGGACAGACATTGTACACAAAACTAATAGCGTCTTTTACCCTTTCGGGGGCCGCTAAAAAGACGCGCGCGAGTGTGTGTTGGAGGAGATATGCATACAAAACACTGAAGTGGTAAAATAATCTTTACTGGAATGATTTACCACAAAAAAATGAGTTTAGGATAAATAGATTGTATTTTAATAGACAATGTCCTTTGGTATTTTTTGAGTTTAAAAACGAAAATTGCGTCACAAAAATTCATCCAATTTCATGCAACAAATCAAGCATTATTTAACAACGTTAGTAAGAAAAAAAATCTTTTTCAAACAAAGAAATTAGCGAAGGGAAAAAAAATTCAAAGAAAGACAATGAAAAGAAATCACAAAGCAAGCCAAGAATTTTTGTCTTTTGGAAGAACCTGATAATCTCTAGTTAATTGCTTTCAGAAAAAAAAATTCAGTTGATGATATTTGATTAATTGTAATGCAAAATTCATAATTTTCTTTCCGTTTTCCAAGAAATGTCAACAAAAAAAAACAACAACAACAACCTGTGTTTTGTTCCAATTTAGTTCCATCTCACATCAACAAAAGGAACGCAATAATCAGAAGACAACAAATATAATCATGAACAAACACATTAACATTGAGAGAATATGAGGGCTGGTCCAGGAGACCAACTGTATTGGCTCATTTTAAAAAGCTATTGAGGTCGATTGTGACCAACACATTAGTCTTTGCACCTTACCTAAAAGAGAACATGGGTCTTTAGCTTTAAGAATATACAACCCTCGAAATTAACTATATTGGCAGTCATTGTATGTTGTCTTTTTGTTTATGACTTTTGGGAAAATCTTGAAATATTAGGCGCAGAAGTTTCAACTTTCATTTTAATTGTTTGATCTACATTTTCGTCGACATTTTATAGTGATCTAACATTTGATAGTGACCTGACATTTTGTGCCCTACATAGTGGCTCGTGGTGAAAACAGAACGCGGATCAAGGGAGAGCTTCGTTTTAGCTGAGTTATTTTACCTATAATAAACTCACGCTATAACTCTACAGTCTAGACCTAGCATGCACTTCTTTAAAGCTATATCTGGAAAAAAAAGTTCTCGTTTCGAGAACCAAACATACGCGATTAATAAAATTTAAGCCATTGAACTAAATAGGAACTATATATACTAGACAAATAAAATCAAATGTAGGCGACATATAAAAATGTAGTAGACAAATATCACCAAAATGTAGGCGACATATAAAAATGTAGTAGAAAAATATCACGAAAATGTAGGCGTCATATAAAAATGTATTGAACAAATATCACAAAATTGTAGGCGACATATAAAAATGTAGAAGACAAATATCACAAAATTGTGCGCGACATATAAAAATGTATTGGACAAATATCACAAAATTGTAGGCGACGTATATAAAATGTATTGGACAAATAACAAGAAATTGTAGGCGACATACACAAATGTATTGGACAAATATCACAAAAATGTAGTAGACTAATAGAATCAAATCTAAGCGTCGATTCTATGTACCTGGACTAAAAAGTGACCTCGATCAAGTCTCTAGCCCTAGTTGTAAAACATCACATCCTATTGTTCTAAAAATCAACTCCTCACTCCATCTCACACACCCCCACTTCCCCTTTTTCCCTTCTTACCAATGAGAAGTTTCAGTGCTCACCCCGGCGCGTGCTCCACGCCTCGCTCAGCAGTAGTGGCTCACCGTGCTGCCTGGAGACTTATGGCAGTAGACTGTATTCCTTCCAAGATGGAGCTCACCCAATGTTTACCGTTGTGAAAGTGTTGCTCATTTGTGGGATTTATTCCTAAAACAACTCATTTATGCCAAATAATTTTTTGTTTTACTGATTCTAGCATATGTACGTGCATTCATTCACCTAGAGCTGGCACTATTGCCCCGTGCAGTGTATTGTGAATAGATTTAAAAACACATTCTAATAACGGAGTGTAGGCGTATCTCTCTGTGTGCGTGACAGTCTAATTACCTGCTGGCATTTACCTGCGATAAAAAGGTAAGCTCAGGGTAAGAGGATCAGAGCTCTAATAAGAGAAGCATGACACAAAGGTTATTAGAGATATAAGAGCCTGTATGGAATCAATTGTTGAGACATTGGTTATCACTTTCTCTGTTTATGTACAGAACTGTTTTCAAGAGACAAGATGTGTGTATTGCATAAGTAAACCGAGTCATGTCTGTACTAGCTAAATAAACGAAATGGCATTGATCGGTAGAAACAGCTCTTGTTGCATATTGTATAAATGTAATAATAGATAAGATAGATACATTAATAGGTGACAAATAAATCTGAGAGAGAGGGGGAGAGAGAGAGAGAGAACGAGAGAGAGGAGGGGAAAGAGAAAGAGAGGGGAGAGAGGAGAGAGGGAGAGAGAGAGAAGAGAGAGAGAGAGAGAAGGGGTGTGTGTTAAAGGATAAATTAAAAATGAATTGACATACTGTCGACCTTTTTAAATTTTAATAAAACTTGCTTATCAGTTTCAAACATGCCCCTAGAATCTCTGATACACAATCATTATACTCCAATACAGCTGAGTCGTATTCTTGATATGATACGGTACCTGCTAGAGACGCGTTTGGGCTTTACAAAAAAACATAACAATCATTTGTGAAAACGATAATTAAGACAATGTTAATAACCAAGCCACTACAAAATTTTCTTTATAATCAACAAGCATACAGTCTTTGATGTAATCTGTACCATAACAAACATAGATGTAATCTGTACATGAAGATTTTTTTTTTGCTCTTTCAATTTCTATCGCCTAATTCCCTACTTAATGCTATCTCCCTTTAGTTTAGTACATTTTCAAAAACAAAAATAATTACGACTATTATATTGCTTGATTTTTATTTATCATTTTGATTGATTCCTTTGTAGTCATCGAGCATGAGCTTGTATGCAAAAAAATTTTTGTTGACGATTGGATGAATAGAAGTGGTCCAAAAATCGATAGCGAAAATCTAAGCAATGTACAGAGTGAGTTAAAAGAAGCAGTGTTGAATAGGAAAAAATGCATATCACTTTAAGATAACAAGGAACAGAGAAGCTTTGCATGGCCATACTTGTTCTAATGATGGGGGGGGGGGGGGGGGGGGGGGGGGGAGTAATAATGTGAAATCAGAAAGCCCCCCCCCCCCCCCGACTTTCCGAATGCCAAAATAAATGGCTAAAATCGAAGTGATTTTTACCTAAGACTCGATGAGAATTTAGATTTTTTTTTTGGAAAAAAAGGGGGGGGGGGCGGGGTTTGAGTTGTTACATGTACAGTATGTGTAATACTGCAGAATATGCAATGATAGCTTATATACTAGACACATCTACAAGGTGAAACAAAGCTTCAGTAAAAGTGTGAGTTCAATTCATTCATCATTACACTTAAATTGTAACACTTTCTTTTTGTATAACATCAATCTCCTCCCTTGTTCTTATGTTCCTCTCACCACTATCAACATTCTCACGAGAGGTAATTCATAAGAGATGCACAGAGTTCCAACCTTAGCTTACCTCCCCTTGGTTACACTTTCCCCGATTTTCTAAAATTTCTACTATTTTGTTTTTCCATTTGCCTCTCTGAAACCCAGGAGTTATGTTCACCCACAGTCATCCATTCTATGTCTATCTCATATTCTCCCTTTCTCTCTCTCTCGTCTGTCTTTCACACTCCACCCCCTCCCGGGGAGTGTCTTTCTCATTCCCAATGACATACATCAGACCTGGCCTCTTGGACGACTATTATCTTAAGAACTATATCCCACTTTTGTCTGCCGCATTTGTTTGTCTTGACTTAATTGGGGTCATCAGGTACCTCTTGTAAGAAAATGTTACAATGGTATTTAATCCACTACCCTGTTCCTGGTAATAACATACAATAGCACTTTATCTGATACAACGCCAACACGCGAAGTGTTGTAACACGATTCGATGGCCAGCGAACGATGTGTCAGAAGACATTAGAAAAATTAATAATTTTTTAAAACAGAAAAGTTACATTGTTTTTTTTTATAATATATAATTTAATGCTACAATACCTATAATGGTTTGTGTGTACTTGTTTCATGTGTTTGATTGTTCCGCTTAAAAGTTGGAAAGGCTTGGCCACTTAACAAGGAGCTCGAGGTCAAATAATCCCGACTCAAACAGAGTTGTGATTTCTGATCGCCTAAAGACAGCACGGAAACCTTCTGCCAGATATGTTTACCCCCCCCCCCCCCCCCCCAACACTCATGTTCCACAAAAGAGAATGGACCGTAGCAATCTAAGCATGAAAGATGCGGTATTAGAAAGCGATTTAAAAAAAAGAAACTTTACAGGTACAACACGACTTTATCAGTGCGACAGGAAAGTAGGTCAGAGCAGGGTCTTTGTAGTTCCCAGAATTACAGTCTTCCTTAATATTCCAGCTCAAGGGAAACGACTTTTTAAAAAATAACAATCAACAAGTGGCGTAGCTAGGGTGGGAGAGGGGGGTCCGAATTTGAAAATCCCCCGGGCCTCCACTTGAAGGGGGCACCCAAACGAGTGTCCGAAATTTGTTTTTACATTAAATATTACGCCATTATCTCATGTCATGATGTCGAATGCCAAAATGCAGGGGCCCCTATAGAGGTGAAGCCCCCCTCCGGTCCCCCAAATCCCTAGCTACGCCACTGCAATCAACAACGACTTATTAAATGATAACAATCAATGACAAATGCATTCTCCAAGCAGTAAAATTGCTTCATCTCCAGTTCAAATGTTTGTTCACGTTTAGAGATTGAAACATTCACAAAAAAAGTGTATCATCCAAAATATTCACGGCAACATTCGTGATAAGTTAAATGACGCAGCGCTCTTTTAGTCAGCAATCGACCCGCGGGCCATGGGACGAGAACCTAGAACGTGACGCCGAGTAACACGGATGACGTCCCTGGAAGGCTAGAGTCCGTCTGACGAAGTGAGGAGCTCGGTGACAATCAGGTGAGATGCTCAGGACTCGGGAGCCACTCGAGCCCTTGTCTGGAGACCTCTCCAGGTCTGGGCAAGTGGAACCAACAAGTGTGGCTCTGTGTATTTGTGGCCCACTTGGCCAAGGAGATTACACTGATCAGGACAAATCTTATTCCACTGGAGGAGGAGAGGAAAAAAACAAACTAGGTGTGGGGGAGGGAAGTTATTCTGTATTAATGAATGATCAAAAAACAGGCTACTGATAACGAATGTTAACTAGATGAAAATATCACTGATGCTGTATAGAGTATTGATTTGTGATAATTCATTGGAATATACGAAATATGTGAAGCAGAAATAAAAATCTGCGGATGCTATATGAAGTATTAGTAGTGGCTAGGGTTTAAGTTAGAGTTTAATTTTGATATATTTTAACTGAATATTAAAAACTTTTTTTTAAATCCTAAAATGTAGGATCATATTAAAATAGAAATAGCTTTCCCTCACTGACCTATTAGATGAGTGAGTACTAGAAGTTGAGGGTTGATCTTGTGTACTGCTAAATATCTTCAAACCGGGATAAAGAAATAAATCTATCGATGATCTTGGTGTTTGCAATAAACATATGACCAGTAAAAACTTTTATTTCTTGAACTAAAATCTAGATCACTCTCTTGATGAACGTAATTAGTAGATCTTATAAGTCATGGGATTTTACTCAAACCTCAGACACACACACAAAATAAAAGGAACAAAAAATCGCTTCACATTTATGTACTGCAAACCATGGAAACTGTTTCTATGAGTGGGCCGAAATGTCATAGTTTGAGAATCATAAACTAGTAGGACTGATGTGAAATATATCAAAGAACTGAAGAAATGTCATAGTTTGAGAATCATAAGCCAGTAGGACTGAGTTGAAATATATCAAAGAACTGAAGAAATGGAAATGACCACTTCCCATTAACAATCACTCGAGCCATAATCCCTGGAGAAACCCTCTCATATTTCTTTACTTTGTAAAAAAAAACCACTCTCTTCATCTCTCTCTCTTCATCTCTCTCTCTTCATCTCTCTCTTCATCTCTCTCTCTTCATCTCTCTCTTCATCTCTCTCTCTTCATCTCTCTCTTCATCTCTCTCTCTTCATCTCTCTCTCATCATCTCTCTCTTCATCTCTCTCTCTTCATCTCTCTCTCTTCATCTCTCTCTTCATCTCTCTCTTCATCTCTCTCTTCATCTCTCTCTCTTCATCTCTCTCTCTTCATCTCTCTCTTCATCTCTCTCTTCATCTCTCTCTCTTCATCTCTCTCTTCATCTCTCTCTCTTCATCTCTCTCTTCATCTCTCTCTTCATCTCTCTCTCTTCATCTCTCTCTCTCTTCATCTCTCTCTCTTCATCTCTCTCTTCATCTCTCTCTCTTCATCTCTCTCTCTCTTCATCTCTCTCTCTTCATCTCTCTCTCTCTTCATCTCTCTCTTCATCTCTCTCTCTTCATCTCTCTCTCTCTTCATCTCTCTCTTCATCTCTCTCTCTTCATCTCTCTCTCTTCATCTCTCTCTCTTCATCTCTCTCTCTCTTCATCTCTCTCTTCATCTCTCTCTTCATCTCTCTCTTCATCTCTCTCTCTTCATCTCTCTCTTCATCTCTCTCTTCATCTATCTCTCTTCATCTCTCTCTTCATCTCTCTCTTCATCTCTCTCTTTATCTCTCTCTCTTCATCTCTCTCTCTCTTCATCTCTCTCTCTCTTCATCTATCTCTCTTCATCTCTCTCTTCATCTCTCTCTCTTCATCTCTCTCTCTTCATCTCTCTCTCTTCATCTCTCTCTCTCTTCATCTCTCTCTTCATCTCTCTCTTCATCTCTCTCTTCATCTCTCTCTTCATCTCTCTCTCTTCATCTCTCTCTTCATCTCTTTCTTCATCTATCTCTCTTCATCTCTCTCTTCATCTCTCTCTTTATCTCTCTCTCTTCATCTCTCTCTCTCTTCATCTCTCTCTCTTCATCTCTCTCTCTCTTCATCTCTCTCTCTCTCTTCAACTCTCTCTTCATCTCTCTCTCTCTTCATCTCTCTCTCTTCATCTCTCTCTCTCTTCATCTCTCTCTTCATCTCTCTCTCTTCATCTCTCTCTCTTCATCTCTCTCTCTTCATCTCTCTCTCTCTTCATCTCTCTCTTCATCTCTCTCTTCATCTCTCTCTCTTCATCTCTCTCTCTCTTCATCTCTCTCTTCATCTCTCTCTCTTCATCTCTCTCTCTCTTCATCTCTCTCTTTATCTCTCTCTTCATCTCTCTCTCTTCATCTCTCTCTCTCTTCATCTCTCTCTTCATCTCTCTCTTCATCTCTCTCTCTTCATCTCTCTCTTCATCTCTCTCTTCATCTCTCTCTCTTCATCTCTCTCTTCATCTCTCTCTCTTCATCTCTCTCTCTCTTCATCTCTCTCTTCATCTATCTCTCTTCATCTCTCTCTTCATCTCTCTCTCTTCATCTATCTCTCTTCATCTCTCTCTTCATCTCTCTCTCTTCATCTCTCTCTCTTCATCTCTCTCTTCATCTCTCTCTTCATCTCTCTCTCTTCATCTCTCTCTCTCTTCATCTCTCTCTTCATCTCTCTCTTCATCTCTCTCTTCATCTCTCTCTCTCTTCATCTCTCTCTTCATCTCTCTCTCTTCATCTCTCTCTCTTCATCTTTCTCTCTTCATCTCTCTCTTCATCTCTCTCTCTTCATCTCTCTCTCTTCATCTCTCTCTCTTCATCTCTCTCTTCATCTCTCTCTTCGTCTCTCTCTCTTCATCTCTCTCTCTTCATCTCTCTCTTCATCTCTCTCTCTTCATCTCTCTCTCTTCATCTCTCTCTTCATCTCTCTCTTCATCTCTCTCTTCATCTCTCTCTTCATCTCTCTCTCTTCATCTCTCTCTTCATCTCTCTCTCTTCATCTCTCTCTCTCTTCATCTCTCTCTTCATCTCTCTCTCTTCATCTCTCTCTTCATCTCTCTCTTCATCTCTCTCTCTTCATCTCTCTCTTCATCTCTCTCTCTTCATCTCTCTCTTCATCTCTCTCTCTCTTCATCTCTCTCTTCATCTCTCTCTCTTCATCTCTCTCTCTTCATCTCTCTCTCTTCATCTCTCTCTCTTCATCTCTCTCTTCATCTCTCTCTTCATCTCTCTCTCTTCATCTCTCTCTTCATCTCTCTCTTCATCTCTCTCTTCATCTCTCTCTTCATCTCTCTCTCTTCATCTCTCTCTCTTCATCTCTCTCTTCATCTCTCTCTCTTCATCTCTCTCTTTTCATCTCTCTCTTCATCTCTCTCTCTTCATCTCTCTCTTCATCTCTCTCTTCATCTCTCTCTCTTCATCTCTCTCTCTTCATCTCTCTCTTCATCTCTCTCTCTTCATCTCTCTCTTCATCTCTCTCTCTTCATCTCTCTCTTCATCTCTCTCTTCATCTCTCTCTCTTCATCTCTCTCTTCATCTTTCTCTTCATCTCTCTCTCTTCATCTCTCTCTTCATCTCTCTCTCTTCATCTCTCTCTTCATCTCTCTCTTCATCTCTCTCTCTTCATCTCTCTCTTCATCTCTCTCTTCATCTCTCTCTTCATCTCTCTCTCTTCATCTCTCTCTCTTCCCCTTACCTCGTTGCAAGTCAAAACAAACCCTGTATATATGTCCCATTCAGATTGTTGGTAGATTAAATTAAACAACTTTTTAAACAAATCTCTTGAACTACAAAACATTGAAAGATGAAACACTTTAAATAGAAAACTTTTTTTTTCCTATGGATAACTACGTCAGAGTTGGAATTAAAGTTACGTGTTGCTATGACAACAAATTGTTGACGGTCCCAAGAGAAGTTTTTCGAGTAATGAAATCATCTTCCAGAGTTGAAAGAGTCAGAGAACATGATTTCATGGTGCAACACACGTTCCAATGTGACTTTTGAGGCGAGCTGAAAGTGCGTAGCTAAAGCTAACTGGAAAGTTGACAACAAGAGAACTCACTAATTCATCTTATGTAAAGATTTTTGGGACCACTAAAGTTCGAAGGTGAAAGTAAGAAAGGAGAAGACAGGAAAATTTGCATAAGTTAGCCCTCAAAGTTTGTATTGTTGACTGCTATTTCTTTCTGGGTGGAAACTAAACTAGGATAGTAGTAAGATGATACTACGATGATAGTTATATCACAGTAAGATGATAGTAATATGAGAACAAGATGACAGTAGAATATTATCAAGATGATAGTAGGATGATAATGAAAAACAGTAAATCACTAGTGTGAGATAATACTATAGTGTTAGTAGGATGATATTAAGAACAACTATAGTATGATAGATAGCAATTAACATAAGGATACAAGTTAGATGCTAGTACAAAGTCTACACTACGAACAAAGCAAGATCTACTTTTGCTTTGTATCTAGTACTGTGAAATAAACTTGATCTCCTAAAACAAGAAAACACTTCCGCCAGTGTTATATCTGAATTGTCTTATAAAATTCATGTTTCGGCCTTAAAAATGCCACATTTCGCGTTATTTCAAACCCAAACAGCGAACTGTAGGTCAGCCTTAACAATGCGATGTTGTAAGATGTCAGACAATTAGCTGATCAAGACACGGACCAGGCAGGACGTCAAAACACAAGGTGTTGCCTTCCTTGTTAGTAAATCTGCCCTCTCACCTTTCATGGCCTCCACCCATCCGGTCTGTTGGTAACATGGAGCAGCCAATAGACAAGGAGCCTGGCTCTTTAAGAAACACGAAACAGTCCATAGCCAGGGACCCATTCATAGTATGAAGACATAACTCCAAGACAATGGAGCAACTACAAATACATGATCGATCTTATTATTTCAGAAGGTTAATAATTCATTTACTGTAGTGAATGTGGTGAATACATTCTTCTACCTTCTTGACAACTTGTATTCAATCCTGAAAACTGGACGTTTTGAACAGAAAATAACCGGAGCTGATAGTAAGGTGACTTTCATAATTGAATGGAAGATTCGTTTACATGCCACTATGCCGAGGATCATTCTACTCTCACACACACATCGATACAATTATTTATAGGCACATACAAGCACAAGCACCTCACAAATTACACAGACACATATATATCTAGCTCACACACATCACGAACGCAGGCACACACATTATCTCTTGTAGACATAAACTACACAAGCTTACTTGTAAAAATATCTCAGCGTTCTTAGTGATAATTTATGGACTCTATTTTTATTCTCGTTATTTTTAAAGAATTCGTTGTGCTTGTTTATTCAAGTTAGCGCAATGAAATTAGACACACGATTGTCGCTTATAAAACTGAGCTCTGCGGACTCTTTGCAAACGGACTCTCTTTAAGTTACTGTAGGTGTGTCTCTAGATCAAGATCTAAAATCATGAAGACAAAGAAACAACAAAAGATCAGCCTAAGAGAAGCATAAAACCATGAGGTTATGGCGTATCTTAAATAATACAGAGCGATGTCACTAGAACACAGTCATAGAATCTAAATCAAATAAGTAAGTTAGACGTTTTCAAGGGGGGGGGGGGAGGGGCTGAGGGGGGAAGTTGGGACCTACAATGGGAGAAAGAAGAGCAAGGTTTGTTGGGCAGTGATTAAATAAACACATATCTGATAGAAGGTGATGATATGTTGACACCAGGTCTAAAGCGTGATGCCAATAACGAGAGAAGAGTAGAACTAGTCGAGTGAACCAAGTGACATGTTCAACTTTAGAGTACTCAATGACACGTTTGAGAGCAGATGTCTGAACCGATACACTGGTAGCTAACCGAGTTAACGGTGTGGGGCTATTGGATGAACTAAATTCTCAGAAACACCTTCAAGGCGACCCGTGGGTCAGCTCGATACATTTCTCTCTCGTGTCTTCACTTTCAGAATTCGTTCCGTTCACACATTCAAATAGAGATTCTAAAACAATAACCCTAAAAAAATACTATGAATTAAATTCAGATTCGTGGACCACTGTTACCATCCACGGGCAGAAATATTTCCCCATCAGAGACAGCGATACAAGACGCTCTACTGTTAACTGTTCCACAGATGTATAATGTAAAGAAATCAATGACATCTCAATGACACCGCGGTTTCCTCGTTTGTTAACTCTTTACTACAGCAGCGTTATTAAGAGGACAGTATTGCTTTTAATAACTTGTGGACCCATGTACCGAAATAAGAAACAGGTTTGACTTCAGGTGATTATAGAATAATGTAAGAATATATCACGTGCAAATTAACAGAATAGAGTTTTTTGTTTTTTTTACAATATATGACTCAGTGCGCCATAGTACGACTGAATTCTGCACAATAGGTTCTGCGACTTTTTTACAGATCCTAAAAAATGGGAATGATGCATTTAAGTAAATTGAAATTGGAAAAAAAAGGAAGGGTTGAGGGGGGGGGGCATCGATATAAAAAAGTTCAAACATTTAAAACGATCGCAAGCACTTCGGGAGTATATAATTTCGACTACTAGTTGTCTGATAAATTAAAATAGAAGAGTATGTAAAATGGTTAAGCAACAACACTAATGTCAATATTAATGACAAGGATTTCGGAGTCAGAGGTGACGCATTGCATCCTGGGACAAATGGAACAACACCTGAGTGGTAACAGCCAATCATAAGGAAGCTAGTCTTGGCATAAAGTGAGTCAGAAAACCTTGACCATACAAACACAAAACATGCCGTATATCCTGACAAAGACGTTCAATCGCCAAGGGGTGTACCCCTAGAGTATAGCAGACTTAGACATAACGTAACAAACAAACACAAAAGTGGGCAATTTATCACATAAGGCTAGGTGTCTATGACCAGAACTAAGGCGACATAAGACAAGGTGTCTATGACGAGAACTAAGCCGACATAAGGCTATGTGTCTATGACAAGAACTAAGGCGACGTAAGGCTATGTGTCTATGACAAGAACTAAGGCGACATAAGACTAGGTGTCTATGACCAGAACTAAGGCGACATAAGATTAGGTGTTTATGACGAGAACTAAGCCGACATAAGGCTATGTGTCTATGACAAGAACTAAGGCGACGTAAGGCTAGGTGTATATGACGAGAACTAAGCCGACATATGGCTAGGTGTATATGACCAAAACTAAGGCGACATAAGGCTAGGTGTCTATGACGAGAACTAAGCCGACATAAGGCTAGGTGTCTATGACCAGAACTAAGGCGACATAAGCCTAGGTTTCTATGACAAGAACTAAGGCGACATAAGACCTTGCGATCTACAGATATGTTAAGGTCATCTGACTAACAATTAAAGAGTTAATGAGCATGGTGTGGCCAGTACAACGAGCAGGGTGTTATGTGGTCAGCACAACAAGCAGGGTGTCATGTAGCCAGCACAACGAGCAAGGTGTCATGTGGCCAGCACAACGAGATGGGGCGCCCTAAAAAAATCCGATAATTCATAATCCCAGTCTTCATCGAGATTTGAACCCAGGACCCCAGGTTTGGAAGCGAACGCTTAACCATGTAGCTACTGCGTTTCTTCAGAGTTGAAGATAAACTACTTCCTAGTCTAAACCTCCCTCAGGACGATGGGGTGTGGCAGTAGGCAGGGTATGAACCCGAGACCATTGAGACAACCGAACGATGGTCCAGCGCGTATACTGAGCTACCAGGCATTATATTAAATCTAAAAAAAAAACCAAATTTCTACACAATGTGAAGACAAAACTCATTACAGACTGAGCTCATTGATGAACAAGGATTACGAAAAAAAATGTCAACAAATATAAAAAAAAAGTTGATTTTTTTTTCACATGACTTTACTTTTCTTTTTGAGATGGACATACTGCATCCTGGGTTAACTTAACTATCTTTTTGAGATGGACATACTGCCACCTGGGTTAACTTAACTTTCTTTTTGAGATAGACATACTGCCACCTGGGTTAACTTAACTTTCTTTTTGAGATGGACATACTGCCACCTGGGTTAACTTAACTTTCTTTTTGAGATGGACATACTGCCACCTGAGTTAACTTTCTTTTTGAGATGGATATACTGCCACCTGGGTTAACTTAACTTTCTTTTTGAGATGGACATACTGCCACGTGGGTTAACTTAACTTTCTTTTTGAGATGGACATACTGCCACCTGGGTTAACTTAACTTTCTTTTTGAGATGGACAAACTGCCACCTGGGTTAACTTAACTTTCTTTTTGAGATGGACATACTGCCACCTGGGTTAACTTAACTTTCTTTTTGAGATGGACAAACTGCCACCTGGGTTAACTTAACTTTCTTTTTGAGATGGACAATCTGCCACCTGGGTTAACTTAACTTTCTTTTTCTATCTCTCTCTAACCGTCTCTCTTTTTCCTTTCTACTTTTTCTACTTTCCCTCTCTCTGATTCTTTCTCTCAACGTCTCTCGCTCTCTCTCTTTCGTCTGCAGCAGGAAATGTCTGAGACTGCGGTTCTTCTCCCCCCTCCTCTTTTATTCAAAGTAAATAGTCTGCCTTTGGAAAACTGTGTCAAGGTTATAATAACAATATACAAAAAAATTAATGAGATTTGTTTTGGAGACTCACAATATTTTTATTAACTTTTCCACTTACGTCGCCAATATTACTAACACAACAAACTGGCAACTCGAAATGGTCATTAGAGTACTAACACAACAGACTGGCAACTCCAAATGGTCATTAGAGTACTAACGCAACAAACTGGCAACTCGAAATGGTCATTAGAGTACTAACACAACAAACTGGCAACTCGAAATGGTCATTAGAGTACTAACACAACAAACTACTCGAAATGATCATTAGAGTACTAACACAACAAACTGGCAACTCGAAATGGTCATTAGAGTACTAACACAACAAATTGGCAACTCGAAATGGTCATTAGAGTACTAACACAACAAACAGGCAACTCGAAATGGTCATTAGAGTACTAACACAACAAACAGGCAACTCGAAATGGTCATTAGAGTACTAACACAACAAGCAACTCGAAATGGTCATTAGGGTACTAACACCACAAACTGGCAACTCGAAATGGTCATTAGAGTACTAACACAACAAACTGGCAACTCGAAATGGTCATTAGGGTACTAACACAACAAACTGGCAACTCGAAATCGTCATTAGGGTACTAACACCACAAACTGGCAACTCGAAATGGTCATTAGAGTACTAACACAACAAACTGGCAACTCCAAATGGTCATATGGGTACAAACACAACTAACTGGCAACTCGAAATGGTCATTAGAGCACAAATGCATCATGGAACAAACAAAAATATTAAAAATATTTTTCAGAAACTCAGTTTATCTAAGGGGAATAAACGCAAAATCAATGTCATATATCTCAATACTGCATGAATAAGCTCCCTTTTTCTAAATAAAAGAAATCAATTAATGAATTACCACTAATAGATTAATCAAAATGGTTAATTATTATTATTGATTCAAGTATGTTCTGGATTATGAATAATTATATGAAATTTTTAAGTTGAGCCGAGTAAGGAAAGCGGTAGAAAAAATATATATACAAAACGTAATAAGGGAAGTTACTCCACATATATAGTCACAAAATACCAAACACAATAATTAATAACAAATAATAAATTAACTAATTTGTTAACCATTTAATGATTCATGTATTGTTAAGTACAAAAAATAATTGTGCAAAGTTTCAACTTGATCCGAGAATGGGGTGTGGGAGAAATAACGTGTACGAAAAGTGTACCAGACAGACAAACAGACTGACAGAGTTGATATAGGCTTTGTAAAAAAAAAAAGAAAAAAACTACGAGGGATGTTATTTAATAAAGGTTTTGGTAAGAACAGACTTTGTTTGACGTGCTGTGTAAGACAGCTTCAGACTGACCATGTAGAAATGCGTTTGGTTTATTTAGAACCAAGCTAACAGTTTGATCTCTGCTGGTAAATGTCTCAGTTGTTGTTGTTTTTTGCCGTTTTAACAAAAAAAAAAAAAAAGGTTTGGAAATGAAGCAATCAAAGGAGCACTTGTGTTTGTTGATGGGTTTTTTTTTTGGTTACTTTACATTATAAATTACATTTTGCAAATGTCTAGTTTTTTTTTAGCGTAACAGAACTATAAATTAGTGACCGAGAATAGCCTAAGGAGTATATATATATATATATATATATATATATATATATTTCAACCACTCCACCTTCATTACATTTCTGTTAGTATCAATATTTAGTTGACCAGCCCTGTTAGTTAGTATGAACAAACCATGTTAGATATTATTAGCATTTAGGTAAAACATCAGCATTTACATAACGCTATAAGAACAAAGATTTTTATGCCAAAACAATGTCAAAGCTAAACCAATGTCAAGATGTCCCTATGATTAGTTGGCAATACAAGTCTGTTACATACACCCATACACGTTTCAAAGATAAACAGTTCATTTTGAGGATTGTATGTAGATACCATTTAACCATATTTAAAACTATTTCAAACTCGTATGTATATAACATAGTTACCGATCACTTATTGCATAGCAATAAAATATATAGTATACAATATTTAAATATGAGGAAACATAAAATCGAGATTTTTGAAGCGGTACAGGTTGTGTTTCCATCCTGAAACCTTTACCTATGGTTAAGGTTACCTTGGCCTATAATTCCAGAGATGCGATGATCGCTGCCTTCATTTCCTGTATGCAAATAGAATTAGAACGCCCCGGACTTTTGTACTCATAGGTCAGCCACTTCTTAGTTCTAGGTACTAGAGAGACTGATGAAATAAAACTACCTCGCCCGTTTAAAATAAAAAATCCTTAAAAAAAAAAACAAGGTTTATCTAAAGGGGAAGAACCCCGTCCTTAAAACTATATCTACCAATCATGTACAAGTTATTTTCCTTATTCGAAATGAAATAAAATAACTAATTAGCAATAATTAATTGACTAATTATTTATTGATTCGTGTTTTGTTAGGTACAATAAATAATTGCTTAAAGTAACAACTTGATCGGAGAATGCGTGAGGGAGAAATAGCGAATGGGACTGAACCCAACAAATTTAGCTACGTATGTGCACACTAAAGTATTAGTTTCTGCTATTAAACAAAATAATGAATTACCAGTAATAAAATGTCTCGAATGGTTACTTTATTTAATGATTCATGTCATATCTATGTCATTGAATAATTGTGAGAAGTTTCAGCTTGATCGTAGACTGGGTGTGGCAGAAATAAAGTGTACACACTTTTTACCAGCCAGACAGACATACAGACATAGTGAGTTGATATAAGCTTTGTAATAAACTCGGCTTTGAATTGTTGAAAACATAATTTACTCTAAGACAGCGCCATCTAGAAGACCGATCATTCAATGGAAACAACAAAATACATAGCGACACACAGGTAAGGACAAGTATCGATATTCAGATCTATAAGGTGTTTAAAAAAAGTATCGATTTCTGTTATTGAACAGAGAATGCAATATCTGTAATAGGACTACACTGCTAGCTCCCCTCTCCCTAAGGTTTTTTTTTTTATTTCCCTTTTCTTTCCTGTTTTCCACGGAACACGCGCCATATTTAGTAGAGCTTTTGATGTCAGCGGGTTAAATCTTGACTCACGGAAGCACTTGTCGTCTGCAGGCCTCAATAAAACCAAGATGGCCGAGCGGAGACATTATAGAGCTTTTTTTTTTGTTGAAAATAACTACCACGCAGCACGCTCTAGCTCTTACAGAGGTGTTATGGGTAGATCTGTACGCAACTACTCGCCTCAGAATAGTAGAAATAGTTTTATTATTGCATATTTTTTTAACATGTATTTGATGGTAGCGTATTTCGGGGGTGTACTTGTATAAGTAATGTTTCAAACCGTTTTCACTCCTTTGTACGCTAACCACACAACAACTCACATGAAGAAACTCTCATTGTTAAGCAAGTAACTTTATTTAAATAACTACAAGTCTTTATGTAGATCCTAGATTCTATGTCTTCATATTTATAACAATGTTCTAAATATATTTCTCATTTCAATATAAACAACCAGATGCACTAACAACAATACTATTAGCAAGGCTAGTTAATATATCATGAATGGTCTCTTCTACAGTCTTTAAGGTCAGACAGTATACATACATCTGGATGTCTGTCATCAATACTCCTACAGTACTCTCGACAGTAATTTGTATATATATATATATATATATGTATCTGTGGCAATTTACGTCTCGAGAGACGATCTTTTCCCTTTGCAACTTCTTGTGTGACTAAAGAGGCCAATCCTTGATAAACAGCTGCGGACTCAGGTTGGGCATATATAATCACCAGGCGCCGTTGCATTTTCCCCCTTCTTTCTGCTTCTGTTGTGTATGACATCTGCAATCTTTGACCCTTCCTTTATGCTCTCTCTCCATGAGGATCTGTCCAGTGCCACCTCTTCCCAGTTGCCAGTGTCGATTTTGAAGAGCTTCATGTCGCGTTTGCATACATCCGTATAACGTAAAAGTGGGTGGCCAGCGGTTCTCCTGTCTTCTATTAGATCGCCATACAGGATGTCCTGTGGAAGTCGACCTACTGGCATTCTACGAACGTGGCCAAGCCAGCCAAGGCGTCTGCTGCTGATAACAGAGCGGATGCCCTGGCACCCTGCTTTTTGTAGCACTTCCTCATTGGTTATCTTATCTTGCCACCTTATTTTAAAGATCCGCCTTAGGCATCGAAGGTGGAAAACATTCAGCTTTTTTTCCTGCCATGAGTAGGTTGACCATGTTTCACTTCCGTACAGCAAGGTGCTCAACACACAGGTCCGGTAGACTAGGGCTTTAGTACTGTTAGTCAGCAATATGTTGTCCCAGACTCTTTTCTGCAGCCGTGACATGGTGCCATTGCCTTGTCTATCCTGTTGTTTATGTCTTTATCCAGTAGAGTGTTGTTGGATATGATATACATATACATAAATATATATAGAGAAAAATGAAGTGGTCACGTTATAATCCTGTTCCTACAGTCCGATCCGATTCTGCCCACGTGTGCATGCACCTGTGGACACACACGCGCGAACGCACGCTCAACACGCCGTTGAAATGAAAAGACAAAATCGATGTCTTCAATTAGACTTAATTAGAAAACTTGTTGCTACAGCACGAGACTCTCCACCGGAAACAGAAACATGGCGAGAACAAATCTCAATGGCCACCTGCTTTGTATGTTGGAACATCAGAAGTGTATGTTTTACCAAGCTGTCAATATGTGTTGGAACATGAGTAACAGTTTAGTATAAGTGTGTTAGTATATTTGTTGCATGGACAATGTTTTTTAAGGCGTATGTATATCAGGGTAGAAAAAACCTGTGTATAAATAAAAACACCTGAATCCAATATTGATAGCGCCCCGCCAACTCAAAGTTGTTTTACAAACCCACAAGGTAGAGGCCTGTATCTTGGAGAAATCCAATCGATTCAGTTCACTTTGTTCTGCTATGAATTCCTTTGGGATGTTTGACTGGAGTTTACAGTCTTGTAACGTATGTAGCCGAGTGAAAACACAGAAGGTGTGTAGCAAAGTAACAAGAAAAAACATTAAAAATACTATTTTTTTAAAAAGACAAATACCTCCTTTATACAACTTAGCGAGTATTTTATTTTTCTTAATAACTAATGAATGTTCGATTTAAAAACAATGTAGTATTTTTTACCACGCCCCTCCCCCGGGAAAGAATCCTTGTTAATCGAATGTATGGATCTACTACACTTTATTATTCAAGTTTAGAATGTGGTATTATTGGCCTTAAGATCTAGACCATAGACTTATATGTATACTATATCTAGACTGGACATGGAGATTTTTTAACACTACAAAAAATGTGAAATTGTTCTAGAAAGTTGGATCCAGGCGTTGTTTTGTAAAGGAGTTACAAGAAAAAAGTAGTCTTTTTTTCAACCCTAGCCTATGTAATATATAATTTAATGTTTAGATCTAGATCTAGTAATTAAACATAACAAATTAGAGTACTCTTGTCTCATAATTATTATTTTTGCAATTTTTAGATACATAATCTAGAAATATCTAAATAATCAAGCTATTTAAATGTACATAAGATGACTTAAATCAACATGAATTATTTCCATCTAGGATTTTTGACACATGATCTCAATGGAAACAAACAGGAAATGGCTTTGATTCATATATTTGCGTGAATATCCAAGAAATGATTTTGCATTATTTCTAAACTTTGAAAACTAAAGATCATTACTTTTCTATGAAAGAAAAGATTGATTTGGGCGACTCCCCTTAGAGCCTGAAAAAAGAGTTTACGTACATAAAAATCTATAAATAGATATGCCTGTAAATCGATCAGTCGCGGATAAGAATTTATTTCCGTTTTCTAGTCTAGATAAAATATATAAATCTATGATCTAGACTTAAAAGACTGTACGCAGAATTGTCCTAAACATTCATTTATTAAACGCTTGAATCAATAATGCATTAGATTTGGAAATTCCCGAAAGTGATAGTTCTTTCAAGAACGCGATATTAAAAACCGATGTTGGATCTAGATTTGGATATAATTCTATAGCCGAATTTAAATTTCTTTCTTTTTTCAACTTTAAAAATTAAAACAGTCAAACTAGAGTTTTCTCCGTGTGGCCAACGAGCTAGTATTTTTTTTTCTCAGCGATATACATCAACTGTTGAATTTCTAGGAAAATCGCTAGAGCCGATTTTGATAGTCCAGGTTCCACCCTCAAGAATCCAGGTTCCATGAAGTTTTGACTTGAATAGAGGTATTGTAAAAAGACAGAAAGTATGAAGCTGTAAAAATACAGAAAGTATGAAGCTGTAAAAATACAAAGTGGCCTGTCTAGATACATTTTTAAATAAAATCTTTTAAATTTGTAATAATTCTATGTGTGTATTTATGTTGTTGTTGTTTTAAATTGTTAATTCGTTCCTTCAGTTCAATCTTCACAAAATGTTTCATTGTCAGTTCGATGAATATATAAATTACATCATTTTTTTAAATGGTCAATTTACTTTATTTAAATTCTACTTTAAACTGTTTTAACCCCAAGAAATCAAACAGTGAAGAGATTGCTTTAAAATACGCTGCAGCAGCTGCCTAAATGTCATGGGGGAGGGTACAGGCTGGTGGGAAAATTGTGCGAACAGCGCTCCACACTGGTCTCCCGGTAATTCGATTTGGCGTGGACGCCAGCCGGAGTTTCATCGATACTGACCCAATCGTGTTATTCCAAAGGCTATCTACTTGGGCCAGGTCTTTGTCAAGTTAAAGTCAAGATTTTGATGCTAGCGTCCTAGCGAGGTATATAGTTCTAATTCTATCACATAAAGAAGGAATAAAACACGCGCGATCTAAAAAACATGACGTCACACTTGGGAGTTTGTGTCCATCGATGTGTCATTGCTAAGAAAATAAAAAAAAAAAGTTCTGAACTAAATATAGAACAACACAACTTTACTAAAAACTAATTACAGACATTAATATATTTCGACTAAACATTAATTACAAACATTGATATATTTCGACTAAACATTAATTACAGACATTGATATATTTCGACTAAATTCTACAATGAGAAGACGTTGGCCATATGTTTTCTGTTATGTAGAAGAGTAGAATGATGGTAAAGAATTTATATTGAAGAGAACAAATGTCTTTAGATGCACGGGGGTGGGGGGGGGGGGGGGGCTGGAGGGGGGGGTGCAAACTCTCGTGAATAGTTTTGAATTTCGTTGTATTTAGATTTTTAAAACTTAAGACCCCCAAGTTTGGAACATGAACTTGTAGATTTTTAGACCAACATTCTCATTCACTATTGGAATAGATAGTAGAGTACGAAATGAGCGTTGGTCAGTCAAAAGAAAGAAATTGTACTTGACAGATGTGGCAATATAAATTGAATAAGTCTCATTTATACTTTGTGTAGATGATTAGGTGGTCGCTTAAACGTTTGAAACTAAGAATGCATAGCTATGAAACCTTTTATTTTATTAAGCACTTCGCATAGACTTGAATAGGCTTAAGCCTCATCGAGTTTGAATTCAATTCGTACAATTTAAAAAAAAAAAACATTTAAAAAGCTATCACGATAACCTTCACACGGATACCCATTTCTTTCTCCCCCACTCTTATCCCAACTGGTCCATACAAGTGATAGGATCAAAGCGGATTTTGAAAGCTAAAAACCATGACATTGCACTAAACAAAAACAATTGATAAAACTATTTCTACTCGCACAGATTTATTGTAGTGTTAGTCCAGATCTAGTAAACATTGAATGACATGACTGGTCCAAAGTAATTGATATAATTAGAATTAAAAACTTGTAAAACTATTTTTTTTTTTCCCTTTATTGTTGTTCTCAGGGAGAACAAATGTCCATTAACAGGATTAGGAAACGAAAATATCCTCCGCCACTTAATGATAGTATTAATAGATTTGAACTGTGATCACTAGACTATAGGTACAGAGTAGAAAGTACGACCACAAGGTGACTCTTGTCTGTTACTTGTAAGAGGGAGAACTGCAAGTTTCAGAATCTAGCAGGATCGCTGACCTAAACAAATTGGCCGGAGCTTGGCAATGATCTTAAAGCCGTAGACACAGCCCACGAAAGGAAACAATGAATCACTCCGGGACAAATTGATGCCATGTCTTCGTCACGAACACCCACACAACAGTAGAATGAATACAAATACACACACACTTCCACCACATTGCCAGTGTCATGTGACATGCTATAAAGAGACCCGTTTCTGTTGGGTCAACTCCACCGCAGGCGAAGACTACTTAAAACTTTTTTCTACAACCTACGTTTTTAATTTAAAAAAAAAACATTCTAAATTTATTTCTACCACAACATAAGTAGTAAGTTGTTGTTTTTTTATCTATAACAACCTACGTTTTTTTTACGACAACATAAGTTGTTTTTTTATAACAACCTAAGTTTATTTTTGTGTTTTGTCTTCAAATGATATTTTAGGTTGACCACAAGTTAATCCAAACTCTAAAAGGTACTTTACATCAGTTGGTTAAAGTAAAGGCGGTTGTGTCCTTTTGAAATGGTCAAAGAAATAGGATGAAGGTTTATACAAAAAAATTTTTTTCTTATATTTCATGTTGAATAAATCCATTTGACTGCTATCTATCATTTAGGACTGTAACACTCTTTTCTTGGATCTCTTGGGACCGTTGTTTCATTTGCAATAGTTTCTTCCACTTGTTTAGATTTCATCTTTTCATTGGACTATTGTTATATCAGAAAAAGTGTTTTCTCAATTACACAATAGTCAGGATGACCAATACATTCTTAATTATAGCTTGCTTTTTGTGTAACTCTTTAGGATCATTTGTATACAGCCTGTATCCGTGGCCAAAAGAGGCAATCATTATGCAACGCTTTGGTAATTAACTTTACAAAAATCATCGAAAGATCTCTGAATGTTTGATCAAGTAGATTGACCTGAGGAAACACTTTATTTCTTGTTTTTATTTTCAGGGCTAGTACATGTACGGCATTCATAGTGGATATAGTCCCATGCCATTGATAAACAAATAGAGATTTTCATTAACTCTATCTATCCTTAATTATTTTCCATATTCAGAAGGAAGTTTTAATTTTTCTCATTTCTATTTCACGAGCCTGTTAGGGTTAATCTTCAGAAAATGTTAAATTGGAATAGATAAATGCTTGCCCTTTTTAAATAACACAAATTAAAGTTTACAAACCCAAAAATTCAGTTAATTTAATGGGGTCAAATCAACGATGGCATCGTCGATCGGGAGAGAAAGAGTTAATGGTGGAATCACTATAAATAGCCAGTTTTTTTGGTCTATACGGTATTCAACAGATAGTAAGTTCTTTTAAAACGTTAAATAAACATGTAAATGTACACATTTGCACTGCAGAATACATGCTTCGGAACTCTTCCGTTATAAACTTTGATTTAGCGAAGTTTTTTGTTCAAGGGAAGTAAACAATAAAGTAAAAAAAAAAAGAGCAAACAAACAAAGGTAGATGTTGAAAGACCAGTCAACAACAGGTAAAGAAAATCGTTCAGTATGTCTGCTGTTGCAGGCACGAATCCAAACAGCAAAGTGTATCGAAAGACATGTCTTCTGCTAGGGAGAGCAAACAGACATATGTCCCACAGGTCTCCAAGAGATTGTGTCAACCTCCAATAAGGACATCTTTATTTCCTGTCTTCGGACACTAATAGGCTTATCTTAGATTTCATTGCTGGGGCGTGACACGCACGATCAATACCATGCAGGGGAGGATCTAATGGAAGGGTGCTTTGGGAAAGTGGGGGAACCTGATTTCTTTTGTTTATTAACATTTCTATGGAAGGAATAGATTAAGATAAATACAGAGACACAGATTCTGGAGGACGAATGTGTTGTTTTAGTTAAAGTGCAAAACCACAGAAGGGTTGTTAGGACATGATTGCTTTGGTCTGCAGCTCGATTTTGACGCTGACGTGTGACCTAATAATAACGGTAGGAAGTTACGAAATCATGCTGTAACATTGCATAAGACTAAATGACAAATCTGGCAAGTCTTAACGTCAATGACATGTCGAGGTCAACTCTTAGTGTTTAGACACTTTTTTCCAGTTAGTATATCTTGGGGACGAAATCATTTCTTGACAGTTATGTGTGTGGCTATATGTGTGTGGGTGTGCGTGTGTGTGTCCGTGTGTGAGGGGGGAAGGAGAGGCTGATAAAGAAAGAGGGTTATATCTCTCTACATCTAGGATGATCTCTTCTCTTCTTTCTGTTCGATTGTAATTACAATGGAGGCCGCCATGACGTCTGGTTTCTTCTTTTGCCCTAGCAAAGCCCCACTGCTTGGTGGAAATGTCAATGTTTTTTTCTCTAGAAAGGACCGTCGTAAAGGGGGGGGGGAGGTATCGTTGAGGTCTGTGCTCTGTTTGTTAAATGTTTTACATGTTTCGGATGTTCCTTTAGAGTTGAAGATAATTACTTCCTAGTCCAAACCTCCCGCAGCACGACGGGTGATGGGAGGGGGCAGGGTTTGAATCCGGGACCATCGATAAATCTGAACGACAGTCCAGCGTGCAAACCGCACGACCAGGCATCACTTTAGCAACGGGCAGACACATCTACTTACTATTTGATCCATTTAATGATTGGTTAACAGCTGACAAAGCAGAAACATTCTTTTACCTACATCTTTTTTTTTTGTACACATAGAGCTTTACGTTTGAATCCTATGAGACATGTATGTCATACAAGAACTATCTTGTGAGAACGTTGCACCATATGAGACTTTGAAATCCTATCGACCAACATTTGGTACATTTATCAAGCAAGTACATAGAAATAAAAGAAATACGGAAAGTAAAGAGAACTTTCATTTCGAAGAAGACCTCCCTCCGCATACTTCAGAAAGTCATACACACAGACACACACAGTGTTACGTTTGATGACATAGACGCACACCTAATGCTACAACTTATGACATAGATATACACTGTACTACGTGTTCTGACACCTGAAAGAGATGAACTCCAATTGGTGGCAAGGCTGGAAGGATCAGTCCTCCCGTAGAGCCTTGGCGAGAAACTCTGCTGTTAGGCGTAGTGCCTTTAAGCTCCCATACAGGTCAAGTGACTCTGCAGAAAAACTACCTCGCAGCTCTCGGAGCTGCGGACACTCTTGCAAGAGATACGTCACTGTTTCCACCGACTCTCCACAGTGTAGGCAACGGGCATCAAAATTTGGCCGGAACCTGGCAAAATAAGCACCAACAGGGCAGTGCCCCATTCTACACTGCGCAATGATAGATTGTTCCGACCTTTTTAGCCTCCATCATGGATCGTCGCGGTCCGGGCGACGCAAATGTTGCCAGACTCCAAGGGCTTTGTTGGAGCCATCCCAGGATTTCAACCACTTGTCATGTACCCACTCTCGGATTAATGTCGTAGCTTGGTTAAACGTGCTTGGGGCTACGAAAGTGGGCACGGCCAGCGCTCCTATTCGTGCTAGAGCATCAGCCGCCTCGTTACCCCCCACGCCGCAGTGCGAGGGCACCCACTGCATAAAGATGACAACTACAATAAATAGGCGTATGTTATTTGCGGCGCCGTGTTCTGACACAGACACATACAGTGCTAAGTGTTCTGACATAGACACACTCAGTGCTACGTGTTCTGAGCTGGACACACACAGTGCTACGTGTGATGACACACACACACAGTGCTACGTGTTCTGACATAGATACACACAAAGCTGACAAACGTTAAAATTGATGAAGGCCTGCTGCCCCTACCCCCAAGTTCCACAAGACCACCTTGACTTTAACTGATAAGAGTCAAAACATATGGTCGTTGTGCTGGCCGCACTAGTCCTCACCAACCGTCGGTCACAGAAACCTACATTTTACAACATTGGTTACATTTGAATGGTCTGCTGAGTCTCATAAGGAAGCTATACAACCTGTCCGTCATGTTATTTGTTAGTGGCTGCTAGTTTGTCAGCAGTTGCGCCGATACCTTCACAGTTTCAACGTGAACTGATCAATTCTTCCCGTTCTTGGCCAGTCCAAATATTTACAGCTAGCGCCTGGCCCACGAGCCATCATGTGGACAATGTATGGGAACGGGGAATCTCCTTTTGTGATGTTACAGCAACATAGAGGAAACAGTGGTGGGGTATGGAGACAGAGAGAGGCCACGTCTGGAGGTAGGGAGGAGGAGGCTCTATTTACCTCCGCTAGTACCTCCCAAAAGGGGGCAATATAATACAGGGGCGGCGGAATTTGGATAAATATTAGTAAATAGTAGAAATATCACTCTGCCGGCATATGAAGTGTCTTAGGATATCGAAGGGGGAAAAAAAGAAGTGTGGGGGAAAACGTGGGAGCAGGGGGTTCTCCTATGTGATGATCATTGACCCCGGTGACTACCCAGGGGGTGCAACTCTCGGTATTGAAGCAATTGTTCCACAGATGTAATCATGAAAGATTGTAGCGTGCCTGTTGTATACATTGATATATAAAGTAAACCATTCCGTTTCTTTAGAACTGAGTCCAACTGACGACTCAAGTATCCGTAGAGATGAAGTCAGTGAGATTACATCTAGGATAAAAGTTGATCAAGTGCTGTGTTTTTCTGGGTATCAATCCAATCTATGTTTAAAGTAATTTATCTTAGGAATTCCTTTACAGGTTCAAAGGTCAATGTCCTCAATGTAAAGCAGTTAGTTTAGGCTCGGAATTGGTTTCCCATAGACAATTTTCATAGTTAAAAATAACTTTAAAATTGAATCAAACTAGACAATCTTCGACCTTGTATGTCATTGTGTCTCTGTGTGTTATTTAATATTATTAAGTGGACATGAAGTGCAGTTCTAAAATATATATTGTTCTAAGATGTTTATTTAATTAGTAAATATTCACAGATGGTCATAGTTAAATCACTCTATTCTGAATTAGATCCAACTTTGAAACACAGAAACAAAGCCCAGTAAAATACACAAGAAAACACAGAAACATACTTCAGTAAAATACATAAAAAAAACACTTAATAAAACACAGAAATATAACGCAGTAAATATAAAATACATTACAAAACACAGGAACATAACCCAAAAGTCATTGATGGTTGCAAATTATTCTTTTTTGTTGATAAACAGTAAACCTGGGCGACTGGACTCCACCATCTTCAGTCCATTAATAGTATTATTTTTATAGATAGTATCATTCTTATTTTGAACTGTCTGTGTATAAATGATCCTTCTTTGCTTCGCGTGTTGGGAAGTGTGTGTGTGTGTGTGTGAATGTTTCAACGGAATTACACAAGAACAGGAGTGTATTGTTTGTGATGGCGCAGAGAGTAGCAGAGCTACTAACACAGACACAGACCTGATGTGAGTAGCACACACTGACTGTCTTGTCATGTCAGCTTCAGCTCAGATATCATGATGTACACGGCGTATTTAAACTGACCCGGGACTCAAATGATTAGATCCGGCATTAAAGACATTGTACTACCTGTTCCTCACGACAGCCCATTACATCCGTCATGTCAGTGTAGATCACAAGGACGTCTGTCCGCACTGACCAAACACTGGCATTGGAGCGATGTCATGTCACGATAGAAATAGGTGGTGTGTATGTGTGTAACATTGAGTGCTCTAAGACAATAAGGCATACACACACACACACTCACAGGTAAGACTAACACACAAATGCACAAACATACATACAGACCACACACACTCACAGGTAAGACTTTACACACGAATGCACATACATGCAGACCACACACACTCACACTTTCACGCAAATGCACATACATACAGACCACACACACTCACACTCATAGGTAAAACTTACACACGAATGCACATACGTACAGACCAATACAGAGAAAATTGTATAAAACACTCTAGTATGAAACACTCAGATATTGCCCGTGTTGAAAACACTCTACATCAAGGCCACAAAGAATAGATGTGTCCTTTCCAACTAATTAAATTAATACACCTTTACAGGATTTAGACATTTTTGTGAGGGTCTGCATGGTCTCCGAAAAGCGAAGGTATATTATAAGCAAAGAACGACACATGCAGACCCGTATATGTTATTGAAACAGCCCAAATATAGCCAGGCTTTGCTTTCTGAGAAGAAGATTCCAGCCACATCTGTGCTATGTCTTATGCGTCTTGAGTTTATCAACTCTTACACAGCATTTACTGAAGTAAAATAAAAAATGTATGCACATAGAAACCAACATACTGAGCACACTGATCTAATTAGTTTATTCACTATTAATGACACTCTCATAATATTCTACATTTACAATGAAAAAAATAGGGCCCACAACTCATGTTGCAGATTTCTGAATATTGTTTTTCAAAGATAAAACATTTGCTTGAAAATAGGCATATCAACAGGTAGACAAACTGGCGTTTAAATAAAGTTCCCCGACTCCAACCCCCTAACCTTTCCCTATCTTATTCCCTTCAGTTGATCGATCACCACGCCCCCTCCTCATTTTATCACCCTCCCTTTCTAAAACAGCTGGAAGGAGGCCGCTGGTGGGTGAAAATGTCCGCCATAATCCAATAATTCCGATCTAGTTCACCTCGTTTAGCTTCCCGGAGACTTGACAGAGAAACTGGCAAACAGATCCTGGGGTCCAAAGGGGGGGGGGGTGATAGGAGAGTAGACAAAGACGGGAGAGGGGATGAGACAGCAAGAATATGAGGGGGGGGGGTGATGAAGGTGATATACACACAACACAAAATTATACATATATTGAAATGAGGGAAGAGATGGGACATAGAATACAACGTGGACAGCAATAATTTAAAGTGCAAGGTCAGGAATGAACAGGGTGTGTGATGGAATGTTGAGTAAATAACAATGTGTGTGTTGGAATGTTGAGCGAATAACAGGGTGTGTGATGGAATGTTGAGTGAATAACAGGGTGTGTGATGGAATGTTGAGCGAATAACAGGGTGTGTGATGGAATGTTGAGTGAATAACAGGGTGTGTGATGGAATGTTGAGTGAATAACAGGGTGTGTGATGGAATGTTGAGTGAATAGCAGGGTGTGTGATGGAATGTTGAGCGAATAACAGGGTGTGTGATGGAATGTTGAGTGAATAACAGGGTGTATGATGGAATATTGAGTGAATAGCAGGGTGTGTGATGGAATGTTGAGTGAATAAAAGGGTGTGTGGTGGAATGTTGAGTGAATAACAGGGTGTGTGATGGAATGTTGAGTGAATAACAGGGTGTGTGATGGAATGTTGAGTGAATAACAGGGTATGTGATAGAATCTTGAGTGAATAACAGGGTGTGTGATGGAATGTTGAGTGAATAACAATGTGTGTGATGGAATGTTGAGCGAATAACAGGGTGTGTGATGGAATGTTGAGTGAATAACAGGGTGTGTGATGGAATGTTGATTGAATAACAGTGTGTGTGATGGAATGTTGAGTGAATAACAATGTGTGTAATGGAATGTTGAAAGATAAAATGCTTAGTAAACAACAGGATATGTGAGTGATGCAATGTCGAGTCAAAAAAAAAACATGATGTGTGAGTGATGGAAGGCTGTGTGAGAAACATGATGTGTAAGTGATGGAAGGCTGTGTGAGAAACATGATGTGTAAGTGATGGAAGGCTGTGTGAGAAACATGATGTGTAAATGATGGAATCTATGTGAGAAACATGATGTGTAAATGATGGAAGGCTGTGTGAGAAACATGATGTGTAAATGATGGAAGGCTATGTGAGAAACATTATGTGTAAATGATGGAAGGCTGTGTGAGAAACATGATGTGAAAATAATGGAAGGCTGTGTGAAAAACATGATGTGTAAATGATGGAAGGCTGTGTGAGAAACATGATGTGTAAATGATGGAAGGCTGTGTGAGAAAGTGTTGTCTCAGTAACGGTTTGTTGAATGACTAACAAGATAAGTAAATGGGTCTCTGTGTTGACATTATCATGTAACTGTTGACCATAAGGTTACATGATACGTTTCTAAAGAACGTCATTTTTCAGGTTTGAATTTCATGACTTTGTCATAAGAAGAAAACCCTGCAGACGATGTAAATCCATATGTTGTTTCTTTCCCTTTACCGCTGGGACAATCTGGGAGACAGTGACGTAGCTAGGGATTTAGGGGCCAGGGGGATTGACCTTTTTAGGGGCCCCTGCATTATGACATGAGATAATGTACTTAATAAATATGCCTATGTTTGTCTTAATTCCAATTGGTACAGTATATAAGTAAAATTAACAAAAATTAATCAATAAAAAATCTTTTATTGAATAATACCATTTTTTATTGGCGAGATAATGCACTAGTGACAAATCTCAATTCATATCGCCTCATGACGTGCTTTCTGTGCAGCAAAGGTCATCTCCAACATCATCTAAATCAATGCTGTCTAGTATTTTAAATCTACGTGAATAGCTAGATTACATAGCAGCGTCGTAATATTTAATGTAAAAAAATATATTTTAGTACAATTATATGGGTACCCTTCAAGTTGGGGCCCGGGGGACTTTCAAATTTGGACCCCCCCTTCCACCACCCTATCTACGCCACCTCTGGGAGACATACGTTGTAAACTCGGACATCGGGGAAGTTGAACTGGGTCAATGCATGGGTCTAGATTTATGCACAACTTGGTAGAGGACCACAAAGTAATACAAGCTTTGTCTTTGTGAGCAATTATTCTTGTTTTGTTTTAAGGTCAGTTAATGGAAGCCGTCTCCAGACATTAGCAAAACAAAATCGCACTCTGGGAACAGAGCTATTGTGTTAAGTCGCGTGAAATAATTGCATTCAATTACATTGCTAAACTCCTTGTGTGTGTTGGCGGGGGGTGGGGGGAGGAGAGTGTTTGTGTGAATGTACAATTTTTTTTTTTAAACATCTTTTAAAAAACTACAACTTGAGACTATTAACCAGCTCTTTCAAGTGTCTGCTTTATGTTCTAATGAAGGAAACACACTTAAAGAGGAATAAAACACACAATGTTAATAATGGAAATTTCAAATATGGATCCTTAAAAAGTCCTTTTTTTTGTGAAACAATTACTTAGCATTATCTTTTTCCTTTAATTTCAATTTGTTTCTGTCTTTTCCCACCAGATAGCCAAGTGGATTATATAGTATAAGTACATATATTAAAGATTCATTCTATTCGGATTAAGTGTGAGGACTATCTACCTGGATCTAGGGAGCACACGTCCAGGTAAGAAAGTTTCACTTACTTCCAGTGCTGCATGTCTGTTAACTCCTGTCTTGTTTTGACTGTCTCATCCAATCAAACAACGCATGGGTCTCAACACTGGTCACGTGTTGGATTTTCTCAATGACAAACATATCACTTTTCTGACCTTGTTTTTGACGTGTGTGAGGAAAAAAACATGCTTAAAGACCAAACGGAGGTGACGACGATGATTCATATAAGATAGATAGATATACAGACAGACAGATAGATAGATAGATAGATACACAAAAACTATAAAACCTTAAGTCACAACTATATATATATTTAACTCCTTCTTCGTGGTCGAAGGTGAGCACATTTCTCATAACCTATGGACTTGAAGATAACTTTAAAAACCCGGCCGCATACGTGGCATGGGTGGGTTGGGTCAGTTGCAAATAGGCCTGCTTCTTCTCTCAGCTTTTTGTTGGTAATCACAACTATAAAATGTGTGTAACCATGATCTATATCAGTGTTTTCCAAACTTCATTTCTCGGAACCCTAGTGTTCCGCGAGGCCTGTACGTGAATAACTTAGTTGTAGGCCACTACGTGAATTATATATATATGGCTTCTTTTGTCTCGAAAGGCAATGGATGCGCCCAAATGAGTCACTGGTTTTGGCTTAATCTTGAGACGGGGCAGAATCTGGTGTGGCTAATCAAGCCAATTCTAGAACGGTAGACTTTGTCACAATTCGAACATGTGTGGGTAATCCTGTATATCTGCGTCCCGCGTTCATAAAATGCCGATAATTAGCCAGGATAAAATTTAATTCATTTAATACATGTAATTAGTGTTTTAAATAAATTTGTATTAAAAAAAAAAGAACCTTTACATTTTGAATGACATGAATAAAGTACGTTAGCGACTTTTAATATGATCTGCACGCCCCCATTTTGTAAAGGCTGTTGCAAGTGTACTAAAGATAAATAAAGTAATTAATTATAGAAACTAAGGTAAATTTTGATGATGGATGGATGGGTGGATAGATGTTTGTGGTTGGTTATTTGCTTGGATTGATGGTTGGTTGCATGGTTGTGTTAGGGTGTTGATGGTTGGATGTTGTTGACTTGCTGTGGTTGGTTGGATGGATTGTTGTGTTAGGATATTTGATGGTTGGATGTTGTTATTTTGCTGTGGTTTTTCGGTTGGCAGTGGTTGGATGGTGTTGGCAGGTTGATTGTGGTTTGTTTTTTAAAATGTTTTACATGTTTCGGATGTTCCTTCAGAGTTGAAGATAATTAATTCCTAGTCCA
Source organism: Biomphalaria pfeifferi (assembly GCA_030265305.1). Lineage (NCBI taxonomy): Eukaryota > Metazoa > Mollusca > Gastropoda > Planorbidae > Biomphalaria > Biomphalaria pfeifferi. Next base: position 252,366 of record JASAOG010000170.1, on the reverse strand, counting down.
AACCTCCCGCAGGACGACGGGGGATGGGAGCGGGCAGGGTTTGAACCCGGGGCCATCAATAAATCTGAACGACAGTCTAGCGTGCAAACCGCACGACCAGCCAGCCATCCTGTTTATGGTTGTTTTGATGATGTTGTTAGGTTTGTAGGTTGGATATTGTTGTTTTGCTTTGTATACTTGGTTGATAATGGTTGGTTGGTTATGGTTGGATGGATAGTTTGTTGGTTGATTTGATTGATGGTTGGTTGTGATTTTTTTGTTGGTTGGCAGTGGTTTTTTGGTTGTGGTTGAATGGATAGATTGTTGGCTGGTAGGTTGTGTTAAGGTGTCTGATGGTTGGATGTTGTGGATGGTTGGTTGGTTATTGTTGGTTGGATGGTTTGATGGGGTTGGTTGGCAGTGGTTGGTTGGTTGTGGTTGGTTGGTTGGATGGTTTGATGGTGTTAGTTGGTTGGTTGTGGTTGGTTTGATGGTATTGGTAGGTTTGTTGGTTGGTTGGATATTGTTGGCTTGATGGGGTTGGTTGGCAGTGGTTGGTTGAATGGTTTGATGGTGTTGGCATGTTGGTTGGTTGGTTGTGGTTGGTTTGATGGTGTTCTTACATTTGTTGGTTGGTTGGATATTGTAGGTTTGCTGTGGATGGTTGGTTGGTTGGATGGTTTGATGGTGTTGGTTGTTTGGTTGGCAGTGAATGGTTGGATGGTTTGATGGTGTTGGTTGGTCAGTTGTGGTTGGTTTGATAGTGTTGGTAGGTTGGTTGGTATGATATTGTTGGTTTGCTGTGGATGGCTGGTTGACAATGGTTGGCTGTTTATGGTTGGTTTGATGATGTTGTTAGGTTTGTAGGTTGGATATTGTTGTTTTGCTGTGTATACTTGGTTGATAATGGTTGGTTGGTTATGGTTGGTTGGATGGTTTGATGGTGTTGTTAGGTATGTTGGTTGGTTGTTTTTGGTAGGTTTGTTGATCGTATGGATGGTTTGTTGGTTGATTTGATTGATGTTTGGTTGTGGTTTGTTGTTTTGGTTGGTTAGCAGTGGTTGGTTGGTTGTGATTGGCTGGATGGTTCTGTTACAGTATTTGATGGTTGGATATTGTTTGTTTGCTGTGGATTGTTGGTTGACAGTGGTTGGTTATGGTTTGTTGGATGGTTGTGTTAGGGTGTTTAATGGTTGGAGGTTGTTGGTTTGCTGTGGTTGGTTGATTGGATGGTTCCGTTAGGCTATTTGATGGTTGGATATTGTTGGTTTACTGTGGATGGTTGGTTGTCAGTGGCTGGTTGGTTTTGGTTGGTTCGATGGTTATGTTAGGGTGTTTGATGGTTGGTTGTTTGATGTTTGGATGTTGTTGATTTGATATGGATAGTTGGTTGTGGTTGGTTGGATGGTTTGATGGTGTTGGTAGGTTGGTTGTCGTTTCTACTATAACGACATATATATGGAATTTTTGTGTGTGTGCGTGTTTGTTAACACGCATGTGTATGAACTATGCATTTTTTATGTGCCAATTTCTAGATCTAATATAGTACGTGACACTTTAAAAAAATTGGGTCATTGCCTAGCTCCAAGATTTTTCATGTTATGGTAAAATAAATATTAACATTGCACATGGTTTACATTGTGTTTCAAGTGTTCGATTTTGTTTTTTGTTGAATTTTTCTTGATTTAATTAAATCTAATAATAGAACGAGATTCCAATTTTAGGTCTACCTGTCTTCAAAATCATTTGGTTAAGTTTGATAATGTATCGGTAACTGTACGCGTGCAAATATTGGACTCCTTATAATAAATATAGGCCTTATCTTAATCGCTCAGTGTGTAGGTCCTAAAAGGATTAAGCCTATACTAGTAGCACTGTCTACGCATGTAGGCTATTACATTATTTTGAAAAATGTGTTAGAGCCTACATTAAATTAGTATTACACTGTAGAATTAGGGGCGTCCCTTTTATAAGAGCATATATATCATAAAACATTTTAACAATTTGATACATAAGTGGCATCTATTTGCTCCTTCTTGTGGCCCCACCGGTCCATTTTGGTGCCGGCCCACCGGGTATTTGCCTGAACGCCCATATAGCCATTGCGCCCCTGCATTTACAGCACAAGGTTCATAGTGCTCCTAAAAAATGAAAAGTCTCATAAAATCCTCATAAAAATTGCCCTCACCTAAAATCTAGGCCTACTTGTAGCAGTGGACAGTCCGTAGATCTACCTAGTGACAGTGTCTACCTTTAGATCTAAGATGTAGTGAAGATAATTCGCACCTTACCTGAAAACTCTTTGAATTTTAGTCAATTTAATGCTCTCGATATATTTAATGTCTTGATTTACGCTAAATCACTAGAATCTAGTGAATATAATTCGCATAAATGCACACCATGACCATATATAAGATACATATAGGTACTAAAAATATACATTTTCACCACAGAGAATATTATGAAGGCATCTCTAAAAGAATGTTTCTTATTTAAAAAATATGGAATAGCGAAAAATTTGAGATGTTTAAAATAAATCTTTGGAAAAAAAAGATAATATTGTTCTCTGTTCTGGCTGGGATGTTGGCAAGATATTTATTATTTCCACAATCAAGTACCAATAATTTATTTGAAAAATGCATAGTTTTGTGTATGTTTTACAATGCATCAAACAGGGCAGGACAAACTGAATATATAAATGTGTATATGTATATATATTAATATATATGTATATATATCACACATAGGCCTACATATAGATCATACATTCCATTCTTAAAGGCTCCTTAAATCTTGTCATGGTAAAGTTCTACTAACATTGACATCTCTATTTCTTATATTTGTCAATGGCTGTAATTTGATCACAGTATTTTACTATTTTAAGTTTTTTAATTTCTGAAAAAAATGAGTAACAGAGCCTAAAGAAAAACATAAGACATAATAATTATTTATACTGGTGAGGTTTCTAATAAAACTGGACATAGATCTAAAACAATCACAGCATATATATATATATAAATATTGTCCTATAAATATATGTATTTTGACATAGATCTAGATCAAAACTCTAAACAAACAATGTGCACTTGAAATAAAAATACAAAAACAAAACTATATATTTACTATAATTTATCAAATTGGTCTTTTTTTTTTTTTTAGATCTGTATAAAATAAAATCGTTTTCTTATAAAAAAAAATAGTAGTTAGATTTGTAAAAGAAATGTTTATTTGTAGTTGGCAGCTTTCGAAATGACACGCCTCCCCCCCCCCCCCCCCCCCCGCCAAAAAAAAATCTAGTTAAGTTGCAGATCAAGCCTTGACAACAAAGAATGTCGTGAAAATGACGCGGGGCGCTGATCTACAGATTTACCTATGTGTATGCCTCTGATTTAGGGCTAGCGGACAGGGCAGCTTTCTTTTTTTTCCTCTTGAATTAATCTCTCTAAAAAAAATAAGCAAAGTGTTCCGCTAAAATACTCAAAATGTGGGCAGTGTTCCGCTAAATACTCAGAATGTGGGCAGTGTTCCGATATGGAAACTTTTTTGAAACACTAACTAATATCATTTTTGTCAACTATGATTTGAAATCTATTACCCGAATTTAAATGTTCATAAATAAAGCACAGAATGAAAATTGACGTAAGGTCGAATAGTTTACTTGAGGGGGGCCGCGTGTGGCTGGCTGTCACAGTCCAACGTAATTGGTCAATTGGACCGCCTTATTCTAAATTAATTAAAAAGTTTACAAAAATGTCCCACCAATAGAACTGGAACGTCACATTTATTATTTTTCTGATTGGCAGACGTCGGAGTGGTTGTAAAGAACGTTGTTTCAAGAGACTTTAATCTCGCTACTTCTCGTGCACCTCGAGCGTGATCACGAGAAGGGGCGCTCGTTTCTCTTCCCATCATTCCGTTAAGCTGTTGTTTGAAGCCGGATGTTGAAACAAATGACATGTTGAACAAAGCTCATGTCAAAAAGCAATGAAAGGATTTAATTGAAAATGGGAAGAACAAAAAATATGGTCATATTTTTCTTTGGCGTTCGAGGGTGAGGGGTGGCATTGGGTTTTGAATTTGATGGGATTGGGAATTTCAAATTGTCGGACCACATCTAGTGGGAAGTTTTGGTAAACCTGGCGTTTTATAGGTCTGTTGGATACAAAGTTCTGCTAGACTTGTATCTTTTAAGGAAATCGGTTTTCGAAGCGTGTGGCAGAGAGGGAGCTATATATAAGCTATACAAAAGAGTTTGTAGGACAAAAATGAGGTATTTTGATTGTGTCTGCGATGTAATGTATGCATATTAATTATGGTTTATGTCAGTATGAATAGCATTCTTTATTTCTCAAAAACAAACATTGTTTTAAAGTATGCTTATTGTATCTGTGTGTGTTGGGTTGAATTAATATTAAATATTGAGATTTATATATGTTGTTGTGCCATGATATTATGGTTCCTACATGTTGTTGTGCCATGATATTACGCCTTCTACATGTTGTTGTGCCATGATATTACGCTTCCAAATAAATGTATATTGTTCTTGTACTTAATATACAATAGCAAAAATCTGAACAAAAATTTAGAAAGATACATTTTGAATGCAAAGCAAGCACATGATTAAGACTTATTCATTCTGTTTTGTTTTTCTTTAATCATTGTCAGAGGTGCGTTTTTTTTTATTCTGTAAATCTAAATTGCTAATTACCTCCCTTATTTGGGAACTCGTTTCTCCTAGATGTAGAGTAAGACTTCCTACACATTTTGTTGTACTCTCAGCACTTAGTTGTAATGTTTTTATTATGCGATGTGGATCCTTACAAGGAGGCTACTTTTACTGTTTGGGCAGATCGATCTCATCTGTTTCTGGACTCTAGAGAATGTATGGGTTCAAACCTCGTGACCTCGCATCAGGGTGACTCAATAGTTCACCCGATGATCTGCTTCAAGGCAGTCTCCCGGTGAGGGTACCACTGGGACCTGGCTACCAACAAAATCTTAAGTTGCCCTTTCTTCATTCTCTAGCGTTACATTTCAAATTTTTGTTCTTAATTGAATCAGTCTACAGAACGTAGCTGCTTTTATACCAGGTACCTGGTTTATGACCGCTTGCAAGGCTAACCCAACTAGAAGACTCAAACATATATGCAAGACCCTAACCAGTAACGAGTTTAACCTCATGGTTTTCTTAAGTCCATACACTCAAATATACCATTAAGGAGATATTTTTAACAAGCGACATTCCAAATTCTGCGCAAAGAGGTTTCGTAATTGAAGAAAATTACCTTGTAGGTCAAATACTCTAATAGAAAAACAATAGAACGGGCTGCTGTTGTCTTCTGTGGTCCAGAAATAGTTTGGCCATTACCACTTAAATGGTTTGCATTCGATTACAAGGAATATCGATTTTTCTGCTTTTGTGCGTATTTCAACATTGTTTTAATGTACATTTTAGACAAGAGTTTAGCTAAGCTTTGTTTTAGGTTGTGTGTGTGTGTTGATGTGTAAGTAAATACTGCCCTATAGGTCTAGACGAGTGACTTTAGTCTCAAGTAAGTCAGTGAGGTACAGATGAAAACTTATCAGCAAACAAGAACTACACTGGCTGGAAACAAATGTCATTCTTGTTTCCCTTGAACCAGCTTACACAATTAGTCAAAGACACAAACACATTCTGACATCTGTCATTCTAGCCACATAGTTCGCAAACATGTAAAACAAAGAAGTAACCATAGCAACCCACACCCAGACCAAGGCTAGGTATTCCAAATTACTTTCACGTGACTGCCATCAAACACCGAGACGAATCTGTCCACGTCTTTTAACATCTCTTTACCACTTCCACCCTGCCCACCAGTGGCGTAGCTAGGGATTTGGGGGCCCGAGGCTTGTACTCTTTAGGGGCCCTTGGCATTTTGATATTCGACATCATGACATGAGATGATGTACTTAATAAATATATAAGTTAATAATATATAACTAAGGTTACTCCCTGGGAGTAACCCCGCTGGAAAGAGTTAATCTGAGTGGAATACATACAACAGGGCCACTGACTTAAATAACAACATGAATAGCAAGATTACACAGCAGAGGCGTAGTATTTAATATATAATGTACGAAAATAATTCGGACATTCGTTTGAGGTAGCCCTCAAGTGCGGGCCTAGGGGAAATTAGACCCCCCCTGCTCCCTTAGCTACGCCACTGCTGCCCACTCTCTTTCCTTTCCACACGGACAGGAATGTTATAGGAAGAATGAGAGATGACTTTTTTCAACAGTTGATTATCAATCTTTGACGCATTTGTTTTTGCCATGAATCAATATCTTCGGGCCCCGTGACTTTTCAATATATCTTCATCATTCACCAGGCTATTAATATCACTAAACTTCGAGCTAATTCGATGCATCTAGGCCCCTCGAACGTATCAGTATCTTTAGGTGCCATGACATATTGATAAGTTTAGGCTTCATGACCTCTCAATTATCTCTAGGCGTCATGACATCTAAATTATCTCAATGCGCCTTGACCTCTTAATTAACTCTAGTTCCCATGACCTCTCAATTATCTCCAGGTCCAATGACCTCTCAATATCTCAAGGCACCATGACTTCTCAATATCCTTAGGCGCATGACCTCTCAGTATCTCCAGACCCCATGACCACTCAATATCTTGATGCCCCATGACCGTTCTAGGCCCCATGACCTTCCTGGTAACTGTCGAGGTAAGATGTGATCGATGCAACAATTTTCCTTAAATTCGTCACATCTTCGGTTCTTGTCACATTGGGAACTGGAGGCAGTGGCTCACACACTGAGTCAGCAAAGGAGAAACACATAATCACACACAAAACTTGAAGAAGAAATCAAGGTCAAAAACTTCAGAAGGCAAGATTAAAAACAATACACGTTTAGTGGATCTCTAAAGTATATTGATGAGTAATTGTAGAATTATATATATATAGTTTGTATCGCATATTTCTGGACTCACTAAATTGAGATGAATACTGCAGAACTGAATGTCTAGATATAATGTGACATTAAGACGTAGTGGATCCCTAGACTAGTTGAGTGATAATATATAACAGATTACTCCACCAGAAACATCAACATTGATAACTATAAAATCTACTTTCTAATTGATATTCCTATATGACTTTTTAGAAAACAAAAATACATTTAAAAAAAACAACATACATTACGTATCCAATAACGTCACTCTTCTGCATACGTCGTCACGTTCTAGAAAGTATCTGTTAGAAACAAGATACAAATATCTATCGTATATAACTAATCCAACCTTCAGATTATCACATATGAATTGCTTTCTTTCGGAAAGTTCCATGTTGCAAGGTAAAATTTAAAGTTAGTAAACATTGACGTGAAAATGTTGCAAGTGGAAAAATTCTCTCATTCTTTTGATTCTTGGAGTTTGTTTTTACCAATTTGATAGACAGAAAACAAAGCAGACAATAAAAAACTGAGGCATAAACAGACCACAAAAAAAGTGTCATTATTTTTAAAAGAAACATTTTGTCTCCGTCAGATCAAGTTTCCGGTTAACAATGGGACAACAAGGTCACTTCTGCAAGCCTCCAGTTCTCTGTACAGCATACAAACCTTTGCACTCCAGTCAAAAGACACAACACATCAGCAGAGGGACAACAAGGTCACTTCTGCAAGCTTCCAACTCTGTGTACAGTATACAAACCTTTGCACTCCAGTCAAAAGACACAACACATCAGCAGAGGGACAACAAGGTCACTTCTGCAAGCTTCCAGTTCTCTGTACAGTATACAAACCGTTGCACTCCAGTCAAAAGACATCAGCAGAGGGACAACAAATGTCATTCAAACTCTCTCCATCAATGTTGGCTGGCTTCGTTTTATTAAATAGCAATTATGTATTAAGGTCTACCAGCGTGTCCGCCACTTCACTGACAATCAGGACAATCACGAAATGGAGAGAGAGAGAGAGAGAGATCCTGAGTATTGATTAGTTCATGGCGCATCTTTCTGTTTAGAGGAATGCGAGGTGGTGTGGGGGGTGGGGGTTGACCGAGAGGCTGGTCTCTGAAGCTTCATCATTCTATCATCATTTTATGACCAAGCGAAACATAGGAATTAGTTTTGGTGTGGAAATTTTATGTCATTGTTAAAATCAGGGATGTGAGATTAGGGGGAAATGTTGCCCTATTTGTTGGTCAGATAAGTCTGCGAGCCAAGATAAACAACTCATAAAGTTCCCTGGAAGATTTTCAAAATTTCTTGAACTAAATGATTGGCCAGGAAGTAAAGAATTTTTAGAGATTTTCCGAACAGAAAAAAAAATCAACTTATTAAAGGAACACTTGACTTAACATGACACCAGTTGATCACATAGATTCAAAGGTCGTTGTTATATCTACATAGTGACTGAAGGTTTCATTGTACTTCAATAGTACCGAGCAATTAGTCCACTCCTCCCTGCATTTACTTTCGGGATCCCAGAGCCGCCAGTGTTCGAGCTAAATAGTCTGAATGTGTTATTGTTGGACCCATCAGCGGTCTCACCTGTCCCGTCTAATCTCTTCCTTAAAGTCTAAGCAAATAAACACTGTATCATTCCCTAGCACACACAAAAAAAAAACGTCAAGAGTTTATCTTCCGCAACTTCAATAATATCTCTTCTGCCAGCATTACCAAGTTATCGCATAGAGTTGCATGCTCTTACCTGCCTTTTTTTTACACACACACATCTACCCACACACTTACCATCCCTCTCACACAAATACCATCACACATACACACACACTTTATTTTGAAACTAAAGGTACATTTTAAAATGTCTTTGAACCCACTTCTTTACGTCAAATTTTACTCCCCCCCCCCCGACCCTTCTAAGTGCCATTGTGTGCACCAGCCCTCTTGAGCATGTTGAACGAGAGCAGACGGCAAAGGACTACAAGATGAAAACGAGGTTCTTCTAGCGTATTCTGTTCAATCATGTCCCAGCAGCAACCAAGGAAGGACATTGATTAGCCCTGTGTGTTATTTGAAAAGTAAATAGTAAATATTGATGGGCTGATCGAAGGCTAAGTGAGGGGTCAAGGTTTGTAGACAGGTAAGAACAAGAAGAATACACCTTCACAAGACCAGGTGACGGATGTAGAAGCAGAAATCTCCTTGCAAAACAAGTCAGTCTAAAGACTATCGACCAATGCTGTTTATGACATTACGATTTGCAGTGTCCACTGGTAGTTAAAATATGTGAGTCGTATTACCTGTCAAGTGACTCTAGAACAGATCGATGCACACAGGGAAGAGCCAGTTCGGAATATTCAAATCCAGTTATGATAACAATGATACTATTTGTGATAAGTGAGGATGAAATCTTCTTTAGGATCCTAGCACAATTCTATAATTTCAAAACTAAAACATAAGACTCCAAGATTGTATAATAACTAGCTGATGTAGAGACACATCTAAGACAGTTTAAGGTCCGAATTTGGTAGAAGAAAGCAGCCGACAGGTCTAAATGGGAGTAGGTGGACAAAGCCCGCCTCCGCCTGTAAAACAAAATGATTGGTTCTTTAGTAGATCATACTGATCCCCCCAACCACACACACACACCCACACAAACCCGCACACGCACACAATCTACCTAAAACAGAGTCTGTCAGATCCGATACTGAGCCATCAAAATATTGTTGTGAAAGATAGAAAACGATATGAATTGAAATGGCTTCCAAACATCTTTGCCACATTTTGTAGGATTCGCGTTCACACACACTTGAAAAAACCCAGTTAAAACACAGCTGTAAGACTCTGACCTGGACAACGACAACTAGTCACTTACATAAGTCCAACTGACGTAATACACAATGTCGTAATTCTCTTGCCAGTGGGAATAACTCTGATAGTGATACTATACACTTATATAAATATGCACACAAAAAAATTTGATTATCAACTTACATAAAGTGATATTACATTCGTTGGATTTAATACATTTGTAAGCAATTACTATCATTCATAACCAAACCTTAACAAAATGCAGGAAGTAACCTGTACCAGACGACTTAGACCTCAGGTATCAAACAACACAAAGTAGCAGACTAATAAGCCTTAATCTACCTCCAGTGGTGCACATCCCCAATCCATACGGTAGTACTTTCTATCTACTACTTCCTTTCGACTTGTAGGGGGACAGTCACGAACGGCCTGCCACCTGTATCCATCTTCACCCCAAACCAATGTGGCTATTGAAAAAGTAAGGGGACCCGGACTACAGGTCTGATTGTTTAACGCTCTAATGAGTTCACTTGATGCAAACCTGGCCGTTCAAACAAAACACATCTTCTATCCCCGCTGTACAGATGACTTGAATAGGACTCATTGTTACAGCTGCTATCGATCTAATGTTTTATTGATGTGCTATGTGCTCCACATCAATTTCCTTCTCAGCGACTTTATAGAAAGTTGACGAAAACGAGACTTTTGGATATTCTTATTTGTTTCCTTGATGGATTGTATTTAGTTTCTATCACGTGGAGAAAAAAAACCCAACTAATCTTACTTTGTATTTCTGACGTAAACGTTTCAAAATCTCAAAACAAAGAGCAGATATTGTTAACACGAAACCTACAATTGAACATTTCACATGCAAGTCTGTGGGGCTCATGTCTACGTGTCTTCACTAGATTTAAACTTTATACGAAATGGCTGTTGGCTGATATGACATGACTTCTGTAGAGCTTGACCAAGCAGCATGGTCAGGTCACAGAGCTCTATACCAATGCCTCCAAGACATAAAATGTAACTGGTTCTCGCTGGGTCTCAAAACTTAAAGTATCACACCATGTATATGGATCCCTAAAGGTCATGGTTAGAAACTAAGTCAATAGGAATACGAATATCGGTACTTTGAGATGACTATGAAGTCATTGCATGGAGAACCTGTTTCCAGACAGCAGGCTCAGGATGTATGAACACACATGTCAGTAAGAAACCATTTCGTTCTTTAAGTGGCCCTCTAGACTTACAAACTCTCCTCAGAGCCTCGTCTAAAGACTCTATAGTGTTACAGTGTCCAGTCTCACAATGCGAGGACATTTGAAAGTTGACAAGATGTAAATTGGGTTTGTAACATTATAAAATAGTATCAAGTAAAACAAAAGTGTCAAGGTCGCCAAGAGCGTCAACAAGTTGTACACGCTGACATCGTAAAGAAAAAAATCCAGGGGAGGTATTTAACACAAAAAGCATTAAACTAAGTAATAACAATAATCTAGAATTTTCTTGAATATTAGGTACGGACTATAAAAGTAAACTCAGGATCCATTGTTAATGTTCTTCCTATCGACGCTCTACTGTGATTTCTTTCATTAAAATGTATGGTGTACTTAGGAGAGAGCTTCCATGGACATTGAGTTCCGAGAGTCTTCGATTAAAATCTTAGAACCATTTCAATGACGAAGAATGTAATACTTCTTTATTTGTATATGTTTATTTACTATTTTATCAACTGTGAGATATAAAAGTATTTGATAATGCTGAATATTTATAATTACAATATCACAAATATCCGGATAGCTTGGATATTGCGTCAAGAGATACTGATACGTATTAGCCACGTATTACAGCTAGCATCATGTTAGTTTTATGGGGTTTAAGCTATCTACGGTACTATTTATGTATGCTTCACAAGTCAGCCTCTAATACTCACCATACTAACAGTGATAGTACATTGGCAGTGAACGCTTAATGTCGCCATAAAGACAGCGCAATTTATCTACAAGTTAACACGCTAAACACAGCCAACCAGATGCAAGCTCTGAGCGTCTGTAGCAACAAGACGCGGCCATTTTTCCGCGCTAAGAAACTGTAGGTAATAAGTGTTCCCCTCGTGCTAAAACGAAATGTTGCACTCGCCAGATAGGAAGGGGGTGGGATCAGTGCGTGCTGCTATATTTAAACAAAACAAGGGGGAGACAAAGCTAAAATGTCTACTTCTATATTGGTAAACACAGCCTCGCTTGTTTCCCCTTACAATTTCAAATGACAGAAACATTTGGCGGTCACATTATGCCGATTTCAGACTAGAAAAAACCTAACTATATAATGTCTAGGTTTAAAAAAAACAATGGCAATATTTTTGTGGGCTACATATCAATGTCTTGAAATGTGCCGCCGATGAAATCTCCACATCTAATGCATTGATTTCTAGGCCAACACTGCTGACATTCATTGACTCCTGGAGAAGAGATGCCACTGTATATCAGAAACCAGATATGGCAGACGCATGTGCGCCTCTCCTGGTAATCTCTTTGAGTTGATCGGCTTCAAGCTGAAGATGAATGACATTAATCGAGGCTTCTCAAGCCAGCTGTGTCCCCACTCACGGCCGGAGTGACACACTGGTAAATCCCGAGAAATATTGTGGTGTCAGCGGTTTGGATCATTTCGGAAGAAATCGTTCACATAGAGCACCATGTAGCCAACATTTTAAACTTGCTTCTTCTATAGTTTAAGGAACCGCATTTATTATATATACTGACTTTGGTAAAGGAAATGTCAAAGTACTCTTTTATTATCAAACACTAGTTTCTCTGTGGTCTTAAGTAACAGTTGATATAAGTTATTAACTATTAAATGAACAACTTAGTTGATGGCTTTGTGATGGGATGTTTCTCGTGATGGCTAATGTAAAAACTTCTCTTGTTGAAGTAGGAATAATTTCAAAAGACACACACAGTTGAAATATGGTTCGAAATCTTTCTCTTTAACAAAATAAACAAATTTCTATTCGAAAACATCTACAGTATTTAAATATCAGAGTAGAAATGTTCAAAATACACATTCACTCACACGATGTTACAGCAAAGTATAGACATCATTGACATCCATTTGGCACCTTTTTTTTTAGTCTACACATGGGGTCTCCTTATTCATCAGCACTCACTTCCTGTTCAAATAGTCTACGTACAGTTTTAAATAGAAACTAAATACGTCTCCTTGTCCTATAAATAGCATCTTAGAGTTTGTTAATTCATCCCATACTAACACACTCTCCATTACGAGCTTGCAATAATCACTTGATGTCGTGCGTTTCAGTCAAAGTCCGTTCTTTTAATAAAGGAATGGACCTCATTCACCAAAACAATTAAAAATACATATCACGTGACAGCCTTTATAGATTACATAATTTGTAAAGAAGATATAGAGAATCAGGTTTACGATTGGTGAATGAGGTCCATTGGAGAAATGTGGTGGGAAGGTGTCCACTCACTGGCACGGCCAATGGGATCAGATTTAAAATGGTTACCCACACGTTTTTAGATGTACCTTTAGATTTGAAGATAATTACATCCTTGAACACGCTCAACGACGGGGAGGTGGGGGGCGGAATCGGGCGGGGCTCAAACCCGGGACCATCGAGAGCACCGAACGAAAGTCCAGATCGCATACAACACCCGTACATTGGCTACAACAATGTTAGAACTTATACTAACATGAGATCTAGAAAACCTTACATGACTTTGTTTATTTACATTTTTATATATAAGTTTTATCCTGAATAAAATGTAATTTAAAATAACAAAATTAGTTTCTCCATTTAGAAGCTAAAAATAAGAACCCACACAAAATAAATGCCAACTAGCCTGTGAAAAACTTTAAAAACAGAAAGTAGGAAACTCTTAAAAGAAAAATTCAAACTTAAAAACTGGGTTGAAAGTTTCAGCTTAAAATATTCTCTCATAAATCTTTGCAGATGGGATCGCATTGATAGCATGTGACGGTGACGATTACGGAACTTGTATTCACGGAGCGTTCTATCTCTTGAAACAATCTGAAAAACAGCTTCACTCCAGCCATTGAGTTCCATGAGTCATACGTCAGATTGACTTTGTAATCACAGACTGGGCTACTGCGGATCAAACCCGACGGTTTAAACTCGGATCAGCGCGTAGTGCACAAGCAAATTTAGGATGTCGCTAGTGTGACAGGAAGAGTCTGTTTTATGGTGGCCATGAGCTGCCTCGGATTATCATTTCAGAACAAGATTCATCTTTAGAGTTCCTTTAGGAAACAAACAAACACGATTAACATAATGATGTGACCCGTAGGTGTAGACAGTCTAACATTGTAGCTTGGTGTTTTTGAACTTAGGCTATAGTCAATAAGAGATTCAAGGTCACGCAGAGCTCAAGGTCATGTAAAATTCAAGGTCATTTTGAACTCAGGGTCATTTAGAACTCAAAGGGCGATTAGAATTCATGGTCAAGATAAAATCCTACTCAGAATAGAGCAAATGAAGTTTTAAAAATAACCCAACAACATATAGAAACTTACTTGAGACTTCCGTTCATACATATAACTGTAAAACTATGTTAGTGCGTTCGTGTGTGTGCACAGAATATGACGTAAGCACTTTCAAACTATAGCATGTAAGAAATTTTCAGAAGTGTCTAGAATAAAACTACTAACGTCTAGATCCAAGTCAGGAACTCTCAGTGCTAGGTCCCAAAGTTTCATAACCCTACAAGAAGTACGGAGGAATTTTTATTACCTAAATTGATGATCTGTAATGGAATTAGTGTACTCCTGCAGTTCATAAAGAGAAAGATATCATGAGGTCAGCTAGACGTTTCTAATAAGATATTATGAGGTCGGCTAGACGTTTCTAATAAGATATTATGAGGTCAGCTAGACGTTCATACCGTTCAGACCTTGTATTATGTAACAATAAATTAATTTCAAAACAGAAGTACAAAACAAACGCCACCTACACTCATTGTTCCACGTAACGCTTTTCTTTCAAGAGGTTAGCTTTTTGATGCCAGCCAATGTAACGTCACACAAAAAACATATTAGCCAAATGTCATACATAATTCACTTCCATTATCTAAAGACATGCATTTTTTTTTGTTGGTTTCTCCAGAAACAAAGCCCAATGAATAATTCTGGGAATTCGTCTGGTAATGCAAACAAAAATGGGCCATAAGACATTCGCTGTAATAGACTTGATAGTTCTCTTACGAAATTATTAGAGGGGATTTCTGTCCAAGTGTAAGAACCAACAACAATATACAGTCTGATTCTAAATGTACGAGGGTTTGGGATTTCTGTGATAACTTATTCGACCATTTTTTCAGAATTAGGATTTTGTTTTATAACTGTCGGAACAGTTTTGGTTGTGATAGTAACAATACAGCACAGATGACTTCAGTCAGATAGACCTGCACAGATGAGTTCAGTCTGATAGACCTGCACAGATGAGTTCAGTCTGATAGACCAGCACAGATGAGTTCAGTCTGATAGACTAGCACAGATAACTTCAGTCTGGTGGATAGACCAGATGACTTCAGTCTGGTAGATAGACCAGCACAGATGACTTCAGTCTGGTAGATAGACCAGCACAGATGACTTCAGTCTGGTAGATAGACTTAATGACTCACTTGACCCCACTCTGACCATCCCTACACACAGGATTCCTAAATGTCCATACGCTCGCGAGATGTAGGTAAAATCCTCTCCAATATCATAAAGTGGACATTAGCCTCAATCTGACGTGTGTGATGAGAAAGAAGCGGGAGTTCCTCCCGAAGCGTTAGTAAAGGTCAGCTCTATATGAGCAGGACTTCTCACTCGCTCTACAGAGACCTAAGGCAAACTCTGGTGTATAGTTACCATATGAGTTACGTACCTGGAAGGTCAAAGCGGTGTATTCAATGGATGGGAGGAGAGAACATAAAGGGGTGGTGGGGGTGGGATAGGATAAATTCCTCACCCCCACAAAGTGGCTACACTACACTTAACATAGTTATCTAGTCAATCTCGTCTATTGACATGTCAGACAATTAAACAAAAAGGGGAAAACAAGAGTTGTCAAACCTAAAACAATTAGTGTAATTACTCTTAAGCTCCCAATGCGCTGGGTGTTCCATCAACTAGTGAGTTCATTTGAAAAGCAAAGCTCACACCCAGATGACATGTAACCTCACCAGCTAAACTGATAGCTTCAAGACTGGCCCCTCTCCCTGCATTGTCCCCTCCCTCAGTGAGGAAATCCTCCTCCTGCACTAAGTGAACGCTCGGTCCAAGTAATTAGTTGCGAACACAATGCCGCCCACAGGTAGTAAGCAAAGAGCTCAGGTGATGTTCTGCCCAAATCCCCCCTCCCTTCACTCTATTCTAGCTCAATATCCCAAGGGAGACATTTAGAACAATTCAAGTTTCTGTCATCCTTCCGTTCTATCAAGTCAAATGGTAGCAGGAAATGACTGACTGACAATAGAAGACTCGCACCAGTTTTGATCTCATCCTACTGGCTGTCATGTTACTGAAAGTATCGTACGGCTCTGATCTATCATGCTGCCCTCCGAAGACTTAGAAAAATCAATGGCCATATCACAAGGTCCTAAGGGCTCGCAAAGACCTTCGGTTAAAAAATAGTATCAGGAAAAAGAAGAAGAGGCAGACAGAGAAAGAAGAAGAGGCAGACAGAAAAAGAAGAAGAGGCAGACAGAGAAAGAAGAAGAGGCAGACAGAGAAAGAAGAAGAGGCAGACAGAAAAAGAAGAAGAGGCAGACAGAGAAAGAAGAAGAGGCAGACAGAAAAAGAAGAAGAGGCAGACAGAGAAACAAGAAGAGGCAGACAGAAAAAGAAGAAGAGGCAGACAGAGAAAGAAGAAGAGGCAGACAGAAAAAGAAGAAGAGGCAGACAGAGAAAGAAGAAGAGGCAGACAGAAAAAGAAGAAGAGGCAGACAGAGAAAGAAGAAGAGGCAGACAGAGAAAGAAGAAGAGGCAGACAGAGAAAGAAGAAGAGGCAGACAGAAAAAGAAGAAGAGGCAGACAGAGAAAGAAGAAGAGGCAGACAGAAAAAGAAGAAGAGGCAGACAGAGAAAGAAGAAGAGGCAGACAGAGAAAGAAGAAGAGGCAGACAGAGAAAGAAGAAGAGGCAGACAGAAAAAGAAGAAGAGGCAGACAGAGAAAGAAGAAGAGGCAGACAGAGAAAGAAGAAGAGGCAGACAGAGAAAGAAGAAGAGGCAGACAGAGAAAGAAGAAGAGGCAGACAGAGAAAGAAGAAGAGGCAGACAGAGAAAGAAGAAGAGGCAGACAGAGAAAGAAGAAGAGGCAGACAGAGAAAGAAGAAGAGGCAGACAGAGAAAGAAGAAGAGGCAGACAGAGAAAGAAGAAGAGGCAGACAGAAAAAGAAGAAGAGGCAGACAGAGAAAGAAGAAGAGGCAGACAGAGAAAGAAGAAGAGGCAGACAGAGAAAGAAGAAGAGGCAGACAGAGAAAGAAGAAGAGGCAGACAGAGAAAGAAGAAGAGGCAGACAGAGAAAGAAGAAGAGGCAGACAGAGAAAGAAGAAGAGGCAGACAGAGAAAGAAGAAGAGGCAGACAGAGAAAGAAGAAGAGGCAGACAGAGAAAGAAGAAGAGGCAGACAGAGAAAGAAGAAGAGGCAGACAGAGAAAGAAGAAGAGGCAGACAGAGAAAGAAGAAGAGGCAGACAGAAAAAGAAGAAGAGGCAGACAGAGAAAGAAGAAGAGGCAGACAGAGAAAGAAGAAGAGGCAGACAGAAAAAGAAGAAGAGGCAGACAGAGAAAGAAGAAGAGGCAGACAGAGAAAGAAGAAGAGGCAGACAGAGAAAGAAGAAGAGGCAGACAGAAAAAGAAGAAGAGGCAGACAGAGAAAGAAGAAGAGGCAGACAGAAAAAGAAGAAGAGGCAGACAGAGAAAGAAGAAGAGGCAGACAGAGAAAGAAGAAGAGGCAGACAGAAAAAGAAGAGGAGGCAGACAGAGAAAGAAGAAGAGGCAGACAGAGAAAGAAGAAGAGGCAGACAGAAAAAGAAGAAGAGGCAGACAGAGAAAGAAGAAGAGGCAGACAGAAAAAGAAGAAGAGGCAGACAGAGAAAGAAGAAGAGGCAGACAGAGAAAGAAGAAGAGGCAGACAGAAAAAGAAGAAGAGGCAGACAGAGAAAGAAGAAGAGGCAGACAGAGAAAGAAGAAGAGGCAGACAGAGAAAGAAGAAGAGGCAGACAGAGAAAGAAGAAGAGGCAGACAGAGAAAGAAGAAGAGGCAGACAGAGAAAGAAGAAGAGGCAGACAGAGAAAGAAGAAGAGGCAGACAGAGAAAGAAGAAGAGGCAGACAGAGAAAGAAGAAGAGGCAGACAGAGAAAGAAGAAGAGGCAGACAGAGAAAGAAGAAGAGGCAGACAGAGAAAGAAGAAGAGGCAGACAGAGAAAGAAGAAGAGGCAGACAGAGAAAGAAGAAGAGGCAGACAGAGAAAGCGATGAGAAGACAACATGAAAGAATTTCTATCCAAGGCAAAAGGCAGAGAAGAATGGAGAAAGACGGTCAACAGATCTTGTGTGATGCCCCAACGAGTCAACAGACTTCTGGTGCTGGCCGCTCCATCAACTAGTGAAGGTGAATGTTCCATTTATTCTACGTCCCATTTAGTTGTCGATGTAAGTGTAGAGGAAAGATAAAGAAACAAACTTGACCAGAAGTTAGGTCCCTTGGCTGGCACAGAATATAGCTCAGATTTCACAGATCGCAATGTCTTCTATAGGCTAGTGCTAATATAAACTTTTAGCGGAGAACGTGAACAGGTGAGGGAATAGATCTACTTTTTAATTCTGACTCACGAAGGCGAACTCGGTCAAAGTTGGCACTGACTTTTGATTGCTGACACCACTGAAACAGAAGTCCACTGGTTGTATAAGTTACACGCATTTTAGTTTAGATTGAAGTAGACAAAGTCTACCGACATCTAGGGTGGAGAGCCAGGTACTAACTAACTTCGTAGCAATGTCTATAAAACAAATATCTAGCTAGATATAATAGTAAGGCTTGTCTTTGGGTATAATGAAGATTTAAACATGTTCAGTCCAATAGCAAGTAATACCCGCACAAAAGTGTTACGACCTTCGATTTACACAGCAAGTACAAAATGGAAATTTCCAAAAACAAAATATAGAAGTCCAAAATATACTAATCTTTTGGCGAAGCTTCCAGAAGCATCGGGTCGCTCTGTGGTTATATAACACGTGTAAAATATTATTAAGGAGGTAGGCAGTTTAATGACTAGCCAATTCGGAAATTTATTATATCAACAAATTCTTTTTACGCCATTGAATACGTATGACTTGGAGGAGCTATTGTGCTGGTCTCTATCATTATACGCTGTGTTCCAACTGAGTAAAGGTTAAGTTATTGATGGCCTGGCCTGGCTCTAGAGTTTTCTGTTCTTAAACTTACACAGCATTGAAGTGGGGAAACAGTTGCGTCACACATTGTGTCAATCATTGCGACATTAGTTTACAAGATCTATTTTTACAAATACTTGTGTCATGTTATCACTTGATCTTTATCTGTCAATACAACAAGCCTGAAGGAAGAACTAGCGCACACGCCGTCAGAATCTGATCAAGTATCTGTCATGAGAGTTGCACATAGTACCCTGTATCCAAGACATCTTGGTGAAGAAAACACCGGAACACTGGTTTCAGGACTCCAGCCTGACATTCTAAGAGAGCATGTTTAGACCTGCTAATGGACAGGACAGTTCTATTGAAACAAGTACTAATGTACTGAAGCTCAACGGGGTGTCTACTTTGACCAGAGCCGCCTTGAGCTTTCTCCCTCCCCCCCCCCTCCTTTTTACTGAGGTGTATATTAGACAATGAGATGGGGAAGTGATGGTATGTCAGGGAAGTGATGGTATGTCAAGGAAGTGATGGTATGTCAGGTTAACACCTGCTGCAAGCCTTTTTATTATGATAGTTATTGTTTTTCATTGATTCATTATTGTTTTTCATTGATTCATTATTGTTTTTCATTGATTCATTATTGTTTTTCATTGATGTGTTGTCATCGACACATGAATATTTATGTAAAATTTAACTTAATCCGAGAATGGGAAGTGGGAGAAATAACGTGTACAAGATTCCAGCCAGACAGACAGACAGACAGAGTGAGTTGATAATAGATTTTTAATATACTAAAACAACCACTAGCAACAGTTGAGTCAGTTGACCATAGCAGGTCAGAATGAGGTTTTGAAAAGAGAGAAAACACAATACAAGGTCAATAAATGTTCCCGACGCAGAAATCAAAGTCAAAAGCTTCGCCTTTTTAAAACGAACCATTTTTTCACTTTAAAAAAACTCTAACGTTGGTTGTGGGTGGGTCTCAAAGTAGAATCCATAAACAGACATGTCTTTGATACAAGTTCCGGTGAGAGCACATCACAGCGGCCATCCTGGGACTAAGTTCAACCATCAACACTCAATCTATCAACACTGACCACCTGTGACAACAGCGGAGGGGCTACACTGACCAATGTGCATGTTTGGTATGAGTGAGCAGTGTGAGACGTATAAATACGCCCAGGTGGAAGAAGAGGTCATCGGCAATGACCCGGCGCAACACTAGCCGAGAGATGAAAGCCAGGGTCGCACCGCATGACCTGAGCCCTATACCAGGAAGTAGCACTACAAATCTCTGTAAGTCAATCGTCATATCTAGATCTACATATCAGTGACTTGATCTCTGCTAGTTCTCAGCTGAAACTTGATGAACAGGCTCTACCTAGACAATCACAGTTTCCATCTAGCTCTACAACTAGGTCACAGCTAAGGTTGCCTATCACAGAGGTTTCCGACCAGGTTTACTGCTGAGGTTTTATATCTTGCCTCTCACAGAGACAGATCGCTTTTGCGCTGTTTGTTTTTAATTTGGAATACTTGTACAGTTTGATAAGGATGGCTGCCTTGACATATAATATGCGCTCTGGGTTCAAACCCTGCCTTCTATGTCCAGCCGTCCTGAGGGAGGTTTAGACTAATTTCAATTCTTAAGGAGCATCTAAAACATATAAAACAAACACATTTTTGTACAAATCTAGTTGATAATAATGACATTCAGCTTTCTAAGGGGTTGGGGATAGACTAAATAGATTTAGATTAGGTTAGAGTTGGGATTATAATGTGTGCAAGATGTGTTCATGGCACTTTCTTTAAAGGAAAAGTCAACAAAGTTAATGATTAATACATCATCATAATTACATGGTCTGATGAGATGTCTAATCATGGTCTAACTATGAACAACGTGACAATCACCAGACATAACTTTGGTGGATGCTTTGAAGACTTCAATATTGTTCCGATGTGCTTGTCAAATCCAAAGCGATGCACTACTGTGTAAACTAATTCATTGTCTCCTCAAGATTTCGCTATTCGACTTTTACTCTTAAAACTTTAAAAGCCTCTTTTTTAGTAGATCAAGAGAAAGTAGTTCCTCAAAGTGAAGAATCCATTCTCCAATAGTTCTCTTCTCTTCTCTAAGGGAAATGCACTCCAAAAAAATGATGTTAGAATGGTAGATGGCAAAATCTAAGGCGACATTATTGTTGCATAGCAACAAGTGTAGATAGTGCTACTGCGTGTGTGTGTGACTGAAAGTGAGTGAGACTATCGTGGGACTAGCTACTCAGGACCACTGATTATTGACTATTCTGGTCACTCTGTCAAAGCTGGGACTCTATTCGAAAATATCATTTCTTAAAAACAAATTTTTGTCTTCGCGCGACGTCCCCAGTGGTATGTTATTCTGACTGATCGATTAATTCATTCTTGATCAATGGATCGCGAGGTCTTGCGTGCATGTGTGCGAGACTGTGCGTGTGTGTATGGGGAGGGAGAGAGAGAGAGAGAGAGAGAGAGAGAGAGAGAGAAAGAGAGAGAGAGATGGTGGGAAGCCACTACTAATGTATTAGGGCGGTCGTGTATTAATTTCACTGATCTGGGCTGTGGGAGAGAGAGTACAGGATGATCCAGTGGCCAGCATGACAATATTAATAATGGAATGGTGGTGATAGTAGATGGAAGGCCTGGCGTATGTGTAGCCTCTAAAAGTGGAGTTTCAAAGTGCTTTGGAGTTAACTTCTAATATATTAAAAAGTACTAAACTTAAAAGTACAATGTTTAGATGTTATGGTAGCGTCCATAATTAACTTACCTAAAACTTAATCGCACTTAATGTAGCCAAGTACCCCTCCCCAATTTTTTTGTTCCGCCCCTGTTTGTATCGCCTTCATAAATATTTAGTAGGACCTCACATTTATCTCTTTATAACAAAATACGCCTTTTAAGATTTCCGTTAAACTATACAACTGCTAAACTCTAGAGTGTTAGAACACAAGGAGAATCTGATCTGAAAACAAACAATATACTTAAAACAAACACGCAAACAAATACTTAAAACAAACAAACAAACAATATATTTAAAACAAACACACAAACAAATACTTATATTAACATGTTTGTCTAGTCTATCGTGTCCACTAGTATATTATTTTGTCCATATGTCTAGTCTATCGTGTCCACTAGTATATTATTTTGTCCATATGTCTAGTCTATCTTATATCTTTGTTCATTCTTGCTGTTCTATTTTTCTTATCTTGTCTATTTGCCTATTCTATATTGTCTATCTGTATAGTTTTATTTGCATAATCTATTTTATTCATTTATCTAGTCTTTTGTCTATTTGTGTCATTAAGTGTTTCATCTATCTTGTCAAGTGTCTTGTCTATATTGTCCATTTGTCTCGTTTGGTGCTTATAAACGTGCCACATAAAAAAAAAAATTGTCAACATACTTTTGACCCTAGCCTTATAGTCTATGTTTCAATAGCATGCGTGTTTCTCTGTAGGTGACGTCATACATCTACACATTGTGACTGAGGGCCGTAGTGTATGGAATAAACAATACCCGCCACTGCGTCTATTCAGAACTCACAGCTGTAATGGTGACACTTAGCAAGGGGAAGCGCCCAGCCTCTCATGGAGAACACCTAAAGCGAGGCTATGACGTATTCAACAAAACCAACACGAACTGAAAAGTTTCCGTCGGGCAATGGCCGGAGCCTCCCGGCAAATATCACTTCAGTCTCCGAGTGGATAATTGTGCCAATCAACCACTTCTGGTCAACAAGTTGGAGAATAGATTCCAATCTTTGATTCAACACGTCGTTCTAGACTGCTTTCTTCTTCTTCTGCCCGCTTTGTGTTTGTAGATGATGATTGCGTGTATGTGCTTGCGCCCGAGTGTGTATGTTTGTGTATTTGATTGTTGTGTGTTTAAAAAAAAAATATACAAAAATGTGAATGTAACGAGAATGAGGATATACGTTTGTCCAGGGAAAAAAAATGTGTTCAGACTGACGTCACCAGCACTTCGTGATGCTCAAATAAATGTAACTCGCACAAGAATTAGATTTAACTTAGCTCAAAGTGTTAGACGTACTCAATACTACGATATACATGGCTAAGCCAAGAAGCGAAATGGAAAGCGAGTCTACATACAGATGTACACACACACACACATATACACAAGCTCATTTTGTCTTGCTATTGTATGTCTGCTCAATGAACCAGTAGTGGTTGAGTTTCTAAATTGTAAAAGTTGTACGATGCGTCGGCTATTTCTTGCACTATCTATATAAATAATTCTCTTCATTCATGGTCAACAGTTTGGACACGCTTTAATTTCTGCAAGTCAGACTTCAGTTACCTTACGAAAATAGAGGAAGGGGAGAGATTGGGTTCTATTCACCCGTCACTGAATAGCAGGGCTATATGTATAAACAATTTAGATACTTATGTATAGTCATAACATTTATATGCTTGGAATAAAGCCAAAGTTTAAATGTTGAGACATCACTATCGAAATAATGAACACATTTTAAAATGTACATTCCTTTTACTTCAAGAGGATTTCGCATATTTCAGTTTGCCATTTCGCAGACAACCCGGTAATTCAAAGAGCTTTCTTCTTATTGACCATCTGTTATGTCTCCGCACTACTCTGCTCCTGTATTAACATGACTAGTGTATTTGTTATCGACTCGGACAGAAACACAGAACCGAGAAGAACAATAGGTTTAGGACAGAAATAGCCGTGTTGTTATCGACAGAACTCAAACCCTGAAGGGGATAAAAAGTCCGAAGCAGCTTGAGGAGGAATGCTGTGATGTGCGCCGAGGCTCTCTGAGAGTGTATCATCAATAACATCAACTGACTACTTAGCTTCCTGGCAATTACCGCTGGGACCTTTTGGTCTCGGCCATGGGGAAATGCCAAGTGCGGCGTTGAATGGCAGGCCAGGAGGCTGCTTTGCCGGCACGCTACCTGGAGCTATACCGAGAGAGTTTCTGGTTACATGTCACATTAGACTACAGAATGGCATTTGTTACTTGTCATTAGTTACGTGTCATTTGACTGAGTGTGTAGTGTATGTTATAAACATTGGAATACGACTTCAATGTTTTATAGCGATACGTTCAGTTATAACGGATCGATACTCTAGTTGTCCAGAGTTGGCCAACAGTAAACGATATGCAGCCTATTAGTACGTAAGTATCAATTATGGACACGTGCAAGAACTTCACTGATACTTATCTTCCCATGTTTCCCCACTCAGGATGTATTTACATTAGTCATGAGTCTCAATCTGTCCCATACAAACAACGCTCCTGGCATCTCCAGGATACCTTTCAATAGATCACTTCAAAGGCGTTTCTGGCGCCCCATAAGAACAAATACGAGGCGACTTTCAAATAAAAGCACAAACATACACCCTTCCCCACCACACGCTCTCGCACGCACCAAGCACACAACACACACACGCAAAAGTAGTCAAAAAAAAAAAAAGATAGTACAAATAAAAGATATTTCCACTAGTGCTAAAGTAAACAGCGAAAAATCTGACTTACGAGTTACCTCATCACCACCATGGCCCCTGGCAATCAGGGGGCCCACCCCAGACTTGAAGTGAAGTTTCTAGTCATTTCGAGTTCACACGAGAATAGGAGCCAAGAACAATGACAAACATATGTTCGCGTGCAGCTCACGTGAACTAAAGGCAGACACCTAGTTAGGTCTCCTTTTAGTGGGCCAGAGGATGTGAACAGAGATAGGAAGAAATAAGTCAGTGCATGATGTTGGAGACCCACCCAGTTGACATTTAGTTACAGTATCTACCTTACACACAATAATATTCTGTCTCTATCTAAAGACATAGTTGGAGAGGAGGAGCACTGAATTAACGAGTCCAAAGATGTTTACTACGTTAATGGTCTTAGCAAGTTTTCAACAGTTACGTGATAAATGTGTTTTTTTCTGTTTGCAAGTTTCAATAGCAAAAGAAATGCATTAATTTGAGTCGAAGTCTTGATTAAACTAAGTCCGTCAGGCAAAAATAAGAATTTTTTTATTGTGATTATTGTTTTATAAGTCTGGAATATTTTTGTTAATACCATTCCATTCATTAGCAGAATAAAAATATGCAGGCATAAAAACAAAAAGAGAGACGTGCAGATATATAAACAGACAGGTAGACGGACTGACAGACAGAAAGACAGACAAGCAAGCAGACACACTGATAGATAGATAGATAGATAGAAAAACAGATAGATAGATAGATAGATTGAACTTTAAAATAACTTGAAGAAACCAATTAAGGCAATATGTAAGGACTTATAAAAAAAATCAGTGCCCTTTTGCTCTCGGCGGATATTTCGACCATGGACAAAGGTTACACTCGGCCAACTGTGTAGCTTTAGACAAGAAAGAGAGATACAAAAAAAGAAACACGAATGTGGGAGGAAGCCACGAGATCAAGTGGATGAAAAAGGAGTAAAAAAAAAAAAGAATTAGAAAAAAAAAAGGGGGGGGGGGGTCTCCGAGCCGGGATTCACCTGTACCATCTGCTCTGTAGGAGGCCCTCACTTTTTAGAATTGTTTAGAACATGGTCGTCCAGGGCCGTGTTTGGATAATTCGTTACCTACACAGTGAATTGGAGTGCTGCTGTTGCCACAACACTCACCCCGGGGATCGGCCAGATATCTCCGTCTGTTGGGCCTGCATTTCTACAAATAGATCCTCGAGTTCCCTCGCTCGGCTGGTGCACCTCCAATAATAAACTTACACCCGTTGGTCATTCTCAAAATACCTACCACGAAAACGAGGCTTTTAACGATACGAGCATCACTTTTCAAATGTGTGTGGAGCTTAATCTCTCAAAATCTTAACCCCACTGTGTAGATAGTTGTATGTTCCCTTTTCTTGACAAACGCAATTTTAATATTTGTACTCATTACGTGTGTCTATAATCAGGGCCGGCCTTAGGCATAGGCAAACTAGGCAGCCGCCCAGGACTTGTAGTAACAATCTTTTAAAGGGAAGAAAAGCAATACCTGTTCCCAATGGGTATTGGTTCGAAATCAATTGTTGCGTCATTTTTTTTTCTCTGTTTATTTTAGATTTTATTTATATTTCATGGGAGGGGGGCACCAAATTCAGCTTGGCTAGGGCCTCCAATAATCTAAAGCCGGTCCTGACATTAAACACATACATACATTTTTTTTTCTGAAGCATGGACCAGTGACATCTCAAGATTAATGTATCATGAAATGTATATCAAACAACAGCGAAGTATGTAGACTTAATAGCAGGGACAATACCCTCTATTTCTCTCTCTTTTATATATATATATATATATATATATATCTGTCATCTATCTATTTATTGAGCTATCTAATTTAGATGTTCCTGTATCACTAGATTCGTACTTTATTGATAAGAAAAAAAAAAAAGGGCGGGGCAGATTTAATACAGCACTTGAGAAAAAAAAAGGTGTGCTTAAAAGAAGAAGCAGACCCTGACCTATTTATAACGTCTATGTTGTCGATCTATTCACAACTGTTTACTTCGAAGATAAACAAGTCTCTATTTTTATCCCCCCATTAATTGACCAGACAATTGATGTCGCGAGTCTGAACGGCTTAGGAGAACGTCCAAAGTATTTCACTTGATGAAGAACTATTTCTACACAAACTCGTTTGACATAAACAATGTGTACACTCAAACAAAATGATGGAATGAAACGAGATTAAATCATGAGCAACATTCTGACTTAGTGGTAACAGTCATCTGTAAAAGTAGGTCATCAAGTCAGGAAACAATGTTTTGTTCAATTCGTAATTTATGTTAACTTAATATGATCACGTAATTAACAGACAAAAGTATCTACATCAAATAAGTAGATCTAGTTCAGACAGTCTACACAGTACAGAAAGAATACAATTATTTAATTTAGTCTATTCTCACAGACAGAGTATAAGTATTAAATTTAGTCTTCTATCACAGACTTAGTATAAGTATGGAATTTAGTCCACAAAAAAAAACAACATATGAGTATAAATGTACAAATACAGGACTAGATATGTACAACGATTAACTTTGCTAACGAGACAACAGAAACAGTAAATAGAGCTACACTTAGCTGTGTCTATTTTTGTTGAGCTTTTATTGACAGCGCAATCTGGCATAAATTAAACACCCATTGGCTTAGGGAGAAAATTGCAGGTAATAAATGGCTAGTCAGATGAAAATAAAGCCGATACGATCATAAGAATTATATTAATACATATATTTTTATGATATTTCGGGCTGCTCAAAGGTTCTAACTGTATTTTTGGCTTAGCACTAAAAAAAAAAGTCAGATGATTTCCAGACGATTAAACACTTTGCATCATGGGAATGAGAAACAATAGAGTTGCCGGCGCGTCTCTGCCAGTGGGACAGACTGACCAGGTTTATCCATAAGCGTAAGGGTGGGAAGTGTGTCCTAACGGTGTTGCAGTGTTTGAGCAGGACACGCCACGTGTGTGAGAAGCTTCTAATTACCGCATGCATAAACGAGCTCGCTTAATGATGGTCCGTTAGGCAGTCCCGCCATTAGCTGCGATTAACTTAGATCGTAATCCCAGGTTAACATGAAATCAGGACAAAGTGGTGTTTGGACAACTGCACTCTCAAAGCTGATCTACACAAGATTTTCAACTACAGATATATCTGAAGAAATAAATCATGATTAAGATTAGGAAATGGCTGAAAATAGCTGATGTGAAGTTTATTAAACAAAGTTATTGATTTGGGTTCAAAATGTGCCCAGCCATTGTCCTGTTTATAAGGTGAATACAAAGAAAAGCATGGAGGCGGAGATTGCTCTTGCCATTTTTTTTAAAAATATAAATTGATGGTAAAGGGGAAAAAGGCAGAGATTGCCTAGTTAGATAACGGCCCTTGTTTATAATAAGAATTAATCTGCTTTAACGCTATGTTTGAACAATTAGGTCTTAAAGACATGAACGTTGCTAGATCGACAGTAAATGAACCTGCCTTAGAAAGCCTTGTTTCTTGGTGGTACACTCCGTAGTATGATGTGTTTTAAAACATATGAGATCACATACCGGATATTCTATATGCTCAACATACTCGTTCAATCTATACAGCATCACCCATGAAGCAGGACAAGGCATGCGAACTTAGGCTAGTGTGCGTTTATGGAGCTTCATAGAAGTGAAAGAGACATTTGACTCATCTAAATCACAAGCATCCATCCTCAAGAAGCTCGGTCTAATAACACACATATAAAAAACGTATTCATAAATGTAGACGCCAGTAGAAAGTTCTATATGTTTTAAAAAACTTGTCATTTGTCAACATTTTAATTTGGTAGATTGTCAATAATAAAGTCGATGGCTGACAAATGGCCTTAACTTTATCAGTGCTCATAAGTCTTAGGACGTCTTGCTTTAGATTGATGCTACCGGTCGTTGACGTGTCACACCAAACCGCTGGTAGACAACTTAACCGTTGTAGATGTAAATATATGAACAAATTATAAAATGACTTGCGTAACTTATTTGTGAGCAATACTAAAGTTAGCTGTATATTTATAATAAAGACAAAATCCACTTGTGATACATGAAATAAATGTAGTAGACTTAAGTAATACATTTTTTTTTACAAAATCTAACTCACTACAATAACACTACCTTTCAGTCTCACGTTCTAGAGTCGTCTCTCCTAAGACCAAATGACGACAATGCCATTTTTTTTTTGCCACCTATGTTGCATCATTCAGAGCCAATCGCTAACTTCTTCCCACCGTCACCCTAGAAACGAACAAACACACACACACACTCCATAAGTGATGAACAAAACAGTTGTGAACAAGAAAAATAACAATTCTTCTCCATTGGTTAGCTTACATAGTATCCTCTATTTTTGACGGGTGATGAATTCATAACTTCTTGAAGGCAGTAAACGACCTTGAATACTAGACACACTTTCTCGATCATGTTGGTAAACCAAAAATATGCTTGTAATTTGTCCTACAAAACCCGATCTGGACATTATCAGAGGCGGCCCCGGCAGTCATCAGGGCTCTGGGCGAGAGTCATATCAGGGTCACGACTATTAGTACGATGGGCTGACGGTGACAAAATATAATAATAATAATAATTGTATATAAATAACCTTTGTCTCCGGTGAAGTAGATAGTGTACAAACATTTAGTCCGCTAGATGGGATGCTTGTCAGCCTCCTTGTCTGTCTGACACTATTACAGTCTAACTTCATCGTGGGCGCACTTATAACAAGCTTGAGGATTCAGATAACCAGCGAGTTGAACTTCTGTTGGCAGATATTCATACAGTTTGTCCTCTAGAGGGGTACCTTTAGTGCTAGTACATTACTTTAGTGCAAGTAATTTCACTTTAGTGTTAGTATCTTGTTCAGGCCTCTCGATAAGACATGCAGCTTTGAAGACCTGGTCAGCATTCTCTTATTAGACTCAACGAGGGCATGTTTTGTTACTCCGATTTTCAGTTTCCTTGACAGCCTTAAAATAGGTCTTTTTTTTTTTCATTGTTATAAAAGTTTGAACATGTTTATGCTCCTATTTTCAATTTTTGGATCAAGTTAAAACTTGTATTCATTGGACCGGACAAGACATCAATCAAACAAAATAATTAAACAATTAGTTAATTAATTGTTGGTAATTCCTTATTTTGTTTGATTTTGAAATAAGGGGGAAAATGCTACTTAATGAGAGATGTGGATATATATTTGTCACGAGTTCTTCTTGTTGATATAGGTGCTCTTGTTGAAGATAGTGCTAATTCGTCGATGGTGCTGAGAAGTGCTAAAGTTGTAGACAATTTCTTGAGATGTCAGACTGACTTTCTCTTCGCGCGTTTTTTCTAGCCTACAATTTTTGACACTTGGCTTAACCAATGAAATTACAACCAATCAAATTATTTCCTCTCACTTGTCATACAGGTCATACTAGTGATAGACAGGTGTCTGCTTACGTCAAAGGAAATTCCGTGATTTACAGGCATGGATATGTTGAATTAAATAACATAGTCTTGGGTTTATTTGAAATTGATACGTGATAATATGGATTTAGTCCCCTTATTACGTTTTTTTTCCCACTTCCCATTCCCGAATCAAATTGAAATTTTGCGTAATTATTCGTAGTGGATAACAATACACGAATCAATCCAAAAATAAAGCTAATCAGTTAATCATGTAGTACTAATTCATTAATTTTGTTTTATATAGCAGAAAGGGAGCTAAACCCTGTAATTTTCAGATAAATTGCAGTAATTAGCGGTTCTTTTCCCTAGCCAAGATTTGTTTTGTTTTTTTAAATATTCTTTTTTCTATTGCTTGTGGATATTACAGTTTTATGAAATATCGACAGTAAACGTTTTGTTTATAGTAGCCCTGTACAATAGTACATATAATGAAATGTGTTGACAACTAGGACACACACACGCAGCACAATCTACTCACCAAAACTTAGCTAGTAATCTTAAGACACGTATCTATGAAAGAACAAAAAAAAAAAAAAGGGAATCAACCCAGAAGTGGGTTCAATGAAAGTTGATCTCTAATGTGGCTCGAGCCAGACCCAGAAAACATACATCTGACTCTCAAGGTCAAAGGTGAAGTGCTCATGGGAGATGTCTGAAGCCCCACGTGCAGTTATAGAACCTTGGAGACACATGAGTACACTCTAGGAAACGAGGATTCCCGTTGGTAGACTCGAGGATAATAATCGTCTGCCTTCTCTTTCACAGACACACAGGCACTCACACACATTCACACAAGCATGAACATAACTGGTTAGTCGCTCACTTTGTTTCACTTTTCCTTCAAAGTACTCATACTTTCTTACTCTCCCTGCCTCTCTCTCTCTCTCTCTCATGTGCTCTCCTTTTATTTCCTAATTCAAGTGTTCCACCAAAAACTATATTTTTTTATGCATATGTTACTGCATCCAAAAAAAAATGCTTATTAAATGTTCCCTCAAAAGCTAATTCCACAACACATGCGACCCAGTTTCATGCAATCCAGAGTAACTAAAAAAAAACTAAAAATAACTTTAGCACGCACTCAAACTTCAGAGTGACGGGTCAAAGTTGAATGGAACAACGAAAGTGAGACAACACAAAAAGAAAGAGGTAGAGAACTGAAGCAATGAGCAATACATTTAGACCAACCTCGTACAAGTTGGTCACACTTATAGCCCACGTTATAGACATGACAAGATTAAACATGGACATTATTTGTAAAATACTTACAAAAACAAAACAATGTTTATATTAAGTGTAATTAAATCAACTATTTTGAATCAATCATGTAGTTAATTTTATACTGATCTAGACAACAATAAATCTATGCGATTAGAAATATTTTACCTTTTTTTATTCTTTCGCATAATTTCATGATTTTAGCAGTGTTCAATGCACTATGTTCCAATCACTTGTATGGAACAATTTTGCCCGCGGGGGGGGGGGGGGGGGGGGGCACAGGGCCGGCCTTAGACATATGAGAACTAGGCAGCAGCCTAGAGCTTCCAATTTTAATAGAAGAAATAGTGAGACTTGTTCCCAGGGCTATTGTTGGAGTACACTAGGTTTGAAATGGCGTCATTTTAGTTTTTTGATGTTTATTTTGTATTTTTCTATTTCATTGGGGGGAATTCAAATTCACTTCACCTCCAATTTTCTAAGGCCGGCCGTAGGGGGAAGGGTATCTTGGAGAAGGTTTCGTTATGGCTTTTCAACAGCAATTTAAAAAAAAAAAAGTTCACAGACTTGAATTTGAACTCGAGAGCTCAAGCATCCTTGGCGGAAGGCCGACACGCGAGCCACTGAGCTAGACAAATAAAAATAGAAGGTTTTATAGTTATCTATTATGTTTTAAACTTGTAAGCGACGACCTTATTATCTACGCAAGGGTTATCTCCACTTAGCTGGTACAGTGTCTATATAAACAAAATTATTTATGATTAATTTATAAAATAATTGGTCAATTTTTCGATTCATTCATGCGTTGTTAGGAACAGTGAATAATTGTGCAAAGTCTCAACTTGATCCGAAAATGAGAAATAATGAGTTTGTACCATTCCGACAGAGTGAGTTGATATAAACCTTAAAAAGATAAAAACATTAAAAAGATGGAATGGAGATTTCATACGTCTTAACGGTACTTCCCTCTAACACGAAATATTGACCACAGACTAGATAGTCTTCACTAAATTGACTCAAGGAGTTGGCCGGTGATCTACTACCAGAGTCCCAGAGTAAAGATTGCTTTGTAAATGTTTGTGATGGCTGGACTGGATTGTCCAAATGATGGATTAATGTCCGACCATCCACTCAGACAGCCTCGGACCCAAAAGAACAAATCTATGAGGGACAGATATTGGATGGTTTTCTCGGGCACAATTTTTCAACGCCAGAAAATAATTGTCAAAACTTGATGCTTGGAAAGTTGAAGTTTTATTTCTTAGGTGGACCTAGACCAAGACCAACTTGTCTGCAATAGAGTTAATTAATAATATATACATCTATTCAAGTTTGGAACGCTAAGCAATCTATTCAAGTTCAGAATGCTAAGCAGTCTATTTAAGTTCTGAACGCTAAGCAGTCTATTTCAGTTCAGAACGCTCAGCAGCCTCTTCCACTTTACAGAGAAGCTATATTTATACCAATGTGTTCAAGTCAAGCAGCTTGATCTCTGTTTATTTGTAAGTGTCGTGGCCAGTCTGTTTGGACACACGCTTTAAGAGGTAGACAACACAACTGTAAAGATGATGCTAGACTCGCTGTAATACTCTGACACGTTACAAGGACTATTTGTGTGCGTCATCGCACTGAACTGAATCAACAATGATGACTTGGTTGCTAATGTAAACATCAAAATGGCTCCCCTTACTTCGAGACTGGTGGGGTCACGTGGTCGACACAGCAAGTACACGACCAGTACACGCTTCGGTTTTCAATCAGATGACCTTCTTTTTTTTATAGACACGTGACTTGCAATATCCCTGAAGATTATCTGTTTCTTTCGGGACATTCCCTCGGCCCTATTTTTTGTTTAGAGGCAACCCTCCACACACACACACACGCACGGAACAAGAGACATGTTTAAAAAAAAATTTAAGGCTAACAATGTATTGCCCCACCGTGTCTCCACTGCCCCAGTCTGTGAGTCCTGCTCCCAATTACAGATCACAAGACCAAAGTAGTATATACCCTCGTGCCATCAATAAAGGTATAAGACACGTGCACCAGGAGCTCGGAGCCCAGAGCGCAGCCAGCCAGTAGGTTAAAAGGGAGGGAAAAAAAACGTTCGACTCCCAAAAGTCTTATTGAAGAGTTGACTTTTAGAGGCCAGACCTGGAAGTGCGCTCTTGTCGTCTGCTTCATCTCCGCCAAACAAACAAAATGAAAGCTCCCAATTGTGGAACGATGCATCTAGGTCACTGAGTGAGCGATAGAGTGTGAGCCCGTGAATCATAGAAACAACAATAGACATTAAAATACATTTGCGCCATGACATCGACTGAATGTTTTGAGGCTGTCCAATGTTGGGGTGTGAGCTATTGTTGATGTAATTGAAACATGAACATGGCCAACTATTTGTACATGAATCCTGGTTATAAGTTTATGGTCAAATTGAAAATACATTTGGCTGTAAATACAATAAAAATATATATAATGACTCATTCGTTTACCCGAAGGTAAGTTTAAGAATAGTTCAAGGCACACTATGTGGATAGTTGGGCCTATACAATGCTATTAATACTCACATTTAGGTATATAAGATACACATATAGGCAAATAAAAACATTCATAAGTATGAATTAAATTAGTCAAGATTACAAATGGTTCATATTACGTTGAGATAGTATGAATTAAATTAGTTAAGATTACAAATGGTTCATATTACGTTGAGATAGTATGAATTAAATTAGTTAAGATTACAAATGGTTCATATTACGTTGAGATAGTATGAATTAAATTAGTTAAGATTACAAATGGTTCATATTACGTTGAGATAGTATGAATTAAATTAGTTAAGATTACAAATGGTTCATATTACGTTGAGATAGTATGAATTAAATTGGTCAAGATTAGACATAGTTAATATTAGGCTTATTTTGTTAAGTAATCGATACTCTTTAATATGAGTTGATATTTTATTAAAGTAGTAAATGAGCAAGTGATTACAGTATCAAGTAACACTCGTAAACCACGCCTGTATCGATTCCTTGATATGTCTGTAATGAACTAGAGTGAAATCAGAACTGTGTAACGAACCGTCGGATCTAAGTAACTGACTGACTGCCGCTAGGTGGAGTGAACAGATTGACATCAACAAAACAAACAGCCGCGATGTTGTTTTTTTTTTGTATTGCTGTTCACTTAAAAATAAAATCAAATAGCCTTCACTAAAGAGGAAACACACACACACGCACAATCATTTTTGTTTCCATCTCTTAACATGTACAACTTTGTTTCCCCTAACACTGCTCCATTGTCCAGTACTGACAATCAAAGAAAGGCAGCGGATTTTATATACTGAACAGTTGAGAGCGAGATGGAAAGTAGAGAAAATATATATATAGAGAGAGAGAATGTGTGTGTGAGAGAGAGAGAGAGACAGAGAGAGAGAGCGAGAGATTGCTTATTCTGTAAATATCATTTGGTCTTTTTTATGTGTGTGTGTGTGTAAACAGCTGATACTCTATTGAAGAAACATTTGCAGTTAACATTGACAACTTGCTCATCTTAAGTGATAAGAAAATAGAATACAAGATCTAAGTGGCTGGGAGCAGCAAAAGAAGGGGTAGAAAGAGGGGGGGGGGGAGGACTAAGGGAAAAAAGGGGGAGGGGTGGAGGTAAGGCTACGGGGAGGGTGGCTGTCAAACATATTAATACGCACAACGGCAACATACGGAATGACGTCATGAAACACACATTCGGCTACAGGTCCACCGGAAGCTCCCACACTTTATTGTATTCTGTCCAAACATCATGTTCACGATAACATTGGAATAAGTCGTAAAATGAAAAGGGGTGGGGGGGGGGGACGACAGAAGCGATCAGGTGTTTTAATCTCGGATAATAGCATCAAGGTCCTTGTAAGAAGAAAGAAGAAATATGAACGTGCGTCATTGGCAGTGAAAGAACACAAAGAATAAGATACACAAATGTGACAATTCACAGAATAGGTTAGTAGTTGGTTAAATGTTGTTAGCTATGACTGAATGTTGCTAGGTATGGCTGAATGTTGCTAGGTATGGCTAAATGTGGACAGCAACAAATGCTCAGTTGTTACTGTATACGTCACGGACGTTCGTTCAGAAATGAAGATTACTAAGTCCAACCCTCCCCTCCCCTCTTCAGGCCGGCAGGAAGTGTTTGTAAGAAAATGTTTAGTTAACAAAGATGTAACCCCCACCCTTTAATTTTAGTTTCACTTTCTGTCGTAGTTACATATCTTGTCAAACTCTCGACCAACCGGCGTCTTCGACATAGTCACGGAACAACCCCCAAGTACAGAGTCGAGAGACACTGGATTCAATGACTCCAGCATTATATCAGAGAGAAAGAAATCTACTTGATATCTGTGCTATTGTCGCCTCCATGGTAACCAGGCTAGCTCAAGTGCAGTTCAAATAACTTGCCGTCACAGTTTCTTCACTTCAAAACTAGAATATATCAGTGTCATTCTAACAAAGATCGTTTTGGCGCAGTTAGGGATATTGTGTCAGAATCTAGTTGAACAACAAACACAACAGACTTTCAAAGGGCAGTTTTACTTGTACGATTTATAGACATTCTTAATGGAAGTAGAGAAGCAAGAAAATAGTATATAGAGCTAGAGAATATCAGTTCGAATCCCAATGACTACACCATAAGACTACGTAGCTTCCATTCTGTTCATACACCGTGAGGGACAAAAAACAAAAGAAAAAGGGGGGGGGGGGGGAGAGAAATGGTAAGCAAACAAAGGGAGACAACTTTCATATTTGTTTGCTTCAGCGTATTGTTGTTGTTTTTTAAGCAAGACGTACGTTTGGAGAAGTCAAACCATGGTTTGTCACAAACGAGCAAAGATCAACGGGCCATTTGTTAACAGATTTTTTTTATGAAACCGAGAACCGTTCTCGAATTTCCGTTACCGTTTCTGCATCAGTGTAAGCAGTGACGTGTCATACACCATTTCCACTCACTCCAATTCTACTGTAAACTAAATGTTTCATTCATCAAGTCTATTACCAAAGAATTATTAATTCATCGTGACTTGCATCCCCTTCAAGACATACCCGACTCCTATCATAGAGTAGAGTAGTATCAGAGTCCTAGACATTGAATGTTTACGTGGCAGTGTAAAATATCAACTCACTAAGCTCCAGGGTTCCACGCCATTCTATTGTCCCAACGCCTGCGGTGTGTGCTGAAACGAGCCGTTCCATTGCTGACTGCACCGCGGGACCATACCTTCTTCTCTTCCAGGTGAGCTCTGACTACAGGTAACATCTGCTCACATAACACTCAGCTCTGCTTACAGCGCTGTCTTCGAGTCTCAAGACCAAAAAAAAAAGAGAAAGAAGTAGATGAAAAGAAAAGGAGGGAGGCTGATTTACTGCTACTCTTCGCCACATCTCTCATCACCTGGTGATAAAAGGAGGAGAGGGGCGCCACCTACCCGTATCAGCGCCTTCACGATGGTGTCACTTTACGTTTACTAGGTGCCTCGTTCTATGGCATGGGGGGTAAGGGACATCCGTCATCTTGTCTAAAAAGAGTGTGGTCGGAGTGAGATAGAGAGAGAGTGGAGTGGAAGGGTGTCGAGTTTATTTATGCTATCGATGACGTCATTGCGTGGGTCATCGCCTCATTCTCATTTCGGCTATTTAAAGTTGTAATAATATCAATATTTACACAGAACGAAAGAATTGAAAAGCACACACATTAACTAAATGTAATGTATACGAACGCATGCTTCTTAAGTAACGCCAGATTGCTGCCCCATCTGGTAAAGTTCCTCTCGATATCTAAAGGTGCTGAAAACAAAATAAAATGTTGCCTAGGTAACCATTATTCCCTAAGGGTTCACATGATTTACCTAATGCCCATATTAAAAATTTCTTTAGCTATTCTAGATAGTCGGTAAGGTCAAAGCCTTAATGTCTTCAACGTCGTTGTTGTTTTGTAAAGTCTCTCCAATTCTAAAAGTGAAAGCGTTACACTTTGTTGTTTTACAACGCTTCAATATGAACTCAATCCGCACATCGTTCTTGGACGTATGGATTGTTGCAATCGATTTCTCAACCACTTCTACACATCCAAGCGTCATCAAATTGTGAATATTAGATTTTCAGTTGTATCTTTAAATCGAGTGAAATTTGTGAGCAGATTATAGGGCTAGCACAGAAAGCCCCCCCCCCCCCTCCAAACAACATAGGTTAAGATCAAAGTTCTGAAGTGATAAACTTTTACAAGTTTCAATCGGAACCAAATTTAAAAGTAAGCCATCAATCCAAACTTGTAGTAACACTTTTAACCTTAAATTCTGAAAGCAGCTTTAACGTTATTTTCGGCAGTCTTTAATTTTTTTCGGAGGAGCGGTGGCTGAGCGGTAAAGCCTTGGATTCCGAACCGGGGGTCAGGGTTCGAATCCTAGTAAAAACTGGGTTTTTAATTTCGGGAACTTTGGCGCCTATGAGTCCACCCAGTTCTAATTTAATGGTTATCAGACATTAGTTGGGGAAATTTAAAGGCGGTTGGTCGTTATGCTGGCCACATGACACCTTCGTAAACCGTGGGCCACAGAAACGGATGACCTTTACATCATCTGCCCCATAGATCGCAAGGTCTGAAAGGGGAAACTTTATTTTTTTTTTACTTAAGTTTTCTCGTTTTTTTTATTTTTATATTAACAAATGAGTCAAAGTAGGAATTGAACTAAATATGGGTTAACCTTTGACCTAAAATGTATAAAGACACATTCATTAAGACAACACTCTCACACAAAAACAGTCACATTATTATGAGGCGGCCACGCAAGCTCAAGACAGCTACCATCAGCCGCTGTGCTAAATCAACCAACCCCATACCTACTGCACTTTAAACCACAGGTACGAGGACCAGTGAGTGATAGATAATAAAACAACATCCCATCTGGCAAGAAGTGCATAACACCAACAGATCGATGACAAAAGATGTTTACCTCCATAACCAGTTCAACTACTTCCTACGTTGTCAGGTAGAAGTCGGGGAAAGAGAGGAAAAAAAAAAGATCTTAAACTAGCAAACATTTAAGCTACAAACGTCCAAACTGGCATGCATGATAGCACCCCTACACAAATGTCGCTAGGTATTTATTTATGTGTGTCGCAGCATTAATTTGATAGTGTAACATACGCTAGGCGTTCAGCCCGAGCAACCAAGTTGGTCAGACAAACAATTAGTTGAAACAATCACATGGCTGACTGAACTTTCCAAGTCCAAGGCCTATGACGCAACAACTGCTGATGCAATGACTTTATGCTGTTGTGTTGGCTACTGATTTTGTAACATTCAAAGAGAGTTCAGATGTTGAAACTTAGTTCCATTATTGTTGTCATTTTGTGTTTGACTAAAAGTTAATCAGATGCTTTGTTTCACGTGTTTAGGATGTTACTTCAGAATTGAAATAATTATACCCTAGCCAAAACCTGCCGCAAGACGAGGAGGGATGGTGGTGGGTAGGGTTCGAACACGGGATCATGGAGACAACAGTCCAAAGAGCATACTACACGGCCATCCAACCATCCAGATCTAGAACAGAATTAGCAAAAAATATCCTCAACTCTCTAAACCCCCCCTCCCACACACACACACACACTTTCCCCGAAAAAAATTTGTAACCTAAAGTACACCCAAAGGAGCTTAACACAAATCAAACTTAGAAAAAGCTAATCTTAAGTCTTACAGAGAAAAGTATCGTCAAAAAATCGATACAAGCTTGAAGACTATTTAAAATGATCAACTAGAGACACACTTGGAACATTGCGAGCGATGTTCCAGAGGTCAATTTAACACTCGATTTCCTTCTGTCTGGAACAATAGGCCCTGATTCTTCACGTTCAAATAAAAAAAAAAAAACACTCGGTGATTCACTTTGTTTAGCTCTGAGGCAAAACATTTGTCTGTGCGGCTTTACAAGCTACGACAAAGATGGTAACACAAAAAAAAGTAGAAAACAAGCTTAGGAAGGAATGGAAGCATTGACATGTCCGTCGTTGGGAGGCGATCAAATAACAAGATGTGACAGGGTCTTCAGTTAGTACGTTTAGGGATGGTCAAATATCCACGAACTGCCTCCCTTACCTTAGAAATATGCTAGTGGTTTAATAGCTTTCTTATTGACTACTTCAAATAGATATTTTATTTATAGAGCTTGAATTTGTCTTTCCAATAAGAAGTATTTTAAAGTTCAACGAATTGCAGTTTGTATTATTTTCAATAAAGTTTCTGTA
Organism: Biomphalaria pfeifferi; assembly: GCA_030265305.1. NCBI lineage: Eukaryota > Metazoa > Mollusca > Gastropoda > Planorbidae > Biomphalaria > Biomphalaria pfeifferi. The sequence continues at coordinate 212,664 of JASAOG010000170.1, read as the reverse complement.
CATATATCGTTAATCAATGAACAAGTTTTCACAAATGTAAACACTTTAATCTAACAGTTTGCCATCGCATCCATTCACGCACTAGTACGTTCCTTGTTTACTTGTATGTTTCAAAAGCTCTGTTCCTTTCGAGATATAAAGATGACTGACAGACAAGTCATTAACAAACAAAAGAATTATTTTTTTTAAACAAAACTTATCAGAAGCGAAAATCCGCAAAATCACTGCGAAATATAGCAAGGCTGCAGGAATAAGTTCCACTTTTCTAAATTAAAAAAAAATTAATTACCATTAATTGATGAACTAATTGGTATTTCTTTTTAAAATTGATTTATACATTGTCATCGACTATTATGCTAATTTTCAACTTGATCTGAAAATGAGAAGTGGGAGAGAAAAAAGTGCAGGAAAAGTTGCAACCTGGCACATAACATTGATTCATGGGTTGGTTGGGTACAACAAATAATTGTGAAAAGTCTCAATTTGATCAGAGATTTGGTGTGGAAGAAATGACGTGTTACTAACAGAGTGATTTGATCTTAACTTTGTAAAAACAAACAGATCAAGCAACTGCTTACATAATTTAGAGCATTCGTGGGATAAAATATAGATACAATATCTAGTGACAAAATAACTCTAGCTATCACGTGATTACATCAACCCAATACTTCTTTGTATGAACTAATTGAAGTAAGTGTCAAGGAAGTTTATTTAAAGAATGGAAGATAGAAACGGGGAGCATTGTACTACAACTATTGACAAGATCAAGCTAGCGGCAGCCTAATGATACAAATCAAGTTTGGAAACAGCGAATAGAATTTGACATTCCTCTGTCTCTCTAAATGATATCTTCAAGAATGTTGAATGTTGCCAGATTTATCTTGGTATTAGTTGTCTAATCTCTACAAGCCCTGGCACTGCCATGGACTGCCATCACTTGTCTCCTTGTACTGACAGCACTGCCACATTGATTTCTGACATCTCTAAGCAGCTAGGATGGGATGTCAAGGAGAGAAATGGGGAAATAGAGACACGTTTGAATAGAATGAGTGAGTGAGAGAGAGAGAGAGAGAGAGAGAGAGAGAGAGAGAGAGAGAGAGAGAGAGGGGTGAGGGTGTTACAAAACGAAATGAAAGAGGCGTTACTCCCTAGTTACCCAGCAACTCAACACGGAGAAACCCAAAATTCTCGTTCTGGAATTTATTGTAACATTCCACAAATATTTGATAAGAACAACGCTAGAGTCTTTCTCAATATCATATTTATTGCGTCCACTAAGGTCGGTCAGTACATATACAAAATAACACACTGGACAGTCATATGGTCAACAATAATATTAAGAGATGGAGAACGCGACATTAGCCAATTTTGCTACCGGTAATAGAAAGACAGAGAGACAGACAGACAGACTGACAGAGAGTCAATGATAGACACAATTAGAGTTGACGAAAAAGAATAGAGATGGAATACATAAAGAAACGTGAAAGGAGAAAGACAACTGAGATTTGAGTTGAAAGTGAGTGTCCTTTGGAGAAATATAAGCGAGTCAAGAGAAGTATTAATTATTTGACAGCCGGGGGGGGGGGGGGGAGAAAGAAGAAAAAAATGGTAAAGAATAAGAACGACACAGAAACATACGTAGAGACTCAAAAGGAGAAATAGAGACTCAAAGAGACAGAAACAGAGAAAAAGAGAGCTAGGGAGACAATAGAAAGTGACAGACAACCATAAAGAGAAAGAGAGATAGAAAGAGAGAGACGAGACAAATACACACAGAGATGGACACAAAGACACAGATCTAGAGAGATAAGCATTTACAGAAAAAGAGCTTTGAACACAAAGAGAGAGACAGAGTAACAGCAGAATGACAAAAATTGATGGGGTCGGGGGGGGGGGGGGGTTGCTATACCGGTAGCTGTTTTAGTGATTTAACAAAGTTTACATGAGAAAAGATCGAAAAGATCTAGATCTAATTTTAAGAACTACACTATGCACACATGGTATTTTACTTTGACACATGAAAACTACAAAATAGAGTCCATTGATTTCATGATTTAATAAAATTAACCTTCAAATTTGTCTTTCAAAAGCATTTTTACATAAATTCGTTCCTTATATCTGCGAATTTAGACGTCCTGGCGAACATTCTTTCATCAGACAAGACCAAAATGATACACAGCTCTCTATTCCTAGGTCTTAAACTCTAATTCACCTCTATGATTATAAAACTTCTCTTTGCAAATATATTTTTTACTTTAACACATAAATATACTAATTATTGTCCATTCATTTCATATTTTAATTAAATTAACATTCAAATTTGTTTTTCTAAAGCATTTTACATACATTCGTTCGCTATAGCTGCTAAGCCGAATTAACATACGTTTTAATAGTTCCATTCATGATTCTGTACATCTAATAAAAAAGGTCACACATGCGCAGAGCAAACTCTATCCAAGCCAATATTTAACTCTAGATTAGCCTAAATGTAGCTCTAACTCAAGATCTAAATAAGGTTTATTCATTTCATATTTTAATCTAATATATGTAGGCCTACAAGCAAATGTTTTTATTTGAAAAAATGGATTTAGGTCGATTAACTATTTTGATAGCTCCATTTATAGTATTTTTACATTCACGCATTCCGCTTTCGCTTTACTTATAACATTATTATTTCGCTTAATTGTTTACAAAACACTCACAGTGACTATAGCGACAGAGAAACGCAAATTAAGAAACGCGGGTAACATATGGCTAATATAGATATATAGCATTACTCCTTAAGATCCGTGGTGCCAGAACTTTTTTCGGCTTGGGATCCTCTTATAACTTTACTTTAACAGTATAATGGGTCATATTACGTGCCATATCACGTGCCAAATTAGGTATCATTTCACGTGCCAAATAAAGTATCATATCACGTGCCAAATTAAGTGTCATATCACGTGCCAAATAAAGTGTCATATCCCGTGCCATATTAAGTGTCATATCACGTGCCATATTAAGTAACATTTCACCTGTCAAATAAAGTATCTTGTCACGTTCCATATTAAGTGTCATATCACACGTGCCAAATAAAGTGTCATATCACACGTGCCAAATAAAGTGTCATATCACGTGCCATATTAAGTGTCATATTACGTGCCATATTACATTTCATTTCGCCTCAAAAAAATCCTCGAGTCCACTAAGCACAGTGGACAGAAGTTTAAAGGCCGGACAGCACAGCGTCACGTGTGATTCGGAGCGCTGGCAGGAATGAAAGCATCACTGATCAACGTGATAGCCATTGCCAAGAGCCATCTAGCTCAGCATACATTATTTCGATCAGAATATAAAAAAAAAAAAATAAGAGCGAGTTTAAACTAACAGTTACACCAGTGATTCTCAAAGTGACCAGCGCTTAAACACCTAGAATTTTTTGGAATTGTGTAAGCTTATCGGGAACAATTCTTTAGTCTCAAGCTTTAGTTGGCCAAATGTAAGAGTTTTTCCAAGATTTATGTTTTGGGAGAGTAGAAGCTTGTTGTTAGTACGGGTAAAAAGGAACGCTCGGAATGCTTAGACGTAAAATAGTCTACCTAGCATGCTATTAGAGACCCAGGCATTATATACATTTAAATCTCAAGGGAGAGAGGATTGGCCATCGTGAGCACTCTGCATGCACACACGTGCACGTCGCAGACAATGAGATAAAAACGTTCATACACACACACACACAGATCTATCAAGTATTTGACGTGACAAAAACATCAGAAGGATAAAAAAAAACACGCCCATGTAGAGTTCCGTTTCACACGACGGACCCCACCCCCGCGCTGTCAAAAACTGGCTGTTGGGGGTAGAGGGATACCCCTTCTCATGAAGCAAAGTAAGACCGCCCAAGGAGCCTTGACAAAGACTCCACGAAATTCACGCGCGCAAAAAATCTCAGCAACATTTCAAATCATCGCTCTGTTTCAAACATGCGCTCTCCTAAGTCAGCGAACCTCCGCTCTCCCAGCTTTCGAGTCCTCCTCGTATCACGTAACGTTATTGCCACAAATGCATTGTATTTTAGATTAACACCTCAGATGGGCGGAGATGACGGCGATGATAAAAACACGATGACTTTAGCAGAGGAGTGTCTGGGGCTGGACTAGACATTGAATTTGATTTGATTTTGACACATCGGCACAATTTAGGCCATGTCGTGCCTGCAGTCCCTCAAGGGCCACTCTCCCTCCACACAACAAGGGCTAAATTCCATACAGTCAAATCATTAAAATCAAGGTCTATTCACAGTTAAAATAGTAGAGGTAGTAAAAATTTAATAATTTGGTAAAAATCTAATGTAAATAGTACATGTTTACAAATTCATAAATCAGATCTTCGTAGTCAACCACACTTCCCGGATAAAGCCCAGTACCTTCCCAGGGTCGACATTATTGAATAGTGTTTTTAAATTAGTGGCTCTAAAATATTTCTCCCTGACATCCTGGTATCTGGGGCAGTCGATGAGGATATGTTCCATGGTGAGGCGAGAGTCACAATACTCACAGAGTGGGGGCTCTTCTTTCTTCAGCACAAAAGAATGCGAGATGTAGGTGTGGCCAATCCTAAGTCTGGACATGGTAGTGCTACCACGCCTCGTCAGACCATTAAATGTGGACCGCCACCTGACATCCGCCACAATCTGCCTGAGTTTATTGTGAGTCTCAGCCTCCCATCAGTCCTGCCACTCTTGGTAGGTGGCAGAGGCAATACTTTGTCTCAGGTCCGAGCAGGGAATTAGGGTTCCTGACACCGCATGATTTAGGGCTCTCTTTGCTTCTCTGTCTGCGGGTTCGTTTCCCTCAATGCCCACATGGGAGGGGACCCAGATAAAGGTGACATCCCTATGGTCGGCTGTTATTTGGTCCAACAGCTTCAGGCTCTTATGTACCAATGGAATGTCAGTCTTCATCCGCCCCAAAGCTTGCAATGCAGATTTGGAGTCGGAGCAGATTATAAATTTCCTCCTTTCTGATGCTTTGACGGCCATAAGTGCAAGCGATATTGCATGCAATTCGGCCGTAAAGATGAAGCAGCCATCGGGGAGTCTACGGGAGATTGTTTTGTTCCGAAAGGAGATGGCACACGCGACCTTTCCATCCATTTTGGATCCGTCTGTGTAGATGGTGCCACAATCTCCGTAGCTCTCTTGCAGTTCCCTAAAGTGGACTTGTAGTATGCTTGGGTCTATATTTTCTTTTTTGAAATTAAGGAGGGATAAATTTAATTTGGGTTTATTCATTAGCCAAGGAGGATTCTGAGGGGTTTCTATTTTAGAGATTTGGTCAATGGGTGGGGTTAAATTTTGGATGGGTTCTCTCATTCGAAGGCCCAACGGCTGTATGACGTTAGGCCTTCGATTGTATAATTCTACCTCTGTGGGGTTAAATATGGAGTCAAAAGCAGGGTTCGTGGGGTTGGATTTTAGCTTGACTATATACTGCATTGCAAGCTTTTTCATTCTTATATCCATGGGGAGTTCTCCAGCCTCCACATGGAGGCTTGGGATAGGTGATGTACGAAACGCGCCGAGACAGAGACGCAAGGCAGCATTTTGTATTGGTTCCAGTATTTTTAGGTACGACTTCCTTGCTGCTCCATATATTATGGATCCGTAGTCTAGCTTGGATCGAATTAGACTCCGATATAGCAGCAGCAAGGTATCTCTGTCAGCTCCCCAGTCCGTATGGCTGAGTACTCTAAGTATGTTTAATGACTTTTGGCATTTCCACTTAAGTTCCTTAATGTGGGGGAGAAAATTAAATTTGGAATCTAGAGTGAGGCCTAAAAATTTTGTAGTTTTCACGACAGGGATTTTCTTTTTGTGTATAAATAGTTCAGGGTCTGGGTGGAGTCCCCTTAAATTACAAAAATGCATACTAACTGTTTTGGAGTCCGAAAATTTAAAACCATTATCGTTTGCCCAATTTTGAATTTTGTTTAAACATAACTGTAATTTTCTTTCTAAGGTGTTCATGTTTTTCCCATAAGTAAAAATGACAAAGTCATCAACATACAAAGAGCACTCTATGCCAGTGGACAGAGCATTTATGATGCTATTTATTTTAATGTATAACAGGGTGACTGACAGAATGCTGCCCTGGGGTACACCCATTTCCAGGTCATGAGTGTCAGAAGCGGAGTTGCCCACTCGAACCTAAAATTTTCGGTCTTTCAGGAATTCCCCCACAAAACGGGGAGGTGTCCCTTAAGCCCCATAAGCTCCAGGTCACGTACAATGCCATGTTTCCAGGTTGTGTCATAGGCCTTTTCTATATCGAAGAATACAGCTACTAGATGTTCTCTTCTGAGTAATGCATTTCTAATATAAGCTTCCAGCCTTACCAGGTGGTCAGTTGTTGTCCGCCCCAGCCGGAATCCGCACTGGTAGTTTGAGATCACTTTATTCATGTCCAGGTACCAGACCAGCCTACTGTTAATAATTCTTTCCATGGTTTTGCAGATGCAGCTTGTTAGTGCTATTGGTCGATAGTTAGCTGGGTCAGAGCCATCTCTTCCCGGTTAAGGTATCGGTATAACTGTGGCTTTCCTCCAGCTGTTTGGGAAAGCGCCTGTTTGCCACACACAGTTATAGACCCCTAGCAGAACTGCCAATGAGGGTTCGGTAAGGTGCTTGAGGAACTGGTAATGGATTTCATCTTCTCCAGGCGCTGTGTCATGTGACTTGTCTAGCGATTCCCTCAATTCCTCAAGCGAGAACGGTTTGTTGTAGTCTTCATTGTTCTCTGACCTGAAATCAATGGAGTGTCTTTCCTCCCTGGTTTTGACTTTTTGGAACTCTGGCGCGTAGTGTGCAGTGGATGACTTTTCTGCTATTGAGGATGCAAGGCAGTCAGCTATTTCTCTGGGGGACGTGACAGTTCGTCCTTGGTTTTTTAAATGCCCTATTGCATTTGATTCTTTCCCTTTGATTCGCCTTACTGCCTTCCAGACCGCTCTAGAAGAAGTTTTGGCATCCAGACTGCCGACAAAACTTCTCCAGGAATTCCTTTTGGCTGACCGTACGGTTTGTCTAGCCTTTGCTCTAGCTATCCTGAATAGCTTTAGGTTTTCCTGGAAAGGATTCTTTATAAATGCAGCCAGTCGTTTTTTCCTATCGCCAATAGCACTTTTGCAAGCTGTATCAAACCATGGTTTGCTAGGCCGTTTTGGATTTGCGGAGGTTAGGGGGACTTACACTAAGTAGCTTGCTAGCAAAAGTATCAGCTGGGTTCTGTTCATCGACGATATTTTCTGTGATATCCTCGGAGCATCTTTTTTTGGAATTGTTCCCAATCGGCCTTATTCAGTTTCCACCGCTGAGGTCGTCCCAATGAGGGGAGATTGTTAGTATTGATGATTGGGAAGTGATCACTTCCCCGTAAATCATTTCTAACTGATCATTTAAAGTCGTCCAGAAGTCCAGGGACGCATACGGTGAGTTCAATGCATGTGAACTCCAGTTCCTGGGTGCAAGTAGGTCGGTGATGCATCATTAAGTATGCATAAATCATGTTGGAGGAAGATATCCTCCAGCATACGACCTCTTGTGTCGGTATTGTTGGATCCCCACATGGTGTTATGGGCATTGAAATCCCCAAGGATTATGTAAGGCCGGGGGAGTTTTTTCAATAGGTCCTCCATGTCTGTTTGGTTTAATGGAGCGCCTGGTGGTAGATACAGGCTGCAGCAAGGGATAACCTTGAGAAGGGTTATCCTAGCTGCTATGGCCTGTAGTGTGGTCTGTATTTCTACCCTCTCATGGGGGATGCTATCCTTCACAAGGATACAGACTCCACCTGATGCTCTCTCTGCATCCTCAACATTCTTGCTGTAAGCACTGTAGCTTCGGAAGCTGATGCTATCTTTCAGAAATGTTTCCTGTAGGCAGACAGCTACAGGAGTCTCAGAGTCCATTAGTAGCTGCATTTCCTCATAATTGGCCTTGAGGCCCCCGAGGGGTTTCCCTTTATTCCAGTGATCTTGGTATTTTTATTCTTGGGTTTGGATGGAGAGGAGGACAATCCACTTTTGGGAGAAGTCTTTCTCTCTGGAGAGGGGAGATCCCTCTGGTTAGAGCGGAGGTTATTTCCTCCTCGCTCACCTCGGGCATCCTCTCCGCTTTGATTTCTCCCCTTAGGTTTGTCAACCTCTAATTCGGTAGAGATTGGGGTGTCTGGCTGGGTTCCCTTAGGAGAACCTGTGTCAGACATGATGTCTCCGGGTTCTCCCGGAGTATTGGTTTTGACATGCTGCTCAGTCTCCATGCTCTCCTCAGCGAGCACAGAGAACCTGTTCTTTAGCATGACAACAGGGCTTTCTTGTTTCTTCAGAGGTGTGTTCTTTGGCGTTGTTTTCTTCTGAGTTGGGGGAGGAGGAGAGGTGGTGGGTTCAATGTGTCCGTCTGTGTGGCTATGGATCTTCCTATCTTAGCAACAGCCTGGGCAAAGGTCTTTGTCAAGCCGAATTGGCCCTTGGGTAGGGCCAATACAGCCGATTTAGCCTGGCTGAAGGTACATCCATTTCTTGCCTTGTACTCCTGCACGGCAACCTCCTGTTTCCACACAGGGCAGTCCTTGGAGTAGGTTAAGTGGCCAGAGTGACAGTTTGGGCATTTGAACTGGGCTGTGCAGCCCTTGTCCTCATGACCTTCTCCAGCACATCTGGCACACACAGTGTACCTCTTGCAGACTGCCGCGCCGTGTTCATAACCCTGGCACTTGAAGCACCTCATGGGGTTAGGTATGTAGGGCCTCACTGAAACTCGTAGGTATCCTGCCTTCACATACTCTGGCGGTGTCCTAGTTTCGAATGTGAGGATAATAGTGGCGGTTTTGACCTCCTCACCATCCCTGCGCCTGGTAATGCGCCGGGCATGGGTGACTTTTTCAATGCCCTCCACTATTTCCTTCTCGGAACATTCCAGTAGGTTCCTAGAGCTGATTACACCTCTGCTGGTGTTCAGACTCTTGTGTGGCATGACTTCCACTTGGAGATCACAGAGTCTTCTGCATCTTAAAAGCTCATCAGAGTGTATCTTGCTATCAACTTCTACTAGAAGATCCAAAGACTTGTGTAGCTTAGACACACTTTTAGGTTCACCCACTACTGACTTAAGTCCCTTGTAGATGACAAAAGGGCTCATCTTTGTCAGACTTTTCCCCTCCTCTGTGCACCTAACCACCAGAAATAATGGCCAGGTAGCACAGCTTTTTGTGGCCTCCTTCTTTTTATCCTGCATACGGCGTCAGACATAGGTCTAGGGCAAGTAGTTTTTTTTTTTATGTTTTCTTATCCATAGGTGTTCTTATTAGTTCGGCACCTGTGCTCCCCACCCGCCATCGAGTCCAACAAGGGGCGGGCCATTCAGAAGTCCAGAATGAGCCCGCCAGGGCTACACATGTGCTATACTCAGTCAGCTACTGCATCGGAAATGTGCCCGATACAGCAGCTCCCTGATTGACCCTCCAGCCACCGCCCTCCAGCATAGGTCTTCGACCTAGCTCGGTAGCTCGGCATGACCCAGAGCGGGCCATCTGGGCCTCAGGTCTAGGGGAACTTGGGCCAAAGTATTGTGTTGTGGTGGTTTATCCTCAGATAGGCACCACTCAAACACCAGGATCTCTTTATCCCCCCTTACCCGTCGCAGTCCACGGCAAACGGACTGGTCTAGGACGTAGTGAGATTTTAGAGATGAGACAGAGTGACGATCAATGAAGGCAGACTGAGGAAAAGAGGAGGCAGACACAATGATAGAAAAGAAGTAGGGCACTTTTGAGCTCCAAAAGTGCTAAGGAAAGAGGAGCGCAGTTTAAGGTCATGTCTCGGGACGCGACTAGACATTGAAACATGCGCGACTAGGGCAAACAAAGAAAGAGAATGTATTTTTTTCCCAGCTTCTCCGTATGTTTTGACAGAACAAGAGAGGGGGGATGAATGCTTGAAATTATAATTAAAACTATATATTAAAAAAAAAAGAAGTTGAGGAACTTACATTTCGCTGGTACCTAGATGTTTAAAACAACCCCCACCTTCCTCAATATCTAAATGTATGTGTTCTGAAGTTTTGACTTTCTTATGATCGTACAAGATAGATCCACCATCCATCTGTAATGGCTCAAATGTACACCAATGGGCTGCAACAGCACATCCTATGGGCAGTGGAGACATAGAGCTCTGTACGATGTTGAAGGCCTACTATAACGATATGGTTTCGCTGGGATTGGTCTTCACGTCTGGATTGTGTTACCTCATTGTGTCTATCCAAGACTTTAAAGAGCCGCAGAAACACCTCATGCAGTACATTGGAAAGCAACGTTACCCACTAAACTAGCCAGATTTCCAACCAGAACTAAATGGATTGCACTAAGACCAAGCGTAGGTTAGACCAATCGCGAGCGAGCTACTTTGCCTCATCGTGGGGCTCATGTGGAAAAAACCATTGGAGGAAGTGGTTAGGCTAAATGGGTAGTAAAACAAAAACCCCGTGAGGGTGACCACGAGGTAGGCGAGAGTCGACCCATTGCACGGAGACGGAGTTGAAAGAGAGCCCTTACGGTCCAGTCGACAATCCATGCGCCTTCCTCAAGGGACCGTTACACTAGATGGCGAGTCCCCCACAGTTAGCTTGGTATAACTCTCCCAGACAGAACTGTGTTCACACAGGTTTTTTTTTTTTTACTGTTTGACGCTCAAGCAGGTTTTATTTCAAACTTAGAGCTCGAAGAGCCTTCGGCTAAGCTCTTAAGACGATCAAATGGTTAGACCAATAGCTCGTTGCCACGTTATTGAAGGTCTAACGCTGACTTGCAACGTCGCAACATTTGAGTAGGTTTAACCAATTGCTTGTTGCCATGTCGTAGAGACCTGTAATGAGCTATTGGTCTTCATTGTCCGCATGTTGTGACGTTGGAAGTCAGTATTCAGGCTTTCTATGACGCTTGGTCTCGATTGCAACTCGTCTCAATACCTTTAAGATTTCATGATTGAAATGAAGGTATGCAGAAAGGAGCTCCATAATGCAATCAATGCAATGCTCTTAGAAACTGTTTCGGATGTTCTTTCAGTTTCTGAAAATATTTACATCCTATCACGAACATCCCACAGGACGAGAGGGGATGGCAGAGGGCAAGGTTCGAACCCGGGACCTTAGAGACAACCAAAACGCAAGTCCAGAGCGAATAAAACAAGACCAGGTCGCTATCCTGATATCTAGATCTAGATAGATACACAACAACTCAGTCAAGGTGAGACTTAGAAAGGGTATACGATGTAGACTGTATTCTGACTGCCAGAAGTTGGCAAGGAAAATAGTTCTTTCCTACGTTATTATGACTGGACAACGACAGAGCCATCAGGTAAAATTAATAAATCACTCACTAGAGTGATTCTCTAGACTCCCTCTCTATTCTTCGTCATTCCAAACGACTATTAAGCAAAGCATCAGACGTGAACAGACAACAAATCTCAGGGCACAAGCGAGAAACTCAGAAAACAATAACATGCACTTGATGTAAATACATCACATCAACGTCACTCCCAGGCACCACCCTGAAGGCACGAGCGCCACACACACACACAAACACAGACCATCTGAATGTGCAAGATATCAGCACGAACGATCGCACGTGTGAGAAATCTGATGGCGGCGGCTCCGTGAGCTCATCCCATTGAATTGTATATCGTGCAGTAGTTGCGTCTCCACCTAGCCTCAGTGCGCTTTCTGTAACACCACCAACAGCGGAGCAGAAGATTCAGTTTGTACACGAGCCACACTTTCTTAGCACTACCTGCAACTAGAATACAGTAAAAACTTGACATACGAAACAAACCAAACACCAAATGTTCAGAGTTACAAATAGAAAGAGACATTTCACTTTTTGGCATATCGCTGCTAAATATATCTTATTATCAGTTGGATTTATTCATGCTATTCATTCATGTCAAAAAGACAGAAAAAGAGACAGACAGACGGATGGACGGACGGTCGGACAGACAAACAGAAATATAGATAGTTAAAGTATCAAATATAGAGTGCCGTGTGCACAGTATAAAAGAACTGTGTGCCCAAACTGAACAACTGGTCCATGCCAAACATAGACTAGAACGATGTGCCGAAACGAATAGTGCTTGGAGCCACAATCAATTACCAGAGGCAACTATAAATCGACGTGCTAAGACTACATACTCTTGCGATACGATATGACCCGTAGATTTATAGAAAGTACTTTTGTGATAGGATGTGACTCGTAGAACTATATAAAGTACTTTGTGATACGATATGACCCGTAGATCTATAGAAAGTACTTTTATGATAGGATGTGACTCGTAGAACTATATAAAGTACTTTGTGATAGGATGTGACCCGTAGATCTATAGAAAGTACTTTTGTGATAGGATGTGACCCGTAGAACTATAGAAAGTACTTTTGTGATAGGATGTGACCCGTAGAACTATAGAAAGTACTTTTGTACCCGCGTACCAATGTGCGAGATGAACCTGAGACCAAGGGGAGGTCAATACTCACCGTCTTAAAGAAGCAATCAGTGCGTTTCCAGGTCAAGTCCTGACACCAAATGTAATGAGCCATTGTAAGATGCCCCAAGTTAAGTTCAATCTGATTTTTTTTTTAAAGCGAGGTCAATGGAACCCAATCAGACACGCTGGACTGGCTACACGCGCTGGTAAAGCATGTCTAATACACTATCGATCGGTTATAGATCCACTTCACCTGCACCGGAGAGAGGTTGGAGTGGGGGGCTTACAAACCGCTTTGGCGTTGAAATGATGAGATTGTGCCCCGCGCATTAATGAGTTGTGTGATCAGATACAAGCTGAGCACCAGTCATCTGGAAGATACACACACACCAACAAAGACACAAATGCCAACTTACACACACACGCACACAGGTAAGCTTCTCCTAAGAACCCAGATAGTCAATCTGACAGGTGGAAAGTTAACTAGTGGGGTCGTGTGATGAGTTTGGGATCAAGTCCTGAAAGAAAGACTAAGAAAGACGATTTGGTGGTCCAACTCCCAAACTGGTAGAAGCTCCCTGGTCACGGTGAGAAACAGTAAATGCTATTGGTCGTTGTGCAGTGCAATAGGCCTAATCTAGGTCTGTAGATTTTGTGCTGATCAGAAGATTAGTTCTAGTAAACAATTGGACTTTAAAACCTGTGAAGAATACAACTACCCCTTGGGAGTTTTAGTTTGGAAATGTTACTTTGTTAAATTGGACCCTGACTATTATAGCTCCTCCTTCGTGATCGAAGATGTTCACATTTTTCATATCCTAGGAACTGTTAAGACAGTGGCAGCCGAGTTTCTAAGTTGGCTACTTTTTCATCGCTACATTGTGTTTTGTCAACACCATGGAAAGACACACGGAGTAGCAGGGAACAGTTTGCAAAGCACAGGAAAGGTCTTACTGTTACAAAGATTGCAAAGCACAGGAAAGGTCTTACTGTTACAAAGGTTGCAAAGCACAGGAAAGGTCTTACTGTTACAAAGGTTGCAAAGCACAGGAAAGGTCTTACTGTTACAAAGGTTGCAAAGCACAGGAAAGGTCTTACTGTTACAAAGGTTGCAAAGCACAGGAAAGGTCTTACTGTTACAAAGGTTGCAAAGCACAGGAAAGGTCTTACTGTTACAAAGGTTGCAAAGCACAGGAAAGGTCCTACTGTTACAAGGTTGCAAAGCGCAGGTTCCTGTTACAACAGTTTTGTAAAGCTCGTGTTGTGCCAGATCTCTGGTTGGCCATTAACATGTGTATGTGTGTATATATATGGTAGAAATGTCGCTGCTGTGTTGAGATGCAGTGGGATAGGCGCTACTTTTATGAGTTTTGACATTTTAGAAGTATCAGCAAGAGATTAAAGATGAATCGGGATCGAAACACCCGGAGTAGTCGGTGAATAAGTGCCCGTGTGTCAAACGACATGAAAACACATTCCCCATAGCACGACATCATTTTAATGAAGCTGACATTTCACTCATCGGCAAGACTAATAAATTTCAAAGATCTGAGGATATTATTTTTAGCAAAAAGGATATGGGGAAATAACTCTTGAAATACGACAGTTTACCTGGGTATTTGGACATCGGAATAATATGCAGCTCCAGCAGGGGGAAATAACCTAACTTGTCTCCTTGATTTAAGGGAAGTCACCCCATGATATATTTTACATGATTATGCCCCCTTGTCGGCACAAGTCCGTCTGCCCGTCCCGTTATCCGCCCATTTCTCGTTGTCCTACTATTAATAGCTCTAACACTCAAAGAGAGAGAGAAAAAGAAATAGAATCATTCTATCACTGGGGTATAGTGGGAGTGACCTAGATCTTACTAGATGTCGCTTGAGGAGAATATAATGAGAACTAACGAAACACATTTTTTTAGAACATTTGTCAAATGTAGATCTAGATCTACTTCATCAGTGACTTGTCATTTCTAACAAACTTGTACTAGCTAATATCTAGATAGTCTCTCTTAGGGCACATCTGTTCGCATGAAAACAATATGCTCATCTGATATAATTAACAGAAAATGTCACTATTAGTTCATTTTCCATAAATCTCAAACGTTTTAACATATATATCTACTTCTTTGGTTGCTATGTTGGCAAGTGCTTTTATTCCTTTGCATTCCTACTTTCGGGAACATTCCTTACATATAAGATACGACAGATTACTTTCAATGATGGAACCTAAATGTTTTATTCAAGTACAAGGCTTATCTCACTTTAGCTTAGTACATTTTCTATATTACACAAAATTAATAAATTAATTACCCAACTAACTGATCAACTAACTGTCTTGTTGTTGTTGTTGTTTATTCGTGTATTTTGATCCATAATTAATAACTTAGAACAATATATTAACAACAAGCTAAGGGAGACACCAATGCAGTTAGATTAAAAGGGAAGTAACCAAATAAAATAGGCAATGCGCCATTTTAGCCCCCCCCCCCCTTTTTTTTCCCCTCATCTTTAACCACTGCTGTGAATCCCTAGTACTTGGGAAGGAGTGCCCTGGCAGCACTAGACGTTGACTAGATCTGAAGTGGAGAAAAAAAGGAAAGGGGGGGGGGGGAACGTAAAAAAAAAAGGTCGCTTCCTCTTTGACGTGTAACGTTTCAAGAGTTGTCCACTAATGAAGAGATCCCTGCATTTAACTTATTGCTTCTTTCCATTGCCCAGGCCTCCTCCAGGCACCACTGGCAAGTGGACGGTGAGTGCTGGACATACAAATGTATTCACATTCCACGGGGTAAGAAATGTGCAAAGATTTCTCCCTCGATCAATGTTTTTGTTGGAATGATATATTACCCACAAGCCACCTCCCTCCTTTTTCTCCCCCTCCCATATTGCTTTCATTCCTATAGTGAGATTGGCTTAAGAAGGTCTCTGAAAGAACCTGGAAATTTGTACAGACAGTGTCTAAGATACTTTATTGACGTTAGAGCAGATGATCTAACCTCACATGTAAATACATCACTAAACTCGGAGGGGGGGGGGGGGACGGGACGAGGTTGAGGAGAGATTTATAGGCTTGTTTTAAATATGTAGGGGCACGGTGGCAGAGTGGTTAAGCGCTTGGACCTCGAACCTGGGGTCCTTGGTTCAAATCTCAGTGAAGCCTGGAATTTTCAATTTCGGGATTTTTAGGGCGACATTGAGTCCACTAACTCTTACTAACTCTCTAACTTTAGGCGGTTGGTCGTTGTCCTGGTCATATGACTTCTTAACCTTTGACCAAAGAAACAGATGACATTAACATCATCTGCCCTATAGATCGCAAAGTCTGAAAAGGGAACTTTTTTTTATATTTAAATATATCTATACTATAAAGCAGAAAGTAAGGCATATGTATGGGTGTATGTCCCGCATAGAAATCACAACCGTTTGACCAATCTTGATGAAAATTGGCATAAATGTTCTTTGGGTACTAACTGGAATCGTGACGCATGTATAGTAGTCCTAAAACAAACTTAAGACCCTCAAAAAAATAGTTGCCCAACTCTATGAAAGTATTTCTATTTCATAGATCTAGGCCATGTTTACAGAGACAAAATCGAAAGGATCTAGATCTAGATCTAATTTTAAGAACTACACTTCGCACAGATATTTTTTTTCTTTGACACATGAATACAAAATATAGTCTATTGATTTGATTATTTAATAAAATTAACCATCAAAATTGTGTTTCAAAAGCATTTTTACATAAATGCGTTCCTTATATCTGTGAATGTAGACGTCCTGACGTACTTTATAATCCATTTAATTAACAAATCGGGTAAACCCATTTTAATTGTACTTTGTATACCATTCATCTCGCGCTACTTTCATTTTAATTATCTCTATTAGCTTTTAACAAATCAAGTAAATCCGTTTCCATAGTATTTATATTTGATATGAGTGTAAACCCATTTTCGCAAAACTACTTTTATTTTCTTGGCGAAAGAGAAAAACTTGAAAGGAACATTAGCTACGTTTGATATAGAGCTAAATCCAATCCACTAGATTAGTAATACACAAACTAAGGCCCGCAAGCCGCGGGTAATGTCCTGCTAGTTTGTTATAAAGTGTTAAAAAAAAAAGGGACATTTGCAGTGGTGTACCATCTTAAATACGATTACTCGATAACTTTTTTGATGTCAACAGATTTCTGTTCAATAAACACGCCGCAGGAAGTGACGGGATGTGAAGAGTGAGAATCACACATTTGTCCTAACCTTTAGGTTGCTCACATCCCGAAGATGTCTCCCTAATGATAGTGTGCTCCAGGAACAGACTTTGGATGTACCTCAACGTTACAAAATAAATAGATTTTTTTTTGTCGTCCTTGACCAGCGAATTAAAGTTCCAGAGTGTTGGGATGGTGTTAGCCCGTCGCCTTGGTCACCGTGTGTGTAGTGTGAGCAGTACAACGCAATCCTTCCTCCCCACTCCCGCCACCACATTAACACACTCATGAATGGCAAGCCCAAAGGACCTTATAGAACTAAGACCTTTTAGAACTAAGACCATCTCACAGTATTTCAATCAAGGACCTTTATCTTGAATGGAAACCAGTCCACCTTGCTCTTAGTTCCAACATCAGTGATACTGAGAGACTAAACAATAACAGCATCATACACTTTTATCTCTCAAATGTGAACAGATCTTACACGTTCTTGTACACAATTGTAGACACACCCTGTGTTAGAAAGTGGTTTCATTTCAGACAGCGTTTTAGATATTTAATGCTAATGCAGATTTAAACTATTTTAAACCAATCTAAGAAAGTAAACAGTATTAAACAAGAAACAAGAAATAAGCAGCACGAAGATTTCATACATGAATTAAATTCGATCAATTCATCCTGGAAAACCACTTTGATGTGTGTTGTTCAAATAGTTTCTGCCTCCTGTTAAGTATATATTGTCAAACATGTAATAAGGACGACAGTGTCCTCGGAAGTCATCATGTTGTTTTGTTGTCTGTATAACAAAGTTAATGAAAGCAATATTACTGAATAATAAGCAGAATATAAGAAAAATACTTCTTTAAATTAAAAAAAAAAAAGCCTTTGTAAGAGCAAGAACCGCAATTATTTGAATATCTCTCGATACTACAAGATTTTATCTCCCTTTTATATCAAAAAGAATTATCAGCATTTAATAAAAAGTAATTGTTGTTGTTTTTTTTCCTTGATTCCTGTGTTGTAGTCGACAATGAATAATGTGTGCTACGTTTTAACTTGATCCGAGAGTAGGAAGGGAGAGAAATGTGCCAGACAGAAAGAGTCAGGTGATACAAGCTTGGCAAAAAAAAAGACGATAGAGCTATTAATAGAATCTATAGTTTTGAGCTCAAACAAGTCAAATAGAAAACTTTTAGAAACAACAAAAAATAAAAACCCATCTTGTCTTATTCTCCTATACCTAAGATAAAGTTTGAATATCGCTAGGACTTCAGACAACAAGAAACCAATCACAATCAATCCAACCCCCGTCTCCAATGATCAAACAAGTCAAACTCATTGGCTCAACTGCACACCACGTGACCAGCACGTGACTAGAATGTCAAATCTGAAAGGCAGAGGGAAAAGATGGTGCTGGTGGTAGAGAGAGAGAGAGGGGAGAGACAGAAGACTATAAGGTAAATAATTCAATGATGGCTTCAAGGAAACAAGGACTGTGAGGGAGGGGGGTAAGGGCGCCGTTTACCTTGGTTTAGGTTGGTGGGCTAAACTCAGATGACTGCCACATGTGTTACTGTTTGTTGTTCGAACCTTCAATCTGCCAGTGTTAATAATGCCTTTGAAAATCTTAAATACAAACGCCGAAAGAGAAAGACAGATTGTTGGCCTCCACATCACGACAAGAACAATCATTCGCTCTTTGGGGGATCAAAAACAAAGAGGCGTACACTGCAATGTGGGCCACACGGGAGTTATTGACAATCAAAACAAAAAATATGGACCACGCGAGTGTAAATAGCCATGTGCTTCGATTACATAAGATGGCATAAAGTCCAAAGCATGTTAACAGTAATGACAAGCAAGCCAACAAATCGATTTCTTGACGGCATTCTTATGACATCGCAAATAGCAGAATTGGATCAAAAGATAAGTGTAGAATTATAATCGATGAAAAACTCTTATTGCTATAAGTCTGGGTTTTAAGCATTAGTAAAAGGTACTCATCATCGCTTTGGGCTTTTAGCATTAGTACAGGGGGCCCATCATTGCTTTTAGCATTCGTAAAAGGTGCCCATTCCTTTTAGTGGAGTGTAGGGGCGATGGTAAATGCAGTGCCACATTGGTAGAATAAAAAGCTGAATCAATTATATTCGAGTACTGCCATGATTTTAAGTATTTTATTAAAGGATATTTCGATTTGGGGTGTAAATTTGAATAGCTGGACTCATGCCACAAGTTCAAGTCACAAATGTAAAGTAGGTTTGTTCGTGTGCGTGTGTACAAAATAAGGACAAAACAAAGAAAGACGCTGTTCTTACAAATAAGCTGGCCACGTTCCATAGTATTTAGCCTGGGGTCTAGAGAGTAACCCTTTCAAGAGGGAACATCGGGAAGGTCTTCATTACGTTTAATCTCTTACCTATTCAAGTCTACGCTCCTGGACTCAGAAAGGTCACGCCTCTTAACCCTGGCTCAGCCTCGCGCGTGTTTCTCTCGACTTCAACAAAGGGAAGCAAAGAATGAAGAGTTACATCGCGGAGGTAAGAAAAAAGAAAGCACTCTTTCAGATGAGATACAGTTACTTTGTCGTCTGCTACAAAGTTTCATTGACGTCTGCTAAAAAGTCTCTTCTCAAAAAAGTGGCCTGGATGGGGTTCTTTGGGATTAATGGAAAATTAATTAACTTACTTAGGTTTTATAGTTTAACGAACGTGTGGATCCTTTGTCAATAAGGCAGAACAAAATTTTTTTTTAGAAGGAAAACAAAAACTTTTACTAGTTCATCGAGGGATTGATTAGTATTGTAAAAAAAAAAAAAAACATTCGTTTTGGCAGCTATTTAAACTATTACATTTCTTAAATGGATATTTTAGTTTGAATCCCAGTGTCATGGACTTTACAATTAAATCTTGTATAAAAACTAGTTTATATTGTAGCAATAAAAGTCATTTGATACTGTTCACAGTGGACCAATGGCGAATACACACTTCTGATTCACAACTTTTCCAAAGATTCTGACCTAGTTTCTAACTCGTAATTGTTAACCGAATCTTGCAAACAATTGTATTTTCCAGCTAATCAAAGAAGAAAGAGACGGTGGAACAGAAAGTATAAGTTAGAGAAAAAAAACAACAAAAAACAACAGAGGCGAGAGGTTCTCCATTGACAGACATTCACATTAGAACTAATTGAAAAGAAATAGCAGAATGACGAGTCTTTGATGAGCAGCATCCTGAGGCCTAAGATCAAGTGCGCCTTGCAGCCTCCACAATGCAATAGACTTTCACTAACGGCGGTGTATCACTGGCGCATTAAGTCAACGGGCGGCCTAATGGAAATAGCTTGCCTGATCCGCACTCCCCCTCTCTAGCCAGAACATTAACGACTTACCATTTTTATTTTCTCCTCTTGATGCCTCCTGGGAGGGTGAGTTAACAGAGGGGAGGGTAAACACTTCAATGTATTCAATCGATAATTTGTTATGAAAATATTTGATCTGCGGGGATTTCAGACTGTCAAGTTAATATCTGGTCCAGCGCGTGGTCAGCCTATTTCTGGTGGCCGGAGAGAACGTGAAACTGGTCATCTAATTCTATTTAGTTCAAAGTTCAACGTCCAATCCGAAATTTGCTAAGTGAAACAAGCCAAACACCCGCCACAACAATGACTTCTCACGTGATCATTCACGTGATAGTTTCTCATGTTATAAATGTAACAACGGCACTGTGTAGCCATCACAATATAATCATGTACTTTTGTACCTTCTCTAACGCTTTGTGCCGATGAGAAACGTCTGCATCCAAGTTCTTTGTTTTAGTCCTACATCCAAGTTCTTTGTTTTAGTCCTACATCCAAGTTCTTTGTTTTAGTCCTACATCCAAGTTCTTTGTTTTAGTCCTACATCCAAGTTCTTTGTTTTAGTTTTATATCCATACAATCAGATACACAATTAGATAAACTATATGCTTTATACGAAATCTAGATTCAAAATCAACTATACAAGAACTGGGCAGCACACTAATCAAGAATAAGCACTGCAAACATTCTAATGTCGTGATATGTCTTAATATTGTTACAAATGAACAGTGATAGAGGTCAACGTATGACCCCGGCGAGATAACACAGCAGCGAGTGTTCTCTGGAATGTACATGTATAAACAAAGACAGGATGTGACGTGTCCTTCCGTGTTATTCCAGAAGGTACTAGCAATGTCCAGTGACAGATAGAGGTCACAATTTGTGACACTGCAGCCGATGTTTTCTGGAATCTACATGTATAAACAAAGACAGGATGTGACGTTTCCTCACGTGTTATTCCAGAAGATACTAGCAGTGTTTGTGCAACTTTGGAGGATCGATTAGGGACTCTATATAAGCCAGAGATTTAATGTGAAAGTCAGTCGTGAGTGAGCCTTAACAGTCGATACAGACGATGTAAGACGTGTGGGGCTCTAGTGGAAGAGAAATGTGTACGACTCGATGCAAGTTAACTAGGGTAGAGTTAACTGGAGTGGACTACTGTCGTTAAAGTCTATACAGCGAACTACAGTGGACTTGAGCCGTTACAGTCGATACAGTCGATGTAAGACGTGTGCGGCTCTGATTCGGTAGACTTGAGTACGACTTGGTTCAGCTCTGGGAGACCTGGAGCGACACTGGGAAGTGTGTCGTTGGTCTGTTCTGTGGAATACGGCTCGATGCAAGTTGAGAAGAGAGGAATTGCAACGAAGTGAAGAGATGCATTGTTAGAGTTAATAGTCAATAAAGTTATATGAAGCTGAAAGTTTAGTCGTCAAGTTCTTCACAGTGTTTTTATTTGTGTGCCTACTAGTACATTTAGCCGGAGGATTCAGAAATACGTAACAATATCTTGAGATCTCACTCAATGTGACCAAACCCCTACCCATCAAGCCCACCATCAAAGCACCTTCAGTGAAGTCCAGTAGGGCGTCGGCGCCGTAGGCGCCATTATCCCGTTGATGGTTAGAAAGGCTTTTATCCAACCACAAGGCCTGGACATGGGACTCTTCACCCCTGTCCTGTCTTAGGGCACCCAACGCTAGACGGTCATATCGGTTGACTGGGCCTGACCGGTCCGTGCCGTGTACACAGCGCACCGTCCACTTGCTACAAGTGGCAGAGAACAGTGCTAACTACGGGGAGCTTATCTCATATTCCTATACTGTAACCGCCACAATTCCGTGCAGGGATCGCCACTCCAGCCACGGGTCTGAGGACGGCCCCCATGTGGAAGGGCGTGGCGGACTTTTGGACTGGGTTCCGGCGTTCTTTCCATCCCAACCCCTAGTGAGAGAAAAAAAACAAAAGCTCACCCAGGGAAGCCCGGCCGGGCCTGGTTCGCTACTCGTACTTAGCCTATCTAGTCTCCACCCACTAGACGTTTCCACCGGAGGGCCACGCTGAGGCGACGGGTAGCTGGAATTCCACCGGCCATCACAGCACCAGAACTGTCAGGTCACATCAATACACTACACTACACTACACCTCCGGTGGAAACGTCTGCCAGGGGAGACAGATAGGCTAAGAATGGTAGCGCACATAGCTCTCAGTGGGCTACCCATGTATGGTCGAGAGACTGTACCTGCACGTGGTAGGGATGTAACAAAGGCTCGCTAACCCGACCAACCCCCCATCGATTCGTTCCCTAACGGGGGCCATACGCGCTGTGATGGACCCTCGCACGAGTTCGATGGGACATTATAGGCATACGAAAGGCCCCCACGCGGCTCGGCCTCCGGCCTCGCACGGGAGGAGGAACTCGTGCTTGGCTCAAGGGGGTCGTGACCAGCGACATACCGGACGTGAATATATGATCGTTTCGGATAAGGCGGGATTTCGGACAGAGGGATTGGTGAAGAGCCGATGCCTCATCCTGGCCATGGATAAAAGCCTTTCCTTGGTCAAGAGGTCCTTTAATAGGGAACTGGACGTTCTCGGACCTTCAGGACATCTGTATCAGGTCACTACACGGATTATATGGTAAGTGATTTTAAGGAAACGATGAAATAGACCCCCCTACCCGTGAGGTTAAAATAACATTTTAAAAATACCAGAGCCCTGAGATAGAATAAAAGGCATAATAACGTTAAGGATCGCATTTCCATCACCCCCCATACAGGCGTAACCTATGACCTAAGGGTTAAACTAGAAAATAAAATTTCCATGAATGTTAAAAAAATAAAGTACTGTTTCATTGTATAAAGATGGATGCTGGCAAAGCGAGGGAGGGATCTAGAATGTGAGTCTCGGTAAAGACTGGGATTAGGAATTTCTAATGGGTACCTAATATTAGCTGGGTAACGTAAATACGTTTAGTCGTTGTGCTGTATACCCTCGTTAACCGTCGACAGTAGAAACAGATGACCTTTACATTTTACACCATCTGCCCTATAGATCGCAAAGTTTAAAAGGGGACGATAATTTTAAATATATATATATATATATATATATATATATATATATTTGGCTGTTTAATTATCATATAATTTTTATTGTTCATAAATTTGCTTTTGTCTACACAAGCCTTCGGAGTAGGTAATGGACGAAAATAAGGAGGCTGGGATCGTAGACATAAAACAAGCGGTTTATAAACACGTGATTTCGTCACAAAATTCAAGTCAAAACAAAAACAATAACAACCATCTGGGTGGCACAAGATCTATGTTTATAAACACAACGAAATGTCAAAGTGTCACCCAGTCTGCAAAGTTAACGTCTGCCAACGTCTACCAGACGTAATCAGACACGACCAACAATCCCGACTCGCATGTCACTTAACAAGGAGCTAACAGACGTGAGCAGTTTCAGCAGAGCAAGGAGCTCAGCGTTTGTACACCGTGTCGCGGAGTAGAGAACAGAGAACTAACTCCCTTGCGTTCGAATATGCTAGATGTACAAGTTTGATGAGGCCTCTTACGACAAACCCGTACACAAACATCCATGTACGAAAGCTGTACGACAAAAAAGGTCGGGACAATGTACATGTGCGTGTGTGCGAGCGAGTACAGCATCCGGCTAGAAAGTACTACAAGCATATGGTTGCAGTTAAGTGCCATGTCACCTCATCAGTGACGTCTGCTTCCATAGTGCAATGACTTGTTGCATCAATCTCGGTGGGGCCGCCAATATCCAAGCATTCCTTGCTTTGGGTCTCCCCTCACTCCGTATTCTCACCCCCTTACGTCAAACTATCATAAAGTACTACTTCAAAATAAACACACACAAAATACAAGCAAAATATAAAAAAAATACTTTTTTCCAATACAAAAAGCAAAGCTTATCTAAGGGGAAGAACTGCAAAATCACTCCCGTGCGAGTTCCCTTTATATATAAAACAAAATTAATTAACAACCACTTATTGATTAACTAATTGCTTAATGTGAAGTGGGAGAAATAGCAAGTACAAAAATAGTACCAGACAGACAGAGGGAGTTGATATATATTCTTTATAAAAAGTATCTGGATTCCCTTGTTTTTTTACCTGAGGTCTTCAATTTGTCAATCTCCTGACAATGTCCAAAAACTTCGATATATAAAATGATCAAAAGATGCCTTGAGAATAAAGACCTCAATGTGCATCATCGTACATGTATATGCATATCCATTTGTAGTACCCACGAACTATTGTGTAAATCATAATTTAAACCCAATGTAAGTTAAAAACCCCAGCATTTATCCATTATTTACTTCTACGTCTGCTTAGTCCACACAATGTTTTACAAAATGAGAGAAGATCGGGGCGGGGTATGCTAGGGGTAAAGAAGGGGACATAACCATCAACAAGTGAAAGCTTTGAGAAGCAGACAAGAAAAAAAAAAACTGGCGATAACTTTAATTGAAAAGAACACAGCCAGCTGCAGGCGTTACGCATAAAGGCGAGATATATGCCCTGTCTAGAGTGTGAAAGCCCAGCTAGGCAGATGAGATTACCAGACGGGCAGGACTTACATACATAACCATCACACCGCCTAGGACGGCCAATTTCAAATTTCAAAGTGAGATTGTTGCCAAAATAATGAATGACAAACATACAGGGAAGCAAATTGAGCCCCAAGCTTTCCCAATCTGGGTTTTCATCATTTCATGGCTGTTTTTCAAACTTGCAGACGTACCAGATTTTTGTTCCCAGAGTGTGTGAGTTTGAAATGATAGCTGGTATATATGCAGCCAAGAAGAGTAAACATGAGACACGCGCTATGCCCGGTCTACAAGAGAGGGCAGGGGGGTGTAGGGTTGTAATAGAGAAAACATGGCCATGGGAGCAGGACGCGCCAATTTATGTTGTGCACGCGGGATCCAACTCTGCCATACTTTCGCCCGTCTCCTCCTGCTTGAACAGGAGAAGGCCGTCACGGATGAGCGGTGCGACTTCTACCAAAACAATCCGCCTAAACAGCTGTACTAAATGTTGAGCTTTTTCTTCAGTCTATTAAACCCACATGAGAGGGCTTAAAGAACTGGCCAGGAAAACAAAATTTAATATGACAAGCCGAAATTAAAAACAAAAAATAGCCAAATAGATTCTAGAGTTACATACAATGATGTATGTTTGCGATTTTTTGTTGTTTTAAGAAGAGAATGAGTGTTGTGAATGTATAGATACACTGGGCTCTAACTTCTACCACTTCGATGATCACTATTAGAAGCCATTATCATTTATGTCTAAACTGTGCTCTCTCTCTCTCTCTGCAAAATGCACACCCTTCCACACACACACCCATGTTACTGATAATACTTTGGTAACGATTCTGCATAATCAGAGTATTGGTTTTATGTTGTCTTTTAGTTTTTGAGACTGTCACGTTTAGATCTAAAAACACAGCGCTGAAAATCACTTCTTTTGATCTTCTGAAAGTGAATTATTTTGTTTAATAAAAAATTATTTCAAATTAATTATTTTGGGGTACACATAAGGTATAAAGTAAAAAAAAAAATCCCCTTTCAAACCTTGTGATCTATAGGTCATCTGTTTCTGTGGTTTACGGTTAACGAGGGTGTCATGTGGCCAGCACAACGGCCAACCGCCTTTACTTCTTACCCAACTAATGCCAGGTACCCATTAGAGCTGGGTGGACTCAGAGGCGCCCAGATTCCAAAATAAAAAATCTCAGTCTTCACCAGGTTGCGAACAAGGGACACCTGGTTCAGAAGCCAAGCACTTTACCGAGCAGCCACTGCGCTTCCAACACATACGGTATACCATTTATATAACACGATTTACATGTCTTATTTAGTGATGAAAACAATGATCATGTAAGATTACTTACTAATAATTATAGAAAGTCCCTTGGTATTCACACTTTGGGCAAAGCAATGTGAGAGCGCAGTCGACCCACAGGGGCCTCCCAAGAGTTTGTGTTACTCTTTTTAGGGGAGAAAGCTATATGACTAAAAGAAATGTTGCTCTTGTTACACGCTTTAACGTTATGAACTAGAAGAGTTATGGTTCCTGTTCTTTTTATGTATAGAATGAAAGAGACCAATGGTAAAGCGCTTGTGTAGGATAGTAGTCTTGTCCAATACAGTAACCGATATAGTGTTAAAGCGGCGCATTCTTTAAATGCGTTCTCCTTTGTTTAAGAATGAGAGTGCCTTATGGCTTTACAATAACGAGTTGCAGTCAATAATGTGCTCGCTCAAACATTTTAAAACGTGTCTTTTCCAAAACAGTAAATAGTAGGGTCATTTGGCAGAGGAATGCACTGTTAGAGTAGTATGTGCTGTAAAAATTAACAAAATAAAAATTATCTCCAGAAAAATCACCATCCACAGGGTTTTCGGGGTTTACGTCCATTGATTAGCAAGGTAAACGCCCTCCCACCATTAGCTATTGGTAAGTCAACTGTTCCCATGAAAGTCATCACTAAACACCAGTTATTGGGAATGTCTCTCGTTTAAGTGAGTAAAACAAAACTGTCCTGCCCGTGCTTGTCTCTTTCAGCCTGTCAGTTACTTCCCCCGACGAACACCCCCCCCCCCCTTTTGTAAAACAAAGACACCACATAGGGGAGGGCACGTGCTTAAATAATCAGTCAAAAAATAAAAAAAAATGAGAAGGAGTAGAGCCCCCCCCCCCCCCAACCCCTCCTCTTAACACTTCGAACAAGCTTACAATCATATACCTCAACAGCATCTGGAATAGTTATGGCGATTCTCTCCCCCCCCCCCCCGCCCCCATTATATTATTATTTTTTTTTGTTGTTCTTCGCGCCGTGAAGCACACATAGCATTCCCGTAGCAAGGCCACCGCCACATCCCTTTCATGATGCCGCGCGTTGAGTAGATCCAATGCCTTCTCAATACATCTTTGTTGTCAACTGCGCCTAGTGGAGCCCCGAGTACCGGGATGTCTAATGGCCTGAATGAAGATAAACGAGCGATCAGTGGGATGACCTAAATATTCATGGATGCTGGTCAGGTAACATTCTTCCGGCATTCACATAGATTTCCGTAAACTAAAATAAAAGCTAAAGTGACCACATTTAGGGCCTGTTCGATTTCGTACTCAATAACAGATAGTCAGGAAAAGAAAAAAGTTTGTCAAAGGGAAGTAATACTCAAGGACTTTTTTTACATGCAGTAATTATTAACAAGAAATACGTCTAAAAGTTGGTGTTTTTGTTAAATAAATAAATAATTTTAAATAATAAAAAAAACTCCAAAAAAAAAAAAAAAAAAAGGTCAGCATTTAGACTAGCGATAATACTGTTCATTTATTTCCTGACCACCTCTCCTGGAATACACAATCTATGGTGGGTTAAATGGTAATTAAGAATGCATTCAGTACTGCAGCATAGCGATAACATTAAAATTTAGCAAGGAGTTACTCTGAACAAAGGAGACTTAGTCATTCCAAATATCAGCTGGATAGCTCACACAGGTCAGATGTTCAGTCACATGACCTGGTGGTCACTCACTTCAAAGCTCCGGAATTAGGGTGGTGATGACATAGAAGTGTCCAAGCATCATGGGTTCCATTGTTTTGGTATGCAGTTAATGAACTATCAAACTATTGGAAAGCAATGCCTCGTCTATACTTTATGGTTGCTATGTATCTGGCTAATGAGGTGTTCACATTATAACTGCTAGTCGTTCTTCTCTTCCAGTCTGTTATTTATAGATCTATGTTTACTATCTATCCTTGTTATTTATAGATCTATGTTTACAGCCTTACTGGAAATGACTATGACATAAATTTGTTGAGAATTACACTTTTGTTTTAAAGCGGCCCCTTACAAGAAAGCAACTAGTGTATTTATGCTGCTTGCCTGTCCGTTTGCAACGTTTAGATTGCCACATATGCTCTTCTCAAATGTGTCCTTTTTTTTTTTCATCAGTAAGCATGTTTTAAGTACATACATAAAAACCATTTATTAAGACCTAATTCATTAGATTACACCAAAGAATCCACGCTGATTTATGTATCTCAGAAAATAAATAGAAACACCCACATGGGTCTACATATTAAATATAAGGCGCTATGTCTTCATACATGTACAACAAGTTCTCTAAATGATCAAAAATAATTTAGTATTGATATGTAATATGAAATGAATCAACTTAGAAATGGACCTATATATGTTATGTACATTGTTTCTTGTGCCAACTGAGGTGTATTTCTGTATAAGCAAATTCCACCTCTATCACAACACAGTGAAGCAAAGCCATTTCAATAGAAAAGGTATCTGAGTATAACTATGTTTCTAGAGTATAGTGTTTCAGTAAACGGTGGTGATATCTAATAATATTTAATTAAACTGTTTGTTGGTTGGTTGTCACCGATCTATCTAAAAAAAATACAAATAGTCAAAATACTTAAATCTTTTATTGCTTAGCATCCCTTTACTCTCTGCATGCAGTATTTTAAAATCAAAGCATTTTTTCTATCTTGTACAAAATAACACATCCAGTTAAATACCATTTCATTTGTTGTTGTAGTTTGCATTGCTCAAACAATTATCTTAAAAATATTCAGGTACTCCAGCATCTCAAGGATATATAGCAAAACTTTTCCCTTGTGAGACTTAAGAAAAATGACTAAGAATAGTGACCTAAACATAAACATTTCTAAGTCTTTTATTTATTGATAGACCTTAATGAACACGTGACAGAGTATCAGTTTATTTCTCCACATATCTAAAGTGCCTGTACAATCTAGTCTTCTTGGTATACAAACTTTAAATCTGAAGAGTTCATTTATAAGTAGTTTAACGTGTAGGTCCTACTAAACAAAAATTATTCTAGCATGACAAATCACTGGACCATGACACTGGGATGCAAGAAACAATAAACAAAACCTCAAAGCTTGTAAATCAGGTGTAAAGACATTTATATTTACCACATTGTTTCACTCTGTGTGACAAGGAGCAACAAGTGCATGAGACATTGCAGTTGATCAGAAAACAAGATTACAACTTCTTAATAGCCAGGGGAGAATAGTAAACTAGTTAATGTTTGCTTAAATATTTTTTCTACTTGATACTTTTAGAATCTAGATCTAAATGCATAAGCTCTAGATGGACACAAGCTGATTTGGACAACATTGCAAGAACACAACAAAGAAATGTAAATGATTTATAAACTAATATAAGATTACATTAAATAAAAGCACTGTATACTATGATAAATACTACATTTTATAACACAATGTATACAATTCAGCCAAAACCTAACTAAGGATATTTTAAAACAAAAAAGACTTTCATTGTCTTGAATATATATTCTTTACTTGGTACATGACAATTAAGTGACAACACAAAATTAGGGCTACGTAATTGATAGACAAGGGGATTTAAAGCTGGTAGTCCAACAAAACAATGGTAATCTCCCTTGCCACACTTTCCCCAGACAGAAGAATGAAAGCTGTAACAGAAGAATATTTCTGACATTAATAATAACTGGCTTGTGCCAACTGAGAGCAGCGATGGTCAGACATTGCAAATTACCTGCGCAGTTGACTTTGGTTGCCATGGTGACATTTACAAACAGAAATCGAATCATGCAGACAGAGAAGAAGAAAAACAAAATGACAAGATATTAATATTGTAAAACAAAAGGAAGTGAACACATAAATAATTCAGCTCCTAGGAGATTGTGTTGGAAATAGAAACAGTCTTAGAGAAGAAAACACAAACAAGGGGGAAAAACTTCCTTTATGGCAATGTGTATAGGTGTATGAGTGTGTGTATGTTGACACGTGCAATGCCTGTCTGTGTATGTGTGTGTGCAAATGAAAAGTAATGAGAATGTCACAGTAATTGGATAACAACATTTCAAAAACATAATTATATTTTGTTTTTATATTTTAACTTGATTTCCATTTAATATTATCAGAAAAGTTGTTTTTTTCTAAAGCTCAGGCTAAAGAAACTTCAACATGATGCTCAGTCACATAACAGCAAGACATAGGCACATTTACATTAGAATTTTTGTTCAGAATTAAATTATAGAAAATTACTGACCAAAAAAATTAATAATGAAATTAAAATTTTATAAACGCTTTAATTTAATATAAACATATAAATTTGATATAAATATTTAAACAATACATTGTTGTAATAAATGTGTTTTCTTTCAATGAGTAAATAAGTGAGGAATTAGAAATACAGTTTAGACAGCTTCTTACCTAATTATTCTAGATATAAAATAAGATACTTCAGAGTTTTGTGGACTATGTCATTAAAACCTCAGAATCCTGATATCCACATTGTGAGACAAGATCTTAGACAAACAGCCCTGAAGTTGGTCATCATGTCCCATTGTTTCGAGGTTTAAGTTGGTCACCATATCCTATTGTTTCAAGGTTTTAGGGGCAGCTGCCCCTAAAACCTTGAAAAGGTCTACTAAGCTTTACTTAAACATTTGTAGGGGTAAAAATAAGAAGCTAAGTAGATTGGTAAAACCCTGACCTGTGAATGAGCTGGGAACACCCTGACCTAAGAATGAACTGAGAACATATTGGCATGTGAATGAGCTGGGAACACCCTGACCTAAGAATGAACTGAGAACATATTGGCATGTGAATGAACTGCTAACACCCTTGTCTGTGAATGAACTGATAACACCCTGGTCTGTGAATCAACAGAGAAAACTATGGCCTGTGAATGAACTGATAACACTCTGGCACTTTAATGAACTGGGAACACCCAGGTCTTTTTATTAATTGATAAACTACACAACCTGTCAGACCCCATTAGAAAAACTATGAAAATATTTCATTAGACTCAAACAATATGTGAATTTATAGATTTTTACTACCCATTAGAAATGAAGATTATTGTGACCTTAAAGGAAAACAACTTTTATCTTCTTCATATTAAAATGAAAAGTTCAGGAATTTCAAAAACCAGGTAGAAGTCAAGTTTAAAAAAAACTTTCAAATAAAAACATCTAGTAAAGATTCCTTCTAAGAAAAAAAAAATATGAGATAATACTCCCAGTAAGTTTCTGGTGCTACACATAGTGCTAAATTGATTTTATTGCATGCAGAAAATGATTGCCTCATTTCTAAAACTGTTATTAGGTTCTTAAATAAATTTGAAAGCTTGAGTTAATGGCAGGAGTGAAAAGCAGTTAAAGAAGAAGAAGCAGCAATAAAAGAAAGCTGTCTAACCTGCTCTCTGCCTGACATTCCATAGGAAGCCAGATGATAAACTGCATTAGCTCCCTTGATAACTTCACACAGTTTTCTCCCATCCACAATGTCTCCCTGATGAACACAAAAAAGTTTGAATGAAGCATTCAAAGGAAACAAAATAATTTTTTTTTTCACACAGTTATTCAACGACAAATATTCAAAGTTTAAAACAATAGGCTTAAATGTAGAATTTTTTCTGTTCATAAAAAACTCAGAAGTGGATTTAAATTTACACAAAATTGAAAAGAATTTTTTTGTTTTTGTTTGGATCCCCTGTTGCTAGCATGAGCATGTTTTTGGAATGAAAGAACAAATAACTCTTAATGACATTTATAAAAAAAAATCAAAGAACAGGAAACTTTGTTTTCAATTTGTCAATCTTCATTTTCAAATCCTAATATCCTTCAAATAATTAAACAAGAAAAACCAAAAAATTATTTTTTTTAAAGCTTATATTACATTACGTCTAATTGTATCAATTTGTTAGGATCTGTCATGCAAATATATATACACATTAAGACTAGATATAATAAATCTGGGCGATTAGAAATATTTTTACCAATAATTTTTGTGTAGCTATTAGCTTTCTGAATGCACTATGATCCTATCACTTGTCTGGGCCAGTTGGGGGGGGGGGGGGGGGGGGGGGGGGGGAGAGAGAAGAAGGATAATGATCATTTCTTAAATGCATAAAAACAAATTTTCACTCAGAGTTTGAGTCCTCAAGAGTACTAATTTAATTTATACCATCATATCTGTCAAGTACAATTTCTTTCCCTTGTTCAAGATACCAAACAAAACAATTAATTACCAATAATTAATTAACTAATAGATTAATTTTTTTCTTATCGATTCTTGAGTTGTCCGGTAAAAGAAATAATTATAAAATAATAATAATAATTTCAGTTTAATTTGAGATTTCAAGTGGGAAAAATAATGTGTACAAACTTTTTACCATACAGAGTGAGTTTTTTATATTTTTGTACAAAATATAGTTGAAGAAGAGAGAAATGCAAAAAAAAAAAAAGAAAAAGAGAAAAGCTTGTGAGTAATTGATCTACTCAAAGGTTTATGTTAGAAAGTTGGAGAGTCAGTCAGTTATTCATTAAGGATTTCCTTTTTGATTCAAGACAATTTTATACTACTTAGAATATTTCTCCATATAATTTTATCATGTAGTTTTTGTTTCTAGGTTTTAAATTCAATTTTTTTTTAACTTTAGCATAGATTGAGGTGCAATACTAGAATTTTAAGGTTACAATAATTACAATAAAGCCTTTCATTTCGACTCACAGCTTGATGAGAATTGGTCTGAAAAAAATCATACAAAATGTAGCAATGATTAAGAAGATTATTTATATTTTAAATTTAAACCAATTGTTTCTTTAACATACTCAAAATAAAAGTTTTCTTTTTCAGGAGACAGTGGATAAAACAATGTCAGCAGTGTGAATCAAAGAGGAGGGAATCAGGACCATCTTCTATTGTAGTCAGTGAATGAGTAGCCAATTGTTAACCTGGCCTCATTAGGATATAAATAGAACAGAATAAAATGTAGAATGGAGGTTTTAATAGCATTATATCTGATGTTTTCCCCAGATGGTGGAACATTTTCTTCACTTTAACCAGGTAAGTGTTTTTACTTATTCATACTTGGTGACTTTTTAAACTGACATATGGCTGATAGGATCTGAGATCAACTAAAATATTTTTTTTAATTATCCATACAAAACTTTTAAAAAAATGTTTTGGGAACTTTATTTCTTTGAGTATAATAACTGTAATAACAAAACAAAACAAAATTGGTTATTTTAGTAAATACACCAATAGTGTTCTATCAAATTCAAAATGGGATCTGCTTAGAGACAAATTCAATAGGCTACCTATCTAGGGAGCTCAAGCTCGAATCTTAACTCTAGCAGAGTTTTGTTTGTTTCGCAAAAAAGATTGGAGCACAGTGCACTGAGCTGTAAGTAATAAAAAAAATATTTTTAAAAAGAAATAATTAATCAAATATATAAAGAATGCAAGGAATACATATGCATGTACGTATGTTTGCCATGCATAGAAATCAGCTCTGTTTGACCAATCTTGATAAAACCTGGCATAAATGTTACTTAGATCAAAGCAGAAACCATTGTGTATGTTTAATGTCCCACCAACAAGGATAAGGCCCTAAAAATACATTTTAAAATATCTTAAAATATCTAAATTTATCTCTATTAGAAAATGAAAACAGTTTTCTCAGTATTGTGTATTTGATATCAGTAAAACCCACACTAAGGATCTGTCATATCCAGCTAGTAATTATCATAAAATACACAATTGATTGCTTTGTCATGTGGTGCACACTTTGGATTGTCATCACAATGGTCATGAATTGAAATCTTTGCTACTGAACTGCAGGAGGTTTGGGTTAGAATGCAATCCTCTTCATGCATGAAGAATCAGGAATCAGTTGAAACCTTTCAATTTCAATCTTAAAAGTTTTTGTTTCAGTTTCTAATATAATAGCTTAGTAGTTGTTAACTTGTATACTTAAATAATTTATGATTTTCATCTAAACAGCAAGGAAAAAATATAGAGAGATAGATCTATAGATTTTGGAACTTTGTAAACTTGTATTAAGTCAAGTAAAAAATTCAAACTACAGCAGCAAAAAAAAATGTTTCAAAAATCCTTTATAAGCTCAGCTTTGCAAACCAAAATAATGTGGTTCACATCAACATCTAATTATCTTTGAAAATGTAAAAGTCTAGTTACCTTTATAAATTCCATTCCATCTTCAAGTTCCCAAACCGGCTCTTTGATATCAAAAAGTCGCACCAGATGACCTTTCTTTGTCAACTGCTTTCCTAAAGAGAAACCTGGGAAGCCAGCACCGCCCGTGACAACATGAACCTCTTTATCACCTGTCCCAGTCATTTTCCTCTTCTCTAAGTCCTGAAATATATTGAGAACAAACTCCAAATGCTTGCGCTAACCTTTGACCTCTGTGAATGAAGTGATGAATGAAGGAAGGCAATCTTCTTGGACACTGAATGTAATTGGGTGAGGCTACTGGGTGATTCAACTGTCTTAACAAGCCCAGGTGAAACCTGGGAGAGTGTCTCCTGTGTAGCCAACAGAGTCAACATATTTACAGCTAAATAGAAAAATATTTCTACACCAACAGGATAAAAATATCCTTAGTGATGGCCAATTAAGCTTAGCTTATTTACAAAGTTACTTTATTTATTGCTAATACATTTTTTTATTCAGGATTGGTTCATATTTTTGGCCTGATAAAAAAGGTCTATTTTCATTTTCAATATTCTTCAAAATATATGAATAATTTTAAAGAAGTGTTTTAATAAGAGAATGTTAGTTATGGTCTAATAATCATGTTCAATACAAGGGGAAAATTCAAATGGTTTGTAAGCTTTTATAAAATGTATTAGTGGAGTATAAAATAAAATTATTATAGAAATGAACTCTTATAGCTAGGCTCTTTCAGTTTACATCCCTACAATAATGAACACCAAATATTTTAGATCTATATAATAGCCCACCTCAATAAACTAAGCAAAGTGTCACCAAAGTGATGAATATACCTTGATAAGAATAGAATAGCAAATGCACTATAAATTGTAAAGAAAAAACAAGATAAAAAGAAAGAATAGGCTTAATGAAAGAAAAGTGTTTTCAAGTAGAAATATTTTTGTCAGTGTGTTAAATCCTGCAAACATTTTTTTTTTACTAGAGGGTCTTGTCAATGGTAAATATTTTTGAAAGAAGCTGTCAATGTCAAGGTCAATGGACTAGTGCTTGGCTAGATGTAAAGTAATGGGATTTTCAATAATAACAATTGCATCGATTATTACTTTTAATTACTCATAAATGAATATTGTCTTAATAGAGATTGTAGAGAAGCACGATATAAGAGAAAACAGTTCAAACAACCAAAACAAATCTGCCCCATAAGATATGGAGTAGTAGGGCTGAGTAGTTAAGTGCTTAGATTATGAACCTGAGGTCCTGGGTTCGAATAGCAGTGAAGACTGAGATTTGAATTAATGGATTTTTTTAGGGCGACCCTGAGTCCACCCAACTCCAATGGGTACCTGACTTCAGATGGGAAAAGCAAAGGCGGTTGGTCGTTGAGCAGGCCACATGACACCCTGCTAGTTAATCATTGGCCAAAGAAGCAGATGAATTAAACATCATCTGTCCTATAGCTAGCAAAGTCTGAAAAAGGGGAACTTTATTTTATAAGATATAATGTGCTCCTCTTCAATTGAAAACATCACTAATAGTCTCACCTCAACCCCCAAGGCAGTCAAACAGTCCACAACCTATTCTTAGCTTAATTAATAATTTTGTGTGTGTTTTATAGCTTAAAAGAGAAACAGTTTAACATCAACATTGTTTACTCTCAAGGAGAATCTAACAATTTTACCTCAGACTATTTTCTCAATCCTGTTCCGTCATTGTAGCTGATACCATATGTTTATTTTTTAGGAACTTTCTGTCTTTATAACCATTTGGACTATATCAATGTCTTTAATCTTAGTTTTTAGCAAAGAAAAAAATGCCTTTTTATACACTATGAGTCAGATGTTAATAAGTCTGTATCATTATCTGTTATTATACTAATATTATATACTATATTGACGTAAGGCAGCATTTCTCAAACTGTGGGGTCTCGCCTTCTTAGTCCTACTAAGAGGGGAACAAAATCTTGACTAAAAATAAAGGGGGGGTGGGTGCAAAGCCGGTCAGTTTATTTTTTGTTATATAAAGTCTAGAGTAGACTCAATGCAAAGATTCTCAATAGTTCTCAATCTGGTGGATTTGACCACTCGGGGGTAAATTAAAGTTTGTAAGGGTCACGTATGACAATCGGAAATGTTGATTTTTATTTGCCTATTCCAATGTGTAAAACTTTACACTACGCACATTTTTTCCATTGTTTTTTTTTTTTTTTACTATGATTGCCATTCGAGGATAGATGTTCCAAGCAACTAAATTAGAATGATTTCAAATATTTAAATACAGTAGTAGACTTTATGCAGATGACATTTTTGTGATCTAAGACTAACCCAAGAATTCCTGATCAGTTGAAATAGAAACAAGATTAACCTTGACACCAACTATGGCTTCTTTGTACATACTACCCACAACATTTTTGAAGCAACATTGTTTACTGTGGTTCAGACCAATGGCCATGCTTTTCAAATTATCCCATTATATAGACAATATAGTTTACAACATGAATATGGTAAATATGCATACAAAAAAATACAATAATAATAATTAATGAATGCAAGTTGTAATGATAACACTTTAAGTTATAATTTAACTATAAGCAAATATATATTGATCAAAATATAATTCTACATACTGTTTCATAAATAAAAATAAAGTTTTGGAAATAGGCCTATATATCAGTTGTTTACATTATGATTACAATTTTATTTTTATAACATCAACAAAAGCACAGATGGAAGAAAAAATTATATGGTCAGGGTGAATCTTAAAAAGTGGTCGCAGTTCAAGAACCGCTGCTCAAAGTTTTCTAGCCTATAAATTATTTATAGATCTAGACTCTAGACCTAGATTCAAGAACTCTAACTCGAGACAGTTCTAGCTCTAACTAAGTAACTTTATTAAGTCTAAGTAAAAAGTCGACTAAGACTAAGAGTTTATTAATTATATATTATAATAATAATATTAATAATAAAAAAAAATACTTAAACTTTTTATTATTATTAGGCTATTTCATACTATATGACTATATTCTATATCATAGTGACAGTCATATAGTTAGACTCTACACTGTCTACACTAACTCTACGCTCTAGCAGTCTGGCTCTACTAGTAGTAGTAGTACTAGTACTCAGCCTAGTAGTACTGGCTGCCTGGTCGTGCGGTTTGCGCGGTTGACTGTCGTTCAGATTTATCGATGGTCCCGGGTTCAAACCCTGCCCGCTCCCATCCCCCGTCGTCCTGCGGGAGGTTTGGACTAGGAAGTAATTATCTTCAACTCTGAAGGAATATCTGAAACATGTAAAACATTTTACAGTAGTAGTACTACTACTATACTACTAGTACTACCCTAGTACCCTCTTCTACTCTATCTCTATGACTCTAGCTACAAACTTAAGTTGACTTAGACTTAAAAACTATGCTAAATATAGCAGCTAGACTCTAGAACTTTAGAGATAATAGAGTGACTGTCTCTAATCTCTATCACATCAGTTGAGTCATGATCAGTCTAGGTCTAGTAGATCTAGATGAACTGTAATTTGACTAAACTATAAAGCACATATCTAATCTAGATCTATAAATAATTTATATGCTAGAAAACGTTGAGCAGCGGTTCTTGAACTGCGACCACTTTTTAAGATTCACCCTGACCATATAATTTTTCTTCCATCTGTGCTTTTGTTGATGTTATAAAAATAAAATTGTAATCATAATGTAAACAATCGAGATCTAAGTCTAGTACTTCTAATAAACATGCTTTACTTTTACCGTAGTCCTTACTACCTTATTTATATAAAATTAATACCGCATCTTGACTAGTTTGTTCGTCGTATTGTTGACAAAGCTGTGATTGTGTTTGTCGTAAAAAATCTCTATCGCCGAACTTAAATAATATGTACACCAAGTTAAGCTACAGATGAAATAACTGTTCAAATCTTGTGATGTTATAAGCTACTAGCATTTCCAAAAATGCTTGGACCTTGCTTTTTAATGTTACGACAACGTCTAGCTATCGATCTTATTTTGTGCGCGGAAGTTCAGAACCATAGCAACGATGTAACCAAGATGGCGGTCAAAATACTACAGTGAGAGTCTGTGAACGTCAGTGTTACAGGTAAATAGTATTTTTTTTCACTAAAGAGTTTTAAAATATTATTAATATTATTCTTATACTGTATTTACGTGTCAGTTTAATAAATGTTAACAAATATCTCGATCCCTAAAATAGCATGTTTAGATCTAGCTTTTTGAAGCTTTAACTTTAGATCTAGACTGTCTAGAGTACTCTAGAGAGTAGTAGAGTCACTAGAGATAGTAGAGTTAAAGTCAATCTTAAATAATTATAATTTTATACACTATTAGACTATTAGCTTAGGCTTAGGTCTACTGAGGCTACTGTACTAACTTATATTATAAGACTAATAGTATAAAATATTAATAGTATAAATGATAATATTTATTATATTTAAATATTACTAGTAATTAGTATAACTAATTACTAGTATTAAAAGTATTGCTATTATTAAATACTATTGGTAGGGTTATTAATAAGTTTAATTAAAATACTTTTTAATAGCCTATTATTAGTATTAGTATTATTTATAAATACTTGTTTTGTTTATTTATTTATTAAGACTAAGACTGCTTTATTGATCCTTATGGAAATTTGTTGTGATTACAAGGACTCTTTTCTCATATAAAGACAACACAACAGAAACATTCACATAAATAGAACAGAAACAACATAAAGAGTTCATTAATTTATGTTTTGTGAAAGTGGACTATTGCAAACTTAAAGTGTAAAATAATATCTTCTTATCTTATAAAATACAGATGTTACTTCAAAAAAGAAGATGATAATGTCCTACGCGTTATGCATCTAGTCATGCATGTTAACCAATGACTTAAATTCTGCCATGTTTCATATACTTTAATAGAGTCTAAATTAAAATTTCTTTCCTTTAGTTGTAAATAACTTTCAAATGTTGTATTACTTTTTTCTAAAAGAAATTGCTGCATGGCACATAGCTAACAAGGACAACTATACATAGAATCTATATAGAATTCATCTTTAACTAAGAATGTATGATAGAGCACCTCGTGATATAAACTTTAAAGTTGGATGCACTCCAGACGTCATTGGTCCTGGCAGTTATGATGCAGCTGCACTTCAGAAATCTAAACTTAGAACAGGTAGGCTTATGGCTTTATTTGTTTGTACAGTTAAACATCAGATTACAATAATTTTTTTTTAGTTTCATGGTTACTACAATCCACTAAATTCATAGATTGAATGATTGTTGTACTTGATGAAAACAAAATGAAAAAAGTCTTTGTTCTGAGGATCTAATGATATCTATCTACAATTAAAAATACTGATTTGAATATATAAAAGCAAATACAACAATAATAGACTGTCTTAAATGTTACTTAATTTAGCAATATTTTGTAAATAGAAATGTTCTAGAGAGACTTTTTTCCCCTAGTTTATAAACATCTTGCAAGATAAGAAGAAGTATAGTTGTAATAGTTTCACCTATATTGTTGTACAAAATGTCATACTAGAGATTTACAGATGAATGTGTTTTGTATGCAGTGTAATTATAAATATCATAGTTAAACAATGTTCTTTCAATGTCTAGATGGATATGCTCCTTTTTTGTCAATGACAAGCAGAGAAACATTTTTAAAAGTGACAGACCAAATAGTAGCTGCTCCAGGACCAGGGCACTATGACACAACAGTTCAGGACAGAGCCAAGGTAATGCCTCTTTTTGGCTATATTACTAGGTGTGACTGGGGGGCATGGTTTACAAGTGGGACAACAGTCTATTTCCTAACAAAGAGACACAATTAATATTTAGTCATCTTCACAAGTCCTACAACATAATTTTTTTAGTAGGATATGGTCTGAATCTGGAAGCTTAGTTTTTCTTGTTCATTCAATGTATACCTTTAAATCAAATTTCTTTTTGAAACATAAATACGAAAAGATTTGCTTGATTTCTGAATCTCATATATTGCTAATTATCTTGTTCATTGCAAAAAAAACAGGAATATATTCTATATTTTTTTTTATTGGAATGAAAAATTGCTGAATGTTAAAACCAAATTGGCAAAAAATGTTTATCTTCATTAAAAAGCAAATGCTTTTAAGTCAAGCTATACACATTGACTACGTTGAAATAGTTGTAATTGTTTATATTTACTCATTAATATCTCTCATAACCTTAAGCATTTTTTAACAAATAAGTTATAAATCTTAGCTAGATAAGTGTATACAAAATATAATTCAACATTTCCATAATATTATATACATTTTATTTATTTATTAGTTGTTAGATGTTCCAAACAAGAAAAACACAGAAAAATACTTTTTTAAAAAAAAATAGCTTATACAAAGTGTAATCGAATCAATTAGTTTGTATCAGTCATGTTATTAAGTTTGTAATAGATCTAATAAATCTGTGCAATTAGAAATATTTTTACCACTAGTTTTTGTTTTTCACTTTGCATGCTTCAAGCTTTCCCAATGCGATTTGATCCTATCAATCTTTTATTCACTTGAGATAAAGTTTGTATTATATTTGATAATATCTGATAAATCATGTACTAACTTAGTAAATTTCAAATTATTATCATTGTTATTTTTTATCATCACAGCTTCTTGTAGACTTGAATGCTAAAAGTGATATACTTTTATTTACAGGGAGCTTCATCTCTTGCCAATAAATCTAAAAGATTTGCAGATCCTGTCTCTGATACACCAGGCCCTGGCTCTTACTCCTCACAAACATATGTTGAGTTGGGCAGAAAATCTAGGTCAGCCCCTGGTGTGATGGGTGATGATGGGAAACTGGTAAGTGGAGGTCTCTCAATTTAGTTTTACTCTTTATAAGAAATATATTAAGTATTATGAAGCATTATATGTTTATATCTATCTACCTAATTATGTTATAGCTGTATATCTATCGACAAATACATTGCTATTAATAATCATTAATATAGATACATACTTATTATGAGCCACTTACAGATTTTAATTTCTAAAACAATTTTTAAAAATACATCATGGGAGATAATTTCGAAAATCTAAATTGTTTACATATTTTATCCAAGTTGTTCCCCTTTAAACATAAAAAAAACGAAACAAAGACTATGGTACTGCTTATGTAAATGTTCAGACTAAATCTTCTAGTCATTATAGATGTATAGCTACTCAAAATTAAATATTTTATTTCTAAGCAAAAAAAGTACTATATATACAGTAGGCTTTTAATGTTCAAATTTTTCATTATTTTATTTTAATGGTTTACATCTGCAATTTAAAAAAAAAAAATTCGATATACTTCAATATAGTAATTCTATTATTATTACACCTCTGAATTATACATGTATTGATACTAACGGATAGATCAAGTCTACAAGAGTGAAATTTCATCGCAAACCAGAGGCCCCCTCCATCCCAACCCAAGGTCAGGCCTATGGCTATGAGGAATGTGAAGATGGTACACTGAAGAAACAGGACCCACCAGTCAAAGACACGTCCATTGGGCCGGCATATTACACGCCTGCGTTGGTAAGTTGATATATGTACCCTATGTGAGTGTATAAGTCTCTTGATACTTACTTTAGGACATTACCAAGTCATTAACGATTTTCAAGAATCATTAACAATGCAATGTATAATACAACTTGACTATTCAGACTTTCCTTCAGCTACAAAATTATAATTATTTTAAGCCAAACTGCCTGCAGGGCAGCAAGGAATAAAAGTGGGCAGGATTTGAATTGAACTCTGGTCCATCATGGGGACATTCCATAGTGCATACCACTGGACCAGGAAGCCATCTCAATTAGGAATACATGTATTGATTACAAGAAAATGTAGGGTTTGGTGGTCTAGTGCTTATAAATGCTCAACATTCTGGGTTGAAACTTTTATTTGTCTTTTTGATAAAGCATTGCCCTGTGTATAGTGTGTCCTGTCTGATAAATGCCTGTGTATAGTGTGTCTTGTTTGTCTGATATAGATCTGTGTATAGTGTTTCCTTTCTCTCTGATATAGACCTGTGTATAGTGTGCCCTGTCTGTCTGATATAACATGGGCCTCTGTGTATTCTGTCTGTCTGATATAAAATAGTAAATAATGGTAGAGCTCATTACAATGGTTCCCACCCAATATTTTTGCTTTGAACACAGCCCGAGTCTGCAGTCACTAAAACTTATAAAGGCGTTCACTTTGGGAAACTTTCATCCAAGAGAATGGAATTTTACGGCAAGTCTGGGCCTGGGCCTGGGGACTATGACCCTTTCACTGACCACACAGCTAAACCAGAGAACCTGAACATCCAAGGAGGGGAAGTGATGAAATTTGAAGCCAAACTTCCCAGATACCATGAACTGGTGCAGAAAGAAGTGGAGAAAAAGGTAACATCTTTGCAAATTGTGATTTTGTGTCGTTTCATTTGATGAATGAATTTGAACATAATGTTTTTCTTTTGCTTTGTTTTGAACGCTTCTCAATTATCAAAGTTTGTGCTTTCATTTTAGAATTGTTATAACTGTATTAATATGATCAAGTAGTTTTGGTGGTTTCATTTTTAGCGGCCCCCAAAAGGGGAAAAGACGCTATTAGTTTTGTGAGGAAAGTCTGTCCCGTTTAGATCTCGTAAACTAGAAAAGATAGGGAAAATCCGACATCATACTATTTTAGACCATTCAAAGTTCTGATGCTATGGCTACATTTTTCTTTTCTGAAAGCGAAAAATGTAATTGTTTAAATCACTTATGCAAGAAGTTTTCCCCCATAAAAATGTGTCCATCACTTCTACAACTAGACACCATCAATAGTAAGAGAACAAATCTATTGAATCTCTGCACTAACAGTTGGACATCATTTAAAACAACAATTAATTAGTAGGTTCTCATAGTATCGTGTGAACTGTAATGCCCAGAACACTTAAAGTCATCAGTTAGGTCAGGTTCACATCTAACTTCACATTCACTTTCACCTATCCTTTGGTCTGCTGGACCGCTGGGGCACCACACAAGATCTGTTAACCTTTTTTCTCCATTCTTCTCTGTCATTTGTCTTTGATAGAATTTCATTCTGATAATATTGAAAACTGCCTTTTCAAATACATAGATATAAATATAAGTATACTGTTGTTCTTTGAGACACTTGAATTCCTAAACATGATATAGATATTATTTGAATTTAACTAACCTATGGGTCATGGCATCAAAGCCACAAAACCCTTTATAACCTTTATTTATATATGAGTTTGTGGATTAACAGAATACTGCACTCCCCTCCTCCGCTGTGTTTGAAAGTATTAAGCTATGTCACCATGTTTTTGTATGTGCCTTGTGTGTGTGTGTGTGTGTTCATGAGACGACCCAACAGTTGTTCTGTATCCAATCCAGACTTATAGTACAGGTGCCCAGGATGGTATCTATGCGTTGTGAGGCTCAAATGCGTTTACCTTCTCGTGATCTTGTTAACAAGATACTCCCTATTGGTCTATTCCTGTCCACTGGGTGGTCAGTTCTTTTACTTGACCAGTATCCCAGCCGACTCAAGGTTATCGTAACCTATCAAAATTCTCAGTGTGTGGCGAGTCTAATGATAAGACTAGAAGAGAATTCACTTTATATAGACTTTTAAAACTGGTTTGGTGGAATTGGGAAATAATCCATAATCACAAAGTTAGATCAACAGATGTCTTTATTTCCCGTTCAACTGAAACGGTGACACTCTGTTCATAATACGAAGAGATTAACTAGATTGTAGATCTAAATAGACTGTAGATCCGTTTGAAGAGTCAGGGCTGGTCTTGTGGGCAGTAACAAGTCTGTTTTGTTTTTTAGATTTTTTTTTGTTATAATTCCTCTTATCAGCTTGCAAACTCTTGAACACACGTCAGCGGATATTCCCGCATGTATTCAGTAAAGAGTGAACGAAAGAAATTGACGTACAGGAACATTCTGCGCTCCGTCTATTAAGTTTGGATCTATGGGCAGTATAAGCTAATCTCCAAACTAAAATCTTCTATAGCATATATCTAGATCCAGTGTTCTAGTCTAGACTACTGTCTACTACTATGCACTACAACTAAAGAGGCTATTAGAGATTCGTTTATCAACGGACTAGTGTCCAACAGCATTCGAAAACGTCTACTTGAAAAGACTGTTTTGAGTTTAAAGGACGCCCTCGAGGAGGCTCGCTTACTAGAACAGGCTTATCTGCACTCATTACAGAATGAATCATCACAGCCGGAAACGAATTGCGCGGCAACTACTCCCACCAATTCTTCGGGCTCACCCTTGCCAAATGTAACGATTCCCCAAAATGCATTAGCTAGCAAGTGCTACTTTTGCGGCAGGTTTAA
This sequence comes from Biomphalaria pfeifferi, assembly GCA_030265305.1. NCBI lineage: Eukaryota > Metazoa > Mollusca > Gastropoda > Planorbidae > Biomphalaria > Biomphalaria pfeifferi. Next base: position 168,147 of record JASAOG010000170.1, on the reverse strand, counting down.
ACATCCCCGCATCATTGCCCTGCAAGGGAAGCCACATGCTACCAGTGCTCCAAAAGGGGCCATTTTCAGAGAGTTTGCAAATCTAGGGCTTCAACAGTTTCGGCTATCGCTACTGTTCAGTCTATGAATCTAAACAAGTCTACAATACCTATTTGCATCAACAATGCGCAATTGAAGGCCCTAGTAGACACTTAAAGCCGTGAAAGCTATATTTCGACGCACATCGCTAAGGCAAATGGCAGACATGTTCCTCAGGCAACAGAACCTTTATGGCTTCCACCCATCTATCTCGGATCACTCAAGGACATATCTACGCTAACATACGTCTCAAAAATGAACGATACGAGGGAGTTAGACTTTCTCTACTAGACAATTTATGCTCTGGACTTGACTTTATAAGTTTGCACCAAAACTTGTTTATTCCTTTCGATAGTCAGAAACCATCGTTGTGCCTGAATACTCTCCAGCCAGCGAAGGTAGAAGCTCCTAGCCTATTTAGTAATCTGTCACCTAACTGTACCCCAGTGGCTACAAGATCTCGCAGATACTCAATTCCAGATAGAAAGTTTATAGAGAAGGAAATTCAACAACTAATAAAGGATGAAATTATTGAACCATCTAAATCTCCCTGACGTGCACAAGTCCTAGTCACAACAAATGACAGACATAAGAAATGAATGGTTATAGACTACAGCCAAATCATAAACCGGTTCACTCAACTAGACGCCTACCCTATGCCCAGAATTGATGAACTAGCAGAAAAGATTTCCCAGTACTCTGTATATAGCACTTTAGACCTGAAAAGTGCATACCATCAGATTCCTATAAAAGAAGAGGAAAGGCCGTTCACAGCCTTCGAAGCATGTGGGAAACTGTATCAATTCCGTCGGATTCCGTTTGGCGTTACGAATGGAGTCGCCTGTTTTCAGCGTACGATTGACAAAATCATGGAAGACGAACGACTCACTGACACTTTTGCTTATGTGGACAATGTGACCATCTGCGGTTTGGACTCTAAATCACACGACCGAAACCTACAGCGATTTCTTGATAGTGCTCAAAAGTATGGAATCACTTTTAATGAAACAAAAAGTGAAATTAGCACTGCTAAAGTGAGACTGTTAGGATACGAGATTTCCAGAGGACAACTTAAGCCGGATCCTGAGAGATTTCGCGCTCTAAGGGAATTACCCGTACCAGTGTACATGTGTGAACAGAAACGAGTAGTGGGTCTTCTGGCTTACTACTCACAGTGGATACCTAATTTTTTCAACAAAAATTAGCCTGTTAACAAGAAATCAACAATTTCCTGTCTCCCAAGAAGTCAAAAGAACATTTGAAAGTTTGAAAAATGAGCTTGAAAAAGCCGCTGTATATACTATTGATCCGAATCGCCCTTTAACCGTTGAGACGGATGCTTCTGATATAGCCATTGCAGCTACCCTCAACCAAGATGGCCGGCCCGTTGCTTTCTTCTCTCGCTCATTAACAAAAAGTGAAAGAAAACATTCAGTTGAGAAAGAAGCATATACCATTGTTGAGTTGAGGAAATGGAAAAATTTCTTAGTTGGTAAAGCGTTCACACTTGTTACGGATCAGCGATCTGTCTCTTTCATGTATAACAGGTCAAACAAAGGAAAAATTAAAAATGAAAAAATCCAGAGGTGGAAACTAGAACTCTCGTGTTTCCACTATGACGTCATCTATCGCCCTGGCAAGCAGAACACTGTAGCTAATACATTTACCAGAAACTATCTATCTGCTATTACTCGCAATGACCTTAAATTGCAGCATACTAGTCTTTGCCACCCGGGCGTTACTCGACTATTGCACTACGTAAGGACTAAAAATCTTCCATTTTCCTGTGATGACGTCAGAACTGTGATAGAACAATGTCGAACTTGTGCAGAACTAAAGCCCCGTTTTTTTCGACAGCCGACCGGAGAACTGATTAAAGCAACTCAACCTTTTGAGAGAATTAGTATGGATTTCAAGGGACCTCTCCCTACTGTTTGAAGAAATAGATATCGACTTACCATTATAGATGAATTCTCTAGATTTCCATTTGCATTTGCATGTCCCGATATGTCTTCCTCTACGGTCGTTAAATGTATTAATGAACTATTCGCCCTATTTGGATTTCCAGCGTACGTTCACACTGACAGGGGAACTTCGTTTATGTCTACAGAGGTGCAGCATTTCCTCCACGAGAGAGGAATTGCAACCAATAGAACGACTGTTACAACCCGAGAAGGAACGGACAAATAGAGAAACTTAACGGGACTTTATGGAAAGCAATCACCTTGGCTCTACATTCTAAGGAATGGGACATAGCCAAATGGGAACTAGTACTAGATGATGCTCTGCAATCCATCCGGTCATTACTATGCACTGCAACTAACAGGACACCACATGAACGACTTCTTGGGTTCAACCGAAGAAGTGGTTCCGGGACATCCTTGCCAACATGGTTGACCAGTCTTGGTCCTGTCCTGCTGAAGAAGAACGTTAGATCATCTAAATACGATCCCATAACAGAGGAAGTTGATTTGGTAACATGCAACCCTCAGTACGCTGTTATCGAACACCAAACGGCCGATAGGAAACTGTCTCATTACAAATGTTAGCCCCAGGGAGGAACAAAAAGTTATAGAAAATGAGAATCAGAGTAGAACAGAGCTTGATATTGGCTGCCCCGTCCAAAGCTCACCTCCCAGGAATCAACCGACTGATTTTTTCATGCCTGAAGAAACCACCAGCACCACCGAAGACATTACCAGACCGTCCGAAACTCAAGCAGATGAAACCACACATACATACAATCTTAGAGTAAGGAGAACTAGGCCCAACTACAAAGTGTAAAAGCTCATCAACTTACTAGAACTATTATTTTGTTTATTCTACTACTTTCATTCGGCTTTGTTGACTTCAATGTGATATTTGATCTATCATGATTGACACAGCCTGGTTATCGTTACAGGTCTGGACGGTCTTTGTGTGTTGTAGATACCTCTTGTAGATACTATAATATTCTTTGTCTTCTTAATTAAATACTTTCACTCGCGCACTAGATTTGCTATTGCGTGAGAACACTAACATACTGAACTCTCTGACCATAACATTTAGAATTATTAATAGACTCACTGGTAGCAGACATGGTTTTTATTCACATAAAATATAATCACAAAAGATATTGGCGACTTCAGCCATCACAAATTACATCCAAGGAAATAAGTCCTGAATACAAATCAATTATAATAACTTCCATACTTGTACATTGCTCTATTGTCAAAAATATCCATAACACTCTTCTCTCTACAAGAATCTAAGATCAACTGAGATGTCCACCTCGTGGTCAGCTTCCGACCAAACAAAATCTCGTGCTAACTGCACTGAATAGTTCAGTGACTACTAGTCACCAGATATTACAGGGGTTCTAAAACTGATATATTACATACGCCCCTTCCCCTTTGACAAAGTACATATGATAGTAATATCCTATACATAAGTCTAATAGCTTAATCATTCCTGTTAATCACTTCAATACTACTTGATTAATCATGCATAATTATAGATGTCATGTCATTCATTTCAACTATGAATAGTTCCACATAATTGACAAATATATTGTTCAACTCCGGCTTCGGCTTTTCTTCAGTAATTGTTTTCACCCAGATTGCGGCTCATCAGGCATGACTGTATTCAGTTTCATACACACTAATTAAATAGACTTTTATGTGTATAAGGATGTTAAAGTAGTAGATCTCTAAAAGTTAATAAGATGCATGGACCTTGACCTGTTGTTTATCATCAATCTACATCAGATCTTTGTTCAAAATGGCTCTTTGTAAGGTGAAGTTTCTTATTGTTGAAGAAAAGTTTGTTAGACCTCTAAGTTCTGTTTTAATATTTTAATAAGATATTTGATTTACCATGTTATATCAACATGTTGCACAATTTCCTGCTATTCTACATTGTTTGTTTACTTGAATCTCTATTATTATTCTACAATTACTTAATTCTTTAATTGTTTATAATACTAGTTAGCATAATTTGAACCGGGGGTGAATGTTATGAAAATTGTATTCTGAATCGGTTATCGTTCTTATGTTTACATGTGCTCATTCAGTGTTTTAAAGCCATACTATGCAGACATGGTTTTTGACTCTCTTATCTTTATGTTCATAACAGTTGTCATATATCTAGATCCAGTGTTCTAGTCTAGACTACTGTCTAATGTTGTCATATATCTAGATACAATGTTCTAGTCTAGACTACTCAGGACTACTGTCTAATGTTGTCATAGATCTAGATCCAGTGTTCTAGTCTAGACTACTGTCTAATGTTGTAAAGTCTGGATTTACATCATCAAACTGGAATTTTATATAGGCCCTACTCACAGTAGATTTATACACGCGCGTAACACTTTATTATTTTTTCTGGGTGAGTTGGGAGAATTGAAGGCGGGTACAAAATATGTTTCTAATATAACTTGTTTTGTGTTTATGTCGTCCCCTCTCTCTCTCTCTCTCTCATTTGTTCTATAACACACTAACTCTCACCATTGAACTTGAGCCCTTTTTGTTTGGATTTGTACTCTTACATTCATTCTTTTCTTTTCTCGTATTGTCTCTTGGCCTCTCTCTTTTCTTTCATGTCTCTTGGCCTTTCTCTTTTCTTTTATGTCTCTTGGCCTCTCTCTTTTCTTTTATGTCTCTTGGCCTCTCTCTTTTCTTTTATGTCTCTTGGCCTCTCTCTTTTCTTTTATGTCTCTTGGCCTCTCTCTTTTCTTTTATGTCTCTTGGCCTCTCTCTTTTCTTTTATGTCTCTTGGCCTTTCTCTTTTCTTTTATGTCTCTTGGCCTTTCTCTTTTCTTTTATGTCTCTTGGCCTCTCCCCTTTCTCTTATGTCTCTTGGCCTCTCTCTTTTCTCTTATGTCTTTTGGTCTCTCACCGTTCTCTTATGTCTCTTGGTCTCTCACTTTTCTCTTCTGTCTCTTGGTCTCTCACTTTTCTTATCTGTCTCTTGGCCTCTCTCTTTTCTCTTCTGTCTCTTGGTCTCTCTCTTTTCTCTTCTGTCTCTTGGTCTCTCACTTTTCTCTTATGTCTCTTGGCCTCTCACTTTTCTCTTACGTCTCTTGGCCTCTCTCTTTTCTCTTATGTCTCTTGGTCTCTCACTTTTCTCTTATGTCTCTTGACCTCTCTCTTTTCTCTTATGTCTTTTGGTCTCTCACTTTTCTCTTCGGTCTCTTGGCATCTCTCTTTTCTCTTATGCCTCTTGCCCTCTCGCTTTTCTCTTATGTCTCTTGGCCTCTCTATCTTTTCTCTTATGTCTCTTGGCCTCTCACCTTTTTCTTATATCTTTTGGCCTCTCTCTTTTCTCTTATGTCTTTTGGCCTCTTTCTTTTCTCTTATGTCTCTTGGCCTCTCTCTTTTCTCTTGTGTCTCTTGGCCGCTCTCTTATGTCTCTTGGCCTTTCCCTGTTCTCATATGTCTCTTTGCCTCTCACCTTTCTCTTATGTCTCTCGGCCTCTCTCTTTTCTTTTATCTCTCTTGGTCTCTCACTTTTCTCTTCTGTCTCTTGGTCTCTCTCTTTTCTCTTCTGTCTCTTGGTCTCTCACTTTTCTCTTATGTCTCTTGGTCTCTCACTTTTCTCTTATGTCTCTTGGCCTCTCTCTTTTCTCTTATGTCTTTTGGTCTCTCACCTTTCTCTTATGTCTCTTGGTCTCTCACTTTTCTCTTCTGTCTCTTGGTCTCTCACTTTTCTTATCTGTCTCTTGGCCTCTCTCTTTTCTCTTCTGTCTCTTGGTCTCTCTCTTTTCTCTTATGTCTCTTGGCCTCTCTCTTTTCTCTTATGTCTCTTGGTCTCTCACTTTTCTCTTATGTCTATTCGTCTCTCTCTTTTTTCTTATTTTAAGGTCACTCATTCTCTCTCTCTCTCTCATTCTCTCTCTCTCTTTCTCTCTCTATGTTTCTTTCCTGTTATATCGCTTCCTCTTTCAGCCTCCCTCGAGTCATGTGTGTACGGCGTCTATCTCTGTGTTTACTCCTGATCGTGTACTGTTTATAAACCAAGTCCCGTCCACATCCGGGCAAGTTTATGAGAGCACCATTTCACAGTGTCAACACAACTGATAGACTCGATTTCAGTCTTTCCGTGACAGACACAGACAGACTGATAGACTAGATTTCAGTCTATACATGACAGACACTGGGCATGCGCGCTCTGTCGCTGAAATGCATTGACTACCCCACAAAACATTACTAATATATAGAGATAGTGTAGTAAGAATCTTGAAACAGGATGTGTGGTTAGATCCTCACTATTACACATCAGAAGTATTCGAAGTCGAGAACTGTTATTGAAAGCTTGAACAAAAGCCTTGGCGTCAATAAATAGATGACCTGGTCGTGGGAGAAGCAGAGATGGCTGGTCATCGGTGCGTCAACAAGTTTCGACAGAATTCTGTTGTTAAATGATTTTTCACTGAATTCAGTTGTAGAATGACTTTTGACAGAATTCAGTTGTAGAATGACTTTTGACAGAATTCAGATGTAGAATGATTTTCGACAGACTTCAGTCGAAGAATGACTTTGATTTATCTCAAAGAGCACTTTTTGCGTCTGAGGAAGCATTTCTGCCATTCTGGGCACACGGCCATCGTAAACCGTATATCGTAGAATTTAAGTTTATCTGATTCCTAGATACAGATGCCTAGGGGGGGGGGGGGGGGTGGGAGGGACACAACGACCAACCGCCTTAACTTTCTCCAACTAATGTCAGGTACCTATTAGAGCTGGGTGCAATCTGAGGCCCCCTAAAGATACCGAAATTTATTTTTAAAAAAAACGTCTTCACCAGGATTTAGCCCAGAACACCCGGTTAAGAAGACAACCGCTTTACCACTCAGCCACCTCCTTGGGGTGATAGGATGAATCTTCTTGAAAGTCTGCCGAAAAGGTTTATTTTACTTGAAAGGTTGGGTAGAGTGTCCGTGCACTGAAGTCATGTGCATCCATATTGTTTGTGTGTAGACTTGAAACGTGGTTTTTGTCTCTCTTCCTGTCAGGGAGTTCCTGGACCAGGCGCATACGAAGTGAAGAGCACCTTCATCCTACCAGCCCCTGCCCTCAACACTGAAGGCTTAGAAGTGGACCATCCACCATTCCTGTCACAGGCCAAGGTAAGGTTTCGATCACACTCCGTATTTAAGCACAAACATTGAAGCTTTATCTCAAGCCTGTCTGGTCGCGGGTCATACAAAAATGGTTGTAAAATGGTTGAAATGTTTCGGATGTTCCTTCCGAGTTGAAGATAATTTACTTCCTAGTCCAAACCTCCCGCAGGACGACGGGGGATGGGAGCGGTCAGGGTTTGAACCCTCGACCGTCGATAAATCTGAACGACAGTCCGACGGGGAAGGCAGCGGGCAGGCAATGAACCCGGGACCATCATGAAGTTCGCTCGACAGTCCTGTGCGCATACCACACAACCAGGCAGCCAATATAGATCTACAAATTCTACATACTTATCAAAGTCCAACATAAATTTTGATTTTGATGGTTAGTTAGAAGGCACCTAGTTGTTAACTGAGGGGCCAATTCACTTCAATTAATTGTTCTTTGCGAGTCCACCTAGCTTCCTTGTTATGAATCCAACGTTTATTCAGAGCTACATAAAACACGAGTGACGCACTAAGTGTTAATTGTCGTCAACTCAATTAATGAGCATGATCGGTTGTGAGTTTGGCATTTGACTTCTTGTAGGCTGAATTGTTTGAATGTATGCCTAACCAGACATTAAAACATACAAAATATTTTTTTAAAATGTTTTGTAAAAATGAAGCTTATATTAGGAAAAGAAACGCACAATTACTGTCTTATATTTCTCAATTAATTACCATTAATTGTCTAATTTCTTAATTGATTCGTGTTTTGTCATCGACAATGAATAATTGTGCAAATGTTTAACTTGATCCGAGAATTGGAAGTGGGAGAAATAACGCGTTCAAGATTCCACCAAAACAGAGTTGGTATAAGCTTTGTTAAAAAATGTTTCATTTTATGTAGGAAATATGTTTATAGAGTAACTTTCTCGCCCTCGACATCCCCCCCCCCCCCCCATTCCTAGTGGAGTATTGTAGTTAGCTGAGTGACTTGTTAACTGGGTGACTTGTTTACCTTGTAAATGGGCCGCCGAGAAGTATCTAAACAAAGAATCAGATACACTTAGTGTGACCTTTGCTGTCACTCCAGGCCACCGATACACTAGCATCTCAGAGGCATCGCCTCAAGTACTTTCCAGAAAGAAGTGGGTCAGCATTTAAAGGATACCCTGATACGTCATCATCAGAACTCCTGATCTCTGAAAGTAGGTCACAGTAAATGGCTGGGCCCTTTGTATGTTTATATTCCTCTATCAGTGGACAGCCTCCCCTCCCCTCCAACGACCTGAGTCCTTCTTTTATCCTCGTGTGTTTATAGCAACTCTTTGTCTTATGCTGGTGTCACTGCACGGGAAGATAACTCCTTGTTCTTTATCTTGTAACAGAGGTTCGCTCCCTTGAAGAGCGCCACTCCAGCCCCGGGTTCCTACAACGACCCCCGCACTGCCCTGGAGGTTCTGAAGAGGGTGAGTGGTATGAAGAGGAGCCCATTCTCGCAGACGTCGGTCCGTTTTGAGACAGATTATAAAAAGAAGCGATCACCAGGTAAGACAAACCTCTGTGTGCCTGACAGATCTGGTTGTTGATTGTTCAAACCACACATTGAATGTCATGTAAGAAATCTCTTTTTTTTTATTAGTCAGCACAGGAACTAACTGTACTTCTATAGTCCTTCACCATGCGTAATAAGCTATAGCACTTTTGGTTTGTTAAGCAGCTCCCGACTCATGTGTAGTTACTTAATCTTTGCAAGTCTTGTGTGTTTAAACAAGTTGTGTTTAAACAAGTTTATCCTGTTCCAATATCTTGATCACCTTAACTAGCACCCCGAGTAGACCAATTCAAATGGTAAGGGAGTTTGTATCGAAAAAATGAGCGATCTCCTCTGGATGGCATTACACTTGAAAGGCCACGATGCAAGATGCAAAATTCTTTTATTTAATTTCCATTTATGTGGTATTTTTACTTAATTTCCATTTCCTATGTAAAATATTTCTTATCTATCTTCCTAACACCACCTTCCCCTTCCCCTAATCCTCTGAAACATCACCTGTCAGTTTTGAAAGTGATTCCTCAAAGGACTGCTGAGATATTTTCCCTCTCTGTGGTATAACATCTCAATATTTATACGTTTGATGTAACCAAAAACAAAAAAAAAAAGAATTAGAAATAATTATCAATGTAATTTTTTTTTCCTTTCTTCATGTTCGTATTAACTTCATCCCGAAGCGTTGTTGATGAAATGATATAGATTGTGGAATTGATAAACAGATACACTATGGTATTATAGAGTAAGATTATGTTACGTTACGATAGACAAAAGAAAAATTAAAACAAAAAAAAAAACTAATTTTGTAACTACTTAATCTATGAGATAACTTTGCACAAAATGTTTCAAAGTCAATTTTGTCTATAATTAAAAAATTTGTTTATTTATTTGTTGGGGTTTGAAAGACAAAATTTTGTTGCCCATCTATCACGACCTACTTAAGGGAACCGAGTACTTATCCTGTTCTTGTCCATATATCATGACCGCCTTGGATGGCGCGGCCAGACAGGAGGCTACCAAGATAGCATCTATTCAATTACAGCTGAATAATAGTTTCTGAGATTCCCTCTGTTGCTCTCGCCTTGCCTTCGGTCATTATTTCGCCCTCGCCTCTCCCCCATTGGCCATGGGCGCAGTCACGTGGTGCAGCCCTACTGTTCCGATTGGTCGTAGACCTTGGTCACGTCGTGCAGTCTCGTGCCGCGAGATATTTCGAGATAAGCGTTGGTCGTATTAACCTACACTCACCCACTACGATTTTAGCACATTGGTGTTAAGTGCAGGATCTTACAATTTGAGAGGTTAAGTCTGGGTCAAATTAAATACCGGGCCAGTCGTCCCGTTAAGACTTCTTTAACTCGGGGCCTTACATGAAACTGACCTGTATGTCCAGTCAATAGACTAGAGATCACAGCCTAGCCAAGAAAGAAAGAAACAAAAGTAGCTGATACTGCTGTAAAGTCGTGCTTAACAAATGTGTCTATTGTAGGGATAATATATATGTCAGAAGTGCCCCCAGGCTTTCCCAGGCTGATGTGGGTGGTAAGCATTGGTGAGCCAAGGCTCTCGTTGGCCAGTGGTCGACTATTTCCCCTGAATACATAGAATTGTTTTTTTTTATGTCCTGCCACAGCGATTATGTGTTAACCGAGATGACTGGCGACAAACTATCGCTAAGCTGCATTGAGTTCATTGATGCTTTTATCTGGCAAGTCTTTCTAGGGAAAGGGCTCTTCCCTGGCAAGTCTTTAAGGGGAAAAAAAGCTTTGATTTCAATCTTTTTTTTTTCTTCTATTTTATGACTGTTGAGTTTTTGTTGTTTTTTTCAGGGCACTGGCGTTATTGTCTACTGTTTCATCTTTAGTGTTTAAATGCTATTGTAATTTGTGAACAGTATAGTCATGGCTAGGACCTGGTACTGCTGTCGCAGTGA